>CM061749.1:275973148-276573148 GCA_030979885.1 Lolium multiflorum | reverse complement strand
AGGAGATCAACTCTAGAAATATATATCCTTCTCTATTCCATATTATTCTACATCAAACCTAGAGAGGTGAGAGTTCTATAACAAATAGTAGAGAAGCAATAACAAACCTTGAGTTAAACCTTGGATATACATCCAAGTATTTAAATCATCATCTTCAAAACAACCCTAGAGAGAGATAACCATTAATGTTAAACATAGATCTTGATGATCACATCAACCTCTATGGAGCCTAATATTAGGTTAGCATTGAAGTCCTTTCCAAATGAGAGAGACCATCCATACTAATCCTAGTTTTATCTATTCAAATATCCAAATGGTTAAACCATCAGTTCTTGAGGGAACTTTAAGTAAATATCTCAGGCATTTTCCTAGGATATAAAACTATTGAGACCACCATGACCATGACCATCCTAGAAAGTAAAATAGAAGTGATATATCCTAGTTGATCAAGACAATGCTTGATCATAGAAGTGAAGACCAATCCATTAGGAATACTTTAGGAATCCAAACCTTGATCATTATAAATTGAGTGATGATCATAAACCCTAAGAACTTGAAGTAGAGATATTAAGAACAAGTGGATCCTGCCTAATCCATGACCATGCTTTGGAGAAATAGGAGAATAATCCAAATACTAACACTTATATGATTAGTAGATGTTATTCCCCACAGGAAATCATAGGGAGGTAACTAGTAAGCAAACCTAGACTTATATCCTAACCTTAACTTGTGATTCACTTAGTGATCATAAGTAGAATCCTACCACATTTACATTCCACCTATTCTTCACTTAAGAACCACAAGAAAACCTTTAGAGTTAAACTCTATACTATAGATGGTGAGAACTCATACATCCATATGACCAAAGTTAACTATAAAAAGAACTATAACCAATGTAGATAATTTAATGCTAAATTAAGGATAATAATTGTAGTTAATTGGTAGAAGATAAAACCAATTCTCAAATCCTTAGTAATTAAATGAGCACAGAAGCAATTAAGAAAGTAACCATATTATCTTGGTTAGGGGAGATTAACCCTAGCACATGCAATATGGTGTCATCTAATCTCACCACCTTGAATTAAACCTCAACCCTAGTTTATGTATCACTATGGTGATTATAAAACAAACCAGGCCATAGATGAGATTCAAACCAATTGACATTAGGTGAATCTCATTAGAACCTTAGAAATTGCTCACAAACTATATCTTTGGTTTCAATTATGAACCAAAGATTAACCTTGTGCTATATTTAATAATTCAAACCCATAAGTGGTAATCAACCACTTATCATTAGAATCAAAACCAAACCCTGATGAGAGTAATACCTACTCTAAGTATTTCAAGGTGTTATTAAAATAATAGTACAAGTATTAAACTTGAAATAGAAATTAAGATAAACCTCACAAGACCTTAACAAGCAAGTGCTCACATAAATTCATGTGTAAGTGACCAACAATCTCAAATGAGAGATCAAGTCCTTAGAGATATTTTTAGCACATGAAATCATGCCATTTAGTCACTTACTTAATAGAACTCCATAAACAAACCTTACTTGGCAACTTATTTCTTGCAAAGCAATACCAAATAAAACAAGAAATATTACTAAGTAAGAAAACTACCAATTGGAAAACAATTTGAATATTCCCAAAGATAATATTCAAATTCATGTCCATAGGGGTATTGAAATTCAAATACCAATAATAACAATTAAACCAATGTTATGGTGCCACATTAAATTTGCAAATACACCACTCAAGACCTTGCAGTCTCTTGAACGAATCCTTATATGTTTCAAATAAGTAAGACCTGCAAAATAGAAAATAATTCAAGTATGAATTCAAAACAAAATTCAAAACAAGAATTAAAAACAGAAAAATAAAATAGAGAAAAGATTTAACAGACCTTACCTGGCCATGCAGCCCGTGGAGTAGCCCACCAGCAGCCCAGCAGCTGGAGCCCAACACGGCCCATCGCAGCCCACCGTACCCCTTCGTAAAAAAAAAAATCATCGAGGGAGGGTCGTCCTCATCTCCTTCTTCGCATGGAGGACAGCACGGAGACGTGCCTCCCTTCTCTCTCGCGCTGGCGGCATCTCCTCGACCGAACCCGTGACGAGGCACGCGCCCTGGCGCCGTATAAAAGCTCTGGACGAACCCTAGTCGCCCTCTTCTCCCTCATTGTCTCAATTTCTTCTCAAGTCGGAACCCTGGCCGCACCCCTTCACCATTACCGCCGTCGTTAGAGGCCTCCCCGGCGACCATGAGATGGACGAGGAGAAGCGCCGTGCCACGGCAAGCCTCCTGGTTGAAGGAATCGCGAAGAGAGGATCCCAGAAGCCGCCAATCCTCCGTTCCCTTTCGCCGGTATACCGCGGGGAAAAGGAAATCGCCGTCGTCTTCGTCTCCGATTGCCTTCCCCGACCATCTGTGAAGCATCACGGTGAGCTAGCGCACCTCCCAAGCCCTTAATTGCTCCGATTCATAGCCTGTAGCTCACAGTAGCTAGTTGGCCGGATTTGCTCCGCCGCGGGTTGGTTCTCCGGCGAGGCTCCGGTGACCCCCTCGAGTAACCGTCACCACCATTCGATTCCGCGCGTCACAGGGATTCGGTAGAAACCAACCGCGCGTCCAGGGATGCATTACCCTCCACTGATCGCCGGCGTCAAGCCGCCGGGGAGTGGTGACGTGGCCAGGGCTTCCTGTGAGTTTGACTTGGTCTCCGTCCGCGTGGCAGCCGACGTGGACCGAGGCCCACCTGTCTGCGTCTGGGTACAAAACGAACCGGTATCCTTAGTAATTATAGCTATTTCAATATTCCTGAAAATAGTAGAAACTTTAGAAATTCATATCAAATTCAATATAACTCAGAAAAGTATAAATGAGATATCAAAATTCTTAGAAAACCAAAGTCTATCCAATAAAAATATAATATGAAATTTTTATTTTTAATAAAAATTCAATTATTTAATACTTGTTAATTAAGCCTTTAATTTTAATTCCAAATTTAATTAAAATCCAATAATTAGGAAAACTTCAGAAAATAAATAAAAACCAGTAACTAATTAAGGAAAACATTAAAATTAATTTTACTTTTCTATTAATTTATTAAATCCTTATTAGGAGGATTTAAAGCCTAATTAATAATTACCTTAATTATTAGTTCTTTAAAAATAATAAAAGGACAAATCCAATATTATTTTATTTCAAAGTTATTAATAACTTCAACTTTAACATGAAGTTATTAATCATAGACCTATAGGGTAATTAGGAAACCCTAGTTCCATTATAAACCAAGTGATAACCTCATAATTTTATGTGGAACCCTAAGACCCTAATTCAATTATGCATCACACCCTAGTTCCATTATTACATGTCAACCCTAAATTGCTTCTAACCTAAACCTTAGGTTAGAACATGTGATCATGATACTTTACTTTCAAACAAAGAACCATAATAGCAACTAAATAATTGTCATGATCACATAAAATGTAAGAACCCTATCACTAGTTAATTGCTATGCTCTCATCTAAATAAAACTTGTTGATCTAGTAGGATCAATCAAGTGTAAAACTCTAGTTCCTATTCCCAAGACCACCATCTTTAACTATCCATGATTAGCATCACACCATTGTGATGAAACCTAATAACAACTATGCCAAATATTGTGCATTACCTAACCATATTCCCCTAAACCCTACTAGAGTTGGATAATTATGAACCATCCTATTTAGGAGCCAATCATTCTTTACTTAGTGAATCCAATAGCAAACCCTAGACAACCTCAACCCTAATTGCAATACTTCTTATTACTTAAGAAGTATGTTCTTCAAAAGTTATTCTTTTAACAGAAAGTCATCATCAACCCTGCCTAACAGGACCTATAAATCCTAGCTATCTATTACCACTAAGATATATCCCCATGATAGCAACCAATAATTGCTTAAGATGCTTATGCTTCACTAAAACCTTACAAGCCCTATTTATTGATGAATCCAACTTCGTTGTGATCCATCTACTACTTACTCCAGAAACCAATTAGAACCATAGAAAACCAGAGAACCCCACAAACCTAATTATCATACTTGTTCTTCATTAAAGGACATGTTCTTCAAAAGTTATTCTTTTGAATTATATAATAAGTAGTCATCAACCATGCATTATAGGGCTTAAAATTGACAACTGTTCTTTACTTATTATACAATTACTATTCCTGGGTGTGTATGATTGTTACTATGCATTTTACCACTTGCTTATGATTCTAAAACTACACAACCCTGAATAAGAACCTTGTTTGTGAATCACTCTAAAAGTGCAACACATCCTGAACTAATCATTACCACCCACTAATCCTAAATCATCGGGGTTAGATCACGCTTAGAGCGATTGCATCTCATACTTATGCATTATTGCATCATTGCCAATCTTTTAAACATCGTCCTTACCGGACGATGATGCTATTTCAGAATTTGGAGTTATTGCGTATCGAAGACCTTGCCTGCATAATCTTGCAGTCAAGAAAGGCAAGTTCATCACTTGCTCATGTCATTTGAGTATTTCTATCAAATTACTTGCAAAGTACTATTATTATCACTATTGCATAAAAAACCAAAACCACTACTTTCATAACTATGAATATGACTATGTGGTGGGCAATGGAACCATGGATTGGGTTGATATGGTGGAGGTTCCATTGCACGGGTTTATATCCATCTAGGATTAAACAACAAATGTCGCCAGTGATTCTTGTGCCGTAATAACCGTGTTAACCATAAGATCCGGAGTGGGACGGAGTAGTCAAAAGTGTTTCCACCTCTCGTTCATCAACGGATGCGCTTTACCGTAGTACACTTGTAATCCAAGGGGGCAAGCGGTGAGGCTGGGGAGTCCTAAGTCCCCACGGCATAGTCCGTAGTACACTTGTCGCCCGAAGGAGCAAGCGGTGGTGGGAGTCCTAAGTCCCCACGGTATTGCGGTCTATGATGGGTTGCCACCGGCGTAGGAGTATGGTAGAGCCCAAGTTGTCGTGGTCGGGGTCCACCTTGAAATCTACAGGAATAATGGGACCGACGTGGACCCAGGGTCGGCGCATGCAACAACGGGTGGGTGTTCGAGGTAGCGGAGGAACATGATTGGCTAGACCTTATACCGGCCTCACACCAAAGGAAGTGTGGACGGGGCCCGGTTGGCACCAAGGTTAAGATCTCTTATGGGTAAAGCAACACACTCTGCAGAGTGTAAAGAACCGTGACTGTCACTCCCTGTTCCGGATATGGAACTGCGAACGCGCCGGAAAGGAGCTCCATGAAGTTCTAGTAAACCGGTGAAGGCTGACGGACATAGTTCTTTCGAATAAAAGCAACCTTTTGAAGAAATGATTACGAAAACTTGCATTGGTATTAGACTTTCTGGTCTAATGCGTAGCTAGTGCATTAAACACCTTTTCCTATAATGAACTTGTTGAGTACGCTCGTACTCATCCCACTCTTAAATCCCCTGCTTAGATATGGAGGCATCGAAGGAGGATCTACGGTGCAACTCGAAGACCGAGGAGTCAACAACTACTTCAAGGGACAGGACCATGTCAGGAGAGTCAGATATCACATTCAACAAGGAGAAAACCTAGATTAGCAATAGAAAGGAACTAGCTTCCTAAACCTAGCTCCTATTTAGCTAGAATCTATTCTTAGCCTCTATAGCTAGTTAATTACTCTACAAATAGAGTTCATGATAGGATTAGACTACGAGTCGTTCTTCTGGAGTTTATTTGCAGTTTTACCTCATTGTAAAGTAGGAGGCTATGCTGATCTTCTATGAGTGAGTTGTAATTCTATAGACATGCCTTGGACCCGCATATGTTTCTGTTGTACCACTCTGAGCGATATAATACTAGTGGAACGGTGTTTCATTGGTGTTATATCAGACTTGCATACTACACCATGCAGTGGTATGCCGGGTAACCACAAAACGCCCAGCTCCTGTAGTGCGACCTTTGATCTTTGCTTCGTCAGCCAACTGTGATTCAGCTTCTCTGGCATGATGTAACAAATGATTCATGTTGGTGTAGCTGTAGTGACGAACAATGCCTTTGATATCATACTTCAAACCGTTAAAAAAACGCTGCATTGTCATCTCGAGAGACTCACGGACACGGCCACGCTGCATAAGCATCTCCATCTCCATGTAGTATTCATCCACAGTCTTCACACCTTGTCTCAATAGAGTCAGCTTATCATATATATTCCGCAAGTAATTTGTAGGCACAAAGCGAGAAGTCATCGCCTCCTTCATGGCACGCCATGTGCGTATAGGTTGCTCACCATCCTCGTCTCGGTTACGAACAAAAGCATCCCACCAACGCAATGCGTAGCCATCAAATTCGGAAGAAGCAAGTTTAATCTTCCGATCTTCAGTATAATGTGGATGTAAGCTCCACAACTTCTCAATCTTCAGCTCCCAAGTGAGGTATTCTTCAACATCAGCTCCTCCTTCAAACTTGGGTATAGAAAACTTGGGCTTACCCAAACCATCTTCCTCATCTTGTCCACGACCATTGCGGCCAAGTGGAGCCCAACCGCGAGGACGATTACCACGTGGCGCACCACGAGCATTGTGTGCGTCATCTTGAAGCTCGGGATCTTCGTCATCTTCTTGTTGTTGTCAAATTCTCAACAGCTAAGCGCAAATCAGCAAGACTGCGTTGTACATCCGTCATTTGATCTTGCATTGTAGTGACGGTCACATGAGTAGCATCCAGCTTTTGGGAGATCTCTTCAACCTTCCCATTAAGCACGTCCTGAGCGCGGAATTCACGTCGCATCTCATTACGAAGAGCCTCATACTCCCTCCATGTGATGATATCTGCAGCACTCTTGTTTTCCTGATTAACAAGTTTATGATCACTAGCAGACATCGTTAGTAGATTAGTGCACTAAATCAAAAATATATGGTGGTACTCTCACAACTCACTCAAAACTGATAAGAAAAGGAAATCTTACCGTTGCAAAGTAAATTAGTGTTGCTTACCACTTGTAGTAACAACTAGTGCACGGATGTAGCGAAGCGAATATCAAGGGTATAAGAACAATCACACGACAAAGCAGGGTATATGTGGGGCTGTAGGTAGGCTACCTATTTGCACCAATAACAAGCTCTAGCGCTGACCGTAGACAACCAATGATACTCACACAAGGCGATATAATGGGGCAATGCAACTATATGTGGGAAATGTTGCAATGCACAAGAGAGACGCTAGCAAAGCTCAACTAGACAGGCACAAGATTGCTCAACTACGGGTGCAGTAAAGTAAACTTAGGCCTTCACTTGATTCAACTAGCACAACACTTTTTCTTTTTGGATTTTTCTTTTTGTAGAACACACGCAGCTATGTAACTCTTTTTGCTTCTTTTCAACTTTTTTTTTTTGATTTTCTGACACAACTCCTTGATAACACGGCCAACAGAAATATGCAAAGCACCGATAACCTAACGAGCAGCCTGTCGAGCGGTAAAACTAGTCTCTTCTGGGGAAGTTCCTAGTCACTTTATATCGAAATTGTGTCTATGGTTGGGAACAAGCACACCGTACGCTATGTGGACTCGGAGTAACAAAACTGACACAATATGATAAACTAGATGATAGATAAAACACAAACCCTAACAATACTAGATGGAAAGAAAAGATACGCAAAAACAACTACGAAAAGCAACTAAAACTTGAAATTAGTGCAATCTAAGGCTATGGCAAACCCTAACCCTAACTTTCTATGGCTTTTTCTGGATAGGAAACACGCACAACTCAACTATGGGGTGGATTGTGGATGGCTTACCGAGGAAAACTGGAAATCTGATACCAAGATGATACGGGGTGGCCCGATCTTCTCAGTAAGCAACGGAGGTGATGATGATCACGGGGATGATGATGGCGGAGAAACACGACGATGTAGTGGATGATAACTTGTATGACGCAACGAGATCTCTCGATTGGTCCCGTCGCCAATGCAACAGCTCTCAACCCCTGCAAGATATTCGCAACTCCACACACTTACGCACGTAGCCGCCGACGAAGCGGTAATTTGCAACCGTCTAATTCCCAATGGAACAGCAGATCACACAAGACTTTTTTAGGATCTACACAATATCAAGCAATATGGTGTAGGGATTCAATAGTTTTGCTAGAGCAAACAACTAAGAACTAGGGTTTATCTTAAACGTGGTCTAAAACAGCTAGGGAGGCGTCCTGAATCGGTCGGAATCCGTCAACGGGCCAGGACGGTCGGCCGGTCGCCCGGTCAACCGGCAGGGAACGCAACTTTCCGGTTTTGCCGGTACGATGCATCATATCCGGTTGGCCGGTTGGCGACCGTCGCGGCCGGGACCGGGCTGCCGGTCCGGGGCCGGTCGGACCGGTCGGACCGGCACGGACGTCGTTTTCTCTCGCGCATGCCTCCCGCTCCTCGCGCGACCATGAGATATCTTCATGTCCAGCTCCATGTCCTTCACGTCCATCTTGACGTCCGTCTTCATGTCCACTGCTCCTCTACTCCTCGTACGATGCTCGTCTCTTGATACCTGATGATACACAAGTAAGGACTTAGGCGATAAAGTTCTCATCAATCAAAGTACCGTTTAGAAACAAGTTCACCTGTTGTTTAAGTAGCTTCGCACGAGCCCTTGTAATTGGTCCAATCCGAACTTCATTGGACTTGAGCTTCACAGCAGGTTCATCTTCATTTATCAATGACGGAGGTAGTGGTGTAGTAGGGATGTCCTCATCAAAGCGGATGTGAGGAAGAAGTTGATCCTCATTTAGGTGTGCCTTGCCTCGCTGTGGGCGATCAAGCAGATGGCGGTGCCAGTGGGATGGCGCCCGCAGTTGTCAGGGCAACGGATCGACGAGCAGATCGCAGCGGCACAAGCTATGTTTGAGATCAAGGATGCGTCCGATCCGATGAGGTAATGGGCGGCAGGAGGTGTCAAGGAGCTGGAGAACTTGCCCTGAGGGATTCAGCACCGGTGTGAGGCCCTCTCTCGCCGGCGCGACCTTCACCTCAGCAGGTTGGGGGCCGGAGTGAAGGAGTGCCTTCTTTCCAGAGGATTTCTGATCTGGGAGATTCAGATCTTGATACGTCTCCGACGTATCGATAATTTCTTATGTTCCATGCCACATTATTGATGATATCTACATGTTTTATGCATACTTTATGTCATTATTATGCGTTTTCCGGAACTAACCTATTGACGAGATGCCGAGGTGCCAGTTCCTGTTTTCTGCTGTTTTTGGTTTTAAATCCTAGTAAGGAAATATTCTAATTGGACGAAATCAACGCCAGAGTCTTAGAATTGGACGAAGCTTCCACACCCGAGCCGCAGGGCCACGGCCACACCACCAGGGCGCGGCCGGGTGTGGGCCGCGCCGCCTAGTGTGTCACCGCCTCGTCGACCCTCCGACTCCGCCTTTTCTATATAAAGGTCCCGACCTAAAACACGATACGAAAAAGCCACGGTACGAGAAACCTTCCGAGCCGCCGCCATCGCGAAGCCAAGATCGGGGACAGGTCTCTGTTCCGCACGCCGCCGGGACGGGGAAGTGCCCCCGAAGGCTTCTCCATCGACACCACCGCCATCTTCATCAACGCCGTTGTCTCCCATGAGGAGGGAGTAGTTCTCCATCGAGGCTCGGGCTGTACCGGTAGCTATGTGGTTCATCTCTCTCCTATGTACTTCAATACAATAATCTCATGAGCTGCCTTACATGATTGAGATTCATATGATGATGCTTGTAATCTAGATGTCATTATGCTAGTCAAGTGGATTTTACTTATGTGATCTCCGGAGACTCCTTGTCCCACGTGTGTAAAGGTGACAGTGTGTGCACCGTGTGGGTCTCTTAGGCTATATTTCACAGAATACTTATTCACCGAGTTATGATTTGAGTTGGATGTCTCTATGAAATTGTGGTGTGTTAGTACCTCCCGTGAATGCTCAAAGTGACAGCGTGGGGTGTTCATTAGTACTTGGGAATACATCTTTAAGGTTCGCCTACATGATGAATTAGTGTTCGTTATCTTGCCAGAGAGTAATTCAGAGTAGCATAGTGAAGTGCTTATTTATATCCCTTTATGATTACAATGTTGAGAGTGTCCACTAGTGAAAGTATGATCCCTAGGCCTTGTTTCCAAATACTGCAATCATCGCTTGTTTACTGTTTACTGCATCTTTACTTCCTGCAATATTACTACCATCTCGCACGCCAGCAAGCACTTTCTGGCGCCGTACTACGCTCATATTCATTCATACCACTTGTATTTCACTATCTCTTCGCCGAACTAGTGCACCTATTAGGTGTGTTGGGGACACAAGAGACTTCTTGCTTTGTGGTTGCGGGGTTGCATGAGAGGGATATCTTTGACCTCTTCCTCCCGAGTTCGATAAACCTTGGGTGATCCACTTAAGGGAAACTTGCTGCTGTTCTACAAACCTCTGCTCTTGGAGGCCCAACACTGTCTACAAGAATAGAAGCACCCGTAGACATCAGATCTATGTGCGATTTAGAGTCGACGGCTGAGGGTGGAGCGAATTCGTAGCTGCTGCCCATCACCGACGAGGGCCAAACCTCCATTACGTAGGGATGAGAGCCGTGGCCCGGGCGGTTGGGTCCTCGTGGAAGGGACCACTGCTTAGAGACACCCCATCTCCTTCAGCCATCAACCGCGGATGCGAGACACCTGATGCTATCAGGGCCATTGATGGGGGGAGGCAGAAAGCGTAGTTTTATTATGTGTGTTCTCTTGGTAATAAGGAGGTACTATCCTCGATAAACTTTCCATGGAGAACTGAGAGGAGGTGTAGGGTTTTGGCTTCCGTCGCGACACTAGTTTCGGTTAGGAAGGACCTAGTGGCCAAAAGATCGTTCACCCTTACAAATTGTTTTCCTGTTCGTGGAAAATACCTCTCGATTCCCACGAAGATTAACTTTGCTAATTTGTGGGGAGCTAAGTATGGGAAGAAATCTTTTGTTGAGGTGGTCAAGATGGCCAGTGGGGGAAGGGGCGGTGGAAGATTTGGAGGTGGTTGTGGTGCAGCCGGACATGGACAACCCCTCGTGGGAAGACGGGGAGTGGTGGTCCACCGAATACGGGTGCGTAGCCTCAGATGCAAGGTAAACTCCTGCAACCAAATCCAACCCTTCCCCCAGGGGATTTCTCTCGGGCGATGATGCAGTCTATGGGTTAGGACTTAGGAGCGCCAGGTATGTTCCTTGTTATGCAGCCAGGAATGTGGAATCTTTCTGGGAAACAACAAGTACAACCTGGGACTTTTAATTCCATGATGGCGACGCCTCTGAATCCATTAAACCCCCTGATGCCCCAGAGTTCCAACAAACAGAGTAACAATATTGGCCAAAGGGTAACTCAACAACCAGAGTTCCAACTTGGTTGACTCTCGAGAAGAGAGCGAGAATTAAGCTGGAGGTGTGCATGATGAACCAAAATCGTTAAGATGAGGAACCTTTGAAGATCACAGCCGCGGACCTGACGAGGATCTTGGAAGCAAATGAAGTGATGTTGGTTGTGGATGGTGAAAGCTTTAGGGTCCTGCCTAGACCCTAAAGATCTGTAGGTGTCCCCCTGCTAGTGATCTGGGTTTAGTGCTTGTGTTTTTCTTCAATTGTATTGCTATGCATGGAAAAACCCCTCTGTAGCTTGGCGCCTAGGGGTGACCAAGATTTGAATAACTTGTAAAACTCTGTAATGATTTGGTTTTAGAAATGGAGCCGGGCTATGCCCTTTCCTTATAATTTTTTTGAGAAATCCGACGCAATAGGAAGATTTGAAGATTTGCATTGCTCATTACTTAAAATGTCAGATTTATTCATTGTTGTGAAGCCCAAAATACCTGGTATTTCGATGTGAGATCTTTCGTATTGGTAGATTATTACATTTTTTCCTACATCCACAACTTGTGCTCCAAATAGTATGAATAGTTCAGAAAACTAGCTCCATGTCTGACGTGTTTTACTGGAGATCTACTTGAAAGCCAAAGTAAGGTGTTAAGGTAGATTATTACGTTTTTTGACATTTACAGTTTAAATTTTGTAAAGTGGTATCATGGTATAATACGAGGTCTAGTATCACTAAATATTTTCTTAGATAGGATCCGTTTGACACCGTAAGCCAAAGGGCAAGATGGGGATAGCGGAGCAGGCGGGTGGAGGAAAGCAGTGGTGCACGTAGACGTAGACGGGTGGGACAGACGGGGCGGGCGCGGTGGACAGTGGATGCGGAGGTGGGGTCTTGACTGACCGGGACGTGCGTGCACGGAGCGGGCACCGTCGGCGTTGATAGCGGGTAGCCCAGCCTGTCGGGGACCCATATCATGCGAGTGCATGTACCTTGTGGGCGGAGTCGCGGCGGGTAGCGTGGCACGGCCGCACGGCACACGGCAGCACGGACAGACACGACAAGGGCCGTTCCGTTGTCCTCGTAGGCCCGTGACTACTGTAGCCATACCTGTACCTTGGCGCACCTCTCTGAAGCTCAACACGCCAAGGCTCTAGCAGACTGGCAATTCAGACGGTCGCGGTGGGTACCCGTGCATCACTCCAGGTAGAGGCAGGGACGACGGGTGGGCTGCGCTCGTGAGTTTTGCCGCTACGCCAAGCTTCGGTTCGGTGCCGGCTGATCTCTGTCCCTCTCTCCTCCACCACCACCAGGACGAAGAAGCTGGTACCGCCACCATTCGGTACAAATGGAGGCGGCATTCAAGGCACAGTTCCCCTGTTCGGTGCAAATAAGACGGATTCCTCCTTGTACCGCGTACAAGATACATGCGCCTTTTTCTCTGTGGTGGGAGCTACACCTTTTCACTTTGTCATCATCCAGCAAGGTTGACACCTCCTTGCTTGAAAAATCGCATCACCTACAGAAATTCAATTCGGTAATATGCTCCCTTTACCAAAAAATAAATATATTGGCAAGTGTTGAAAAAAATTACAATTTTTTACATATACATCTCCATAATATATCCATAATATATGTGAGTTCGCAAAGTTTTATGAAAAAACAATATTTTTGGTGGTCTATGTAAATAATAGAAAATTTATCTTGTGAACAACCTTATTCTCAGCACTAATTTTGTCCTTTTTACACACGTCACGTCACAAGTCGATTTTTTCCTGAAACGACTTTATGAGTGTGTAGCATGTGAAGATGTACATACGATTTTTTTGTTTCATTTTTAATTTTTTTTTAAATACGAGTAAGATGCACTTTAAAAAAGGAGATAATATGCTCCCATGTTTCAAACACCACTCCCCAACACCTAAGCCTTTTTAGTTTCCTCTTCCTTATATGTCTATACTACGGTTGTACGTAACATATCAATTGTAGGCAATCATCCCTGCACACTCAATTAGGAGGCACCACAAAGAAATTAAGCTAGCATAAGCACATAGGCACAACCTAAATGTTGGATGTAAATGGGTTGCATGCCATCCTAGGAAAGCACATATAACTTACAAATTCTGAATCTCAAAATCCATTTGGAGCTATGAGAGACAAAGTTCAGAACCAAATTGCTAGTTGAGAGAGAGTTCAACCACTCTCTGTTTTCTCATGCGCCGCCCACCTCACCACGTATCACACGCTCCTTGTGTGACCCGAGTTTGAGTTCGAAACCGGTTTTATGGAAGTCTACATCTTTTGCTTGGTGCACCCTTTTAATTTATTTGTTTCTCTTTTAATTACATGTTTATTTATGGTTTTGCATCGATAAAAGAAATTACAAAAAATTAGTATTACCCCTTGTTTTTATTTCCGTGAAGCTTTCTCTCGTTTTATCCAAAACCTGCCATTCGTTATTTGGCATATCTCACCAACTCCATTTTTGGAAGGGGTGACATGGGATGCATCACTAGCCCTCACATTTGTGTTATTCACCAAGCATTGTTTGGGAATAACCAAATGCCAATATCAAACCTTGGCTCTCTTTTATCTTCACATTTTTTCCGCCAGAGGTCGGGTCCTTCTAGTTCTCTTTATTGTGGTTGGGTAGTCACTCATATTGCCTACCGCAAGAACATCCAACTCCCCTAAATGGATGTTGTTGCGGTGGTACAATCATGGATGAACAGTGTAGGATCAACTATCGCTTTTCGGGAGTCCAGGTACAACTTCCATGAGCTTGCTTTTCAATTCGTTTATGAACCTACCCAATCACCTCATGAGCAAGAAATGCTCCCTTTTACAAGCTTTTCCTTTGGTTGGAAAGATTATCTAGATTTTAACCCTAAAAGAGACGTACGTCGCAAGGATTATGACGGGACGATTGATACCTCCCAAAGAAGATGATGAAGAAGACAACCCTAGGGAGCAAACCGAGGTGATAACGCGGGGCACCAAGATTGGTCACAAGCTCGACATGTGTGGGGTGATTGGCAACATCAGCCAATCCCAACACACTACCATGCCCATGACCATGGACACCAATACGCCCCTAACTCAATTCGAAGCGTTGGCACATCAAGTTGGTAATGTGGAGGACACTCCACATCAAGTGGTCACCAACGTTGACATCCTCTCGCAGAAATTATCCAACTTAATTACCAACATCAGAACCTACTTCCAGTATGCGGCACAACCACCATACGAGGACAACCAATAGACCAAGTTAAGCCAAAAGACCAAGCTTGGGGAGGTTAAAATCCTCCACCTTTGCATTCACAGTTTTGTTTCTTATTTTAGTTTATCTGTTTCTCTTTTAGTTGCATATTAAATTTCAGTTTTATATCAATAAAATAAAATACAAAAAATAGCATTAACCCTTATTTTTATTTTTGTGAAGCTTTCTCTCTTTTTATCTTTGGATTTTCACTAGCTATTTGCTCTGAGAGGGCTAGCGATGGGAAGGATACCCGGGATAGCAAAGCAAATGCAAGGCCAAACCAAAGCGACATGTTATAGTATTCTCAACATCACTCTTCTCGTAAATTTAAGTAAGATTGTGAAAGTATTAATTGTTTGGTTGCACTTACTTTGTCCACACTGGCTACTGGTTACTGGCTTGCTATCATTCAAATTTTATTCCATGCTAATCTTGTCAAGTTAGCTTTGCCTTATGAACTAGATCATAAGTTGAAAATTCTAAAGAAGAAGAATTCAAAAACCTTTTGCGAAAGTATTAAACAAAAATATGTGTGTCGAGTAATTGTTCCGTAAGATTTAATATTTGATAACTTTACCCCAGACAACCTAATGATAGACTTGATGGCACACTTTAAAAGAATTGTTTGATAGGACCCTGTTTTGCGGTAATTGAGATCCATCCCAAAGACTATTTCGTTAAAACTAAAGTAAGATATTGCTTTAAGCATGTCCAGGATCACCGACATATACCATGGATAGTGTTAATAACTTAGTTGGTCTTTAAACGATCTATCACGAGAGAAATCTCAGATTTTTGCTATGAGTTGATTAAACGTCTATAACAACAATGTTATGATGGGTAAAATTTTAACTTCTCCATGGGCATCGTTGCAAACAAAGTCTAAGCGCTCCTCAAAAAGTGTTCCTTCTAATTCTTTTCAGATGGGTTTTCAACCTTACACTTTCTTCGCATGACCTCAATTACTAATGGATGCGAGTTCTTGAAAAACAAGAATGAGAAATTGTGTTGGAGAGCCTAGATTTAATTATCCGGCAGCGAACCAAGTTAATCTAATATTTTCTTTTACTTTTCATGCTCTCACACCATGTCATCGCACACAACTTGGAATGCCATTATTTTCGAAATTCTCTTTAAAGAAGAAGAGAGGAATTAAGATTTTAATTTCACTTGCCAGGCTAATTTATAAGACTCATTTGGAAATAGGAGTTTAATTTATGAAAATTTACATGTGGCTAGGAACCGATACTAGGTGCAACCAATTGAATATTTCTATGATCTTGTTTAAGGTTGCAGGATTTAGGGAAGGCAAAAAAAATTATACCTCCTCGACTCGGTAAAATCTTGGCTAGGAACAGATTTAGTGCTACCATTTTATTTGCATCATTTAGATAGGCTTGAATCAGAATAGTAAAAACAACGTTAATACAACCTTCTAATTGAAGGGTCGTCCTAGTCTTGTCTACATCATAGACATCTTGTTGTCATGTGATCATGGACAGTCTCTTAATATTTGTAAACCCAAATGGGTAAAATATCTGACAACGAGAGAATAAAGGAACGAGTATATTACCACCTAGAGAGACCGGTAAGAAGGGTTCGAGGACAAAACACTTGTTGACACCTCGCACATTCTAGAATTCTAAATTCTAAGCAGACCAACTTGTCAGACCCTCTATTAGGATATTTCTTTGACACATGCTTAGTAACACCTTTTTAGAAGATATTCAAAGGCACTAATAAGTACAAACACACTATGTAGTGCATCAAGCAATTAACACTAGCTAATCCATATAGAATGCCATTTTTACCCTTTAATATTTACTCAAACCAAGACATAACCTTTTGTTGTACAATTACTGAAACTAAAACTGCAGAGTAACACAATTTTTATATCAATATAGTTGTAGTTTATCATGTGTACATTGTAGAAGTAGCATTTTGAATTGTATAGCTATGAAACCTATGTTTTCATATTACAAAGAGACCAATGTGTTAGAAACTGTTGACAAGATACTATTTTATGTTGTATGCTAAATCTATACTTAAAACTGGTTAACATTTAGTGAAGGTAAAAATGTTTGGTATACAGGTATGATGGTTATTTGCTTGGACTATCCTCGGGAGTAGAACCGGTTGTTCGGAGGATATCATCAGCGAGAACACCAAGGACAAAGCTAGTATCGTGCCCACCTATAGTAGATAGACTACTACTAGGATAATCAAAGTCTATGTACCAAGGAACATGTCAATAAGGTGGAGACGGTAGACCTAGCAATGTAACAGATAAACAGATTAAAATGATCGATAATAAGATGCAGGAGCTCAAAGCGACAGTTGGAAAAACATCATAACGTATAAGGCCAATAGACAACAAATTGCATGCCTTATCTTATTGTGAATGTGCTCCAAACACCAATCTAATTGTTATTTTGTTTTCTATGGAATTTGTTGAGAATTTTCATTTGGCCTTGTGTCCCTAATTTGGCACATTGATCCTCTTCTATGACATGATGTGCTACCACGGTTTAGCCGGTAAGCTACATAAATTGAGCTTGATCCTCTAGGTTTCTGGCTTTCCAAAGAGAGGGGCATGTTTGGGAATAGTTTCTTTTTCATGACCATACATGCTATCTTGTTAGCATTTTATTTGATGTTTTTCAAGGTTCATTGTAAAAACTCAAAAGGTTAAAATAATAAAGTTATTAAGAGTGTACATAATTTCTTAATATGTACCTACTAGATTTTAGGTGTGATCTACCCCCCCCCCCCCCCCGAAAAAAAGACAGATGTGAGGAGCTTATATATACATGGTTTTGACTTTTTTGTCCATCATAGCATCATCAGCGAAACTTTATGGATATGTGGTACACATTTATCTATATACCGGTTTATCTTTATATTTTTCGAAACATATAAAAAATATTTAAATATTTCAGAATAATTTTTTAAAACGAAAATAAATTGTTAACTGGGCCATATATATTGCCGCAGTCCCTTTCGATATTGGGCCTATGTGCTTGGCAAAGAAGAGATGGCGGTACGCTCAGACGTTGTTAGTCCCGATCCAGTGGATGAAATGAATGTGCCGGCAACCAGGGATCCTGTCAAAATATCGTTCGCCGCACGGCCGCCCCCCACGTTTGGCACCACGTGCTTCGCGGTCCAAGCTGCTCCCACCGCTATCATTCTCTATGCCTATGCCCCTTGTGGGCAAGTAACATTTAACGTTGGGGGAGTTGATTGCTCCAAAAATGACATGTTTGCCGAGGTGTTTTCATACGTCTTCTAACTAACATGTAACTATAATTTTACGTCACATAACACTTTCTATAACCACGACATTTGGCACAATCATTGGAGTTGGGTGGTTTTTTTTTTACATATTAGAGTTGGGTGACTGGAGACATAGCAATTGGTTTTCCCAATTTAGTTTCATCATTTAGACATGCTAGAATCAAAATATTAAAAAGAACGGTAATACAACTTTCTAATTAAAGGGCCGTCCTAATTTTGTCTACATGATAGACATCTTGTTGTCATGTGACCATGAACAATCTCTAAGTATCTGTAAACTCAAGTGGATAAAAGATTTGATAACGAGAGAACAAAGGAACGTGTATATTACCACCTACATAGACCTATAAGAAGGGCTTCTAGGACAAAAACAGTTGTTGACACCTCCAACATTCTAGAATTCTAATCTAAGCTGACTGTCAGACCCTCTACTCAATTAGGATATTTCTTTGGCACATGCTTAGTAAAACCTTCTAAGAAGATATTCAAAGGCACTCATATATAGGTACAAACACACTCTATAGTGCACCAAGTAACTAACACAAGCTAATCCATATAGAATGCCATTTTTATCCTTTAATATTTGCTCAAATTCAGACAAAAAAAATTTGTTGTAAAATTACTAAAACTAAAACTACAAAATAACATAATTTTCTGTATCAATATAGGTGTACATTATTACGTGTGCATTGTAGCAGTAGCGGTTTGAATTGTATAGCTATGAAATATGGGTTTTCATATTACAAAGAGACGTATGTTTTAGATACCGTTGACAAGATACTATTTAAAGTTGTATGTTAAATCTATACTAGAACTAGTTAACATTTAGTGAAGGTAAAAATATTTGGTATACATATATGATGGTTATTTGCTTGGACTCTCCTCGGGACTAGAACAGGGCCTTCGGAGTATACCATCGACATGAGCACTAAGTACGAAACTAGTCTGGAACCCGACTACGCCAGAGAGATCAGTACTAGGATGAGGAAAGTACATTTGCCTAGTAACATCTCAATAGCGTTGAGACGATAGACCTAGCGACGCAACGTATATCAGAGTTAGATTGGTAGTGAAGAAATGGTAGAGCTCAATGTGATAGTGTAGAAAAATAACATAGCATATGATGGCTATTAGAGAGCAGACCACCTTCCTTGGTGATATGTCTGGAGAATAAATTTTATTCCAATATTGAATCACCAGCAATCTAATCGTTATTTACGTTTTGTTGTTCTGGAATTGGTCGACAAGTTTCGTTTGGCCTTGTGCTGATGATTTAGCACATTGATCACCTTGGATCTTAGTACACACTTTAGAACCTTTGTCGTCTCTTGTGACATGGTGTTGTTACCATAATTTAGCCGGTAACCTACATAAATGGAGCTCGAGCCTTTTCCAAAGAGAGGAGACATGTTTGGGAATAGCCCTTTTGGAACCTAGGTGCTACGTTAGCCCTTTATTTGATCTTTTAAAGCTTCATTTAACAAACTCAAAAAGTTAAAATAGTATATATGAGTGTGCATAATAGCCTAGCATGCATGTTTTTAGTCTTGCCTAGGTATGTTTTTAGGCGTGTGACCCAGACTCAAAAAAAAGACCAATGTGAGGAGTTTATATAGACATGGTTTTGAGACATTTTTTCCGTCGAGCAAACCATAATGTATTCATCAGCGAGACTTGATTGATATGTGATACACATTTATGCATACACAGGATTAATTTTGATTTTGTGAACTTATAAAAATCATTTTAAATTTCTCAAAATGAACTGCTACCTGGGCTATATCGCCATAGTCCCTTTCACTACTGGGCCTATGTACTGGGCGAAGAAGAGAGGGCGCCACACTTGGACGGATAGGTCTAGACGCAGGTGATGTGAACGCTGCGGCCACTAGGGATCCGGTCAAAAACCGTCCGCCGCACGGCCGCCCCTACGTTTGCCACCACGTGCGGTGCGGCCCGAGCTGCTCCCACCGCCGCGACAAGGCATCTCGGCTCAGCTCCGGCCTCCGTCAAAGGACCCACCCGGCCCTGACTTTGATCGCACGCACAGCCGTCCCATCCGTCGTCCTTGGCGCGTCCAGACTTGCGGCTTGACGAGCGACGCCATTCGATTTGATTCGTAGCACCACTCCACGTCGCTGCCGGGGCGGATGGATACGGGGCCACGACGAAAGCAGCGGCACAGTGTGCGTGGCAGGCCCGCGCCGCTGGACGCAGTAAACGGCGGAGCAGGTTTCGCGGTGCGGCGGGAGAGCCGGTGCAGCATGCATGGGACCGCGGGGCAGAACACAGAAGCGAGGGGCGTAGCCTTGCTGCGGTCAGATGACATCACGGCTATGGCTACAGCTTTGGTCAGTCTGCGCGAGCGGCGCCGGTCGAGCTAGGTGGCGGCCGGCCTAGCCCGTGCGTGAAGGTAGCGCGAGCGGAGAATCTGGTCACACGTACGTATGGACTATGGAGCTCACATCGTCGGCCTCATCCATGCGTGCACGGCCGCCTGCTGTGATGATATTGCCTCACCTTGGTACGCCCAGGGCTTTCATCAGATAGGATCCTACTCCTTTAAAAAAATCGAAGAAAACGGAGCGATGGCGGCGTACTGTGCGACGATCAACGACTGTTGACGGAGTGACAAATACTTCTCCAATTGAATACTCTCGGGCAGAGAAGGAAGAAGAAGAAATAACCTGTCGCCTGACTCCAAAGCGCCCCATATGAATCCCGTCCTGCCACCACAGGCCATCTCCTGCACCTGCCAGATCGCCATGAATTCCCTCGTCATGGACCTTGGCTAGCGGCGACGCGCCACACCACACCACACGCATGTCCCATTCCACACCCCGCCCGTGCACGCCGGCAGCAGCGCGACATCGTAGACTAGGGCAGCCCCACAAGGGAAACCACCCAATGCACTCGAGAATGGCGACGCGACAAGCAGCAAAGGCGGTGGCGCGTGGCCACGAAATCGCGTTGCGCGTGCACCATGTCGGTATTTGGGAGGAAGTCAGACAGAAAATGAGAGGAAGAAGAAAGGCGTGCGCACACGAGTAAGGATGGCAATGGATCAGGTTTAGTCGGATATATACCAAAACCAAATCGATGCCCAAATCTATCAGCCTCGCTCCGCCATTCCACCCACGAAAGTATCCATGATCCTGGTTGTCGCTCCAAATCCAAATCTACCGGATATCCGGATATCCATGTGTTTACGCACTATGTATGTGAACATAAAATCTTTGAGCATAACAACAACATTTTAGCAGCATTTCAATAATATTTATTTAGGTAGCATTTCATCAATAATTATGTGGGCAATGAATATGAGGAGGCGGAAGAGAGATGGGATGAGAGCAAGCCCACTACCCACCGGTGCATCTCCTGGGCGGAGGAGAGACAAACTTTCGGAGATGTGGAAGGGATAGCCGATGACCATGCCCTCCCAGAAGGGTAGGCCATGAAAGAATTGGTAATCGAGGGTTATGTCTTAGTTTTAGCGGGCCTTTGGTGATTTTGGACTCAAGAGAGGGGAAACTAAACCTTAGTAAAATCCCATGGCTCACTGACATGCCGCTCCCACATGTTAGCTAGATATCTATTAGATATTCATGGGTCAAAACCTTTACCCATGCCCACCCAGTGAGTTATCGGATATCCGCCTCGTGAAATCCGTGGGCATAGTCAACCCTCCATATCTGTGCCCGTTGGGCTGGATATCCGTGCATACCCGGATCCGTGAATAAAATTGCCATCCTTACACGAGATAGACATGTGTCGCCAACATCAGGAGGAGGACGTGTGCGACATGATCCCACGGATGATCAACAACCCCCCTCCCACCACCACACACACATTTTTTATCACCGCAACATGTGGCACAATCGTTACATTTGGATGGTTGGAGACAGTCATTGGTTTTCCCAATTTAGTCCCATCATTTAGAGAGGATTGAATCAGAATATTGAAAAAAGAATGACGATACAACCTTCTAGTTACAGGGTCGTCCTAAGTTTGTCTACATGATAGACGTCTTGTTGTCAGGTGACCATGGACACTCTATAAATATTAGTGAACCCAAATGGATAAGAGATTTTTTTTGGAAAAGGGTCACTAGTCTATTAATGAAAAATAATAAAAATTATAAATAGGTCATTGGACCACCTAGCGAAGACTACAAGCATTAGAGCAGGCCGAAGGGATTCTAGAACAAAACACTCGTTGCCACCTCACTCAATTCTAGAATTCCAAATTCTAAGCCACCCGACTTGTCAATCATCTGGATGGATATTTCTTTGACACATGCTTAGCAAAAACTTTTTAAGAATATATTTAAAGGTACTAAATACTCCCTCCGGTCCTAAATATAAGCCATATTGTTTTTGGCGCGGAAGCTAATCCATGTAGAATGCGATTTTTATCCTTCAATATTTGCTCAAATTCAGACGCAATTTTATTATGTAATTTTTTTGAAAATAAAACTACAAAATTACATTATTTCGATGAATCGATGTAGATATACCTTATCACATATGTACATCGTAGCAATAGCAGTTTGAATTGTATAGCTATGAAAACATGGTTTTCGTGTCACAAAGAGAACTATGTGTTAGACACTATTGACAACATACTATTTAACATTGTAATGCTAAATCTATCCTATAACTAGTTAACATTTAGTGAATGTAAAAATGTTTGGTATACATATATGATGGTTATTAGTTTGTTATCTTCTTGGTGCTAGAACTAAACTTTTCAAAGGCTATTATCGACATGACCTCTAAGAACAAAGCTAATCGCATGGCCGCATGCGGTAGAGAGATTATTATTAGGGTAAACAAAGTGAATATGGCAGACACATGTTAGCCAAGGTGAAGACGCTAGAGCTATTGATGCAAATGATAGTAATACTAATTATTTTAGTTCTACATTGCCTGATAAAATGTTGATTAAATCATAGCAAATAGAGCAAAAGTGTATATAATTGTATAGCATGTGCGTATCAATTCATGACCCTGTGTATACCTAAAAAAGAAATGTAAAATGTGATGAGTTTATATAGACATGGCTTTTTCATTTTTTTCCTGCAGAGCAAACCATAACAAATTAATCAACAAAACTTTATGGACATATAGTAGACTTTTATGCATACGCAGGTCCTTTTTATTTTTTAAAAACCTATAAACCCACTTTTGCTATTGGGCCTATGTATTGGGCAAAGAAGAGAGAGCGCCACACGGATCGTAGGCTCAGACCCAGCGGCTGAACGCCGCGGCCAGCACGGATCCGGTCAAAACAACGTCCGCCGCACGGCCGCCCGCCACGTGCGGCGCGGCGCGGCGAGGCCCGAGATGCTCCCACCGCCGCGACACGGCATCTCAGTCCCAGCTCCGGCCTCCGTCAGGGGACCCACCCGGCCCTGGCTTTGTTCGCACGGACAGCCGTCGCGTCCGTCCTTTGGTACCACGTGCGGTGCGGCGCGGCGAGGCCCGAGATGCTCCCACCGCCGCGTCACGGCATCTCAGTCCCAGCTCCGGCCTCCGTCAGGGGACCCACCCGGCCCTGACTTTGTTCGCACGCACAGGGCACAGCCGTCCCGTCCGTCCTTTGGCGCGACAGTGCGCGTCCAGACTTGCGGCTTGGCGAGCGACGCCATCGATCAGATTCGTAGCACGTCGCGGCCGGGTGGGGATGGATAACCCTCTCCTATCTACCGCCCGCGCGGCGCCTTTCTTGTGGCCACGGCCGGCCGGCCATACGGTTCGTGGCAGGCGCCGCTGGACGCAGAGTAGCTTTTACGGTGCGGCATGCATGGGAGTTGGGACAGCGGTACAGAAGCGAGGGGCGCGCTGCGGGCGGACGGACGGACGGGCTCGTGGAGCGTAGGCTTGCGGTGAGATGACATCAGGGCTACGGTCTTGGTCAGTCTGCGCGAGCGGCGCCGGTCGAGCTAGGTGGCGGCCTAGCCCATATGCATGAACCTAGCGCTAGCGCTACCGGAGAATCTGGCCACACGCGCGCATATGGTGTCGTGGTCCTCGGCTTCGTCCATGCGTTCACGGCTTGCGATACGTCCGAGGCGTCATGAGATAAGACATGTCCTTCCCTTTAATCAAGGGGAAGAAAGCGGGGTGATGGCGGCATACTGTATGTATGTATACCCTCGGGCAGAGAAGGAAGAAAGAAAAAAGATGTCGCTTGGCTCCAGGGCGCCGCATATGAATCCCATCCTGCCACTGCAGGCCATCTCCTGCGCCTGCCAGGTCGCCATGAATTCCATCTCTGCTACGCTTGATTTCGTCGCACGCAGCCAAGAGCTTTGATCAGCGAGCGCCGGAGAAACAGAACCTCGTTAATAATTACGAGTAATTGTTAAGCCGACGCGGCGAGGCCCACACCGCCGCACGCACCCAACGCCGTACACCCCACCCACCAGCCGCACCGCTCCACCCATTTATTCGGCCCGGCCCCATCCGCCTTGGCTAGCGGCGACGCGCCACACCCACACCACACGCGTGTCCCATTCCTCCCCGCCCGGCGCCCGTGCTGTCCCCCACCCCACGACACGACTGCTCGCACGTGAACCCGCCCGCCAGCAATCCCTCCTCGACACGTCGGTCACGCCTCGACGCTGGCGCGTGGGGGCTACGGGCCGATGGCCCACCGGTCATGGCAACTTTTCGGTGGCGACATGGTACCCCTAGCTTTGCTTTGCGCCTAGCCTCCGCTCGATTGCCTTTATTCGTCGCGGCGAATAAACGACAAAGCAGGTACCGGCGGGGAGCAGCGCAGGACGATGGCGCAGGCATGCGAGATTCACTGACGTGCCGGCCCAGACGACCGTGGCCCCACCGGGCATGGGCAGGGGCGCCGCTCTGATCCATCCGGCGCCGCTCGCACCAGGCATCAGCTGTGGGTCAAGGCTGAAAAGAGGGTGGGGGCGCGTCGCGGCGTTGCAGTATTAGGTGGGATGTCGTCACGCGGGCAGGGAGGGTTCATATGAGAATGGGTGCGGCGCATCACAGGGTCAAGATCGGTAATACCACCGCGCTGGGACGCAAGGGAAAAGGCTGTCCCCGCCGATACGTCAAGTCGTGCGGCGGCCGGCTGAGGTTGAGCCGTGCTCCCCCAAGCCACACCCAACCCCCCAAACCCCAACCCAAGGAATGACTTTATACGGCTACGTACGCCACCTCCGTTCTACGACGCGCGGCGCCGCTCTATAATACCAGTACACCGTTCCTAGCCAAGCTAACCGAGACTACATAGCATTACAGACAAGCACCACGAGCAAACCAAACAACACGCCTCGCCGCACTACCACCGCCTGCTAGCCGATGGATCCGGCGCTGCGGGAAACGCCAAGCCGCGGCGGCGGCGGAGGAGCCGCGGGAGGAGGAAGCGAGGCGCACTACCGCGGCGTGAGGAAGCGGCCGTGGGGCCGGTACGCGGCGGAGATCCGAGACCCGTGGAAGAAGACGCGGGTGTGGCTCGGCACCTTCGACACCCCCGTCGAGGCCGCGCTCGCCTACGACCGGGCCGCCCGGACGCTCCGCGGCGCGAAGGCCAAGACCAACTTCCCCGACCATTACCACATGCACCAGCGCCCGCCTCTGCAGCAGCAGCAGCGGCCTGCTCCGTTCGGCGGCGTCGACCTCAACTTCCCTTCGCCCTGGCAGTTCGTCTACTTCGCGCGGCCGGCCGCCGCGCCGGTGCCCTGCTCTCTTCCCCGGCCAGCAGCGTCTCCGCCCACGCCGTCTACGGCGCTCCAGCTCGGCATGGGCGCCAGGCCAGGTCAAGGCGGCCTCCCGTTCGACCTCAACGAGCCGCCACCGTCGCTGCTGTTCGGCTCCTGATCGATATGACGGTAGAACCTAGTTCTGTGACGGTGAGAATCTCGCGATGACGGCGCTGGTCCGTCCGGCCATCTGTACATACCTATTTATGGAAACTTTGGCATTACTTCTTTGTTCCGTTTCCCCGCCGGTAATGGTGGCTTTGTGTCTCCTTACCGCCTTACCGGAGGTGAGATCAAACTGTTTAGCACGGTAAACGTTGGCCTCTGGTCTTGCATGTTCAATCGCTCGCGAGCTGACGGCTCGCCGCGGCCGCTGGACTTTTTTCAGGGGCGCCGTCCGCTTGCACATGCGCTCTCTCCTGCGGATTTTTTGTGCATGTGCAGATACACGTTACCGTGAACACGTTGCACATGGGGATGGAATGAAATGAAATCTTGCCGCGGCCAAATCATGTTTAGGGAATCTCCACCGGTTTGATGTATTTTAGGGTTTGTTTGGTTCCCAGTCACACTTTCCCAAGCCAGTTTAGATTGACCCGAGGCATGGAATAGTCAGGTCCCGAAGGTGATCTAGTTATAGAAGTTGACCCGAGGCATGGAATGTAGCTTGCTCGGCGGCGCGGGTGTAACACCCAGGTCCCGAAGGTGATCTAGTTATAGAAGTTGAGGTCGTAGGCTAGATCGTCACGCATATCTAGCGGTAGGATGAAGAGGATCTCATCACGGCGCTCGCAACATTCACGTGGCATCAAAGGCACTGACACACGCCGTGATTTGAGGTACCATCCGCCCTGACATGTTCACTTCCCGCTAAGGCGCCATTCGGTTCTCGTCAAATAGCTGGTGCGCGGGGTCTATCGGGACATAGTGGCGCGGCTGCATCTTCATGTTGCTGCCGCGAGACGAGCCGACCACGTGGTCGGTCTTCGTCTTGCGAAAAGGCCAGCATTTTCCCATGGTGCTAGTAGTGGTGGCGGTGGTTGTTGGTGAAGGAGTGGCCAGAACGGAGGCGGCCTGCTCCCCTTAAAAGGATAGGAGCCCTTCCTCACCTCCAATGCCTTGTGTGGATGCCCAGCGCAAAACGCGTCAACACTGGCACGCGCAAGGCGATGTAGCGCCATTAACGCGCTATAGAAAGCTACATCGACGCCGACCGCTAATATTGGCGCGCAGAAGACAAAGCGAACTCGGTCGCTGGGAGGTGAGTCCGAACCCCGTGTTCGCGAGAACTTATTCCGAGCACAAATATCGGCAACAGATACGTCTACATTGACATGCTGATCAGCTTGTATCGGGCTACTGGGCTGAGATTTTCTCTACTTCTTATCTATACGAACACAAACAATCACTTTATATTCATTTGTGTCGGGTTGCTGACGATTTGGCATGTGTTACGGTAGTAGTATAGGGTTTAGGTATCGTTACGCATGCCAGATCATTTGCATTGGGCTTTATATCCGTATTGTTAGCTGAATCATTGCCTAGGTATTTCACTTGATCTCAACAAACACGCTTGTACCAAATCTGCATCATCAGAATGCGCAGGCAATTCGTCGTGCCGAGTATATCATCTATGTGATTAAGGAAGTGTCAATGTTCTTGCTGGCGAAGCTGTTTGCTTGCGTCATGGCTCTCTCCGTATACGCTAGTATTCTGAATTCTGTCATCGGTGGCCTTGCTCGTATTTACTGCCTGCTGCGGAGTTGCGCTGCGGCAAGGCGATCCTCGTACTAGTGACTGTAGCTAGTCAACAAAGGTATTTATGGCCCTGCAGCACCAGAATACCCTTCGCAGGGAAATTAATTGAAATCGTATATCAGAGACTGCAACCTTAAGGTACTCATATATCAGAGACTGCTGACCTAGCTAGATGAGCACTGCATGCTCAACCGTATTATACCATCTTGCCCAAAAAATCTTAAAAACGTATAAGCAGTGCGCTAGCTTGCCTTGCCACTGAGATAGAACTCAGTTCTTAAAAAAAATTGTACTCCCTCATTTGCCAAATTTGATACGCTCTGCACCTCTTAAAGCACTACATGTAGATTGTAGAAACATACCAGGTTGGCCACCAGTGTATGACACATCTAGGACCTGAGACTGCAGAGTATCACCTCTGTCGTGAAACAACCATAATCTCGGTGCCTTCGCCGTTCGCCGACGGCCAGCAGATTGACAATCTCCTCTCTTCTCATGGCAGCGTGCGTAAAGCAGAGCGCCAAGGGCGGAGTCTAACAATTGTTTTTTTGAGAGTAGTCTAACAATTTTTGAGCCGAAGATTTTAGTGGCCCAGAGTCTCGCCAACAAACGGCTTTAGTGGGCTGACATGTTTTATTGTTGGACCATCGTTCGTTACAAGTTCGGCCACATAGATTTTATTTTGAAACCGGCCGCCTTGTTATTCTTTTCTTCTTATGATGGGCCTGCTGCATCAAATAAAGGCTAACGCCGGGAAGTGCTATTCCTAGATGGGCTGGCCGTTAATCCTTCGATCGCAATCTTTGTCTGGTCGTTTTTTTTTTCAGTTCGTTTTTGTTTTGGTTCATGCTGAAATTCAAATCTGAACATTTCCTATAACTGCACAAAATATAAATTGAACAAATTTTAAAATTGAACTATTTCCTAAATTAAAAAATCTTGAGTCTCATCAAACTTAGAATTTGACTAAAACTTAAATCTGAACAAATTTCGAATCTAAACAAACTTAGAAATTGAACACAATTAAAAAATGAACATCTTTCGATTTTTTTAAACATAAAAATTTCAAATATCAGAACAAAATTCAAATCGGACAAAAAACAGTGAAAAAATCGAGAAAAACCAAAAACAACGGAGGATATAGGAAAAACGAAAAAAAAACCAAGGAAACAGAACTTGGTAACAAAGGGAAATCAGAAAAAAAATCCGAGAAAAAAACATGCAGAACATTCTAGATTGTTCTTGAAGCTAGGGTAAAACCGAAACAGTTTAACTGTTTCCGTGCCAAACCGTCTGATGCGAGCATGCATGATTCAAGCACGCACTAAGCGTCAAATATGATTAGCCGCTAACGCCCACTGACTACATTGGACGGGCCGGGCACACAAAGTGTGAATCCCTTTTCAATATTTCGAATGCTTTTATTTTCAAGGATCTTTTTTATGTTCTCTTTATCTGTCCATATTACTTTTTCTTTTTGGGTTTTAATTATTTTTTCTTCATCTTATTTCTCACTTTCTATTTTGTACATGTATTGAAAGATATATGAGTACTTCACATTAACATATATTCTATCATGTATGAACTACTTTTTTACATTTGCATACTTGTATTGTGCATGGAGATTTAATTTAATTACATATGATCCTTCTAAGTCATACACGAGGTATTTTTTTTACATAAACTAGTTTTTTTGATAAATATTAAAATTATATTCCACTCCCTCCATTCAATATTATAAAATGTTTTAGATATTTTAATGTGAACTAGGTACATACCGAAATGACTGAACTTACACACCGAAATGCATCTAGACACATGTATTTTTGAAAAAGTGTAAAACATATAATAGTGAACTGAGAGAGAAGACACATTTATATTTTTCCTTATTGTCTAACCATTTATAAGATGAATAAATATGAGTTTACAAATTCCGATAAATGTATCTCTTATTGGGCCACACAGTGGGACATGTAGACAAACTTTTGGCTTGAGAGCATGTAAAAGGCCAAACCCAATTGATTCATATATACTTCACATTTTCCTTCATCTTTATTCCTTTGAAAATGTTGCATTTTTTATTTTTATGGTGAATTCTTCTTGTATATCTAATAAAGTATTTGTGATGCTCGTGAAAATACTTATAAAAAAATATTTTATGTTGGGAGTAAACCTATTTTATGCTAATTAAATATTCTAATATTATTAAAATGACAAAATGTTCATGAATTTCGCAAACGTATTTATTTGTTAAGATAAACATTCATGTCTAACAAAGAATACATAGAAAATAAGCATGGAATAGTAATTTTCCTAAATTAAGTTGTAACTGAAATGGAAAGTAGCGGATACAAGAGCAAAATGAAAAGAAAAAATAGAGAGAAAAGTGAAAAATGATATTAATAAAATAATAATGTTGGAGTTCGAATAGGAAAGACACTATGCACACTTATTGGGCATGGTTCGTACCTTTGGAGAGGGCGCTCGGGTTGCCTATCCCCTGCGTCCCTGCAATAACTGGTGTGTAGGAATTGGCATATATTACGTGTATCATCTTTAGGTTGTCAATTTAACCATTGTAATACAAATTTTAGAACATAAAAATTATATCATAAGGAAGTATAACATTCGAGCTTTCTAATGATATATGTTTTGTAATATGTATATTGTATTATGTTGGTCAAATTGATAATATAGGGATACATGTAGTCCAACACACCGAGACTGAGGTAGTATATGCTGCTTGCCATTACTTCTTCGTCCTAAAATTGAAGGCATGCTTTCTCGCATAGTTTTAATGCACAACTTTTTTCATTAGCATATATAAGATTATATGGTTTCAAAATGTATGGATGTTATCGTTGCATTTATTTTGGAAATCTCGTTCATTTCACATATGTTCATAATTTTTTTATGGACATATTATACGTAGTACAAATCATAGTCAAAGATATAAGTTGTTGACCAATGAAATTTAAGTGTGTCTTATATCTATTGCACCTCTTAGGGTATTATAAAAAAGGCAATTCTATATTATTTGAAATAATCTAATCCTTGTAAAGTAAGCCATTCTGTAGAATACCTTTGAATTTATCATAATTAGTATTTGCTACGTATGCTAGAGGAAAATATTCATCCACTTTGATATCTTGCGTCAATTATTTTATTATTCTTTGGTGTGTCAATCATTGTTTGATGAATTCCCTACAAAATTTTTTAGATTTCATAGGATTCAGGAGTACATAACATCTTATTTTGTATTTCTCTATCACTGTTGTAGGAGTCATGCATACAAATCAAAGAGGCGCCTTAATCATATTGAGGTCTAATCAATTTCTCAAACACTATAACACAAAAATAACAAGACCATAATACAAGAATCAACACTATCGTGCATGCAAGTTTTGTTATTTATCTTAGTAAAACAGCCACTTGTATTGTGCATAGGCCATAAGCACAAATTGTACCTGTTCGATCGGCTCGTTTAGCTTATGCTATGTTCGTACAGTTAGTTTGTACCGACAAGTCGGCGCTTGTATTGGATATTGTTTTTAGAAAATACGCGGCCCAGAGCTGTTGTTGATGACATCTTGCTGATATTAATATATTCTTTTATCGAAAAAAGAGCTATTGTTGTATTCCAAGGGAACTGAGGAAGCTCCGGAACTAAAACAAATTTGGGATACTGTTGCCACAGAGAATCCTATCGTAGTCAGAGAACTGCAGACAGGGGGTCAAAGCAGATGTGATGGAGGATTAGTTTAGGAGCATGTAATGGACAGAGGGGGCACCTCCCCCGCGATCCGTGCGCCAACGTTTACATCTCTCTATTCTCTAATCATGATCCACAGCAACTTGCAGCTTGTGTAGTTGTGTTAAATTACCTGGTACATATGTGTTAAATTTCAAAAAGATATTTTTTAATGAAATTCCCAGGCTTGAAGTTGGGTTTATAAGACTACTCACAATGGGAGTATCATACTACCTCCGTTTCAAGAAATAAGGTGCACGTGCATCCCAAAACAAACTTTGACCATAAAAATTGAGCAACAAAATCTTGATTATATTATATATAATTAGTATCGTTGAATTCGTATTGAAAAGCACTTCTTAATGATGTTAATTTCATACAAATAATCTTTATCTATTTGAACTAATTCTTGGTCAAACAAAAAGCTCGTAAAACGAGGGCCTTATTCCTTGAAACAGAGGTAGTAGGTAGTATCATGCATTCCATGCATGCAAAATGCTGATGTGACAGTGCAATTAAGGATGAGAGAGAGGGTACTAGTATCATAGGTAGATACCGTATCATAGCACATACTGCTAGAAAAATTAATGTCAAGTAAATCTTGTACATATATTTGCATTGAGATTCTACAAAACAATTAATATATGGAGAGTATGATACTAGTATATGATACCATGCATTGTGGAGATAGTAACATGTAATAGTATCATATGCATGATACTTCTATATGATACTATGCATTGTGACTAGTCTAAGCAGGTTATAAGCGTTAAAAATTCGGGTAAAAAATAAGCGTTTAAATATCTTTAGTTTTTTTCGTTTTAAAAGAGGGACATATGAAGCTTAGAGTTGTTTCGTACTAATAAAAATGATAGAAACCACGAGTAAAAAAAATACTTTTTATTACTGTTGGCACGCTTATAGGAGTATCTTTTAAGTATGTTTGCTCCTAAGAATGTAAAGGTACTTCTCAAATAAGTCTCCAACTGTGAGTCGCAATTGTTTTTTTTTTTTTTGAGAGAATAGGTACTTTATTGATCAAATAGGGTCATTACAGAGTTCATCTCAGAACAGCTCCGGGATCACACTAACAGAAACTGATGGCTTAGCAGAACGAGCCAACTTATGTGCTAATATGACTAGCAAATTTAACAGATCAAGACTCTAGGTCTGCCATTGAAGTTTTGATATTATTACCGACCCAAGTGAAGAGTGATCTGGGCGAGGCCACTAAATGCGTTAAGTTAGGCTGAGGCAGTCAGAGACCAATGCCGTCTTCGTAGCACCATGATTCTTTAAAAACCGTGTGATACAACAACACGGAGGAGCCTAGAAAACCAAACGAACCAAAAACTGCATCCTTCATGCAAGTTAAAGGCCTTCCAAGCCACCAAACAGGCGTGTAGTTACGTTGTCCTGATGTCCCTAACAAAGCCATGTGTTAGTTACCTTTTACCTCCAGCTCATAATTACCAGCCGCCACACGATGCCGAGATAGCAGCAGATTAGTAGTGATGTTCTAAACATTCGCAAAAAAGATCATTTGCAATAAAAAAGTGACGCGTAAGATGGATGCCTCCCTCCCGCGCCACCGCTGATCTGCCTAGCCTCCCGAGCCTTAGGGCCATGGAGGCGCGTTGGATCATGGTCTTTATCAGCAGGAGGGCTCCGCATTTTTTTAGTCTGTTCAGGGTTTGTGTCCTACTAAAAAATATATGGTTGTGGCGACAGAACGGTCCACCTAAAATTTCAAATCAAAAGCATGACATGCGGCCAGGAATGTGCACCTTATACATGTAAAAAAGCAGTACTTTAGAAAAAGATCAAAAAAATTTAAATCTTTTTTAAAATCAAAGATGATAATGTATTGTACTCATGTAAGAAGATTCAGCATGGAATAACTTTCACATTATTTCCTGCATCAAAGAAACGAACTTGAACCTTTCAGACAAGTACTTTTCTCGCTAAATTTGTCATAAACTTTTTTAGTTTGCCCTTAAGTCAAATGGAATTATTTCTTAACCAAACATTTTTATGCAAGTACATTACTTGACCATCTTTGATTTCCAAGAAAATTTGGATTTTTATTTACTAATTGTTTTTGACAGATATAGGATGGTTTGACAGCCTCAAGTGTCCTCTCTGAAACGTCACGACCTCACGAATCCATCTGTGGGATAGGGCGGGCAGACCCTATAGTAGCCGATCTTTAGCCTTTGGCTAGCGTTTGCTGCTTGTAGTGGGATCATTCTTTCTGCCCTATAAGCTTTAACTGTTGCGTAAACTACACTTTGGATCACATGTTATTACAACGTTTCACCCTACATATTTAAAATAGACATTATTGTACTTTTGCTTCAACGATTGCACTTTGCACAAGTGAAATCCAAAGAATATACCGTTTTGACCTAGGTTAGAGAGCATCCTGGTCGCGTCAAACCCCCAAAGGGATTTGGGGCGCCGAAAAGCGTTCTCGCGTCCAAAGCCCTTTTTTGTGCGGCCTTGTTCGGCGTCCCAGCGTCCCGTCCCCGTCCGGGACGCCGCGACACAACGAAATGAGAGGCGAGGAGGCGCGGGCGACCCGTCGCGGCCGGACGCTCAACCGCCACATACGTAGCGACGGTGCTGTTGACGAAGCGGCCGTCGCGTTGGCAGCGTCGACGACGCGCCAACCCCGCGGAATGGAGCGCCGACTCTCGGAAGAGCAACCGCGCTCTCTTCGACTTCTGCGCGCCGTTCATCCGTGCTCAATAAGACCCGTACGTACGCCGTCATTCATCCAAGCTTCCATCCGACACCTCCAGCGACGATGAGCTACATCTCCCGCCCGTCCGACACCTCCAGGGAAAGCCTGCTGGTGGCGCCATTGGTGGGACAAAGCCGGCGAGCAGCGGCGACGATTCCCCGCCCGATTGACAGCGAGGAGGAATGGCTGGGCTGGGAGGAAGGAAGAAGAGAGCGAGCCGCGGCCGGCGGTGGCCCGTGCGAAGGCGAAGGCGGCCAAGGCGAAGGCTTCCAAGGCGAAGGCCGCCAAGGCCAAGGCCAAGGCCAAGGCCAAGGCCAAGGCGCAGCCGACGAGCACCGGCGACGACGACGCGTCGAGCGCCGACACCGCCTCTTCGGAAGAGGTGACGGCAGAAGCGCCACCGCGATGACGACGAGGCGGGGCCATCAGCGAAGAAGAAGAAGTAGATAGTTTATATGTATTTAATTATATTTTTTGAAGTTTTATATATAATTTGTTTATGTTCAACCGATTTGAATATTATTAAATAGTTTCTTTCTAGCAAAAAAAAATACTTTTAATGTTTGGGGGCGGCGTTTGGGGGACGCGGGGAGCGACGTCCCAAACGCGGCACGAACAAAACACGTCCCCCAAACGCTCGATCCGGCGCGGTTTGGGGGACGGTTTGGGGGACGCGGCTGGAGATGCTCTTAGGCCCTTGAGAGGAAAATCAACCAACTCGCCCAACTCTCTCTATACATATCAGGTCTAGTTCATGCTATGAGCAATAGAAAAATTGAAGGAGGACAACCAACCATTAGTTGGATGGTTAGAAAAGCTACTGTCCACTAGAGATGAAATATCAGGTAGGACGACATGTGTATTTTCTATGTGAAATGTGCAAAAACAAAAACAAAAACCAGTGCGAGATGACGTTCTTGTCAATAATGATACGACTACAATGATTTCATTAATCTTGAAGCCACGTGACTCCGGTCCTCATGCAATGTGCCTGTTTGAGGATATGTTTGGTTCATGCCCCGTCTTGCCCTACCAATTCGCGGGCGTGACCAAATTTTTGGCGAACGAAGTGGCCACCCTCATCTCGCCTAGGATTTGGCTGAAAAATGAACTGCACCGCACACTTGGGTATGGGCTAGCCAAAATATTGAAAGCCAACCAAACAGGACTAGTAGACTATGGATTTGCCAATTTTTTGGTAAGGCTGTGGTTGGCTCAAAACCAAACGTACCCTGAATATGTACATGTGACTATGCATGCGTATAAGTTTTAACTCTAGTTTTTTTTACGAAACAAAAACTTTACCTTTCGTATAGATAAAGAAGGAGCAAGCATACAGGCTTAGGCCAACCAAAAAGGAAAACAACATAAGTATGCTGTTATTTTTGCGGTGTTTAACTCCCGCCAGGATCTTGTTCTTGATCTCCTCCTTGATCTTTTGCATGACTGTCATAGGCATGTTTGCCTTGTTGAATACCATCATGTTTCTTTCCTTCCATAGTTCCCATGTTATCAGGGTGACCCTTATATTTCTTTCCTTCCATAGTTCCCATGTTATCAGGGTGACGGGAGATTGCAGGCCCTGAGGGCAGGCAGTTGTCGACCTCGTGATGGCATGGCAATATTTAAGAACAGTTTCGTGACCCGATCCAAAATCCAAAAATAAAGGTGGGCACGAGAGCTAGATGGCCACCTAATGCCAAACCCTCTTGGAGTATTGACAGTCAAAAAGAATGTGTCTTGCAGTTTCCTAGCTGGCATTTGCAAAGCTAATAGGTACGTTGATGTGGAAATCGGCCGTTTGTAAGGAGGTCCGATGTCCAGAGCCTAGTCTAGATTGTCAGCCAAGCGAAAAAAAAGGTGAAGCCCATGCCTTCCAAATTATGTTCTTGAAGAAGCATGGAATTGCTCCCATGAACTGGGGCCCGTAAGACTATTCAGTGGAATAGGCACCGCTAGGAGTGAGCGTCCATGAAATGGTGTCATCGATTCCTAGCGTGAGGATGGTGTCTTGTAGCAAACCCATGAGGGTGAACTACTGGGACATGTGCTCCACCGTGATGCTCCACCGTGAAGTTGTTGCTGAAAATGTCTGCAAACCATTTGTCATTGTCAAGCGCCTCATGAACACATCTTCTTCTTTTTTATTTTGGAGACCTAAAAAATCTTTGGCCCGATGGATGGAGGGTGTCGCCATTGAGCCAAGAACTAGACCAAGAGGAGTTATGACCATCACCAGCAGACACCTTTGTTACGACATGGAAGAGGGTCTTGTCAGTTACATCATTTGGAGTTTTGAGGCCACCCATAGCTTCTCCGGAGCCGCCCATCCGAACCAAAGCCAGCCTAGTCGTAGCACACATACAAATTTCTCAAGGTCCAAGATACCTCAACCACCAAGGTTCTTGGGTCGATATACCTTTTTTCCAGGATACCTTACAGTTTGCTCCACTGACAGAGGTGCTGCAAGCCCAAAGCATACATACCCTTATTTTGTTGAAAGCCTTTAGAGTGGCCTTGTCAACCTTGAGTGCAGTTAGAAGGAAGATGGGCAGAACCATCAAAGCAGATTTTGCTAGAGCTGAACGGCTCGCCCATTTTAGAAACTTAGTTTTCCAAGGTTTTAAATCGATGACGTTATTTGGCCCAACGTCTTCGCATTTTACTTTTACACGATGAGGTAATTTAATCCACTCACCCGCTCAGGGCATGACTGGTTGCTCGCAGGGTTTTCCTTCACCTAGAGAACTTATCTCCATATAACATGTGTGTTGAAATGCAACCTCTAATCTATATTGTGCAATTTGTTTGGTTGCTAACAATTCCTAACGGGCATCGTTGGTGAAGCCAAGTCCCCATTGTTTGGTTGCCTAGAAATTGTGTTTCGTGGAATGCATGGCCGTTTGATTACATCATGTTTCCCGAATATGGTAACGTTGCATACTTTTTAATGAGCTTAGCAAGTTAACAGAGAATGCCCACAAGGTGTTTCACGCAATAGCAAATGATACGCCGAAAACTTTATATGACATAATCAGCGATGCTAACATAGTTTTAGTAGAGAATCAAAGCTCTAGTAGTGGATTATTGCACGACGCGTTCACGAACCACTGCTCGCGATGCAACACAAGTTCATCAACCGAGGGGTTATATAAATACCACCTCGCAAAATATCCATACTTGGAATCAGTTTAGATCAAACCTAGCTACTCCCAAAATATGCATCATGGACGTGATGTTCATTGATACGTCCAAAACGTATCTACTTTCCCGAACACTTTTGCTATTGTTTTGCCTCTAATTTGTGTATTTTGGATGCAACTAACACGGACTAACGCTGGTTTCAGAACTGTTCGTGTCTCGTTTTGTGCAGAAATCCAACTTTGGAAAAACCTCGGGATTTTGACGAAAGAGCCTATTTTCCCAGAACTGACGGAGCCGAAGGACAAGTAAGGTGGAGGCCGAGGCCCCACACCATAGGCGGCGCGCCGGGGGCCCGCGCGGCCAAGTGGTGTGGCCCCCTCGGCCTCCGACGCCTCCTTCGGACTATTTATCGACCTCGATCTAAAAACGCACGGGGAGAAGTCGAAGTCGCGAAACCCTCCGAACGCCGCCATCGCGAAACTCCGTCTCGGGAGCCGAAGTCTCGTTCGGCACTCCACGGACGGGAATTGGAGGAGATCATCACCGCCATCACCGCCAACGCCTCCATCAACCAGCCATGTTTCCCCCATCCATGTGTGAGTAATTCCCCCGCTGTAGGCGAAGGGGATGGTAGGGATTGGATGAGATTGGTCATGTAATAGCATAAGATTGTTAGGGCATAGTGCCTAGTGTCCGTAGATGTCACTTTTATGATATTGTTGCAACTTGTTATGCTTAATGCTTGTCACTAGGGCCCGAGTGCCATGATCTCAGATCTGAACATGTTATTATTTCATCATGATATTCATTGTTTATGGTAGCAAGTTGTATACACATGTCGCTGTCCGGAACCAATGGCCCCGACAGAATCGGGACAACCGGAGGGAATGGCAGTGACGTGAGGATCACATGTGTTCACGGAGTGTTAATGCTTTGCTCGGTACTCTATTAAAGGAGTACCTTAATATCCAGAGTTTCCCTTGAGGCCGGCTGCCACCGGCTGGTAGGACAAAAGATGTTGTGCAAGTTTCTCATTGCGAGCACGCACGACTATAATTGGAACACATGCCTATTGATTGATTAGTACTTGGATACCGTTTTATTATTATCTGCAAATGCCTATGATTGTTACATGAGTTTCTCTCATCCATGCAACGCCCGTTATCCGTCCCCGTGCCTACGTATTTTAATCCTGTTTACTAAAATCACTACTGCTGTCTTTGTTACTCTCGTTGTTATTTTACTCGCTCTGCTATAAAAACTCGATAAACTCTTGCGAGCAAGTCTGTTTCCAGTGCTTGAATTGACAACTCCGTTGTTAAGGCTTTCAAGTATTCTTTGTCTCCCTTGTGTCGAATCAATAATTGGGTTTTACTTCCCTCGAAATGCGATCCCCTATACTTGTGGGTCATCAAGACTATTTTCTGGCGCCGTTCTTGGGAGCATAGCTTTATTTGGAAGTTCACTTGGATTGATATTGTTCGCAAATTCTCCATCATGGGTAAAACTCGCGATACTAAGGTCGCCATATTACCATCCACTACAAGAAAAGGTACAACTCTGAGTACCTCTGCTGCTCTTGATTCACCATCTGTGATTGATAAACTTGTTTCACCGCCACATGCTTCAAATGCTGGTACTTCTGCTGAATCTGAAAACTCTCATAATACTGATAATATTTCTGTTGTGCTTGATGATAGTGGTTCATTGGGAACTTTTCTAGATGCTTCAATTGCTAGGTCTAGACAAATTGAAAATGCTGAAACTCCTGATGTTACTACACCTGTTAATTCACCTGAACTTGAATACTCTAGTGATGATCTTGACGAAGATTATGTGGAACTTGATGATGATTTTATTGAAAAATGCAATGCTACTACTGATGCAAGAAAAATTAAAAAGTTGCAGAACATACTGTTAGATATAAACTGTCTCCTGATCCTAAATTTGCCACATCTCCTATAAACATTAAGGATAAAGATTATGATTTTTCTCTTGATCTATCTCATATAGCTATTGTTGAGAAACACCTTTTGTGGTCTGAAAAAGAAAGTCTGTTGAACACATGACTGAGTTATCTACTCGAGTAGCTTGTTTTCGATGATGTTAAGAGCTTACTTTGTTGCTAAAATCTTTCCATTCTCATTAAAGGATGACGCTAAAACCTGGTATAATAGTTTGCCACCTAGCTCTATTAAAAGTCCAAAAGAATTGCTTGCTGTTTTCTTTCGGAAATACTTTCCTGCTAGTGCTCAACATGCTGCTTTGCAGAGAGTTTATAATTTTGATCAGGGAGATGAAGAGAAATTGCCTGAGGCTTGGCGAGATTTTGCTCTCTTATTAGAGCTCTGCCTGACCATGATTTAGAAAAGCATGATTTACTTGATATATTTTATAGTGGACTAACCATTGAGTCTAGGGCATACCTGGATAGTTGTGCTGGTTGTGTTTTCAGGAAAAGAACTCCAGAGAAGAATTATTGGCTAAAATAAGCCGGAATCATGATGATTGGACTACGCCTGAACCAACTCCAACGCCAATAGTGAAGAAGATGGGTTTAATTAAATTGAATGATGAAGATATGAGGGAAGCCAAGAAGTCTCTCAAGGAGAAAGGTATTAAATCTGAAGATGTGAAGAATCTACCTCCTATAGAAGATATATGTGAGATAATTCCCCCTTCATCCATGATTGAGGTAAATTCCCTTCAACGTTTTACTAGGGAAGATATTCCGTATTCAAAACCTTCTGCGCAATGCTTAGATGAGTTTGATAATTATATTGTTAAGCAAGAAAATTTTAATATGAGAGTAGAGAATCATCTAATGGAAAATTCTCAAGCTATTAGTCAATTGCATGATATTGTGGAGAGAACCTCCAATGATGTTAAGATGCTTGTTAAACATTTTCATATGGTTCAAACTCAAATTGATCAACTCACTAAAGTGCAAAATGGCTAGGAAATAATTCTAAAGAAAAACATGCTTATAAAGTAACAACTAGAGGTGGTGTTTCTACCCAGGATCCTCTATATCCTGAAGGACATCCCAAAATAATTGAACAAGATTCTCAACACATTGAAACTAGTGCTCCATCTAAGAAAAAGAAAAAGAAACATAAGAATGTTGTAGAATCCTCTGAACCTGCTAATGATCCTAATAGTATTTCTATTTCTGATGCTGAAACTGAAAGTGGTAATGAACATGATAAAGATAATGATAAGAATGATACTCCTGATAAAGAAGAGGTTGAAAAAGAACCTGAAAAGCATGCTAAAAATAAAAAGTATACTAAAGAAGATTTTATTGCTGAGAAACATGGTAATGAAAGAGAACCTTGGGTGCAAAAGCAAATGCCTTTTCCTGCTAAGAAACTAAAATCAAAGGAAGAAGAACACTATAATAAATTTTGTGATTGGATGAAACCTTTATTCTTGCAAATCCCTTTGACTGATGCTATTAAATTGCCTCCTTATTCAAAGTACATGAAAGATATTGTTACTAATCAGGATGGGATTGGGCCGGGTCGACCTGTTGGGTCGCTGACCCGGCCCGAAAGTTCAGGTCCAATGGGTCATGTGGGTCGGCCTCGAATGATATTTGGGTCAGCAGAGCCGGCCCTTAGTGACCCGCCGGGTCAGCCGGGTCGACCCAATCTCAAAACAGCTTATACACGTACGTGACTCTCGTGGACGTCTCTGAATGTCCGGTCTTGCGACGTTGTACTACTAGCTGAACAAGCACGCATGTCGATTGATCTGTAGATATACGCACATGTATCTGTAACAAATTTGAAATTTCCCTAGAGAAACGCACTTAATAGCTATGAGCATCTCCACCGGTAGCCCTCAAATAGGCGCCGGCAGGGGCGACGGCACCTCCGTTTGGGGGACGCCGCCACATCATCCTCTATTTGGGGATGCTGCTCCCACATCGACGGCCCTAAACAGGCGGCCCCGATAGATTTTTACATTTAAATTCAAATTTGCAAAACGATATTCATACGTAGTCGCGTTAACGCAAATTCAAACTAAAAAACTAAAAATAAACATCTAGCGGCGCGGGGAGTCGAACACGCTGAAGTCCAGTTCGTCGCCGCTGGATGTCCCGAAGGACCAGCTGTCGGCGTTGTCGCCCTCCTCCTCGTCGGCCTTCTCCTCCTTTGGAGCCGGCAGCTCGGATGGTCCGGCGAGGTCGACGTAGTTGGCGCCGTGGTCCTTGGCGGACCACACCGCCGCCTGCCACGGGTCGATCGCGATGTGACGGTAGTCCTCGTCGACGGAGCGGCCGATGATGAAGTTGAGGGCGGGGAACTCCGCCTCGTTGCCGTCACCACAGAGGGCCGCCTGCGCTTCGGCCTCCTTCTCCCACCATTTTTTCTTCGCCGGCGGAAGTGGTGGCGAGGCGTCCTCCTCCTTGACGTAGGAGCGGCGGCCCGACCCTGTCGTCCGACGAGCCGGAGCAGAGGAGACGCGCCTCGCGTCGTCGCGGATGACGACGCCTCCGGAAGGAGGCGCGGCCGAGCGCGTGCGCGCGACGGGGGACGATCCGGTGCGCGAGGTTCCGGACACCGCGGTCCGTTCCGGCGCTCTCTGCGTGGTAGGTCGCGGCGCCATGGTCGCCGCCTGCGGGAAGTATACCGGCTCCCGTTGCCTGCGAACGCGTGGATGCAAGCCGTACTTGCGGAGCGTGTCATCGACGGAGCGGCCGTACCACCAGGCACGGCGGCCGACGTTGTTGAAGTGGCACCGTTTAGGGCGCGCCGTGTGAGCCTATTTTCGCCCCGGCCCTCAAATTACTATCGGGCCGCCGGTGGAGATGCTCTAAGCAAGCAGCCAAGTCGATTGATTTGTAGCTACCACCTAGGTAGCAGCACTCACGAACACATAACCTGCTCGTATCGAGCATCTAATCTTTTCCCTCTTTTTCACGTACATTTTATGATTAGATAGTATACTTATTTTTATGTACCCACTAAATCATATAGATAAGTACGTATAATACACTTTTAAACTTGGGTCGACCCAAAATACCCATCGGGCCAGCAGGGCCGCCGACCATATTTGTATGGGTCGACCCATGGCCTCGCAAATTGGCCCCAGGGCCACAAGGGCCGGGTCCAAGGCCAGGTCCGGGCCGACCCATTCCCATCCCGAGTTACTAACAAAAGGAAAATCTCCAATGAGGAAATTTCCACTATGCTTGCTAATTACTCTTTCAATGGCAAAGTTCCAAAGAAGTTGGGCGACCCAGGTATACCTACTATTCCTTGTTCTATTAAGAATAATTATGTTAAAACTGCTCTATGTGACTTGGGCCGGTGTTAGTGTTATGCCTTTTCTCTTTATAAGAGACTTTACTTAGATAAGTTGATACCTACTGATATATCTTTGCAAATGGCTGATAAATCGCTATTCCTGTTGGTATATGTGAGGATGTTCTGTTCAAGTTACTAATAACTGCTTGATATTAACTGATTTTGTTGTGTTGGAAATGCTGAAGATGATAATATGTCTATTATTCTTGGGAGACCTTTTCTTAACACCGCAGGGGCTGTTATTGATTGCAATAAAGGAAAGGTTACTTTCAATGTTGATGATAAGGAACACACCGTCTATTTCCCCAAGAGGATTGAAAAAGCGTGCGGAGTTAATACTATTTCTAATGTGAGAACTATCAAAGTTGGAACTATCGATTGTCCTATATATGAGCCTAAAGAAGAATATCAAACTCTTGTGATTGGATCCATATCAATACAATTCAAGGTAACATGATTGATTTGAGGTTTATTTCTTCATATGCTATGTAAAATTTATTTGGTGGCAAGACTTGATCAACCTTGTTAACAAATACTTTTTATATGCATAGAGGAGGTAAACAACATCTCTTTCTTCCTCCACTTGCTTTAGTTGCTGTAGCACTTTTAAATTGCAAAGTTTCTTAGTTGATTAGAGATTTCAAAAAATTTCCTGGCCAGTAATAATAAACTTAATACCCAGAAATGTGCATTTTTCAAAGTTTTCAAAAATTCGCGAAAATTACACCGTTGGTCCTATTTTTAACGAGGCACTGGGAGCACCAGAGGATGACCTGTGGGGCACCACAGTGCCACACCACAGGCCGGCGGCCAAGGAGGGGCGCGCCACCCGTGGTGTGGGCCCCTCCTTGCCCCACTTCTTCATCTCTTCCTCCCGATCTTCTCTCTCCGAAAAACTCGAACAACTTTCTCTCTCGCGTTTTTGCTCAAGAGCTCAAGATTTTTCGATCTCTTTGCTCAGCCCTTTGTCTGAAATTTGGCACATTTGCTCTCCGGTATGTGACTCCTTCGATTATCCAAATAGAATTTTGTTTGGTTGAGTATATCTTGAATATTTTGCTGCTGTAGGTAACATGTTTAGTGAGTTTGCATGCTTGTTCTAAGTGGTAGAAACTAGTTTTGATGCATGATTAGTACTCTAGCAAGTTCCTATGGTAGTTTCCCTCAATGATATGTCACCAAATCAAGTTTTATATTGTTTGTTGAAAATTTCAGAAAATGGAAGGAGGTAGGCACCAACTCAACCAACATGAGTTGGAGGTGCCACAGGTCATGAGAGTTCACCGAGAAGAAGGAGTATATCCCACTTACTATCCGTGTTCGGATTTCATGAGAAGTGCAGGGATCTTGCAGGACGTCCGAAATTTAATCTCTCGTGCAGGATTGGATGATTTTGTTGATGGGGAACCATGCCAATATGTGAAGCTGACTATGTCAGTAGTGCAAGATTTTAAATTCAATTGGTCACGATCTAACCCCATGGTTCAGTACAAAATTTATAAAACGTCAACTTGCCATTCAGTGATTTTTGTGCAGCAATCAGTGCCGCAATGGGGATCATGCGAGAAGATAAAGGGATCGCCGCAAGAGCTCTTGGACCTCTTCAAGATGATTTGTCATGGAAGAAGCTTCTCAGAAGATGATGGTAAAATCAGTAGTATTCATTTCCCAGCTATTCGTTTTCGCTTATTTCATTACCAAGTGCGTTCTAGCGAGAAAGAATGGAGGTAAAGTAACTATCCCGGATCTAGCCTTTCTAGCTGCTGCATTACAAGGTAATAGGACTTATAACTTGGGAGCTTTGATAGCCAACAGACTTGTCATTAACCGTGAGAAGGGAGGAATTTGTGGGGTCTCATCGCCTCTCGCTTATTAGCTATGCATAATGTGGGACCTCACCATCTTGATATTCCGCTCCCCATGGAGAAACTTGACATAGCTTCCATGATTAAGCATGAATTTCTTTCTGGTTCGTCTAATTTAGGGAACCTGTCTTATATAATAAAATTTTACAAGAAATCTTGGACAAGGACTAAGAAAGTTGAAAAATTAGTAGGATTCCCTGCACCTTCCCTGTTTAACCTTGATTCCAGGGAGGATTGGTCAGTCACGGAAAGTGCAGTTAATGCATACATCGAGGGAGGAAGCCATCGTGCACGAGACAACACGGATGAGGTCGAGGAACACCTCGACTCGTCATCAGATGCAGCAAGCTCTTCGCATCAACACATTGGGCATGAGGAGCCTCCACGTTTTTCTTCTGCATCGGTACCTTATTACGACTACTCCATGTATGATCCACCGGCGTGGAACCCAGACCCTCGATGGGGTTGAACTCCACTTAGGTCAAAAGCCTAAGCTTGGGGGAGGTATACCGGCATCACTCATTCTTTGCATATCATGGTTGCTGGATACTTGTATATACTTGTTTAGTTTGTTTGAGTGGTTTTCTAATGAGAGGAAGATGATATTCGGGGAAGTGCTGCCTGAAAACAGATTCTGGACTGTTACCGTAAAAATTCTCAAACATAGCCAGAACAGTATTTTGCGAAGCCAATTTTTGTGCATGTTCCCCAGGTTGTTATCTAACTTTCATTAGTTGAACACTTTTCGAGCTGAGCAACGTAAGATTTTGTAAAAATCGATTTCTGTACTGCTGTCAAGTTTTGGCAGATTTCTGCCATCTCGCTTTTCTGTGTTTCTTTTAGTTTGCTATTTCTTGCTTTCACTTTGTTTCTTTCCTAAAACACAAAAAGACCAAAAATATTCCTGTTGTTTCTCTTCATCATTTGTTTATCTTGGTTTCTTGCATTTGTTTCGCTTTATTTGCTATTGCTAGTTTGCTATAAGAAAACCCAAAAAGATTTTGCTTTGTTTGCTTGTTTCCTTTTGTTCTTGTTCTCAAATTCGAAAACACCAAAAATATTTGCTGTTCTTCTTTGGTTTGTAAAGTTCATCATGAGTTCAATGGTCTTCGGTGGCTGGAGCGTGGTTTTCATTTCATATTATCCAAGCTACACAAGTGAAAAGGCAATAATGACGATCTACGACAATCTGATTGTGGTAAGAGGCTGGTATGAACTCTATTTGTTTTCATTTTTGTACATATACTCATCCATGTGAGCATGCTTAGTTGGTTCATGTGAGGTATATGTTATTTAAGAAAGTCTGGTAGTTCATGATCTCTCATGATTAGCTCCAATTTATTAATATGAGTAGCATGTCATGAATGTTTGCTTGTATTGTTTTATTCATAAGTAAGTATGGCATTGTGGTATCCTCCTCTGAATAATTCATTTATATCGACTTGGCACATGCTCACGCATGCATATGACTGAACAAGAGTCAATTAAGCCTCAATGATTTACATTGCTTCGAGTTCTTGTATCACTTTTATGCCTCAGTTAATTTATTTTGCCGCAAGCATGATTATGAAGTTATTGCTCTCTTGATTTGTCGCTCCCTAGTCTTTTGCTAGCCTTCACTTGTACTGAGCGGGAACGCTGCTCGTGCCTCCAAACACATGAAAACCAAGTTATTCCAGAGTGTCCACCATAAATACCTATGCATGGCATTTCAAACCATTCCAAGTAAATTCTCATGCGCTACCTTTAAAATCTTCAAAATGCTTCTTAATTTGTGTTAATGTTTCATAGCTCATGAGGAAGTATGTGGTGTTTAGCTTTCAACCTTGTCATTTACTTTTGACGGACTCTCATATGGAATAGTGGCACATCCTTATCCGATAATTTTGCAAAAAGAGCTGGCAATGGGATTCCCAATCCCAAATTAATTAACAAAAATAGACACTCCTCCATGGTATGTGATTGTTGGACGGCCCGAGGATTCGGTTAGCCATGGCTTGTGTAAGCAAAGGTGGGGAGGAGTGTCATCATAATAAAACTAAACTAAAAAGGCACTCCTTCATGGTATGAGATTGTTGGCAGGCACCCGAGGATTCGGTTAGCCATGGTTTGTGAAAGAAAGGTTGGAAGGAGTGCCAACCAAAATAAAAATAATTCATGGGAGCCGCTCTTGAAGGTTTGTCTAGCAAGGGGTTAGAGTGCCCACTACCATTCGTTGACAACAACAAACACCTCTCAAAACTTTACTTTTATGCTCTCTTTATGTTTTCAAAACCAAAGCTCTAGCACAAATATAGCAATCGATGCTTTCCTCTTTGAAGGGCCATTCTTTTACTTTATGTTGAGTCGTTTACCTACTTCCTTCCATCTTAGAAGCAAACACTTGTGTCTGTGCATTGATTCTTACATACTTGCATATTTGCATTCATCATATTACTTTGTGTTGACAATTATCCATGAGATATGCATGTTACAAGTTGAAAGCAACCGCTGAAACTTATATCTTCCTTTGTGTTGCTTCGATGCCTTTACTTTGAACTTATTGCTTTATGAGTTAACTCTTGTGCAAGACTTTTGATACTTGTCTTGAAAGTACTCTTCATGAAAAGTTTTGCTATATGTTATCTATTTGTTAGCAACTATAGATCATTGCCTTGAGTCACTTCATTCATTTCATATGCTTTGTAATAGTATGATCAAGGTTATGTAAGTAGCATGTCACTACAAAAATTATTCTTTTTATCGTTTACACTCGAGGGAGAACTAAGCTTGGGGATGCTTGATACATCTCCAACGTATCCATAATTTATGTTGTTCCATGCTTGTTTTATGACAATACTTACATGTTTTGCTTGCACTTTATGATGATTTCATGCATTTTCCTAACTAACCTATTAACAAGATGCTAGTGCAGTTCTTTCTGTTTTTGGTTCCAAAGGCTGTTCGGGCAATATTCTCGGAATTCGACGAAACGAAGACCAAACCTCCTATTTTTCCGGAAGCATCCGAACAGAAGTCCGGAGGGGCAGAGGCCACCACACCATAGGCGGCGCGGCCGGCCTGGGCTGCGCCGGCTTTGTGGTGGGGAGCCCAGTGCCTCACTGCCGCCTCTTCGCCTATAAAATCCCTTTCGACCTAAAAACACCGTACCGACGAAACTCCGGAAAGACTCCAGGGCGCCGCCACCATCGCGAAACTTCAATTCGGGGGACGAAGTCTCCCGGCACCCTCCGGACGGGGAAGTGCCCGGAAGCCATCTCCATCAACGCCATCGCCTTCATCATGCTCCGTGAGTAGTTCCCCCATGGACTACGGGTTCTAGCTGTAGCTAGTTGGTATTCTCTCCCCCATGTACTTCAATACAATGATCTCATGAGCTGCCTTACATGATTGAGATTCATTTGATGTAATCGGTGTTGTGTTTGTCGGGATCCGATGGATTGTTACGTTATGATTGTCTATCTACAAAGTTTATGAAGTTATTGTTGCTGCAATCTTGTTATTCTTAATGCTTGTCACTAGGGCCCGAGTGGCATGATCTTAGATTTAAGCTCTATAAGTATTGCTTAGATTGTATCTACAAGTTGTATGCACATGTCACTGTCCGGAACCAATGGCCCAGTGACGAAATTGGGACAACCGGAGGATGGTAGTGATGTGAGGGACACATGTTTTCACGGAGTGTTAATGCTTTGCTCCGGTACTCTATAAAAGGAGTACCTTAATTTCGTAGTTTCCCTAGAGCCTGACATGGTAGGACAAAAGATGTTGTACAAGTTTCTCATTGCGAGCACGTATGACTATATATGGGAAACATGCCTACATGATTAATGATCTTGATATTCTGTCTTAATGCTATTTCAATCCTATCAATTGCCCGACTGTAATTTGTTCACCCAACACTTGTTATTGGAGAGTTGCCACTAGTGTAGATAGCTGGGAACCCCGGTCCATCTTTCATCATCATATACTCGTTCTACATGTCAACTATTTTCGGTGCCATTGCTCTCATACTACTATTACTGCTGTATTCTTTACTATTGCTCTCATATCACGCTACTTTCACGTCTCGTTGCTAGTGCTTTTCAGTTGCTGAATTGACAACTCGTTGTTAAGGCTTATAAGTATTCTTTACCTCCCCTTGTGTCGAATCAATAAATTTGGGTTTTACTTCCCTCGAAGACTGTTGCGATCCCCTATACTTGTGGGTCATCATTCATCTTCAGAACCAGAACAAGCACGACAACAAGCATCCAATGCTCGGGATCCTCAGAGGTAATACTTCCCTGGGATGGTAGTAAACCATGCCATCCTGTCTGCAGGATTGATGATGGCTACTAGCACCGCCAAAAAGATCTTGATACGTTGGGACTCCAAGTACAGAGTGTTGTATCAAGGAAGTATCTTCCTCACAAGGATGACTCGAGGGTTTATATCAAACTCTCGGGGAAGTGGATGGAAAAGTATTTCTCTTATCTCTTCTTCAAGCAATCCTGCAAGTAAGTAAATGCCTTGTCCCCAACTCCACCGTGTGGTTGTCAAGCACAAGGTTTCGCGTAAGTAAATAACACAAGTAGTAATAAAACAAGTAGTAAACTAATATAGATAAAATAACTAAGTAAAAACGGTAAAGAGATTGATTGTTTTGGGGGTTTGGATGCAAATAAGAAAAATAAATATTTTTGTATTTTCGGAATAAAATAGTGCAGCTAATAGAAAACAATGTAAATACAAGATAAAGGTGTTTCTTATCATAAAATGTGAAGCAGAGTTCATTGGTTCACTTGACTATTCTCTCCTAAAGTTGTGGTGGATAAAAAGTAATTCATCAATGAGATATGAAGGTACAAATTATATTATATGTAAGATCATAATTAATATGGGCATCACGTCTTAACATAGAGATTATCTCTTATGCTCCATAAGAATGAAATTTCATCAATCCTATATTAAGAATTAACAGAGCATAGCAATAAGTACTTTGACATGAAGTTTGAATATCAAATATGCTACCTTGAACAAACAAGATCACCATTACTATCACCCGATGAACATAGCACATGCATTCACTTTATCCCTAGTGATGTAGCAAAAGAAAGGCAAAGACATAATAGCTCTTGACCATATTGTCACTATACAATTACTAAAACCTTGCTACCCCATCTAACACACACATCATCCCACACACGCTCTTGCATAGATGTTGGATCAGAACATAAACTTAAGAAAGGGTACATAATATGCATCTATCAACACATCTCACAAATATAATACGATGAGATCTCATATAACAACATCATAGAACAAGGATCCACCACATAGGTATTACAAATATGACCATAATCATGATAGGCAGCTCATATGGCACTAAGTACTATAAAGAACACGAGAGAAATAGATCAAGCTACTGCCACAAACCCGTAGTACAGAGGTGGACTACTCCCTCTTGGAAATGGTGATGATGATGAAGACGTTGGAGAAGGTGGAGATCTCTCCGACGGTGATCCCGACGGAATTTCCCCCTCCAATCTTCTCTGCAGCAGCCTCCGTTTTGGTGTTTCTATCTTTCTGCGGCACTCTCCTCCCGAGAACTCTTCGGAGCCATATATATAGTCGTTTTTAGGGCAAAATACGTTGGTGGGCGAAAGAATCAGGACAATCGGACGATCGAGGTGCGAACGGAGGTGGGTGGCGCGGCCAGGAAGTTGGGCCCGCCATCTGGCCTTGTTCGCTCCTCGGGCCTCTCCAGGTGTGCTCCAAAAGTCAATTATATTCCTCCCGGTGAAAAAATGATGCTCCAAAAATCTCAGGTCAAGTTGACTCCATATAGGTCTCTGAAAGTGATAAATACAGGAAACAAGGTTTTCTTGTTCTGCAGGGTTATAAACCAAATAAAGGGGATCATTGGTAAATCCCCATAAATCAATGTAAAACATGGTATTATCATCATATATGTTGCAAATATGTGGGAATTTAATATGATAAAAGACAAAGTTCATGTATGCATTTTACATGCATCAAGAAGTCATCACAAGATACTTGCTAGCATGTGCCTTTGTGATCCATGAGGTGGCTGAAAGCACGGTGGATCACAGAGGGAGAGATCGGAGCTGCTGGAACACACCTGGTGTAGATGATCTTTATTTGAGCATAGTTCTCTATAGGCTTGTTGATAAAATCTGCTTCCTTATGGTGAGTCTACAAGCAAGAGGTTAATTAGTTGTTGGGCATTTGCAAGCTAATGACTAAGTGAATGAACGGGAACAAGAGGTGCACTAATCCTACCCTGATTTGGGCAAAGTAGGCATCGACGTCCATCATGATAGTTGTTGTTTTCTCCACCCAACACACATCCTCAAGAATTTTGAGCCTCATGACATGAACTCATCTTGTTCTCCTCCAGTGCCTCAGATGGTTGTAGATCTGTAGATCTGGCCGTGTCCAACTTCACGACCGTTGAACTTGAGAGCAACCTCCGTAATAGTTTTAAGGTGGATTGTCATGAATCCCTTGTCCATTGGCACCCCGGTTTTGATGAACTCACACACCTTGTTCAGCACAAAGGTGGACATAGCAACATGCCATACTATCATGTTCCTCTTCCTAATTGGGCAATACCTATCAGCCACCGGTATATATGTACCGGAGCGGCACCACTGGCAACACCAAGTTCGCCGATAGATCAGGCGAGCTCGTGTCCTATAGCCCAAATCAAAGAACCATAGAGCAAAAACAAAGGTAAGCAAGCAACTTGTTGCACACTAACAATCTTCCCGAACAACATCTTTACTTAGCAAACACCTTGTAAGCAAGCACACTAACATCTTCGTTGCTTGCTTCCATGCATAAGTGGAAAGCTGGTACATGGAGAAGATGTACACATTATAGAACCAATCCATGTACCAACTATTGCATTTATACGTGGACTACACAACTATGAAGATCAGACAACTAGGTGTTCGATGCAGCTACACCACTTTCGGATTGAAACAAACTAATGAAGCTTTGCAGATCTAAGCTAGAACCAATCCATGTACCAGCTATTGCATTTATACGTGGACTACACAACTATGAAGATCAGACAACTAGGTGTTCGATGCAGCTACACCGCTTTCGGATTGAAACAAACTAGTGAAGCTTTGCAGATCTAAGCTACTAGGTCTAGATCTAAGCAGAACTGCCAAATCTAAGCTATGGTTCTATGGTACTCAGTCGAACGGAGGAAGACAACGACATGTCGGCGAGGCAGACGAAGATGACCTGCCGCGGTGGAGCTCCACCGACATGAGAAGAGACTACCCCTTACCTGGTTGTCGGTGAAAAGCTTGGCTCGACGGAAAGCTCGAATGGGGAAAATGATAGCGTGGCTTTTAGCGGTGAGGCGGGACAGTGTAAATAGAAGGCCAATATCGGTGGGAGGTAACCAAATTTTTCCTGCCGTATTTTCATGGACGCACGCGAGCTCCCACCATCCTTCCCTCACGCGAGTTCAGCGCAAAATTTCCCCACCTAGCGAGAAAATATGTTGGCTCGCCAGACACGGTCAAATTGAGGGTGCCTCCTCATACAGGTTCTAGGGCGATTTAAACTTCGTGCAATGCAGGCATTTTTTCGTGAGCTACTAAAGGTCCGATTTTCTTCTTCACAAATACGAGAAATTGCTTCGGGAGCAACCAATGACGCCCCCAGTCTCTTCAGATTACTAGCTCGGACAACTACCTACCATACCCTGTGTACCCCGCGTGGTTAGGTCATCTTCAACGGGCGATCTTTGCACCGGACCGTCCGCGGTGACGCAAACCTGACCCAAATATGCGTAAGGTGGACGCTCGCGGTCGCGGAAAGTGTCCGCGTTCGTTGCATCCGGGCCCGGTCGGCAGTGCCTAGGTAACTAAAATATTTCTTCATTACAATTGATTGGCCAAAAGGACTATCTTTACAGAGATGGTTAGTCGAGTTAACCTAAAACTGCAACGGCCGTACCTACTCGCCGTTGCGTGGCATACCACGACATGGGTTACTCGCAGCGCACTACGCCGGAGGGGCCAGCACCGTCGTCGAAGCGGGAGCGCTTCACGCCTCCGCGCGCCGCGCACGCCGGCGATCGGACATCTCGTCCTGTCGCCTGCGGCATTCGAGGACCTCGGCTAGAGAGGAGTCCCACAGGACTCTCCTGGACATAGAGTTGGCCTCCGCCTCCGCCTGGGCCGCCGCCGCCTCGTCCACCTAGGCCGCCTCCGCGGCCACCGCCTGCAACCCCGCCAACTGGGCATGGAAGTGGGCCCTATCCCTAGCCGCCTCGCGCTCCCACCGCCGTCCCTGGTGGCGATGGCGACCGCTCCGGTTCTCTGCTCGACCCGCGGGGCCCCTCCGCTAGCGAATCAGGTCGAGCACATGTACCCCGAGCCATGGACCATAGCCTGCCCCTCCTCCCGCCCAAGCCCGCGGCAGGGGCTCGCCGCAGCCAGGCTCGCGGACGCACCAACGGTGGTGCGACGTCGTCATCGTCGCGATGTCGTGGATGACGCCGTGGCGTGGGGCCGGAGGGCCGCATCCGCGGGGTCCGGTTCGCCCTCGCATCCGCGAGCTCTCCCCTGGCGTCGGCGATTTCCGGCCGCCGCGAGGTGCTCACGCGCTTGTGCGTGCTCTGCCGCCTCCGCCTCCGCCGCCTCCCGGTCCAGCTGGTTGGCCTAAAACGCGGCAGAGGCTAGCTTCTCGTCCTCCTCCGGGTGGGCGTGGCGGCCCATTTGAACAACCTGATCCCAGCTATAGTTGTGCTCGGCCATGGATGGATGCTAGGGTTTAGCTTGAGGTGTGCCCGTCACCCCCGCCGGTGTCCACCATATATAGCCACGACGGGGCGGGAAACGGCGTTGCCGCATAGGTCGTTTCCCGCGCGCGCGAAACGCCAGCGAAACTTGCCAATGTATTGGGCAAGCGCGGGAACGACCGTCATCGCGCGGGAACCAGTAATCGCCGGCGGTAGGCCTCGATGGGACGTAAAACGACATTAACAACATTGACGCTGTCTCCGCTAAATAAATACGTCCGCATCGCTGGAGATACCCCTGAGGTAAACGATCGCTCTAGACTGCATGACGTCCACGGGCCACCGCAAACGGACATAATCGGATATTTTGGGTCGGACTGCTCGAGATTCCCTTAGAAAAGAAAAGGAAAGATCCTTTGCCACTTGAGCGGACAAGGTATCTGCTTGTACACTCGGCGATTCTGTTCTCATTTGCGTATAATCCAGCGCCTCCGAATCCACGCGCGCACTGATCTCTAGGCGTTTCGTTGGGTTAAACCGAAGAATGGGCAGGACACTTCTCTTGACTTTTTGTTGTTGTCGTGGCACAATAACACTCAAAACCCTGCCGTTACTGTTTATAAGCTTGAGGTGAATTATACGTACAGTGTCGTGTGTACTACAGGTTCAGAAGGATGCCACTTTATTTTTGCTTGTCTGTGTCTGTGTTCTAGCACCCACCCAATGTGCAGGACCAGCAGCAGTGTACGTATTGCGGTGGGCAGTGAGAGCAGAGCTCCCTTTGGTTGACCTACATTTAAACAGGCTTCACTGGTCGAGTAGCCAACCTAATCTCCTAGCCCTTGCCCTGATAAATGTGGCCAGAAGACTCAGGATTCAGAAGGAAAAAAAGCTGCGTGCCTACTGCGCGGTGTGAGCTACTAGTATGACTTTAGATGTAGCAGGGAATACGTCGACATATGCTACTTTAGACTAGTGACTGACAACCGCTGTAACTTGAAGCTCGTTTAAACACATTAAGAAAAGATAGGTGCACTATGATTTGAGTTTAGGGAGGTAATTGCACCACAGGTACAAGAACTTGCACCCTATGTGTATTTTCATATAAAAACTTGAAAAGTGTGTTCAGGTGGTACAACAACTTGTCCTGGATGTGCACCGTTGGTACAAGTGGTCTCTAGAGCTGCCACGCGTCCCTGGTCAACCGTCAAACCGTTTTTGCAGAAAAGTCCTTACAGAATGCGAGAATCGCGCACGACCAGAAGCAGTCCTCTCCTCTCCGCTCGTCTCTTTCCCCTTTCCTCTCCTGTCCGCTCGTCTCGTTCCCCTTTCCTCTCCTCTCTGCGGCGGCGACCAGAAGCAAACCCTAGATGCATGGCGGACCAAGGGGAGCATGGACAGCAGGCCGGACGCCGCCGCCAGGGTTTGCCCGTCGCGGAGGGCCGCGGTGGAGGCAGGCCCGTGGCTCCAGCTGCTCCTGCTCGTGGCCGTCGCGGAGGGCTGCGACATGCGGTGGCGGAGGAAGGCCATGGCAGCAATGCGGCGACAGAGGAGAGGGTTGCGGAGGAGACTCGGCAATGGAGGTACGAGAAGCTAGTCCAGAAGTACATGCTCCTATACTGCTGCCTAGCATCGGAGGAGGAGAGGGCGGCCATGGCAGAGCCCAATTGCTGGCGGCCGGCAATTCCAAGCAATCTGGAGGAGCAGATTGGCGCCATGGAGGCTCAGCTGGCCAGCCTGCGGCAGCCTCCCCCGCCACCACCCCCAGTAAACTGAAGGAGGAGGACAAGCGCATCTGGAAGGAGGGAGATCCGTGGGCGACGATCACAGGTGAGTACTTCTGGAAGACAGCAGGAGGATCATCGTCTCCATCTACACTGGTGAGTTAATTTTCTGTGTATGCTGGAATTGGTCTGTTAACTGAAATTCAGTTTCTGAAATTGGTGTGTTAACTGAAATTCAGTTTCTGACTTGGTTGATGTTTGTTCTTACAAGGAGAAGAAGAAACTTGAAGAGGAGAATGCATTGCTGCTGATTGAGCTAAAGGGGTTGGAGCTACAGCTAGAGATGAGGAAGGCAGAGAACAAGAAGTTGCTGAAGAAACATAGCCAGGAGCTTAGAAGGAGGGATTGGAGGGAATGTGTAATTGTGTGCTTGTTCTCTGTGTGCTTGGTGCTTGTTGCTATGATCAATGTGAGGTAGAATTGGGAAATGTAGGTGGAATAAATATCAACTATGCTTGTAACCAACAATGCTTGTAACCATGCTTGTTTAGATGAAAACCATGCTTGTAACCAACTCTGTTTATGGAATAAATATCAATCTTTTTGCTTCAGTTCCAACAAGTACTTGCTTTGCATTCAGGCATCAGTAACAGAGGAAGACAAATTGTAGGGTTCAAACATCATTTCAGTAGCACTGATAGCATTCAAGTGTTTACAAATATAAATATGATCCTAAACATCATTCAGTTAGAACATTACAAATTCATCACTCAGGTGCTGTCTCACTAATTGGAATTTCTTCAGGATTGTCACTTGGGAATGCCTCATTCAAATCAGGCAACTCATTTCTGGGTTGCTCATTTCTGGGTTGCTCATTTCTGGGTTGCTCATCACCAAAAAGCAAGTAGTAGGTTGATCCTGGACCTGTGTTGTAACCTCTTCTTCTTGCATTTGATGAAGTTGGCACAGTTGGCTGTGATGAACTGGCCTCCTCTGCCATATTTGGCTCTTTTCTTTTCCTTCCTTTACCTCTTCCTATTTCACTTGCTCCTCCTCTGCCAGCTCCTCTTACTCTTGCACTTGCACTTGCACCTCCTCTGCCAGCTTGTCTTCCTCCTCCTCTTCCTGTTTCACTTGCTCCTCCTCTGCCTCATCCTCTTCCTCTTGCTCTTCCTCTATCTGCTTGTGCATTAGCTCTGCCTCTTCCAGCTTCTCTTGCTCCTCCTCTGCCAGCTCCTCTTCCTCTTGCACTTGCACTTGCAGTGGTTAGCCTTGTAGGTGGTAGTTCCTCTCTTGCAGACACTACAAAGGCACTTTCTTCAGGTAATGGTTGTTGCACTCTTGGTAGAGGGAAGTGAGCTGCTACCTGTTGACACATTGGTTGACACATTGGTACAGGGAAACATTGAATCAAATAACATAGATTGAAAAATTAGGCTTGGATCATGGAGTTACCTCTTGGCCCATTTGATGCACCAGTGTTCTCATTTGATGCATTGGATCATTTCTAGGGTCAGGAGTGATAGGCATTAAGTGCTGCATGACAGAAGGATCATCCACATCATCATCTTCCACATTGGTAGCTCCATTTAGGTTATCCAATACCCACTTGGCATGTCCTTTTTTATTATGGTTGGGGTTTCCACACACAGAGCAGTGCATAGTCACACCTGCTCTTGTGATGGATTTGACTCCATGTTCCTCCTTTTCCTCTGGAGTTTTCCTTCTGTTCTTCTTTGGTCTTCCCATGACCTTTGTGTAGATTGGAGGATGCACAATTTGTCCATTCATTTTTCCCAATGAACCCTGGATCTAAGAGGAGTCAAATTGTATGCATAAGCTTTCTTGAATGTGTCTATGCTATAACAGCTATGCACAAGCTTGTCCACTTGGAGTCTATCTGCTCTGCAACAAGCAATGACATGATGACAAGGAATCCCTGTAAGTTGCCATCTCCTGCAATCACATTGCCTGCTGACCATGTCAACATTGTAGGTTTTCTCATATTCATTTGATGTGACATGGTAGACACCATTTCCAGCATGTGATGCTCCTAGATTCTTTGCCCATTCTGTCATTTTATCTATTTTTTTCTTTATCTTGGGGCAAATAGTACCAGCCCATGTATCTGCCTCTTTTTGCTTTGCCATATTTCTATGCATGATTTTGCTGAAAATGGTTTCCAACATTGACAGTACAGGAAACTCTCTAGCCTCAAGAATGTAGCTGTTAAATACTTCAGAATGATTATTCAGAAGCATGTCACATTTTGGGAAATCATTGAAGAAAGCTTTAATCCATGTATTAGGCTGCAATTCCTCCACCCATGCCCAAGCTTCTTCACTGTCCACTTTCAATTTTTCCATATTTATTTCCCAAGTTGGAATATTTGTAGACCTTGCAACTGCCCATAGATCATTCTTCAGAGTTTGCCCTTTGTGTTTCTTGTGAAAATTCTGGTAAATGTGTCTTACACAGTGCCTATGTTCTGAATCAGGGAAAACTTTCTTCACTGCATTGATGAGGCCCTGTAATATAGATACAATGTTAATCAGAGAATATTCTTCAGAATATGGCAGGTCGACTGAAAAAGTAAATGATGCACAAATAGAGAATATTCTTTTCCCTTTTCTGGCTAGACAGAACAGATCAAACTCATGGACTTGTCTACATGTGTTCAGCAAGTGTGCCTTCTGTTCAGCTTGTGTGCTGATGCCATTGCCTGCATCCTATAAATGGCATCCATGTACTGAAGCAGAAATGCAAGCAAAGATGGAAAATGCCATGAGTTGGAGGAGGAGCACTGGCTCTACTGGTGCCTCTGGCTCCAGAGATGCCTCTCTGTCCAGAAGTGCTTCCATGGCTAGGGCAGACAAGCACTTGCTAGTGTATCGTAGGAGAACCTTGGAAGAGAGGGAAGCTGCTGCTGCAAGGCGCAGGGAGGAGGAAGAAGCTGCTGCTAGGCTGAGGGAAGAGCAAGAAGCAGTTGTTACCCTGAAGCAGCTAGGTGAGTGCTTTAGGACTACACAGGTCATCCAACTTCCAACAGACAGACCAAAACCAACATACAAACCAAGAAGGTACCATGTGTCACCAAATCTTGAAGAAAAGGTGAAGGCTGGAGTTATGTTGTGCTGGCTGAAGAAGGGCATGAAGAAGATGAAAGAGGCTCTGTAGTTTGGTAGAGGCAAGGACAAGGGCCAAGTTTATCATAGGAAAGGTTAAAGCAGTAGGCATTTAGTTTGTTGCTGTTTCAATCATCTAGTTTGTCTGAATAAGAATGTAAGGCATGAATAAGTAGGACCAGTGTTGAGTAGATAGTGACATACCTTCTGTCTGTCACTCATGATAGTGAAAGGACCAGTGTTTGTAATCCCTAAATCATCCCTTAGTGTTGTCAGGAACCATTCCCATGAGCTAGTGCACTCAACTTCTACTAGTCCCATTGCAATAGGATAGATGCAGTCATTTGGATCAATGCCTACTGCTGTCAACAAATTTCCTTTGTACCTTGTTTTAATGTGACATCCATCTATGCATATCAGAGGCCTACATCCTTCCAAGAAACCCCTCTTGCATGCATCATATGACCAATACAATGTGGCTAGATGCTCTTTGGGAACATCATCTGCAGCTTCTTTAATTTGATTGGTGCTCAGGAAGAATCTTGATCCAGGATTTGCTCTCCTCAACTCCTGCCCATAGTCACATAACAGGGCAAACTGCTCCTTTTCATCCCCATGGATTATGTTAAGTGCTGCCTTTCTGGCCCTTCCCAACTTAAATCTGTTTGGGCACATATTGAATTTCCTTTGTACTTTTGCTGCAAATGCTTTCAAACCAAGATTTTGGTTATCTCTGAATTCATCAATGAATATATGAGTAAGGAATGGAGCTGTCAGTGACTTCAACTCCCAGTACCTCTCACAAGTGTGCTCACTGCAATGCTGTCTCACTACAATGGCTCCCTCCCTCCTCTCTTCTGAAACCTTGATCATCCAAGGACATCCTTCCTCACAATGAGCATCAAGCCTAGTTGCTTCATTCCTTGACTTCCTAATCTTTACTCTCTCATTCACACCATAAGCTGTCAAAGCCTTCCTAAATTCAGCCATGCTAGAAAATAACATTCCAACTTTGAAGACAGGGGTTGCCATGTCTACTTCAGGATTGAATTCTTTGAACCTGTATTCCAAAAGCTTCTGCTGCTCATTGCTCAGTTTCAGATTATCATGGTCAAGCCCAGCATCATCCTCAAACTCAACAATGTATGTGCACTCATTGTGGTCATTAACATCTTTGTCAATGTTGTCTGCAAACAGATCATCATCACCATCTTCAGCATCATAATCACTGTCATAAAAGTCACTGTCAGTGTCAGAATCATCCTCATCCTCACTTTGTGGTTCTCCTGATGACAGACATGCAGATGACAGAGGTTCTTCATCAACAATCTCTTTCTCTTGCTCTGTTTCTTCTCCACCTGCAGTGTATTTCCTTGGAATTGGCACCACTACATCTGTCCTCAGCCCCTGCAAGAAATTGTTGTGATCAACCATAACTGACAGTGTCTTCACCTCTCTCAAAGCTGCCATCATTGCAAGAATGTCACCATCATTCTCAATGAGACACAATCCATCTCTCATGTCAGTCCCAGGAACACACCAGTAGAACTTTGTTCTCTCTGTCATTTCATTCCCTCCTTGCTTAAGAAAATCCACAAGCCAGAGAAGTGAGAACGTATCAGTGTTGCAATTGTCAAAGTAATCCACAGTCCCACCAATGTACTCCAAATGCTCCTTCGGACCACAGAAAAACCCATTGTGCTCAAACTCAACAGTAAATATGTCTGGATCATCTGCAGGAAGTGTCAAAATTCAGTTAAAAATGCAAGTGTTAAAATTCAGTTAAATTGTGCAGCTTCCATTTGGTCATAAACTTAATAAAACATGATGGATTACTGCTACATTGTTACAAACACAATAGCAGCAATGGAGTAGATGCATTGGTCCGAGCTGATTCGACTTATTCATCATAAAAAATGGCAGCTTTTCTACCTCTACATTTGCAGTTAAAATTCAGTTAACAGTTAGCTTGTGCAGCTTCGATTTGGACCTAAGCTTCATAAACTAGATGGATTACTGCTACATTGTTGCAAACACAATAACACCAATGGAATAGAAACATTGATCCGAGCTGATTGGACTTGTTCATCACACAAAATCGCAGCTTTTCCGATCAACAGAAGACTGGCGCCTCACATCAACACCTACCATCTTCACCAAAACCTTCCCCAAACCTATCCCTAAGCAGTACAACGACGTCTCCCACTGATTTTGCGCAGCTAATCGTCCACACATGGCTAGATCGGCCCCACGAAAATCCATGGCCGTGGAGGAGAAACAAAGAGAAGAAGAGGAGAAACAGAAAACGAGGACGGCCACGAGACGTACCATACTGCGGAGGTTCGTCTCGCCACTCTCGCCGGCGTGGATCGTCCGCCATGTCCGCCGCCGCCGCCCACGAACTCGGCTGCGTCCTCGTCACCCACGACGAACAGAAAGAAGGAAGGCTACGTCGTGCGCGTGATTTCTGCGTGGTCGTTATACAGAGAGGTGGGAGGACCTCTTCGTAATTATCCGGTTTGTGAAACGTTGCGATGCAAAACTTCCCCTCCCGCCTCCAAACTGCCACGTGTCGCCACCACATTCAATTGTATGAACTATGCACATATTGGACAAGTTGTTGTATGAGTGGAACACGTTTTGGAAGATGTTGTATGAAAATGCACATACGATGCAAGTTCTTGTACCTGTGGTGCAATTACCTCGAGTTTAGGTCATCTCTATCGGGCCGACGCATTTTTAGCACAAAAACATCTATTTTAGTTGGACTGCGGATACGAATTCGGTACCCGCCGCAAGTTGAGGAGCCAGGTTGTCGTCCAGCCAGAGCACTGCACGGTCCTCGTCAAACAGCCCACGCACGTGGTCCACCGGGACGTAGTGGCGGTCCCACTCGTTCTTCTTGTCGGCGCGGGACGAGCTAGCCTTGTGGTCATGTTTTGTCTTGCGGAACGGCCACCCTTTGCCCATAGAGCCGACGTGGTTCGAGGAACGGAGGAAGTTGCCTCGGTCGCTGGCGAAGGCAATGGCGACGCTGATGAAAATGGGTGTGTCCCACCTTCCTTAAAAGGGCGGGCGCCGCTGCCTTTGCCTTCAATGCCTGGAGCGGAAGGCATGCCAGCGTCAATAACACGGTGCAGAAAATTATCATCGACATCGTCCGCTAGTATTGGTGCGCAGAAAGCAAAGCGGGCGCGATCACTGGCAAGCGGGCCTGACGGAGAAGGGCACAGACACGCGCGCTGACCGCGATGTGTCCACGTCGACGCATTTGCTGCCTATATTTGGGAAACATATGGGTCGACGCGGATATGGCACTCACTATGCGTCAAGCAGCTGAGCTAGGGTTTTGGCCTCCGTGTCCGTTTTAACGCAAATGGGCAGGTTTAGTCCGTTTGCGTCAGGCCGCTGGAGACACCCTTAGCGCCCACCCCACCATTGAACCAAGTAAAGTTCAACAATTCACTCCTGCTTGTGGACACACATGCTCCCTTTACTCCCTCTGTGCGCAAATATAGTGCCTATTAGACTTTGCAAAGTCAAACCGTGTAAACTTTGACCAAGTTTGTCCAAAAAGTATTAACATCCAGAATATGTAGGCAATAGCATTAGATTTTTCATAAGGTATATTTTAATACGGTATATATAAGATATTGTAGATATAGATAGTTTTCTCAATGAACTTGGTCAAAGTTAGTGCAGTTTGAGTTTCAGGGAAATTTATAGGCACTATATTATGGTAAAGATGAAGTACTAAATAAAGCACCTTTCAAAATGCTAAGATATTTCGGAATAAACAAACCCTATTTTAAGTGTGCACGCCTTCATGAAAAAATGACATTTTGTGCATTGTATAAAAAGGACAAAAATATGTTTCATGAACAACTATATTCTAAAACCATTTTTTTTACATAGGGCACCGACCAATTTGATTTTTCGTGAAACTAGTATAAATGCCCGTGCGTTGCCACGGGTTCTCAAATTTCATTGCTTAATGCACGTATGTAATTCACAACTCATGGGAAAGGAAAGTAATAAAAGGAAAAAAAGAAAATAAAAACGAAACGACGGAGCCAGGCCGGAAGCCCACCCATCTCGACACCTTCCGCGCACGAGCGTGCACGCGAGCTACACACAAAGGCCAAACGGGCATGCCAATCCCCAAACCTGTGCCATCCTTCAATCCCCAAACTCCACTCTGTCACCACAAACCCTAGCTACCACGGAGCGCGGAGGAATCGAGTGCTCCCCAATGACTGATGAAGGAGTACAAAGTGCTTACTTCCATGGAGAACATCGGTAGGTCCCATGCACTGCTCGTGGAATCAGCTGGGGTTCGACCCGTCGGGGTGCAGCCAACACGTGCCCAATGACGCATCGGCCGGTGGCGGAGGCGACGAAGTCCGATGCACCGCATCATGGTCCGCCCAACCCATGCCAGGCAATGAAATCGATGCACTTGCGTTGGGGTAAGCGGCGAGATCCGCTGCACCTGATCGTAGAGGAGAGGGCGCAGGAGGTGGTGCTGATTCCAGCGCATCCAAAGGTGGTGGAGGTGACGCCGTTGGGAGGCATTGGAGGAGAAATTTGGTAAGAAAACTTCCTTTCTTTTGTCCACAGAACATGTTCTATTTTGTTCTGGTCAGTGCTCGCCTAGGTTGGATGTTGGTAAAAATTGAGAGAGCGATTTGTCTTGAAATTTACTTTTTTCCGCTAGGTTGGATCTTGGTAATAACTTGCAGCTCATAGATATATTACCAATATATGGACATTTCACGGTTCGTTTCTGAAGTAGTGAAAAATCATCATGTATCTACACAATAAATCAAGTCATCTAACTATAAGGTAATCTTTATATTGGTGCTCCCATGACATGCTGACTGGCTCCTCTATTCTTCTTCCCACCAAACTTTCTTCCCTCCAATGAAGTCCCCGTGTTTATGACTTTAACTATCATGGGAGTCCACAAAAAATGAAATCAGTAGCTTGATGATATAGCTACCGTTGTTGATCCATATTGATGAAATAGAAATAATGCATTTGTGAAGGATGAAAGATGATTAATGAACTATCAGTTGAACAGTTAAAAGGTTCCCAGATTATGTAGTATGTACATATAATCAATTTTCCTTTGAAAGTGTTGCAAAATTCAAACTGAAGCGTGAATGGTTCTTTATCAGCCAGTGTAAGTTTCTGAATAATAGAAGGTTCATCTTCAAGACAATATAAATGACTACAGTTAGGTAGCTATTAAAAATATAAACTAATATTAACAATGTACATAAACATCGCAATAAACTGGAACTTTAGTTGGGAAATATAACGAAAGTTCATCTGTAATTTGTAGTTGTATATGGAAATTACAGGCTACCACTCACAAATGGTAGAAAATTTGAGTACACATGCAAACATCGCAGACAAGCTAAAAGTGCTTCTACTTTTCATCAAAGATGCGACAGCTAAAATAGAATGAGTTGCTTAATTTAACTTTGATAGAAGTGAAGAGGAAGGACCAAAACAGGAAGAGACGTAATATGGCACCGAGAAAATAAATGAGAGCTATCTTAGAAAAGCAATGTTTGTGAAAATAAACTTACAAACGAATTTGGGTCCTGGTTCCAGACTTGCTTCACCCAAACATTCATCCGCAGTTGCATTCTGTTGTAAAAACACCATTAGTCCTAACAACTAAGGACTGCGCAAGAAGCCTCTACAAAGCATGAAGCCAGCAGTCCGGTAAGTATGGTAACGGATGCCTCTGGTTGCCGAGATAACAATAATGTAGGTGTGATTGGCAAACCATACATGCTAATGCTTTCTATGCAAAGTAATATGGGCATCATTCCAGAAATTCTCATCATGTGTGGCGATGTCCGAAGTGAAGCTGGACAAAGCTGCAGCTGGCTTCAGACATGCAGAGCTTCTGCGTGTTTACTCCTCCATGGGGTCGTGATTGGCTTCTCCATCAGCGACCTTCTTGTTTTTCGTTGGGATTCTCCTGGTCTGCACGACATATCTCAATTAAAAGCAGGTTAGAGGACACTCTCAAACATGTTCAGCCATGGTGTACGTTCATCTATAGGAGCCAATAGAAGCTTTAGCATAGCATAGCTACAAGTGACGATAAGAATATTTAACCTCCGGTTGCTATAGATGTCAAAGCATAGCTGCAAGTGACGATAAGAAGCTTTAGCATCTATGAAGATTGTAATCAGAAGTCATAGAAATTCTCATGATCGAGCTAAACAAAGTTTCTTTATTAGCTTCAAATACCTTTAAGTCCATCCAACCAGTGATGTTGTGGTCAACAAAGATTTGCTTGTGACATCGGCATAATCCTTGTCGAGAAAGAGGCAAAACAGTGTAGAATCACACCTTGTAAATTATGGACTATATATTAACAATAAGATTTCCTTTGTTCAATCAATACTGAATACATAAATAAGAGGACACATTTTATGAATTAATCAAAAAATAGAAAAGAATCCCTAAACCAAAGTTTGGGTTTAAAGATCTATCCTTCCTAGCACAAAGAAATCATCTCCCTACACATGCTATGAGCTACTTGGATCAGAGCAATAATTTTATGTCACGCCTCCCTCACATATTTTACCTAAGACCTTCCTACCAGTATTCAATTTTCAGGGGATAGGTTTAGTGAAAAAGAGAAAAGATGCCTAAATTGTGATCTCCCTTAGTTTGAAATGGAAGGCGGAAGAGCTCCAGTACATGATAAAATTAGAATCACATATGGAGAATTCTATGCTTAAGACAGTATAACACTGTGTAGCTGCATATAAAGCTTAACCAAACTATCTTGATCCCTAAAGTTGCAAATGAAGTACATACAAAAATGAAAGGATAGAAACCAGCGACATGGTCAGGTTTTTCAAGCTTCTACCGCTGCCTAGGAATCCATGATCAGTCGACGAGCTTTATTCATGCTGATTACACCTTTCTTCATCTTGGCGATATTCTCCTTGCTAAATATGACCCTAAAAAAAAGAAGCAACCAGAATCAAGTAAAGAAACTTAACTACACCTTGCATGAATTTTCAATGGATCGTTCTCTTCTGCTGTCGGTTGTTGCCGGCCAGAGCAAACAAGAACAGCAACACTGTAGCAAGCATTGAATATAAAAGGTTCCATATGTATATAAGCAAAGAAAATGATACCAAATTCTATCTGACCTATGTTCAAGGCTGGTAGGTTCACTACCATTGGATGCTCTCACTTGTAAACACCAACGAGAAAGATGTTGTATAGGATCTTGGAGTTCCCATGAATGTTGCAATTTGTTGTTAAGATAGGTGCGCAATCAGAATTCATGTGCAGCTCAACATACCGTTTACGGTTGAGTTAGTCTGAGTATACATAGTTGGGTTTCTTAGGAAAAAAAGGTTTTAAAGATGGATGTACAAATGGTTGATGTAAGTCAAGTCCAAATGGGATCATTGCCACTTTTTTGAAATGCTCTTGTCTCTGATTTCAAGAACTGAAGGAAAGCTTGATGTTTTACTACATGAGAAGCAGCCTGCTTGTTCATGTCCGGATGCCAAAGTCAGATCATGAGCCTGTGCTTCTCACCTACAAACAATATCGAACAAACACATCACACAATCAGGCAGCACATAGAGATTATTTGGCATTTGGACAAGATGTCAATGCTTATAATGTAAAGTTAATTTCAGAGTTCTGACAGTACCAACGAGCATGGGTGGGATGCCGCCGATCCCTGCTAAAGCGCTTGGAGGGTCTACAAACAAAAACAGGGCTTAAGATCAGTCTGCTCAAAGAAACTTTGCATGCCTGTAATAGACATTGTATTTTGCGGTGAGCGAATGCTTCGCACTTTGCCTTCACCGATGCACATTGTTAGTGCCATGTCGTGCTTGTAGATGTTGCCAAACAATGTCATGTTGGGGAACCTTGCGCAGCCAAGAAAAATTGAGCAAATCGGCCAAGTCGGCAACATACAAGTACATCAATAAGTGCTCCAAATAATTCCCCTTGTGGATAATAAGAATATGTCTGCATCAACCACATGGAAGCTACATAGATAAAAACATTCTAAAAACATCCTATAGATGCAGCTAGTCTGATAAGTGAAGAAGCCAAGGGCTCACCATTTATACCCACCGACAACAAACACATCTGAGTAGTGCTTCTTCCCGATAAGCCTGGTGAAATTCGTGATTTCCGACTGAACTGCGACATCTGTGGGTCCTCCGGCCTAAGCTCGATCTGCTTGTTTCTTGTTCTCCTTCTACAACATGTTGATCACTACACAGGGATTTGCAAATTCTGAATATGTTGTTTGATTACTGAAGTGGATTAGAGAAGAACCTTGTGCTTCACACGGTGTCTTCCCAGAGTTGGTATGGACTTTATCCATGATCCTTGACAGCCTAGAAGCAAACAACAGTTTGCATTTTTTGGATCAGTTCCAAAGAAAACTGGGTCCTAGAAATAAAAGACAAAAGCGTGGCCTTGGGAGCGCGGCCTTCTTCTCCGCGGCGGAGGGCGCGTTGAAGGCGGCGTCGAGAAGGTCGAGGAAGGGATGCGACTCCGGTGCGCCGTCGGCGGCGGTGTCAGCCGAAGGGGCACGGGCCGCAGATCGCGGGAGGGCGGTCTTGGGAGCGCGGCCTTCATCTCCGAGGCTGAGGGCGCATTGAAGGCGGCGTCGAGGAGGTCGAGGAAGGGGTGCGACGCCGATGCGCCGTCGTCGGCGGCATCAGCCGAAGGTGCACGTATCGCGGATCACGGGAGGGCCAAGGAGGAGGTGCGCCGCGGCGGAGTACTCCGTCTCCATCGCCATGGCTGCCGCTACGCTAGGGTTTGTTGAATTGGGGTTTTGTTGATTTGGTTTCGGCTCGATGGGATTATTCTGATTCGGAGAGGTGCCGTGGGAGGGCAAAATGGTCATGTGGAAAATATGTAGGACGAAGCTTTTGACCGGAGGAAACAGAACAAGTTCCTCCTAAGGCCCCCTTTGTTTGGGCTTTGGATTCTGAGATTCTGCTGTCAATCCTGATTCCTGATAATCAGCTGTGATTCTTGATTCCTGAGAATTAGAAGCAGTCTGTTTGTTTACCCTGCTGTGGGATCTAGGAATCAGAATCTTTCTGTTTATTTACTTTGCTGTTTGGACAGCTTTACGGACCGTTGTTAATATAAAATGGATGTTATGGCTTCATTTGTGCGTGCTTTAGTTATTGCTTATGTCGGGGTTTCATCGAAATGACAAGTATGTATACAAATATTTAAGAAATTGAAACCATCATTCAAAATGCACGTTCAATTACCAACCATCATCCAAAACGTACATCAACCATCACCCAAAAGTAGTGCGTAAAACTAAACTTCATTTGTAGCTGCCAATAATCCATCAGCTATTCTCTCCCTGGCTACTTTCATGAGAGCATCATCACCATGCACAATGTTAGATACCCGACCAGTAGGTGGAGGTAGTAGATCCCCTGGCATGTAGTACTCATCACGGTCATATCTATCAAACTCTTTATCTCTCAAGTGGTTGTTCCTGATAAAATTATGAAGTGTCATACAAGCAACAATGATCAAAGCTTGCTTGTCACAGGGGTAAGATGGCATATGTAATAAAATACGCCACTTCATCTTTAACACACCAAATGCACGCTCAATGACATTGCGTAGCGACGAATGGGCATGGTTAAAAATTTCTCAAAATAGTAGGTATAGTGTTTTGTTGTAATCAGACATTCTCAAAATTACTATAGTAGAGTAAAACTTACTTCTCCCATTTTCTTCCACCAAAATGTGCATACGATATCGCTTTCTCTTTTGCAGTAGCATCCGCATCCCATATCGCTTTCTCTTTTGCCATCTAAATGTGCATACGATTAAATTAAATTTACACAAACGAGAACCCGCTGAACAACATAGCAGTAGTATACAAAGTTTCTAACGGCACTCATATTACTCTCTAAACAAACATTGCCGTAGTATCTTAACAACACTCCATATCTAACAGCAAATAAACAAACAAGAGTATATGGTTAAAAAAACAAACTACAGTACGTGTACGTACCTTCACAGGACAAGCCGGATGGAGTTGGGCGTGGTGGAGCGGGGATTGCTGGTCATCGCCGGATGGAGGGGCCTGCTGGAGCGTGGCCGGATGGAGGGGCTTGCTGGGCGTGGCCGGATGGAGGGGGTCGGCGGCGGGGAGCAGCCGGCGACGAGCGGGCGCGGGTCGGCGGCCGGGACGCGCGGGTCAGCGGCCGGTAGGAGCGGGCGGCGGCCGGCCGAGCAGGGCTGCGTGCGGGCGCGAGCCAGCGGCGGCGGCCGCTCGAGCGGGGAGGGAAAATCGTGAGGGTCAGGGATCGAGCGAGGGAGGACGTGAAGAAAACGTTTCGGCCCAGAAAAAGCTCGGGAATCACCTATTTCCTCAATTCTCAGATTGTGGCTCTCTGTGTGTATTTTTTAGAATCAATTCTGGACAATCTGGGTATTATGGAGGCCTGTTTGTTTCAGATTCTAATTTTACAGTAGCTAGAATCCAAGAATCAAGAATTTAAGCCCAAACAAAGGGGTACTTAGATAGTAGAGATTCTACAACATGTTGATCACTACACATGGGTTTGCAAATTCTGAATATGTTGTTTGATTACTGAAGTGGATTAGAGAAGAACCTTGTGCTTCACACGGTGTCTTCCCAGAGTTGGTATGGACTTTATCCATGATCCTTGACAGCCTAGAAGCAAACAACAGTTTGCATTTTTTGGATCAGTTCCAAAGAAAACTGGGTCCTAGAAATAAAAGACAAAAGCGTGGCCTTGGGAGCGCGGCCTTCTTCTCCGCGGCGGAGGGCGCGTTGAAGGCGGCGTCGAGAAGGTCGAGGAAGGGATGCGACTCCGGTGCGCCGTCGGTGGCGGTGTCAGCCGAAGGGGCACGGGCCGCAGATCGCGGGAGGGCGGTCTTGGGAGCGCGGCCTTCATCTCCGAGGCTGAGGGCGCATTGAAGGCGGCGTCGAGGAGGTCGAGGAAGGGGTGCAACGCCGATGCGCCGTCGTCGGCGGCATCAGCCGAAGGTGCACGCATCGCGGATCACGGGAGGGCCAAGGAGGAGGTGCGCCGCGGCGGAGTACTCCGTCTCCATCGCCATGGCTGCCGCTACGCTAGGGTTTGTTGAATTGGGGTTTTGTTGATTTGGTTTCGGCTCGATGGGATTATTCTGATTCGGAGAGGTGCCGTGGGAGGGCAAAATGGTCATGTGGAAAATATGTAGGACGAAGCTTTTGACCGGAGGAAACAGAACAAGTTCCTCCTTTTTAGATAGTAGAGAAGAGATAGAGATAGAGATAGAGATAGAGAAGACTACTTTGTGCACACACAGGTTGTCAAGGTTAACCAAAATAATACTGTACTTATTTTTTACATTTTAAAATACGCTTCAAATGCATTTCAAATAAATGGACCCGAGAGCCAAAATATCGCCCTTATATATACCGTATTAAAACATAAAGTTAAACTATCTAAACTTTGATCAAGCTTTTAGAGAAAAAAACCGTTAACATCTTTGGGTAAAATAAGTTGGACGGGGGAGGGGGGGGGGTCTGATTGACATGACGCATACATTTCAGTTAGCTTTGCTGATGAAATACCAACCTGGACACAAAAATGTTAGAAACCATATAAAAAGTAGCAAAAATCAAATAGATAAAAAGATAAAAATAAAATTCAAGAAAGTTCTCCAATGATTTTTGGGTAAAGAAATTAAGCATGTGAAAATGAAATAAAAATATGATCTTTCTGAGAAATCATAAAATAAATTCATCAATCGAAATATTGAAAAACGGTTTTTTTGGAAAAAACAATTAGGGCTCAATGCAAGCACAAAATATTAATATTCACACATTATATATTTAATAGTTTTTGTTCTTTATTCTATTTTTATCATCTTACATTTCTTATCATTACTCCTTTTTAGTTTCGCCAATTTTTCAAGATGCCCTCATTTTTATTTCTATTTTCACCTATAATAAATTTGTGGGTTAAATTGGAATTGTGTCAACAACAAACTGATGTTACACATGCCACTCAAAATTTCCCTGGTTTCGTAAAGGAAGAAAGGAGAAGAGGGGAGTGGTTACTTTTGCAAGTTCAATGATATTTTTACAATTGGTATAAGTGGTTGAATTTGAACAGAGACCTAGGTCGTTCTAAATGATAAGGTGAACTACATAAAAGTAAATCTTGTTTTTCAGATATACCTTTTCTTCACAATCTTCCTAGTACTAGGTTAAAGATTTTTACTCTAAGGCCTATATCAATATTTTGCAATATTCTTGTTGTTGTTGTTGTCACAACAACTGCATATACATAAATTATGTTACTCCAAGTGCATGTGCATCCCTAATTGTTAAACAAGTTATAGATTAAGTGGGAGAAATTTTCTACTACTAGTGATCAAGGATTTGTGATATGAGCAAAGAGCAAATGACTACCTCCGTCCCATTATATAAGATGTTTTGACAAACTGAATCATCTTGCCAACATAACTATATTTTTTCTCAAACAAAAACCTTAAATTGTGGGATGCATGGAGTGCATGATTTTTTTGGTATATTTCTTATACTTTATTCAAATTTCAATAAAAAGGATTCTTAAAAACGATAACCATCAATATCCTAGAGACATGTTTTTTTTCTCTCCAAAGATTACATCGGATTCTTAGTCTCTTGTACCTGATCCAACATGCATCTACTTCTTCCTCTATCCAATCTTCCCCTGCTGGTGGCACATCCTCCTACCCTGCCAAACGTTTGTCTCTATCGCCCTTAGTAGGTGTCACTACCGTGTTCTTCTCTGCAGTTCCCAACACATAACTACATATTGTATTGCGCAAGACGTTGGTATAACACTCACAGAACAACATTCCACAAATATTACACCCAACATAGTGGTACAGCAGAAACATCGTAGGTCTAAATTTTATTTATTTATATCACATCAAGAAGAATACAAAAGATTCGAGATCCTCCTCGATCCAACGAGGATTCACGGAAAGTAATAAATCCAAATCGATAGCCTTGAAGGAAAATGACAAAGCTAATCTTGACTCCATTTGAGCTCAACAACTTATTTAGTAGGGTTCTACACAGACTATTGAATCAAGGTGGATCTGATTGGTAATGGTTTTATTAATTCTTGTTATCTTCACTAAAATGTATTTAAGAGCTATTCTTAATTCTAGGCAAAGTAAATAAAGGTGATTTTATAGGGGCAACTTAATAGTAAATAAAACTGTATGAAGTAATGAGACAATGGTTATGTTATAAAGTACTTGAAACTCAATGGGAATGAAGTGTTCTTGGGAGTTGTGGTCAATAACTAGCCTAGGTATAGTCATTACGAATACCGATTGTCTTTTATATATGTCTATGTGTGGCGAGGTTCCTCATATGGATGTTTCCCAGCAGCACTATTTGCACATCCCTCATAGCCACTAACATCCCAGTTTGCATGCCGCGCTCGGTCCGGTAATTAAGGGTCTCCCCATGGCGATGGTAATATGTACTGGTCCTTGTTATCCTCGTATACACATGATTGATAGAGGTGGTGGATTCTCGTCACATGTACGTCCACATACCGACAACCATATGCAACGATGATTCTTACCAAAGTCCCTTAGGCAAATATTGTGTGGTCGATAATACACAACATCATTGATAAAAACCAACACACTTCATAACTATTAGACAATCAAAAAAAAAATTCATAATTTGGCAAGGGTTTCTACATCTCCCCAAGAACAAAGAGAACTACTAACATATGAAGGCACAAAACATCATCATAATAGTATGAAAAGCAGATGAATGATTAAACCAGTCACATGTAGATCCAATCTAGAGTGTGGAGTTACAACGAGATGAGTGGAGGGATCGATGATGGAGGCGTAGATGATGATGGTGTTGATGTAGATGGGTGTCGAGCCTTCAAGATCAGAGTCTTCTCTTCTTCGTTCTATTGGCTACGGTGTTGTAGAGGTGGAGGTGAAGGTTGCACGTCGGCAATGCTTCCACTTGTTGTTGATGAAGATGCATGCAGTTGTGATAGCTCCCCCTCCTTTATATAGGACTATGAGGGTCCTCCAATATTCTCCCAACCGACCTTAACACCTAAGTAAAGTCTAGAAGTAAACGGGGATGAAATCCGTGGGGAATGCATCAGATCTGGGCGTTTTCGTGACCTAGATCAAGCAGCACGACCAACATGATCGTACCACTACCCGTTATAACTTATGCCTCTTTCGGTATTTTAGGCGTTCTTTGGCTCATTTTGGATTCCTATCAGCGAGGGCTACAACACCACAACCTTTGATCTTCATTATCTTATGATGAAAAAATTATCTCTTTCCACCCTTAAAATGGCCAAGTCCTTGTGTGCCTATCACTCCTCCATATTGCCTCATCTTGGCTCATTTCTTCATGCTTTATCCATAAAGATTCATAGCATATACACGCACATCAAGACAAAGAAAATTAATAAAATCCCACTAAAACTACTAGTTGTCGAAATCTCTCATGAAAATGAATCATAATTTGTGATCATATATTGAGGACATAGCTAGCGCTAGATACAACATGTAATGAGACAAAAAAAATATGTTTATTTAATGAAAAACATTTCGCTTATTGGACTTATCACTGCTCGCCTCACCTACCGTATTCTAAGAAATCCAAGTCTCTGGTTCAGCCTCCTCGTCTTCGACCCGAAACACTATATCGTAATCTACTCCTTCGATGCCTATGGATAAATCTGGCTTATTTGGCTTATTCACATTTTGATATTTATATAGGTACTTCTATTTTATTTTACTACTAGTTTTGGTTTCCTATTTATCTTTAGGGTTTTAAAATGGATTAATAAATGACTAAAAAGCTCCTTACACATGGGTGTTGGGGATTCGTAGCAGAAAATAAAAAATTCTAGCTAACGCAACCCGGTTGTCTAGATCTATCTAGGAGTAATGCACTGGCGGAGATGATATCGGTGAACGTACCCTCATAGACCGATAGCAGTTAACGTTCCGCTAGAACATGATCGTTGTAGTCGAACAGGCGGCTCCGACCTCAGGGTTGTGTAGAAGTCATCTCTCCAACGTCAAGTACCGCAAGTGTAGCACCACGTAGTTGTGCATACATACGGTGCTCAACGATACTCCCGACTCCGATCCAGCGAAGTTCCGGAAGTAGATCTTATGGATCCAGATCCCGGCAGCGCTCTGGCGTACCAGGTGGAGTTGTCTCCGGCCTGACAATTCTCGGGGAACCGCGCGGAGTCGAAACTAGAGAGAGATTTTCTCTATTTCATTGTGTATTAATTTGACTCCAATTGGCCACTATATATAGGGGCAAGAGGGTCAATGCATCTAAGGGGAGAATGTGGGACTAAAAAGGAGGCAACCTGGGTAGGGCCGGCTGGCCGAGCCGTGCCCGGTACGCTCGCGCGCCCACGCCTCCTTCCTAGCTAGTGCAACCACTCAAGGGTGGGCCGGACCACTTGGCCGGACGGCTATCCTTCCTTTTTTTCCTTTTTCTTTTCCCCTTTTCCCTTCTATTTATTTGGCTCCTTCCAGGGAGCCTGATAAAATAGGGATGCCCTTTTTAACTAAAATAAAAAATCATATTTTTATTAAACTAAATATATTTCAATATATTAATTCATCCAATCAAATATTAAACATATCCTTAATTTCCATTAGTCAGACACCTCCCGAACTATTCCGAACACCTTTCAATTTCACTGGAATCCTATTCCGGATATATCTCTCAACTCCGATCAATCCAAAACTATCATTAGTTTCGTTGAACCCTTAAGTATGTTTTCCTATGGGTCGAGAAAGACACAAACATGATTGATACATTCTTCGATCAATGATCACCTAGGTGTTCTAGAGAACAATGGTGACCCCATGTATTCTACGAAGATGTGATCGTCGTTTGAACCATTACTTCGTGTCTCATTCCCTTTGTTACTTGGATACCGACACTTGTTCGAGACTTTATCATCGTTATCATGATACCTAGTTCGATCTCGTTACCGACAAGGCTATTCAACTCGTTCCATTCGATTTCATCCTCATGACCTAGTCATGTGTTGCAACTCGGATGTAATATCACCGAGTGGGCCTAGAGTATCTTCTGTCACACGGATGAACAAATCCCGCTCATGATCCATACACCACAACCATCCTATTGGAATAGCTATCTACACCTTTATGACCACATTGCTACGGTGTGGCGATTGAAGTATCCTCCGGTGACGGTGATTAGATATGTTCTCACACAGTCTAAGGATTAGGTTATTACACTTTCATAAAAATTGAAAGGTGAACTTGATGTGACTTTTATCGCATTATGATGTCTACGGGAGCTTCTATTCTTGTAGACAGTGTTGGGCCTCCAAGAGCAGAGGTTTGTAGAACAGCAGCAAGTTTCCCTTAAGTGGATACCCAAGGTTTATCGAACTCGGGAGGAAGAGGTCAAAGATATCCCTCTCATGCAACCCCGCAACCACAAAGCAAGAAGTCTCTTGTGTCCCCAACACACCAAATAGGTGCACTAGTTCGGCGAAGAGATAGTGAAATACGGGTGGTATAAATAAGTATGAGCAGTAGCAACGATGCAGAAAAGTGCTTGGCGTGTAGTGGATGGTGGTGGGTATTGCTAGCAAGAAACAGAACAAGCGTAGTAACTCAGCGAGTTTAGGAACAAGGCCTAGGGAATAGACTTTCACTAGTGGACACTCTCAACATTGATCACATAACAGAATAGATAAATGCATACTCTACACTTTTGTTGGATGATGAACACATTGCGTAGGATTCAATGCCGGAGTTAACAAGCTCCACAATAATGCTCATGTTTAAGTAACCTTTAGTGTAAGATAGATCAAAGACTAAACCAAGTACTAGCATAGCATGCACACTGTCACCTTCATGCATATGTAGGAGGAATAGATCACATCAATATATCATAGCAATAGTTAACTTCATAATCTACAAGAGATCATAATCATAGCATAAACCAAGTACTAACATGGTGCACGCACTGTCACCTTTGCACACATGCAGGAGGAATAAAACTACTTTAATAACACATCACTAGAGTAGCACATAGATAAATTGTGATACAACATGCTGCAATCATAAAGAGATATAAATAAGCACACTATGCCATTCAACAGTGAATAAGTATTCTGTGAAATCTAGCCTAAGAGACCCACACGGTGCACACACTGTCACCTTTACACACGTGGGACGAGGAGTCTCCGGAGATCACATAAGTAAAACTCACTTGACTAGCATAATGACATCTAGATTACAAGCATCATCATATGAATCTCAATCATGTAAGGCAGCTCATGAGATTATTGTATTGAACTACATAGGAGAGAGATGAACACATAGCTACCACAGCCCCAGCCTCGATGGAGAACTACTCCTCCTCATGGGAGCAGCAGCGGTGATGAAGATGGTGGTGGAGATGGCAGTGTCGATGGAGAAGCCTTCCGGGCACTTCCCCGCTCCGCAGGGTGCGGAACAGAGATCCTGTCCCCGGATCTTGGCTTCGCGATGGCGGCGGCTCGGAAGGTTTTGTGGGTTTTGTCAATTGGTATCGGGTTTTCGATCCAGGGGCTTTATATAGGCGAAGAGGCGGCGCAGAGGGCTGACGGGGCCACACCATAGGCGGCGCGGCCCCTGGCCGCACCTAGGGTTTGGTGGCCCCCCCCCTCCGGTCCTTCCGGGTGTTGGATGCTTCCGATGAAAATAGGAACTTTGGCGTTGATTTCATCCGATTCCGAGAATATTTCGTTACTAGGATTTAAACCAAAAGCAAGACAGGAACGGCACTTCGGCATCTCGTTAATAGGTTAGTTCCAAAATGCACGAATATGACATAAAGTGTGCATAAAACATGTAGATAACATCAATAATGTGGCATAGAACATAAGAAATTATCGATACGTGGACGTATCAAGCATCCCCTTAGTTCTGCTCGTCCCGAGCAGGTAAAACGATAACAAAGATAATTTCTGAAGTGATATGCCATCATAACCTTGATCATACTATTTGTACAGCATATGTAGTGAATGCAGCGATCAAAACAATGGTAATGGCATGAGTAAACAACTGAATCATATAGCAAAGACTTTTCATGAATATTACTTTCAAGACAAGCATCAATAAGTCTTGCATAAAAGTTAACTCATAAAGCAATAATTCAAAGTAGAGGCATTGAAGCAACACAAAGGAAGATGAAGTTTCAGCGGTTGCTTTCAACTTATAACATGTATATCTCATGGATAATTGTCAATGCAAAGCAATATAACAAATGCAATATGCAAATATGTAAGAATCAATGCAAAGTTCACACAAGTGTTTGCTTCTTGAGGTGGAGAGAGATAGGTGAACTGACTCAACATAAAAGTAAAAGAATGGTCCTTCAAAGAGGAAAGCATCGATTGCTATATTTGTGCTAGAGCTTTGATTTTGAAAACATATAGAGAGCATAAAAATAAAGTTTTGAGAGGTGTTTGTTGTTGTCAACGAATGGTAGTGGGCACTCTAACTACCTTATCAACCAGACTTTCAAGAGCGGCTCCCATGAAGGACGTTATCTCTACCAGCAAGGTAGATCATCCCTTTCTCTTTTGTTTACACATGTACTTTAGTTTAGTTTTTCTTTATTTATGGATGACACTCCTCCCAACCTTTTGCTTACACAAGCCATGGCTAACCGAATCCTCGGGTGCCTTCCAACAATCACATACCATGAAGGAGTGTCTATTTGCAAAATTAAGTTTTGATGAATCAGAGCAAAACATGTGAAGAGAATTATTAATGCAAGTTAATTAATCGGGCTGGGAACCCCATTGCCAGCTCTTTTGCAAAATTATTGGATAAGCGAATGAAGCCACTAGTCCATTGTGAAAGTCCCGAAGTAAATGACAAGATCGAAAGATAAAACACCACATACTTCCTCATGAGCTATAAAACATTGACACAAATCAGAGGTGATAAATTTTGAATTATTTAAAGGTAGCACTCAAGCAATTTACTTTGGAATGGCGGAGAAATACCATGTAGTAGGTAGGTATGGTGGACACAAATGGCATAGTGTTGTTTGGCTCAAGGATTTGGATGCATGAGAAGTATTCCCTCTCGATACAAGGTTTAGGCTAGCAAGGTTGTTTGAAACAAACACAAGTATGAACTAGTACAGCAAAACTCACATAAAATACATATTACAAGCATTATAAAACTATACATTGTCTTCCTTGTTGTTCAAACACCTTACTAGAAATTATCTAGACCTTAGAGAGACCAATTATGCAAACCAAATTTTAGCATGCTCTATGTATTCTTCACTAATAGGTGCAAAGTATATGATGCAAGAGCTTAAACATGAGCACAACAATTGCCAAGTATCACATTACCCAAGACATTATAGCAATTACTACATGTATCATTTTCCAATTCCAACCATATAACAACTTAACGAAGAGGAAACTTCGCCATGAATATTATGAGCTAAGAACACATGTGTTCATATGAACCAGCGGAGCGTCTCTCTCCCACACAAGCATGATGTAATCCAATTTATTCAAACACAAACAAAAATAGAAACAAACAAACAGACGCTCCAAGAAAAAGCACATAAGATGTGATGGAATAAAAATATAGTTTCGGGGAGGAAATGTTGTCGATGAAGAAGGGGATGCCTTGGGCATCCCCAAGCTTAGACGCTTGAGTCTTCTTGATATATGCAGGGGTGAACCACCGGTGCATCCCCAAGCTTAGAGCTTTCACTCTCCTTGATCATAGTATATCATTCTCCTCTCTTGACCCTTGAAAACTTCCTCCACACCAAACTCGAAACAACTCATTAGAGGGTTAGTGGACAATAAAAATTAACATGTTCAGAGGTGACACAATCATTCTTAACACTTCTGGACATTGCATAAAGCTACTGGACATCAATGGATCAAAGAAATTCATCCAACATAGCAAAAGAGGCAATGCGAAATAAAAGGCAGAATCTGTCAAAACAGAACAGTCCGTAAAGATGGATTTTATTAGGCCACCAGACCTGCTCAAACGAAAATGCTCAAATTGAATGAAAGTTGCGTACATATCTGAGGATCATGCTCGTAAATTGGCATAATTTTCTGAGCTTCCTGCAGGGCAGTGGGCTCAGATTCGTGACAGCAAAGAAATCTGGAACTGCGCAGTAATCCAAATCTAGTACTTACTTTTCTATCAACGGCTTAACTTGGCACAACAAAACTCAAAACTAAGATAAGGAGAGGTTGCTACAGTAGTAAACAACTTCCAAGACACAAATATAAAACAAAGTACTGTAGCAAAATAACACATGGGTTATCTCCCAAGAAGTTCTTTCTTTTTAGCCATTAAGATGGGCTCAGCAGTTTTAATGATGCACTCGCAAGAAATAGTATTTGAAGCAAAAGAGAGCATCAAGAGGCAATTCAAAACACATTTAAGTCTAACATGCTTCCTATGCATAGGAATCTTATAAATAAACAAGTTCATGAAGAGCAAAGTAACAAGCATAGGAAGATAAAATAAGTGTAGCTTCAAAAATTTCAGCACATAGAGAGGCATTTTAGTAACATGAAAATTTCTACAACCATATTTTCCTCTCTCATAATAACTTTCAGTAGCAACATGAGCAAACTCAACAATATAACTATCACATAAAGCATTCTTATCATGAGTCTCATGCATAAAATTATTACTCTCCACATAAGCATAATCAATTTTATTAGTTGTAGTGGGAGCAAATTCAACAAAGTAGCTATCATTATTATTCTCATCAAGTGTAGGAGGCATAGTATAATCACAACAAAATTTACTCTCAGCAGTAAGTGGCATCAAAAGACCACTATCATTATAATCATCAGAAATAGGAGGCAAAGTATCATCAAAGAAAATTTTCTCCTCAATGCTTGGGGGACTAAAAATATCATGAAAACCAAGCTTAGAACTTTCTATATCATTGTCAACAATGGTGTTCGAAGCGTTCATACTAATATTACTACCAGCATGCAAATAAGGTTCCATAGGTTTTTTAATTTTCGCACCAAACAATCCATGTTTTAATTCAGGAAATAGAATAAGAAGCTCACTCTTGTACATTATGCCAAACTAGTGTAAACAAGAAACAACAAGTTGCAATTGCAGGATCTAAAGGAAATAGCTTTGAGCACACACACGACGGCGCCAGAAAAATACTTTACCTGAGGCCGTAGTATGAGAGCCTTTACCTCCCAAGCAACGGCGCGAAAAGTGCTTGGTTGCTGGTGTGTGTGTGCCGTTTACCTTTCCTCGGCAACGGCGCGTAAAAGTGCTTGATGTCTACGGGAGCTTCTATTCTTGTAGACAGTGTTGGGCCTCCAAGAGCAGAGGTTTGTAGAACAGCAAGTTTCCCTTAAGTGGATACCCAAGGTTTATCGAACTCGGGGAGGAAGAGGTCAAAGATATCCCTCTCATGCAACCCTGCAACCACAAAGCAAGAAGTCTCTTGTGTCCCCAACACACCAAATAGGTGCACTAGTTCGGCGAAGAGATAGTGAAATACGGTGGTATAAATAAGTATGAACGATGCGAGAAAAGTGCTTGGCGTGTAGTGGATGGTGGTGGTATTGCAGCAGAGTAACTCAAGAAAACAAGAAACAAGCGTAGTAACTCAGCAGTATTTAGGAACAAGGCCTAGGGAATAGACTTTCACTAGTGGACACTCTCAACATTGATCACATAACAGAATAGATAAATGCATACTCTACACTTTTGTTGGATGATGAACACATTGCGTAGGATTACACGAACCCTCAATGCCGGAGTTAACAAGCTCCACAATAATGCTCATGTTTAAGTAACCTTTAGTGTAAGATAGATCAACAGACTAAACCAAGTACTAGCATAGCATGCACACTGTCACCTTCATGCATATGTAGGAGGAATAGATCACATCAATATATCATAGCAATAGTTAACTTCATAATCTACAAGAGATCATAATCATAGCATAAACCAAGTACTAACATGGTGCACGCACTGTCACCTTTGCACACATGCAGGAGGAATAAAACTACTTTAATAACACATCACTAGAGTAGCACATAGATAAATTGTGATACAACATGCTGCAATCATAAAGAGATATAAATAAGCACCTCACTATGCCATTCAACAGTGAATAAGTATTCTGTGAAATCTAGCCTAAGAGACCCACACGGTGCACACACTGTCACCTTTACACACGTGGGACGAGTCTCCGGAGATCACATAAGTAAAACTCACTTGACTAGCATAATGACATCTAGATTACAAGCATCATCATATGAATCTCAATCATGTAAGGCAGCTCATGAGATTATTGTATTGAACTACATAGGAGAGAGATGAACCACATAGCTACCGGTACAGCCCCGAGCCTCGATGGAGAACTACTCCCTCCTCATGGGAGCAGCGGTGATGAAGATGGTGGTGGAGATGGCAGCGGTGTCGATGGAGAAGCCTTCGGGCACCGCTCCGGCAGGTGCGGAACAGAGATCCTGTCCCCGCATCTTGGCTTCGCGATGGCGGCGGCTCGGAAGGTTTTGGTTTTGTCAATTGGTATCGGGTTTTCTGATCCAGGGGCTTTATAGGCGAAGAGGCGGCGCGGGATGGGGGCCACACCATAGGCGGCGCGGCCCCTCTGGCCGCGCCACCTAGGGTTTGGTGGCCCGTGGCCCCCTCGGTCCTTCCGGGTGTTGGATGCTTCCGATGAAAATAGGAACTTTGGCGTTGATTTCATCCGATTCCGAGAATATTTCGTTACTAGGATTTGAAACCAAAAACAGCAGAAACAGAACCGCACCGGCATCTCGTTAATAGGTTAGTTCCAGAAAATGCACGAATATGACATAAAGTGTGCATAAAACATGTAGATAACATCAATAATGTGGCATAGAACATAAGAAATTATCGATACGTCGGAGACGTATCACATTACAACACTTATATATTGGAATGTTCTTCATATCATTCACTCAATGATATGACTCCATTGTCAATGATTACGTGTCCATGATCGGTAAACCTCGACCAACGATTGACCACAATGAACTAGTTATGCAAATGTGTGCTCACTAGGGATGCTGGTTTGTTTACAATACCACACATGTATTAATGTTTCCGATTGATATATTTATAGCATGGCACAAAACTATTATGAACCATTGATATATAATAATAAACACTATTTATTATTTGCCTCTAGGGCACTATATCCAACAGTGGGTCCCTCCTAGAAGGGTATGTTTTCAGGTTATACAAGGAGGTACGACAAATGAGTCAATGTGGCGATGCTCTAGGCCCAAATGGGCCAATGTGGCGTGGTCACCCCGTGGTCCGCGCCACTTGTGCTCTTTTGGCCCTCATGTGTTTCTGAGGCCCAAGGTCTTGGTTCTGATGAAAAACTTCTGTGGTATTTTCCCCGAATTAATTTCCAAGGATTCTTGCGTAAAAAGATAGAAAAAATACTTTTGCTCAAAATAGCAGCATATCCAACAGTTTTATCTAAAGTTTGGTGAGATTCCGTAGCAAAACATTGAGAAAAGTACCTAGAAAAGTAGATATATTTTGGATGTATCACACATGTGCCATGCATTTAGGTGACTAAGGTGCTTCTACTATTCTTTGTTGCCTCTCTATGGTGTTTCAACGTGCCAAAGGGAATTAATTCGATGGTCAATTGACTCAAAGATTTGGTTTCTCATGATTTGTTAGACATGTCTGTTTACTAACTTGTTTTCTCTCGTGATACTCAATTTGGACAGTGACAAGTGGGTATATCCGTGTATGTGATATTCATTTTATGTTGAGTAAATGGATTTTATTGTAGTGTCTTAGAAATTTACGGGATTGATTATATTGGTTAGAGATATTCTTGCTAGCTGTTCATTTGATTTACTATGGCTTATGAATTCAATTAAAAAAGTTGGGGAGGTTTTTGGTTTATTGCCTAAGAGATTTAGTTGGAAATGTTGCCTAATGTTATTGTTTCATAGAGATTATTGTCTACTGCCACATGTTGATTATGTCCCCGTTGCCTCTTACATTTGGTTACCTAGGTGTTCTCTGTTTCCTAATGACTTGTCCCTATTTCCTAAGATGTTAAGAATGATCCAATGTGATCACAGTTGTGAGTTTGAGATTTGGATGGAATTCATTTCTATGTTGCCTTTGTTTAAAAAAACTTTCCAGCTTTTTTTCTTCTGGGAATTCTGCTTGTAAGATTTCCTTTGAATTCTACATCAAAATGGAATCACTAGTAGTTAACCCAACATTTTAACACAACCACAAAAGGGTATGTGGTGCGTGTGTGCAGGCCATGGAAATAAAAGTGGCGCTCAAGAGCATGTGGTCTTGATCGAAATAATGAGATGGAGATGGGCGCTAATGGTGTTGCTGTGATGGTGTTGAGTAAGAGAATTAAGTGGAGTTGGTGTAGATGGTAGTGGAGATAGGTTAGCTAGTTAGGGTTTATCCTAGGGTTTCCTTTTTATTTTCTTAGATCGTATTTAAGGGTTTCTCTGGGTTTCTATTTTGGATGATTACAATTTTTAATTGAATTTATAATTATTGGATATTGATAGAGAATATAATTTTAAAGATTTTTATCTTGAGTTTGTATCATTGAAATTTTTGTTTATTTCATTGTGAATGTTTGAATATGGTCCTTATTATTTAAATTCAAATTTTAAAATTTGAATTTCTGTTATTATATTTTATGATGACGTGAGATGAAATTGAGATTGCAGATGTATATATATTGTTTCAGATAGATTTTAGAAATATTTGAATCAAATACATATGTTTTTATTTAAATTATTTGAATTCTAGTTTGACTTGTTCAAACCTCAATTTTGAATTCATTTTTTTAAAATGTGTTCAATTGGTTTCAAGTTATTATCACACAATGCTAATCACTAATTGAAAACAAGTTTAGGTTTTCATGTTTTTGTTTACCACATATCTTAAAATGTTCAAAGGTCATGTGGAAATTTGAATTTCAAATCCTAGTACTTGACTAGGTCAACCTTGATACTAGAGCTTAAACTTGGTCACTTTGGTTCTTAAAGATAAAATTTCAAAAAAAATCGCGTATTTTAGAGATGCATGCTATGCAAGTGCACACATCCGATATCTACCCTCCCGAGGTCCTATTCTCCAGGGTGTTACAGTCTTGGATTGGCCTAGGGACCACTGTTGCTGGTCATGCCACCACCCTCGCTCCACTAACCTGAGGAGGCATGAGTTCCTTCGTATGCGCTAGTGTTGTACCGCACTGGTTGGTACAATTAATGGGGCCATTGACATGGATGAATAATGAAAATTGTTGGTAAATTGGGTGAGAACCATTAATCATTACCCCCCCCCCCCCGTTAGGGACTACAAGGAGAGGGAGATTTTTTATATAGATATTATAAGGCCTCTCTCATTTATTGTTTTATATTATATCCTTCAATGCATGTTTTCTTTTCTCTCTATTCTCTTCATGTGAAACTATTGGTATATTAATTAATTAATGAGAGGGAGTTATGGACTTTCTTGCTCGGAGTATTATAAATAATGATACCGACAAAACAAAGATGACCCCAACACTAATTTGGGCCAGATTTTTTCCTTGCTTCACCCCTAACCCACCCTCATTGCGACCAAACGGATATCCTCAACTCCAAAGTCGGTGTCACTCGTCGCCATTGCCTCCTCCTCGGCCCATGCTCGCCCCTTATGTTATTGCCACTTTACATTGGCCCATGCCTGGCTCCACCATCGTCGCATCCACGTCGATTATTGCGTCAATGAAAAGATAACAGCTATCCAATGTTCTAGGAAATGAATTAAATGCCCACATTGATATTCTTTTTTTCGATGTTATGTTCTAACGAAATACTTTTCTACTTACAGACATAAATATAAGTGTTTTCGTCACCACCCGCTTTGCTTTGAGATTCTGGTAAAAGAAGAAGAGAGAAAGCTATTGTTCCATCTATAACGTTGAGCGAAAATCTCGATGCATGTGTGTGTACGTGTGGATTTACAAAATCCACACCTATGTTCTAACCTATAGTTTCACATAATTTGTTGAGGGTTTGCCCACACATTTTGGCAACAAATTTGTAAGGACCCAACAAGTACTCTTTGAAACACAATACTTTTGGGGAAGAAACAAAAATTCCGAGTCGTCCGAGCTTTTGCGAAACCGAGGTACAACGGCAGCTCCATGCCTCCATGGAAACGGTACGGGGGAGAGCGAAAAATAAAGCTGGTCATAGAAGGGTATGGGGGACCCGGCAGAGCCGCTTTTACTTTTTGGCGCTGCCATGGCGGGCAGAGAAAACATAGGGTGCCGTGAGCGACCGCAGTGACTACTCCGGCAGAGAGGGCGGAAGGCAGCGCCTTTCGGTTTACCTTCCCCCTGCCCAAGTTAAAAACAGCAATTAGAGAGGGACAGGCCAAGGAAGGCTGCCGAGAGCCTGAGCCTGGGAGGAAGGTAGTATAGCTCTAGCTGAGCTTGCTCTCAGGTCTCGGTCTCTCTTTTCTGAGAGAGAGAAAAACCCAACAAGTGATCAAAAAGAGGCCCGGCCGGGTAGCTAGGTTGAAGGCACACCCTAGTACCTGCCTGTCTAGCCTCCCCGAGCTCCTCCCACATAGATAGATAGATAGATAGCTACCAGAAGAGAAGGGTTTTTACGCCGCCCCGGTGACGGTGAGGAAGAGAGAAGGGGAATAGAAATGGTGGGCTCGGGGGCGGCAGGAGGGGGCGGAGGGGATCACGCGCGGAGCAAAGAGGCGGCGGGGATGATGGCGCTGCACGAGGCGCTCCGCAACGTCTGCCTCAACTCGGACTGGACCTACTCCGTCTTCTGGACCATCCGTCCTCGCCCGTATGCTTCCTCCTTTCCTCCTCCATGTTTTTACATACCTCTCCGCCGCCGTAACCATGAAAGAGACACACCACCAGCAATCCGGCGGCAGTACGGCTAACGCTTACTAATTCTGTCTATTCCTTTGCTCCTGCTAGGCGGTGCCGCGGCGGCAACGGATGCAAGATCGGCGACGACAACGGCAGCCTGTAAGTTACCCCTGCTCACTTACTGATTGATTGATTCGTACTGATCGGATTACAAGCTTAAGTGTTAACGAATATTCCGGCGGCCGTGCTTACAGCATGCTGATGTGGGAGGACGGGTTCTGCCGGCCGCGTGTGGCGGAGTGCCTGGAGGACATGGACGGCGAGGACCCGGTGCGCAAGGCCTTCAGCAAGATGTCCATCCAGCTCTACAACTACGGAGAAGGGTGGGTACTGGGTAGGTGCAGTCGTGTGCAGTTTTTTCCCCCCCGGCCCGGTCGTCGTCGCACGCAGCAGCAGCTACCCGCTGTCATGTCACCCTCCCTAGTAGCTACTACAGTATACCTTGCTCTAATTAGCCCCGCGGATTTTCGTGCGAGCTCTTGTCATGTCCCCTGTTCTTCGACTAGGACGCCCAACAGTTCTTTCATTAGTCACTCGATTTTGGCCTAGCCGCCATTACGTGCGAACGAGATGGTGAGGGCGAGAGAGACGACCAAGGGTAGGAGGAGGAAGGAAAGGAGATGGGATGGGATGGGTGCGTGCGCTTTCATCTTTTCACTTTGTTCTGTATCTACCGCGCTCAGCTTTTCAGTTTTATTAATTAGCGTCTGGTACTCTCCTCATCTTTTTTTTACTGACACACTTGTACCTACAGCGCCTAATTTAACCTCCGGTTTTAATTTAATTTTGGTTTGTGTGGTCTGTTCTGACGCTGGGCGGAGGCAGCGGGTTCAGACCATGCGTGGAGGCGACGGTGATTATGCCGGGCCGTGGTTCAGGCCACAGGAGTCAGTGGGTAAAACGCATAGATTAACAGCGATTTAAGTCGTGTCTTTTGGCTTGGACCAAGGACGGGCGCTGTCACGTGCCGCACGTTCCGTCAAGTGGGGCGGTGCCTCGTTACGCATAAACAATCCCGGCCCGTCAGTGGGTTAATTGGGAGCTTAGTTTATCTGAAAACTAGCAGCAGCTGATGCTACACGGACAAGCAAACGGTACACAGTACTAGGAGTGTTCAGTACTTCAGTAGGGTTCGGAAATTTGCAATCTCTGCATCAGAAAACGAACTTGCTTATTCAGTGCCAATTAGACAAACAACCTTTCACTAATTAAGCTTGTTATAACGAGCAATGTACAGTGTAAAATTGGTCTGGGTGAGCGTGTGGGTGATTGCAATACATGTTCATTAAGCTTCTTTTGTTCTGTGTAACGAGTACTAACATACAGTGCACTAACAGAGAAAGAGAGCGAGAATGTGAGAGCCTCACCGGGTTGTGTGCATTATGGTCTTTTTCACTTTGTTCTCTTCCTGATATGCTTTCGAGCATGATGTGCTAACTCGATTTGATTTGGACGGGTCGTTGCAGGCTGATGGGAAAGGTGGCATCTGATAAATGTCACAAATGGGTCTTCAAGGAACCTTCTGAATGCGAGCCCAACATCGCCAACTACTGGCAGAGCTCTTTTGATGCCGTACGTACCATCATCTACTGTCTCTCTGCATTGCCCCCACCCCATCTTTCTCTTTCTGCACTCCATGACTCCCTCCCTGCTTAATTTAATTTGGGGGAGACGTGCTCAGTTAGCACCATTAAGCCACATTGATCACTTGCAAACAAGAAACAACATCACTGCCCTACTCCATCCGTCCACAAATAAGTATACATCTAGGTTGTGGGCTATTTTTTTTATTTGGCCAATTTATAGAAAAATGTAGCAACATATATTACATCAAATCAAAATGTTACAAACTACATTTGAAAACAAATCTAGCTATACTAATTTAGTGTCATGTAGTTTGTGAAAATTTATGAAATTTAACTTAGGACAAAGGCTACAAGTACACTTATTTGTGAATGGCGAAAGTAGTACTCGCTAGTACCGTAGACACAATGGTAGTTTTTAAGTTCCTAAATTACTCCATTAATTCAGGAAAAATGTACATGCATAAAATCAGAAAAGAGATCAATATCTTTGGGAAGTTTGCAATGCATCAAATCTGCTAGCTCCACTAAAAAATATATGTTCCCAAAAAGAAGAGAGAATTGGATGCTCTGAGTGAGATTGAGCTGCACTTCAGAAGCATGTGTGGCTGTCAATAAGAACTAACGCCATGTCACAGTCATGGCTAACCTTTATTCTTGTGCACTTACACAAATCCCTGTCCGCCTTTTCTTTTGCAGCTTCCTACAGAATGGACTGACCAGTTTGCCTCGGGCATCCAGGCAATGCCCCACCCCTATCTCTACTCTTCATCTTTTACTTCGTCTCTTGCTAGCTATAATTAGAATTCATAAACTTGGCGTGCTTAATTAACTTGCAGACCATAGCTGTTATTCAAGCTGGCCATGGCCTCCTGCAGCTTGGCTCCTGCAAGATCGTAAGTGCACCCTATGTTTCAATTTTTTTCCCCTTTACTACAATGTTGTTTTGTCGTTTTGGTCAAGCACGCCGAGGTGGACCTACGTGTCAACATTTAAGCATGGTGTACCACTGTGCACGCGCAGATACCGGAGGACCTGCACTTCGTGCTGCGGATGAGACACATGTTCGAGTCGCTGGGCTACCAGTCGGGCTTCTTCCTGTCGCAGCTCTTCTCCTCGTCCCGGGGCACCTCGCCGGCGCCGTCTTTCCCGATCAAGCAGCCGCCACCGTCACGGGCGCCGCCGCAGCTCTTCAACTGGCCGGGCCAGCCGCAGCTGACCCACCCCGGCGCGTCGCCCCTGTTCCCGCCAGGACCGGCGGCGTTCCACCCATCCGCGCGGTCGCCGATGCCGCTTTACCCCGGTAACAAGGATGACAGCCACATGTACCACCTCCCGCCGTCGCACCACGGTAAGCCGCCCCACATGGATGAGCACCAGCACCAGCACCAGCACATGGCGCCAGGGGAGGCGCCCGACGGGGAGCTCAAGTGGCCCAACGGGCTGTCGTTCTTCACCGCGCTCACTGGTCGGTCAGATGACGCGAAACTTTTGTTCGAAGGCGGCGGCGGTGGTGGTGGTGGCGGCGCGGATGAGCACGGGAAGCCAGCAGGGCAGGACGCGCAGACGGGGCACGGAGGGGCCGAGAACGTGGAGGAGTACCTGAGCCTGGAGAGCAACTCGAACAAGGCAAGAAGGATGGACAGCGCCCAGAGCGCCAAGTTCAAGAGGAGCTTCACCTTGCCGGCGCGGATGAGCTCGTCCACCTCGACGTCCCCGTCGGTGTCGGCCTCGACGGGGCCAGCGCCGCCGCCGCAGCAGCAGCAGCAGCAAGGCATGGAGTACAGAGTGCCGCACGAGGGCAGCGTCTACTCGGACCTAATGGAGACCTTCTTGGAGTAGCATGCATGCATGCATCGATCATCCTTGCAACAAAGTGTACGGCCGGACTTTATGTTTTCTTGTTCCCCACTTTTGTATTTTCTCGAAGCTATGTCGTTTAAGCTCTTTTTTAGAATCAGGTTTGGAGTTTGCTTCTGCTTAATTAGATCATATGTAACCTTCTCTTTTTTCTAGCTAGCTAGCTCGTAGTGCAAGAACTTGATACACATGCATGCATGCGAAGATGGGCATGAGTTTGCTTCCATGATGGCTGGCAAGCTATATGGTGCAATGATGGTGATGTACAATGATATGCAACACCTAATAATACGCTCTTTTCCTTCAGAAAGTTCACTTGTTGCACTGTTGCCTACTTATTGCGCGCGCAAGGACACCTTTTGAAACTAGACAGTTTTTTGGTCGTGCAAATTATACATTCTACATGCACAGTGCACAACAGTCTCATTCAGCAGCTACTCCACCATGTCGATCGTGTTAGACTCTGTCCCATGAAATTAATTTGTCCGATGTTGGTCAAAATTTAGATGTATCTAGATGCTATTTAGTGTCTAGATACATCCAAATTTTGATAAATCTCACACAACCTTCGTAAGATAATTAAAGAGAATATGGTGCATTTCATGCTTGCTTCTTTACTGAGACATTACTGTTCCTTGGAGCTAGACTAACGAGCTACTCGACTCATTAAGGTTTGGCTCATGAAAACTCGATCGTGATCATTAAGTCTCTGGTCATTAAGCCCGTTATCTTTAACGACCTAAAAGTGAAGTTTGGCTCGGCTTTTTATGCACTAACGAGCCCTCACAAGTGCTCGCTAAGAATCCTTGCACACGCGCTCAACATGCATGAAAAATGGTAAGCTAGTAGGTTGAAAATATATATCGCCTATCTCATGAGTTGGGAGGCCAACAAAGAGTGTACGGAGATGGAGTCAGCAGATACCTGGGAGCATGCTGCCGGTGGTTTGAGAAGATGAGAACACGAGATAATGAAGATACTAGTAAAAACAGTGGTCCTTATAGGAAATACACTCACACGATGAGATTCCTTGTTTTCAATAGTGGGTCAAGTATTAGAGTTAACTAAGATTGGCTACATATTTAAAGACATATCACTATACTTATAAACTCTTGGTTGCTAGCGAGCTTGACGAGTAGCTCATGAAACTCGTTAGCTCGATTATTTAGCTCATTAGCGTTAATGAGCAAAAAATAGTGTTTGGCTTTGTTCGTTAAGAAAATGAGCTAAGCTCAAGCGAGTCACATAACGAGCGCTAGTTTTGCGGTTTATGTCCAGCCCTAATTGTAAATACAGTATGTATACAAAAATAAATCTCGGATGATTTTTACCACGAGAACTTTAATGAATTAGTTAGCACCTCGAAGGCTTGCGTTACACTTCCAGGGTACAAGTTGTGCCGAGGCTGTATGATTGTACGCTTGTTGCATATGGGACAGCGACGACGTACGGACGTTCCTACCTACTCCCTCCGTCCACAAATAAGTGTACGTGCGGGGTTTTCAAAATACATTATGAAGTGAAGTAAAAAATGCATTGGGAAGATGCATCTTTCCTCTTTAATTAGTTCACCTCCAATGAGCTAAGTGCTTGTAGAAAACAAGGAGAACATATGCCCAAATTATTGGATTTGATTTCCGTGCGATGAGAGAGAAGCAATTAAAGTGCATTGAAAAGATAGGAGTACACTCTTTTGTGGAAAAAGTTTAGGGCTAGATGTCCACTTATTTGTGGATGGAGGGAGTAGACGAGACGGCCCGTTCCATGAAATGATTAGAAAGTCGGGGTGTGCAAAGAACTGAACACACAGTTTCTGAAAGGACGAGAGAAGAGGAAAGAGAGCTGGGACGCATGCTCTGCACGCGACACGGCAGCATAGTCTCAGTAAGAGTGCAAGCTACACTCGATAGATTCCTCTGCTTATGGTTCGGCAGCCATTGGCTGGAACCAGCTTTCCAGTTTCACGAGATCGAGGAAAAGAAAATCAGTCTATAAGTTCAAAGCAAACTCGCAAATTTCCTTTACAAATATAGCAAGATGCATATGCAAGCATTTAGCTCTGTTTATGTTTATTTTCTATATTTTTTATTTTTTAAATAGTGGTAGAACACAATGTTCTGCTATTGCAGTAGCGCATGGATACCAAAAATCTGCAACCATATGGTTGTATTCATCTCCGTGTTTTTTTTATCAAGAATGATCTCTGTGCTTCTCCTGCCCATCATCTATTCGTCCCTCTCCCCCTCCAACCAACTATCCTTATCCTTTTTTTTTTTGAAAATAACTATCCTTATCTTTGACTTGAGGGACTCATGGTAAATCCCGACATGGAGGGAATCATCGGAAAAACCAAAGTACAACAAGAAAATCTAAGTTCTGACACGAAGGAAACATGCAAAATCCAAGACGAAACATGGGCTTAGCCCATTTAATCTAGACGGATGAAATCCTAACTTGTCCCCCAGTTTCACCGCTTAATGCATTGTTGGTTTCATCCAATCCCTATTCACTAGATAGGGGTAGACTATTGTGGATTGAGGAAAATGCATTAAGATTTGGAGAAAAGTGAAGGTAAATAAAAATTAAACTGGGCCAATGCTCTTTTTTTAAAACAAATATATATTAGACAAGAAAACCGTCTCATTAAAAACCTTCTAGTCCCCTTCGGTACCCTGGAAGGAAAAGAGTGCATTTGAAACTTGCTGCCACAAAAACACAGAGGTTACAAATTTGTGAACAAAGTCACATCTCTAATTACAAAAGGTAAAACAAAACGTGGAGGATCACCCTCCCAACTATGGTTTTCACTAGAACTATGAGCAACTTTAGCCAATTCATGAGCCACTTGATTTGCTTCCCTATGGCAGTGCTGGAAGTGAATCTCTGTCATATTACTAGCCTTGAGAAAACAATCTGCAAGAAGTGCCGAATAAGGACTATGGATCTCCACCTCACCATTACAAGCTTCAATGATCTCCAAAGAATCAGATTCCACATAGCAATGAGAACATCCAAAACGTTCGAGGAACTCCAGTCCTTTTAATAGCGCAGATGCTTCAGCTGTTGCCGCACTCAATAAATTATCAAGGGGACAAAACATTCCCCACAAGACCCTACCTTTATCATTCCGAAGCACCATGCCCGCTGAACCAGACCCATCATTGTGATAGGAAGCATCTACATTCAACTTAAGTTTGCCCCGCGGTGGTTTCACCCATTTTATTTCCTTTTCAATAGATTTTGATTTTGCAGCCATATAATTTGCCGTTATCGCCGTAATAGCAAACACATAATTTCTTGGAGGGCTAACATTTTCCCCTTTTACCTTATCCCTCCGTTGTCACCATATGTAACAACCCCCAACTGCGATGATTTCATACAAAGTTACATGATCCAACTATTGCATTTTCTTATTTGGGGATCTCAGAATGTGTTCAAGTAACAGATACTGATCGGTCAACTATCATCACATGCTCTATTTCGTTGTCCAAACCCAGCTCCTTCCAAACTTCCTTAGCTCTTAAGCACCCGAATAAAATAAAATGTGACTGATGTCCTCTGGTCCCATCATGCAAACTGGACATCAAAACAAATTCTCTATTAAAAATTAAATTAAACTGGGCCAATACTCTATTACCAAGATTTGAGGTTTGGCGGGAATAAAAACAAATTCTGCCAAACAAGACCTAATGAATACGAGATGGGCCGAAGTGGTCTAAATCTTATTCAGAGGTCCATCAGCCAGCCGTGGGCTGTTTTTTTTACTTGCTCTGCTGCTCGGGACCCGCAAGAAAATCAGCATCGTCATCTCCCAAACCGTGCGGCCGCGAGCCGAGATGCCTCGACCCGAAGGCCGAAAGAGATAAGCCGCCACCGCCGCTGGCCGGAGCCAAATGGCGCTTCTATCGCCGCCCTGCCATCCTCCCCTGCTCGCGCCAGCTCGCCACCGCCTCGCCTCTCATCACCTCCTTGCTGTCCCGGAGACACCTAGCTCTCTCCTCTCTCTCCCCCACTACCACCACAGCCTCCTCCTCCCCTCCGCCGCCAACGCCTGGCCGCCCCGCCGGCACCGCCGCCGTGGCATAGCCGCCTCCGTTGGGCAGGAAGATCCTGGGTTCACTGATACATCCATCACGTCCGTGGAAGAGGGAGCCACTGTGCCTCCGATTTCCTTCGATGCAGAGGCAGGCACGGTCGCGGTTTCCGACGAGCCGGCGGACGCGAGCCCGGAGGACTTGGAGAGCATCGCCGAGATCAAAAGGGTCCGTGGTTCTCTGGCCTCGTATTTTCGTCTGGTTTGCATTCTTGGGATGAATTCGTATTTACTTGGTATATGCTGTTTGGACGTGGTATTAGGTGCTGGATCTTCTTCAGAAGAACAGGGACATGACCTTCGGCGAGGTATGCAATTCTCTCTGTTACTTAATTTTCTGAACTGCGTCGATTTTCTTCCATTTCAGTAGAATAGCCACGTTTTGACGATGCCTTTGCCCACTATCCACGGAGTTTGCATGCTCGTTTTTTTTTTGTAATGACAGCTCTCGCTGTTTAGCCTGGAGTCTGCAAGGTCATATTTACCGATGAGAACTTAGAATATTTTGCTTTGTTTGATGTTGCATCGCAGGTTAAGTTAACTATCATGATTGAGGACCCTAGAGATGTAGAAAGGAAGAGATTGCTAGGCATAGAGGATCCTGACGAGCTAACCAGGGATGACTTAGCTGATGCTTTGGTTGAGGTAATTTACTCCCTCTGACGTGCAGCTCGCACATGTGTAAAAGTGCATGTTCTTTGTTTCTTTTCCCTCTTGTCAATATATTGTTGCTTGGTAACAAACATGGTCATCCATCTTTATCATCTAACTAACAGTCTTATATAGTCGTCTAGCTATGCTAAATTATTATTTAAAATGACAACTAAAAATGTTCACCTTCATTTTGTAGTAAACTGTACTTCTTTTCCGAGAACAGGCAACTTAAACTAAAAATGACAACTAAAAATGGTTGCATGTCTTTCCATTGAGAATAAGCACGAGATGGTTTACAAATGTTTACACATGGCCTTGCCTTCGACAACTTAGACACACGCCTACTCCTCGGCCTGGCCTGCTTATTGAAATTGAAATTATAGCGCACAGCTGCAAGCCTAGGCATGTCCTTCTGTAACACTAGAAATCGTGTTCTGTGGAAAATATATCATGTTTATTCGACCCTTGTACGACATTATGGATTAGTAATCTGCAACTAAATGCCAGGCCACCATATTTACAATTTGATTCCCTAAGGAGTGAGGATTAGGAGGTTTTCCCTTCGTTGCTTATTCATGACACTAGGCTTCTAGTAGCTTTCAGAAAGCGTGGTGATTCATGACAAATTTATATTTAATAGGAACCCACAAGTAAGCTACTGATGGATACTGCATATGGTTTCTGTTCCCACCCTTCAAATTCAGACATGGCAAAGCAACATCTTTCTGCACCATAAATAACATATTTATATGAAAACGTTGAAAAGATTTTTATAGTACTTCTGTATTGATCTGGTCTCAACAGTCAACAGACGGTCTCACTGGTCATGATTCTAGTTTAATAGCTTCAGCATGCATCATTAACAGTGTTAATGTTGCAAACCTTGATTCACAACAGTGTAACTACCATGCTGAAGATAGCCAGACGGCACGCACCGACACTCTGGGTCCGTTTGGTTGCCTGGGCCGATTTCTTGCATGACTGCGTCGGGAGCCCCTGCGCGTTCAGAACGGGCCATGGGCTAGAAAATGCCACTCGTTTGGTAGCCTGTGTAGAATTTTTTGGCCCAGCAGAAATGAATGGCTTAGTCTGTTTAGTTTCATACGAACCCAGCTTAAGCTTCACCACTTATCCTCATGGTGATCTTACCTCTCACCTCTTTGGCACGTCGACAATCACGAAGGCAAACACCACCATGGCACCGCCGTCACGCCAGTAAAAACCATCACCACATCGCCGACCACGAAGACGAAGAGCACCATGACATTGCCGGTCACGCCGGTCACAAGCATGGGCACGTCGTCGACCACGAAGATGAAGACAACCATGACATTGTCGGTCACGCCGATCACAAGCATGGGCACGTCGCCGACCACGTAGATGAAGACCACCATGGCACTGTCGTTCACGCCGGCCAGAAGCATCACCACCTCGATGACCACGAGGACGAAGACAACCACGACGCAGTCGGTGACGCCGGCCACAAGCATCACCATGTCGTCGACCACGAAGACGAGACCACCATGACGCCGCCGGTCACAAGCATCACCACGTCGCTGACCACGAAGACAAACACCACCATGACACCACCGTTCACGCCTGTCACAAGCATAACCATGTCGCCGAGGACGAAGCTGAATACCACCTTGACACCGTCGGTCACGCCGGTCACAAGCATCACCACGTCGTGGCACGTCGTCGACCACGAAGATGAACATCACCATGCCGCCACCACCATGGATTATCATCTCTCACTTCTCCCATATCATCACCACGTCGCCATCTATGAAGATGGCAAGCGAGAAGTTGAGCAAAAGTAATCCAAACTATACTCACACACACATACGTACACATTACAGTATACTAGCGAGTCATTTATTTATCCGTCTATGTCCACCAAAACGAAAACCTTTCAACATGAAAGTCATCAGGAATGGTGAGGTGAACCCACCCCTCAAAGGAAATTTCAAACGGTTGAGCGTGTGCGACGAATTTGGTAAAATTCGCTCAAAACTTCAGGCACGAAATTGACGATTTACGACTGACGAAACTCGAAACCGATTGTGGGAATTGATTCCTATCATCAACACACAACTTTTAAATGTACAGCTTATTTCGATTCGGACTATGTTTGTGTTGATTTGAGGAGAGGGTGTGTGGAGTACTCTAAGGGAGAGTGAGCTTAAGCAGGAGCACGTGCACAGGTTGCATCGAAAGATTCCCTTTTGCATGGGCTGCCTACGAGATTTGCCTGCACCGCTGGAAACTGCTGAAACGGGCGTTCCTCCAGAGCCTGGCCCGACGCTGCTTTGAGAAGCGGTTCGTGCAAGAACGCGGCTTGTCCAGGCAACCAAACGGACCGAAAATTGCTGGGCCGATGCGAGCCAAGAAGCATGCATCCTACCAAACGCGCCCTCTATTTCTTATCCCTAAGCCTCTTCGCTAACTTGCTCGCCTACCAAAAATGAGTAGGCGAGGCTAGGCAAATTCAGCCACTTACTCAATCCTTATTGGATCTCTTAAACACATGCATTTGTTCTCCCATTCCTTTCACGACTTTTATGGCCATTCATAATCCGGTTAGGCGTTGTCCCTTCAAGGCATGCTGCCGATTTGGTTATCCGATAGGAATTCAAGTAGGAATCGATAAGCAAGCAGCTGTTCGCGTAGGCCCGGATACAGGGGAAGGTATAGAAATCTATCAAAAGAGCACCTCTGTGGTTGACTTAACTTAAGGTTTGGCCATGACCCAATACAAGGATCAATATACTGATTCCTTTCTCCGGGACCATTTCATTGATTGCAAAGAGAATTCTGCACTTTCTCTTTGCCATCAATCAAAATGAACAAAGCTCTTCTTAAAATCTCAAAACAAAAGGTGCAGAGTTACGAATCTCAATGACCAAGAAAAGAATTCGTAATTAGTGTGGACAAAAGGTTGTGCTTCTGCTCAGTCCAAAAGATCAATCTGAGTGAGGATAAGGTGGTTTATGTTAGAGCGCGAGAAAGCAACTTGACATGCTGTCTGGTTCCAGGATGGAAGCAGTATGCAACTGGTCATTCCTAGATTGTCACCCGGAAGTCCAAAAGGAGAGCACTAGACTTTCCTGAACCAACCATTTGATCCCCATGGTCGTGACACCACTTTCTAAACAAAAGTTGGGCTATGGCCTATGGGTGATTGGCTAGAGACATAGGTTGAGACGTGAGATAACTTTGAAGAGTAGATTGATTGTCTTTGTCTCCCAAACATAGATGCATAACACTGGCACCCTTAGATAGACGATGTCTTAGAACTTGACCTCTTATATAGAATTAGACTCTTTTCTAGTCCTATACTTTCCTAAAGAACTCTCCTCCTTTCAGTTTACTTGCTGCCACAAGGCTTTGTGGTTGGGCGCAACCAAATTGCGACTGCCTTGATATAACATACCGACATTCACAATACTTAACCACTTACCTTTGTAATGCAGGATAATAAACATGAATTGCATTATGGTGCCATCTTGTTAACGACATTTTCCTGCAAATAGATCAGTCACTGATGTGCCTTGCCTACTTATAGGTTAATGAAGGACGGATTCCAGAGAACCGTGATGCTCTTATGTTGCTTGCCAAGGAGATGTCAGAATGGCCCGATGTTGATATAAAGGTAAGAGTACTGTAAAGGTAACACTGACAATTCAGTTCTTCTGCTTCCTAGGAATGCTTACCACCACTTTTCCCCACCAGTACCATGACTGTAGTTTTTGTCTGTAAATCCTCGATGGTTTAACTTGCAGCAAATATTTCTAAAGTTTATGTAGATTGGTCAGAGTACTACGGTGCCTGTTCCATTGTTATGCTTTACATCTCATTCTGTATGTATCTGTGTACTAGATCTGTTTAATAGAACTACATGTTAACTATACTTCCATTTTCTATTTCTTTGTGCAGATAGAAACTAAGAAAAGCAAGGGCTTATTTGGGAGATCTAGCTACGCAAAGGCAACAGATACTGGCATTGATCCCGTGGCAGCTGCTAAAAGACTTAACATTGACTTCGATTCTGCTGCTGATATAGATGAAGAAGGGGATGATGATAATGAAGAAGAAGTTCCTTCAGCAGTGGTAAGATGTTCTCTTCAACATAGTCCATAAATTTGTTTCAGATGGAAAGCAGTTGAATTAATTTCTTATAACTTGATTTTCTTTAATCATCACTTTCAACTATGTGTAATTTTATTCTGTTCTGCAGGGATACGGTGCACTGTATTTGGTGTCAGCCTTTCCTGTCATTATTGGGGTATCAGTTGTGCTGATCCTTTTCTACAACTCTCTACAGTAGTGCACATCTGCTCACTTTTCTTCTCGAGAAGATGCTGCATTTTCCTTGTAAATCTGAGCTATAACGCCAGTTAATGAGCACCCCTGTTTAGGCTCATAGTAAAATAGTTTCTGCAATGGTATGACAACATTGTAAAGCCCTGAGGTTGTACACTACACGGAAAATAAAAGGTCTTGAAAATATGCTTTCCTAGGAAAACGGAAAGTTGATTATTCAGCGTTTTCTTTTCGTTTCAATCTTTGTGCCATGTCTCTATGAAGCCTCATGGGCTGCAAGCCACAAACTGATTAACATTTTGTGGTTTGTATGATGATTCATTGATTCTCTCAGTTTTGTGTTGCAGTCTGCTTATTGTTTGTTTTCGTACCTCCCATGAGACCATGATGTAAGGACGCAATTGTGATCTCCTTGAATAAGATGCATATATATATTATGTGATTTTCTTTGGTGAAAATAGCTGCACCCTCCTGAAGACGTATCTGCATAAAGGATATTCCTGAAAAATAATTTAGTACTCATTTTAACAATGTGCCCTTAGTAGCATGCACGTACGATGTGTATACCGGCCCATCCGGAGGAGCTGCAGATTTGATGAGGATGGACCGTGGGCAGTCAACCAGCTACCTCACCAACACGGGACAACATGACAGGGAGACAACTCATGACCATGACGTGCTCGCCACCATTCCTCAAGTCCATTCGACCTGGCTTAATTCTGTGCTCATGAAGAAGCATGGAGTTCCTGAAAATTTAGCACCTCATGTGCCATGGGTTCTTTCAAAGAAGACTCTCCTTTCCAGGCCTCCCCTGCGTCCTTCAAGAGAGGAGCTCGTGTAGCAGACTATGAAGAGGAGGAGAAGATCCCCGTGGACGATCAGGTCAGCGCGGGCAGAACCGGCGCGTTCGGCCCGCGATCCCGCGTGGGCTCGTCGGTCACCAACATCTCGAGCAGCAACTCGTCCATGAACTACGGCAAGTCGCCGCGGCAGGACAGGATCGGCAGCGACAGCTTCTGGTGCGGCGCCTTCTGCATGCACCTGCCCGGCCTGTCGTCGAGGCGGCGGCCGATCATGCAGCAGCAGCAGTCCATGAGCCTGAGCGAGCCGGACGCCCCGGCGAGCACGGCCGGGCCAGCGGCCGAGGCCGCCCGGAACAGCGCGGTGTCCAAGGCGGCCTCCATGGAGAGATTCGGGAACAACTCGTCACCCACAGCTTCCGGCGTGGTGTTCGACGGCCGCGTCGACAAAGAGGAGGTGGACGATCAGGAAATGTCGGCCTACTTCGACCTCCCGCTGGAGCTGCTCCGGAGCAGCAGCGTCGACATGGAGTCGCCGGTCACGGCGGCGTTCCTCTTCGACAGCAGCCGGGGGCCGGGCAGAAAGAAGAGCATGCTGCCGGACCACCTCGACTTCAGTTTCCCGGCGCCGCCTGCTTTCTCCAGTCCACCGTCGCCACCGTCCTGATCGAGGGGAGCCTGCGCGGGACAGACAACTCCTTTTTAATTGAACCGAAGTACTCTCGAGTTACTGCATTTCAGGCACCCTGATCGTATCGATGTATTCCGTGTTTTTTGATTCTTCTACTTCTGTACCTTGTACTATTTGCAATTCATAACCTGTACACCTTTGCGATTGAGACGGCCTGGCTAACATTGTGGTAAAATTGTTACTACCACAATGTACACAGGCGTAATCTTTTATCCCGCCTTATTACGAGTCACTACTGTTGTTAGAGATGTATAGACCTTATAAGGGTTCACGCATAGTGTCATACATTATATGTATTGATCTTTGCCTCTCTGTGTGTGAGAGTCTTTTGGCACGCAGCAACTACGTGATGCTCAGCGCCGCCACCCACGATCTTTCCAGCCGGTGTGCTGCATCTTCTCCTTTCTTCCTTGTATTGGCCGAGCTCAAAACACGAAGCCCGCCTTTAGCCGGCCGCTCTGCCCTGGCTGCCCCGCCTGCCTCTAGCCGTCCGTCGCTTGCCTCTGGCCGCTGCCGCCCGCTTCTATTTGGTCAGCCTCGCCCAGATGTCGCCATATTTAGCAGGCCGGTGTCTCGATCTCGTAGGCCTTGCCCTGATTTGGCTAGCCCCGCCTAGTTCCCGCCGGCCTCACATCTTCATAGGCCGGTTTCGGCTGTCTCGGACTCGGGCGAGCTTGGTCTTTCCCACTCCAGCGGGTCTGTGTTTATGCCAGCTAGACCTATGAGGTTTGACTGGAAAAAAAAGGAAAGAGAGAGAAGTGTACCACTATGGCATCTTCTTCATTGGGGGTTATGTTACCGTTTCTCGCTGCCCGTTGATTTTCGATGATACCAACTATGGTGAGTTTGTTGCCTTCATGCACATCCATATCTATATGTGCAGTCTTCGACTTTGGGGTGTTCTCCCTGGCAAGGTCTCATGTCTGCCATGCGTCGTTTCTCATGTGGCTCCTACTCTACCCATGCCACTGGTCCTTGCTGCTGATGCTTCCTAGACTGCTAAGGATGCAACCAAGGCTGCCGAGGACGCTACAAAGGATGCTTATGATCAGCAGATACTTGACTATTCAGCTGCTCCTGGTGGCATCTGTATTGTTTCTGAGATGTGGTCTCACCATCGTCAGCGCTATAAACCCTCTGAAGACTCTCTCTACTTGCATGTGATCCGTCAAGAGCATGCTCTTCATCAGGGTGATTCCACTGTTGATGAGTTCGGCTTCGCCCAGAGTTTGAGCTGTTGGAGATATACCCAAGAGGCAATAATAAAAGTGTTTATTGTTATATGTTAGTGTTCATGATAAATATTTACATCCCATGCTATAATTGTATTAACCGGAAACATTAATACTTGTGTATTTTGTAAACATAAAGGAGTCCCTAGTAAGCCTCTTGTTGAACTGGCTTGTTGATTAATAGATGATCATGGTTTCCTGATCATGAACATTGGATGTTATTAATAACAAGATCATATCATTAGGTGAATGATGTGATGGACATACACCCATAGTAAGCGTAGCATATGATCAAGTCATTTAGTTCTTTGTGCTTCAAGCTTTAATATGCATAGTAACTTAATCCTTCGACCATGAGATCATGTTAATCACCTACACCGGATGGATGCTTTGATGACACCAAACACTACTGCGTAAATGGGTTGTTATAAAGGTGGCATTAAGTGTTCAAAAAGTATAGGGTTGAGGCACTTGTATCAATAGTGGGATTTGTCCATCCTAATGACGGATAGATATACTCTGGGCCCTCTCGGTGAAATGACATCCAATTAGTTTGCAAGTATGTGACTGGTTCACAAGGGATATCATAGCACGGTACGAGTAAAGAGTACTTATCGGTGACGAGGTTGAACTAGGTATGGAGATACCGATGATCAAACTTCGGATAAGTAAAATATCGCGAGACAAAGGGAATTGTTATTTTATGTGAATGGTTCTTTCGATCACGAGGTCATCGTTGAATATGTGGGAGCTATTATGGATCTCCAGGTCCCGCTATTAGTTATTGATCGGAGAGGAGTCTCGATCATGTCCACATAGTTCTCGAACCGTAGGGTGACACACTTAAGGTTTGATGTCGTTTTAAGTAGATATGGAATATGGAATGGAGTTCGAAGTCTCGGATGGGATCAATGACATCACGAGGAGTTCTGGAATGGTCCGGAGAATAAGACTCATATATAGGAAGTCACATTCTAAGTTTGGGAGTGGTTCGGTGAATTTATGGAAGGTTGTAGAAGTTTCTAGAATCATCCGGAATAAATCACTATGGAAGGAGGAGTCCCGGAGGGACTCCACCAGCCCTAGCAAACCCACCAAGTGGGAAGGTGGAGTTCATGGTGGAATCCACCAAGGTGGCTGGCCACACCACAAGGAAGGGGAGGAGTCCCACCTTGTCTAGGTTTCCCAAATTTGGTAAGTTTTGGAGTTGGACTCCAATGTGGTTTTGGGGTAAACCCTAGGGCTTTCCACCTATTTAAAGGGGGGGAGAGGGGAGGGGCTGCCTACACACTTGGCCGCACCACCCAAGGGGCACCAAGGCCGGCGCCCAAGAGCACCCCCCCTCTCCCAAACCCTAGCTACTCCCTCCTCCTAATTCTCCCATGGTGCTTACGGCGAAGCGCTGCCGGAGATCTCCACCACCACCGTCACCACGCCGTCATGCTGGCGGGATTCTGAGGAGGATCTACTACATCCGCTGCCCGCTGGAACGGGGAGAAGGACGTCGTCATCAACATCGTACGTGTGACCGAGTGCGGAGGTGCTGCCCGATTGTGGCACCGTCAAGATCTTCTACGCGCTTTTGAAAGCGACAAGTGATCGACTACATCCACCACAAGATTTATCTCGTTAACGCTTAGAGATCTTCAAGGGTATGTTGATCTTCACCTCGTTGCTACCATCTACTAGATTAGATCTTGGCTTGTTATTCGTCCTTGCGGTAGGAAATTTTTTGTTTTCTATGCTACGAATCCCTATAGTGGTATCAAAGCCAGGTCTATGCATAGATTGGTTGCACGAGTAGAACACAATGGTTTTAGGCGTTGATGCTTTTGTTGTCTTTTGTTATGTGTACTTTGCATCTTGCGGTATGGTGGGATGAAGCGACCCGGGCTAAATTTACATGACCGCGTTCATGAGACTTGCTCCACGCTCGACATGCAACTTGTATTGCATAAGTGGCTTTGCGGGTGTCTGTCTCTCTCACCATAGTTAAGATTCAATTTACTATTTCAATTGACAACACTTGTATCAGCGTTGTGGCTCATGTTTGTAGGTAGATTGGATCTTACACGAAAACCCTAAACCACGTAAAATATGCAAACCAAATTAGAGGCGTCTAACTTGTTTTTGCAGGGTTTGGTGATGTGATATGACCATGATGTGATGATGAATATGTATGAGATGATCATTATTGTATTGTGGCAACCGGCAGGAGCCTTATGGTTGTCTTTATATTTCATGTAGTATAATTTCAAAGTAGTTGTAATAGTTGCTACATGTGGTGAACAACCATGATGACGGCGCCATGGACCTTGACGCTACGCCGACGACGATGGAGATCATGCCCATTGATGATGGAGATCATGTCCGTACTTTGGAGATGAAGATCAAAGATGCAAATACTGAAGGGCCATATCATATCACATTATGAATTGCATGTGATGTTAATCCTTTTATGCATCTTATATTGATTAGATCGCGACAGTAGCATTATAAGATGATTCCTCTCACAAAAAATCAAGATAATAAAGTGTTCGTCCTTAGTTAGCACCGTTGCTAAGACTCGTTGTTTTGAAGCATCACGTGATGATCGGGTGTGATAGATTCAACGTGTGCATACAACGGGTGCAAACTAGATTTGCACATGCGGAAACTAGGGTTTGACTTGATGAGCCTAGCATGTACAGACATGGCCTCAGAACATACAAGACCGAAAGGTTAAGCATGAATCATATAGATGATATGATGAACATGTTGATGTTCGCCATTGAAACTACATCATCTCGCGTGATGATCGGACTTGGTGTAGTGGATTTGGTTCGTGTAATCACTAAGACAATGCGAGGGATATTGTTTTGAGTGGGAGTTAACCTAGTTAATTTTAGAATTAATAGTAAACTCATATTTATCCTGAACAAAGCCTAAATTGTATTTGAATTAAATTTTGTAGAATTGGCATCCGTTTTCTTCTTTACGCTAGGCTTGTAACTGAGATAGAAATACTGTTAAATCTGACAAGTAACTTTACGGACTGGTGCGGTATCGTTAAATAATCAAGAAATGGTTAAGTCCTATTGCAAACTTTTGGTAATCCTCAAAAATGCTGATTTGAAAAGCAATGGTTTCAATTAGTATCTAAAATTATCTTGTCTCCGTGAAACTTGATGTTCAAATATGTTTGAAAAGTAAGGAGCTGAAAAGTTTGTTTTCAGAAAGCAAGGTGTGAGATATATATATGATATCTAAGACCTTATTACAAGATGATAGAAAAAATATAATTTAGTGAGACTACATAAACTCATAAGTTTTATGGAAATGTACGAAGGTTGAAGACGCTAGGCGTCTCGATCCTCCAACTAGTTGGGCACTAACGTTATTCGCATATCCATGTAAGCCATAGTAGCTTCATCATGAAGTTGTTATGATTTGATGGATAAAATTATGAATAAAATTGTTCATCACATTAAAAATTACTAATAGTGAAATCCGGAACACTTGTCATGCATGTGATGATCAACTTCAAAGTGTGAATCTCAAGGTTATTGGTATTTGACCAATAATCCTAGAAGTTATTGATGTTGAGTGTTTTATGAAATATGAGGAAAGTCAAAAGAGAAACTACAAAAAGGATTTTGGCAGAAAGAAAGAAAAGACTAGAAAGTCTAGCTCAGGTGTATATAGATGATATACATGTTATGAATGTATTCTTTGATTGGTCATACAATGAAGTTCTTGGGTATTTTTACCATATTGGTTGGTATGAGATGTCATACAACATAACGCAATACAAGAATACAATGGCCTAAGTGACTGATAAGGAATGTGGTAATAATGCACGTCTGGAACAAAATAAAGTGTTATTATGTTCGTCGTTGGCATTCTACCTAGCCCTTGATATTTATAATAAAGAACTTAATAATTGTTATTTTGCTCTGGTCAAATGAAAACAATGAGTTGTTCAAATTATGACCTTACTCCATGTACGATGGATAAGTTATTATAAATCTTAATGGTGAAACACACATCCATAACACTGACGCTAAAATGCCATAAGGCAAATTATTTGAATTTCACTTATAAGTGGAACCGCCATTTAGGTTATGTTAGAAAGGAACGCATGAAGAAACTCCATGCAAATGCATTTTTTGAGTCATTTGATTTTTGAATCATTTGGCACTATGCAAATCTTTTCTAAAGAAAAATGACTGAAATACCGTTCATAGGCCAAGAGTTGAACGGGCAACTAACTTAGTGAAAACATACATGATGATGTATGTGGTTCATTGGGCATAGTTGTGAGCGGAAGATTCTTCTACTTCATGAAAACTTCCAACAATGAATTGAGTGTATATATAAGGATATATTTATTCAATGAGGAAGAAGTTTTGAAACATTTGAATAGATTCAAATAAATTTCAGCATGAAGTGGAAATCATCGTAATAGAAAAGTCAAATATCTATGATTGGATCATGGTGGAAATATTTGAATTGCGATTTTTAGCGAACATCTAAGAGAGTTACGGAATTGTTCCACAACCCACGTTTCTCAGAACACCATAGTTATGATGGAGTATTCGATATACGTATCCAAACCTTGTTGGATTAATAATGATGTAAAATAAAATGATGCCATTATATTTTTGTAGATTATGCTTTAGAGACTACCGCTTTTACACTAAATAGAGCGCCATCATAATCCGTTGAAATGACACCATATTAGTTATGGCATGGGTATAAACCCAAATAGTCCTTTCTTAAATTTTGGTATGCATAGCATAAGTAAATGAGTTTACAACCAAAATCGGATGAATGTATTTGTTGGTTATCCCAGAGAACAAATTAGGAATTCTTTCCACTATGAAGTCAAAGACAAAAGTATTTGTTTATGTATCTTGCTTATTTCCAAGAAATTGTTTCCAGCGAAGTATTTGAGTGGGAGGACAATGGAACTTGATAATGTTGATGAACCTGAGCATGATGATCAGAGTAGCGCAACATCGGAAATGGTTCCAGAAGCAGCCACGCCGATTATGGGTCTCATGTCTACAAAGTGTTATACTCATGGAGATCGAAGTACCTATTGAACCTTGTAGGGTATGGTTTACTTTGTGATCAAATAAATGATTTGTGGACAAAGGATTGATTTTGAACAATGATAAACCAACTACATACAAAGAAGCTATGATGGGCCCTGACTCCGTTAAAATGGCTAAGAGCCATGAAATCCAAGATAGTATCTATAATCAAGCTTGGAGCTTGGTAAACCTTTTGAAGGAATAAATACTTTTTCAAAGTAAATAGATCTATAAAATTTATAGACTTGGATATAATATCCTTAAACAAGCTCGACTTTTCGAAAGATTGTTTACGACAAAGTTTAAAGAGTTAACTGCTATAAGATTAGATCTTTTGCAGCGATGCTTGTAGTCTATACAGATTGTTCTAGTAATCGCTACATATTTTTTTTATGAGATATGTTAGTAGGATGACAGAAATACATTCCTTATCAGAAGTATGTATTAAAGGTGTATACAAGATACAACTGAGAGTTTTGCTAGTCCGTAGAATGCTAGAAAGGAATACAAACTTCACTGGATGAAGTGAGTATCATGGAGTTGGAATCTTCACCGGATGAAATAATCAAAGAGTTATGATTTCATAAACGATGAAGAAGCTTGCATTTGCAAGAAATTAAGTGGGAGCACTGAGACATATTTATAATACTTTATGTAGATGACATATCGTTGATTATAAATAATGTAATCATGTACTTAATATGATTAGAAGGTTTCATTGAAAAGCAACTTCAATGAAAGAATATGGACTAAAAACATATTTAACGTCAAGATCTATAAAGATAGATTGAAACACATAATAAAATCAAAGTACATAGAATGAATATTAAAGTAGTTCAATATGAAAACGTTAAGAAGGTGTTCTTTTTCATCTGGATGTTTAAACAAGACTTGAGTGTATTTGACACTCAATGAGTAAAAACACATGAGTGATTTTAGATCACGAATAATATGTACAAAATCAGATGTCCTATGCTCTAAGGTGTTACGAGCATATATCAGAATGATTCATATGATGATCATCGGACAACAGTAAGAATATCCCTGAGTGCTTTGTCAGAGCCGAGGATAAATATGTAGTTTTATATGGGGTAATGACAAACGAATCTATGTAAAGTGTTACACCGATATTAGTTTGGTCACATATAAAAATGAAATTTCAATCTCAATTAAGCTAATGTGTTCATTAAAAGGTAGCACAATGGGCTATAAAGGGTCTATGCTAGATTTAGATAAGTTCTAAACATTATGACGGATTCTACAAAGGAAGGCAGAGTATCTCATTATTTTGACAATGATCAATTGTTTTGACAATGATCAAAGGTGTTTGAGTCGAAGAGTTCTTTGAGAATTTGGTGTAGTTCCGGTAGCGTCAGAACTATGAAACTATATTGTATGTGACAATATCTGTAACATATTTCAGACCGCGGAATTAAGGTTCCACCAGAAGACCAAACATATACGTTTAATGCCGACTCATTTAAAAAACTGAGTAATGCGTAGAGACGCCAATGAATTGCAAAATACATACGTTTCTGAGTATGTCATTCGTTGACTGAAACCTCTCCCATAAGCAAACATGATAAGCACCGAAGGCCAAGGTGTTATATCTTTACAAATGTAAACTAGATTATTGACTCTAGTGCAAGTGAGAGACTGTTGGAGATATGCCCAAGAGGCAATAATAAAAGTGTTTATTGTTATATCTTAGTGTTTATGATAAATGTTTACATCCCATGCTATAATTGTATTAACCGGAAACATTAATACTTGTGTGTTTTGTAAACATAAAGGAGTTCCGAGTAAGCCTCTTGTTAAACTAGCTTGTTGATTAATAGATGATCATGGTTTCGTGATCATGAACATTGGATGTTATTAATAACAAGATCATATCATTAGGTGAATTATGTGATGGACATACACCCATAGTAAGCGTAGCATATGATCAAGTCATTTAGTTCTTTGTGCTTCAAGCTTTAATATGCATAGTAACTTAATCCTTTGACCATGAGATTATGTTAATCACCTACACCGGATGGATGCTTTGATGACACCAAACACAACTGCGTAAATGGGTTGTTATAAAGGTGGCATTAAGTGTTCGGAAATTATAGGGTTGAGGCACTTGTATCAATAGTGGGATTTGTCCATCCTAATGACGGATAGATATACTCTGGGTCCTCTCGGTGAAATGACATCCAATTAGCTTGCAAGTATGTGACTGGTTCACAAGGGATATCATATCATGGTACGAGTAAAGAGTACTTATCGGTAACGAGGTTGAACTAGGTATGGAGATACCGATGATCAAACTTCGGATAAGTAAAATATCGCGAGACAAAGGGAATTGTTATTTTATGTGAATGGTTCTTTCGATCACGAAGTCATCGTTGAATATGTGGGATCTATTATGGATCTCCAGGTCCCGCTATTAGTTATTGATTGGAGAGGAGTCTCGATCATGTCCACATAGTTCTCGAACCGTAGGGTGACACACTTAAGGTTTGATGTCGTTTTAATAGATATGGAATATGGAATGGAGTTCGAATGTTGTTCGGAGTCTCAGATGGGATCCAGACATCACGAGGAGTTCTGGAATGGTCCAGAGAATAAGATTCATATATAGGAAGTCACATTCCAAGTTTGGGAGTGGTTCGGTGAATTTATGGAAGGTTGTAGAAGTTTCTAGAATCATCCGGAATAAATCACTATGGAAGGAGGAGTCCCGGAGGGACTCCACTAGCCCTAGCCAACCCACCAAGTGGGAAGGTGGAGTCCATGGTGGAATCCACCAAGGTGGCCGGCCACACCACAAGGAAGGGGAGGAGTCCCACCTTGTCTAGGTTTCCCAAATTTGGTAAGTTTTGGAGATGGACTCCAATGTGGTTTTGGGGTAAACCCTAGGGATTTCCACCTATTTAAAGGGGAGGAGAGGGGAGGGGCTGCCTACACACTTGGCCGCACCACCCAAGGGGCACCAAGGCCGGCGCCCAAGCACCCCCCACTCCCAAACCCTAGCTACTCCCTCCTCCTAATTCTCCCACGGTGCTTACGGCGAAGCGTTGCCGGAGATCTCCACCACCACCGTCACCACGCCGTCGTTCTAGCGGTATTCCGAGGAGGATCTACTACATCCGCTGCCCACTGGAACGGGGAGAAGGACGTCGTCATCAGCACCGTACGTGTGACCGAGTGTGGAGGTGCTGCCCGATTGTGGCACCGTCAAGATCTTCTACGCGCTTTGAAAGCGGCAAGTGATCGACTACATCCACCACGAGATTTATCTCGTTAACGCTTAGCGATCTTCGAGGGTATGTTGATCTTCACCTCGTTGCTACCATCTACTCCCTCCGTTCTTTTTTAATTGACTCGAATTTAGTATAAAGTTATACTAAATCCGAGTCAATTAAAAGAGAACGGAGGGAGTACTAGATTAGATCTTGGCTTGTTATTCGTTCTTGCGGTAGGAAATTTTTTGTTTTCTATGCTACGAATCCCTACATGAGCCCCGACGTGCTCAATTGTTTACTCAGGGTCATGTTATTATCTTAGAGGTGTTTTCTGAGCTTCATGTTGAAGAGACGCGTGATACGTCTCCGACGTATCGATAATTTCTTATGTTCCATGCTACTTTATTGATGATACCTACATGTTTTATGCACATTATATGTCATATTTATGCATTTTCTGGAACTAACCTATTAACAAGATGCCGAAGAGCCGCTGTTTTCTGCTGTTTTTGGTTTCAGAAATCCTAGTAAGGAAATATTCTCGGAATTGGACGAAATCTTCGCCAGGGTCCTATTTTTGCACGGAGCCAGAAGACCAGGGAAGGAAGTGGGGCCACGAGGCGCCGACACCATAGGGCGGCGCGGCCCAGGCCCCGGCCGCGCCGACCTAGGGTGTGGGGCCCTCGTGTGGCCCCCGCGTTGCCCTTCCGCCTACTTAAAGCCTCCGTCGCGAAACCCCGCGAGAGCCACGATACGGAAAACCTTCCAGAGACGCCGCCGCCGCGAATCCCATCTCGGGGATTCAGGAGATCGCCTCCGGCACCCTGCCGGAGAGGGGATTCATCTCCCGGAGGACTCTTCATCGCCATGATCGCCTCCGGAGTGATGAGTGAGTAGTTCACCCTGGACTATGGGTCCATAGCAGTAGCTAGATGGTCGTCTTCTCCTTGTTGTGCTTCATTGTTGGATCTTGTGAGCTGCCTAACATGATCAAGATCATCTATCTGTAATACTATATGTTGTGTTTGTCGGGATCCGATGGATAGAGAATACTATGTTATGGTGATTATCAATCTATTGTTTATGTGTTATTTATGATCTTGCATGCTCTCCGTTATTAGTAGAGGCTCTGGCCAAGTTTGTACTCTTAACTCCAAGAGGGAGTATTTATGCTCGATAGTGGGTTCATGCCTTCATTGACAGGACACAGTGACAGAAAGTTCTAAGGTTGTGATGTGTCGTTGCCACTAGGGATAAAACATTGATTCTATGTCTAAGGATGTAGTTGTCGATTACATTACGCACCATACTTAATGCAATTGTCTGTTGCTTAGCAACTTAATACTGAATGGGGTTCGGATGATAACCCGAAGGTGGACTTTTTAGGCATAGATGCAGTTGGATGGAGGTCTATGTACTTTGTCGTAATGCCCAATTAAATCTCACTATATTTATCATATCATGTATATGCATTGTTATGCCTTTCTCTATTTGTCAATTGCCCGACTGTAATTTGTTCACCCAACATGCTTTTATCTTATGGGAGAGACACCTCTAGTGAACTGTGGACCCCGGTCCTATTCTTTACATAGCATACAATCTACTGCAATTGTGTTTTACTGTTTTCTTTGCAAACATCTTCCACTCGATACGTTTAATCCTTTGTTACAGCAAGTCGGTGAGATTGACAACCTCACTGTTTCGTTGGGGCAAAGTACTTTGGTTTTGTTGTGCAGATTCCACGTTGGCGCCGGAATCCCTGTTGTTGCGCCGCATCACATTTCGCCACCATCAACCTTCAACGTGCTTCTTGGCTCCTACTGGTTCGATTAAACCTTGATTTCTTTCTGAGGGAAAACTTGCTACTGTGCGCATCATACCTTCCTCTTGGGGTTCCCAACGAACGTGTGAGTTACACGCCATCAAGCTCTTTCTCGCCGTTGCCGGGGAGATCAAGACACGCTGCAAGGGGAGTCTCCACTTCTCAATCTCTTTACTTTGTTTTTGTCTTGCTTTATTTTATTTACTACTTTGTTTGCTGCACCTAAACAAAACACAAAAAAATTAGTTGCTAGTTTTACTTTATTTATGTCTTGCTCTCTATATCGAAAACACAAAAAAATTAGTTACTTGCATTTACTTTATCTAGTTTGTTTTATCTACTGTTGCTAAAATGAATACCCCTGAAAATACTAAGTTGTGTGACTTCACAAATGCAAATAATAATGATTTCCTATGCACACCTATTGCTCCACCTGCTACTACAGGAGAATTCTTTGAAATTAAACCTGCTTTACTAAATCTTGTCATGAGAGATCAATTTTCTGGTGTTAGTTCTGATGATGCTGCTGCCCATCTCAATAATTTTGTTGAACTTTGTGAAATGCAAAAGTATAAAGATGTAGATGGTGATATTATTAAATTGAAAGTGTTTCCTTTCTCATTAAGAGGAAGAGCTAAAGATTGGTTGCTATCTTTGCCTAAGAATAGTATTGATTCATGGACTAAATGCAAGGATGCTTTTATTGGTAGATATTATCCTCCCGCTAAAATTATATCTTTGAGAAGTAGCATAATGAATTTTAAGCAATTAGATACTGAACATGTTGCTCAAGCATGGGAGAGAATGAAAACTTTGGTAAAGAATTGCCCAACCCATGGACTGACTACTTGGATGATCATCCAAACCTTCTATGCAGGACTAAATTTTTCTTCGCGGAATTTATTGGATTCAGCTGCTGGAGGTACCTTTATGTCCATCACATTGGGGGCGGCTACAAAACTTCTTGATGATATGATGATAAATTACTCGAATGGCACACGGAAAGAGCTCCACAAGGTAAGAAGGTAAATTCTGTTGAAGAAACCTCTTCCTTGAGTGATAAGATTGATGTGATTATGTCTATGCTTGTGAATGGTAGATCTAATGTTGATCCAAATAATGTTCCTTTAGCTTCATTGGTTGCTCAAAAAGAAAATGTTGATGTGAATTTCATTAAAAACAATAATTTCAACAACAATGCTTATAGGAACAACTCGGTAATAACTATAGGCCATATCCTTCGCGAATGGTAATGGTTATGGTAATTTTATGGGAATTCTTACAATAATAATAAGAGTGTACCCTCTGGTCTTGAAGCTATGCTTAAAGAATTTATTAGTACACAAACTGCTTTTAACAAATCTGTTGAGGAAAAGCTTGATAAAATTGATATTATTGCTTCTAGAGTTGATAGACTTGCCTCGATGTTAATCTTTTAAAATTGAAAGTTATGCCTAATAATGATATTGATAATAAGATTACTACTACAGCAAATGCCATTCAAGTTAGAATTAATGAGAATATAAGATTAATGGCTGAATTGCGTGCTAGGTGGGATAGAGAAGAAAATGAAAAACTAGCTAAAGAGAATAATGTAGCTAAAGTTTGGACTATTACCACCACTAGTAATGCTAATTCTTCACATGTTGCTGCACCTCCTACTATCAATGGTAAAATAATTGGTGTTGGCAATGTTTCTACTCCTAGTGCAAAGCCTGAAATTGCTAAAACTGCTGAAACTGCTTGTGATAAAACTGCTGAAATTTTTTCCAACCTTGGGAACAATGATCCCATTGCTGTAGCTCATAATGATTTAGATTTTGATGATTGCCACATCTCTGAAGTTATAAAGTTCTTACAAAAACTTGCTAAAAGTCCTAATGCTAGTGCTATAAATTTAGCCTTTACAAAACATATTACAAATGCTCTCATAAAAGCTAGAGAAGAGAAACTAAAACTTGAAACTTCTATTCCTAGAAAGTTAGAAGATGGTTGGGAGCCCATCATTAAAATGAAATTCAATGACTTTGAATGTAATGCTTTATGTGATCTTGGTGCAAGTATTTCGTTATGCCTAAAAAGATTTATGATATGCTTGACTTGCCACCATTGAAGAATTGTTATTTGGATGTTAATCTTGCCGATAATGTTAAAAAGAAACCTTTGGGGAGGATTGATAATGCGCATTACGGTTAACAATAACCTTGTCCCCGTTGATTTTGTTGTTTTGGATATCGAATGCAATGCATCTTGTCCTATTGTGTTGGGAAGACCTTTTCTTCGAACCGTTGGTGCTGTTATTGATATGAGGGAAGGTAATATTAAATATCAATTTCCTCTCAAGAAAGGTATGGAACACTTTCCTAGAAAAAGAATGAAGTTGCCTTTTGATTCTATTATTAGAACAAGTTATGATGTTGATGCTTCTATTCTCGATGTTACTTGATTTGCACTTTCTGCGCCTAGCTGAAAGGCGTTAAAGAAAAGCGCTTATGGGAGACAACCCATGTTTTTACTACAGCAATTTTTTGTTTTGTTGAGTCTTGGAAGTTGTTTACTACTGTAGCAACCTCTCCTTATCATGTTTTTGTGCCAAGTAAAGTTTCTATGTCAAAGTTGATGTTATATTTGGGATCGCTGCGAAACAGCATTGCTGTCTGTCACGAATCTGGGCACAGGCCTCGTAGAAAATTCGAAAAATCTGCCAATTTACGAGCGTGATCCTCAGATATGTACGAAACTTTCATTAGTTTTGAGTTTTTCCATTTGAGCAAGTCTCAGCCTTTAAATTCGTTTTTACGGACTGTTCTGTTTTTGACAGATTCGGCCTTTATTTCGCATTGCCTCTTTTGCTATGTTGGATTCATTTCTTTGATCCATTAATGTCCAGTAGCTTTATGCAATGTCCAGAAGTGTAAAGAATGTTTGTGTCACCTCTGAATGTGTGAATTATTAATTGTGCACTAACCCTCTAATGAGTTTGCTTGAAGTTTGGTGTGAAGGAAGTTTTCAAGGGTCAAGAGAGGAGAATGATATACTATGATCAAGAGGAGTGAAAGCTCTAAGCTTGGGGATGCCCGTGGTTCACCCTGCATATTCTAAGAAGACTCTTTAAGCTTGGGGATGCCCAAGGCATCCCCTTCTTCATCGACAACATCATCAGTTCCTCCCCTCAAACTATATTTTTATTCAGTCACATCTTGTGTTCTTTACTTGGAGCGTCGGTTTGTTTTTGTTTTTGTTTGAATAAAATGGATCCTAGCATTCACTTTGTGGGAGAGAGACACGCTCCTGTTGCATATGGACAAATATGTCCTTAGGCTTTACTCATAATGTTCAAGGCGAAGTTTCTTCTTTGTTAAATTGTTATATGGTTGGAATTGGAAAATGCTACATGTAGTAATTCTAAAATGTCTTGGATAATGTGATACTTGGCAATTGTTGTGCTCATGTTTAAGCTCTTGCATCATATGCTTTGCACCCATTAATGAAGAAATACATAGAGCTTGCTAAAATTTGATTTGCATATTTAGTCTCTCTAAGGTCTAGATAATATCTAGTATTGAGTTTTGAACAACAAGGAAGACGGTGTAGAGTCTTATAATGTTTACAATATGTCTTTTATGTGAGTTTTGCTGCACCTGTTCATCCTTGAGTTTGCTTCAAATAACCTTGCTAGCCTAAACCTTGTATCGAGAGGGAATACTTCTCATGCATCCAAAATCTTTGAGCCAACTACTATGCCATTTGTGTCCACCATACCTACCTACTACATGGTATTTCTCCGCCATTCCAAAGTAAATTGCTTGAGTGCTACCTTTAAAATTCCATCATTCACCTTTGCAATATATAGCTCATGGGACAAAATAGCCTTAAAAACTATCGTAGTATTGAATATGTACTTATGCACTTTATATTTTATTAAGTTGCTTGTTGTGCGATAACCATGCTTCTGGGGAACGCCATCAACTATTGTTGAATATCATGTGAGTTGCTATGCATGTCCGTCTTGTCTGAAGGATCTATCATTTTAGTGGTTGGAGCATGCAAAATTGTTAGAGAAGAACATTGGGCCGCTAACTAAAGCCATGAATCATGGTGGAAGTTTTTTGGACATATATCCTCAATCTCATATGAGAATAATAATCATTGCTACATGCTTATGCATTTAAGAGAAGTCCATTATCTGTTGTCCATGTTGTCCGGTATGGATGTCTAAGTTGAGAATAATCAAAAGCGAGAAATCCAAAATGCGAGCATTCTCCTTAGACCTTTGTACAGGCGGCATGGAGGTACCCCTTTGTGACACTTGGTTGAAACATGGCATGCAAAGATCCGGTAGTCCAAGCTAAGTAGGACGAGGTGCGGACACTATTAGTATACTATGCATGAGGCTTGCAACTTGTAAGATATAATTTACATAACTCATATGCTTTATTACTACCGTTGACAAAATTGTTTCATGTTTTCAAAATAAAAGCTCTAGCACAAATACAGCAATCGATGCTTTCCTCTTTGAAGGACCTTTCTTTTACTTTTATTGTTGAGTCAGTTTACCTATCTCCTTCCACCTTAAGAAGCAAACACTTGTGTGAACTGTGCATTGATTCCTACATACTTGCATATTGCACTTGTTATATTACTTTATGTTGACAATATCCATGAGATATACATGTTATAAGTTGAAAGCAACCGCTGAAACTTAATCTTCCTTTGTGTTGCTTCAATACCTTTACTTTGATTTATTGCTTTATGAGTTAACTCTTATGCAAGACTTATTGATGCTTGTCTTGAAGTACTATTCATGAAAAGTCTTTGCTTTATGATTCACTTGTTTACTCATGTCATTACCTTTGTTTTGATCGCTGCATTCATTACATATGTTTACAAATAGTATGATCAAGATTATGATGGCATGTCACTTCAGAAATTATCTTTGTTATCGTTTTACCTGCTCGGGACGAGCAGAACTAAGCTTGGGGATGCTGATACGTCTCCGACGTATCGATAATTTCTTATGTTCCATGCTACTTTATTGATGATACCTACATGTTTTATGCACATTATATGTCATATTTATGCATTTTCTGGAACTAACCTATTAACAAGATGCCGAAGAGCCAGTTGCTGTCTGCTGTTTTGGTTTCAGAAATCCTAGTAAGGAAATATTCTCGGAATTGGACGAAATCTTCGCCCAGGGTCCTATTTTTGCACGGAGCTTCCAGACCGAAGAGGGAAGGAAGTGGGGCCACGAGGCGCCGACACCATAGGGCGGCGCGGCCCGTGCCCCGGCCGCGCCGACCTAGGGTGTGGGGCCCTGTGGCCCCCCGCGTTGCCCTTCCGCCTACTTAAAGCCTCCGTCGCGAAACCCCAGACCGAGAGCCACGATACGGAAAACCTTCCAGACGCCGCCGCCGCGAATCCCATCTCGGGGATTCAGGAGATCGCCTCCGGCACGGGAGAGGGGATTCATCTCCGGAGGACTCTTCATCGCCATGATCGCCTCCGGAGTGATGAGTGAGTAGTTCACCCTGGACTATGGGTCCATAGCAGTAGCTAGATGGTCGTCTTCTCCTTGTTGTGCTTCATTGTTGGATCTTGTGAGCTGCCTAACATGATCAAGATCATCTATCTGTAATACTATATGTTGTGTTTGTCGGGATCCGATGGATAGAGAATACTATGTTATGGTTATTATCAATCTATTGTTTATGTGTTGTTTATGATCTTGCATGCTCTCCGTTATTAGTAGAGGCTCTGGCCAAGTTTGTACTCTTAACTCCAAGAGGGAGTATTTATGCTCGATAGTGGGTTCATGCCTTCATTGACACCTGGGACAGTGACAGAAAGTTCTAAGGTTGTGATGTGCTGTTGCCACTAGGGATAAAACATTGATTCTATGTCTAAGGATGTAGTTGTCGATTACATTACGCACCATACTTAATGCAATTGTCTGTTGCTTAGCAACTTAACTTAATATAATGAAGGTGGATGTTTAGGCATAGATGCGTTGGATGGCGGTCTATGTACTTTGTCGTAATGCCCAATTAAATCTCACTATATTTATCATATCATGTATATGCATTGTTATGCCTTTCTCTATTTGTCAATTGCCCGACTGTAATTTGTTCACCCAACATGCTTTTATCTTATGGGAGAGACACCTCTAGTGAACTGTGGACCCCGGTCCTATTCTTTTCTTTGCAAACATCTTCCACTCGATACGTTTAATCCTTTGTTACAGCAAGCCGGTGAGATTGACAACCTCAATGTTTCGTTGGGGCAAAGTACTTTGGTTTTGTTGTGCAGATTCCACGTTGGCGCCGGAATCCGTTGTTGCGCCGCATCACATTTCGCCACCATCAACCTTCAACGTGCTTCTTGGCTCCACGGTTCGATTAAACCTTGGTTTCGAAAACTTACTGCGCATCATACCTTCCTCTTGGGGTTCCCAACGAACGTGTGAGTTACACGCCATCAACGCGCATGCGTCGTGCTGGTTTGCTTATGGCACCCTATGTTCCTACTGCTCGAGCTCCTGCCTTGCCTACTGCGCCACCAGGGCCCTCTCGTCATAATGTTCTGCCGCCGCTCCTACCCACACCGTCTTCTACGGGAGGCCGCTCTTCCTGTGGCAGCGGCGTTCTCGTCCTCATCCTTACTACGGCTACTGGGTGGAGGCATGGTCATCCCGAGCCTGATTATTTCCAGAAACATCAGGCCTCCTCTATGGGGACTCATGATTATTTGACTATCGTCTTCACCGAGCAAGACATTGTGAGGCTCAAGCACATGCTTGCTTCTTCCGGATCTTCTTCGACATGCATTGTAGGCTCTTTGAAAGTTTCTCCTAGGATTGAGAACCCACCGTCTACATAGTCAGGTACATCCGAGCTTCTATTCACATGTCTTATGATTCTTCCGCTCTCTCTTCTCTTGGACCTCTTGATTTTCTTGCTAATGTTCTCACTGTTGATGTAACTACTCTTCCTATTACTAATGGCGCAACCTTTCTAATCCTTCTTTCTTTCTTCCCGATATTTCTTGTGTTCCCCGTTTTACCATAAATTTATTTTCCGCTGCTCAACTTGCAGATTCTAATTGTCTATTTATCCTTGAATTTGATTCTTGTTCTGTCTAGGATCGTCGGACCAAGGCTATGGTTTGGGCTGGCCCTCGACATCGTGACTCCCAGGGTCTTTGGGAGCTCAACTAGCTTCGTGTTCATTCCGCCGCCACCACACTCATTGATGCACATGCTCTCTCGCTGCTTCCGCTCTCGCCTCCTTTCAGTAGCGGCATCATCGATTTGGTCGTGGTTCTCATTTGTCGTCTTTGGTTCATTGAGATCTTCTGAGGCCTATCTCAGGAGATGTCTTGCTACAATGTAAGGGTTGTAGATTTGGTAAACAGACTCTGTTACATTATCCTACTTGTGAGTCAGTGTCTCAACGTCCTTCCAACATGGTTTATTCTAATGTATGGAGTTTGGCTCCCTTCGCTTCGAAGGGGGCCATCGCTACTATATTATATTTATCAATGACTTCTCTTGCTATACTTGGCTTAGTTTTTTACATCTCGCAGCGAGGTTCTATGTCTATATAAGGGTTTTTTTTGCCATGATTTAGATTCAGTTTTTTCACGCCTATTCGTGTGTTTCGAGCTGACTCTACTGGCTGCGTTTGCTTTGTCCTTCTAGCACCACACGAATGCACCAAAATGACCGCTCAGTCATTTGAGTGTGTTTTTTCTTGGATACAATGATGAGAAGAAGGGCTATCGGTGTTGCGATCCCATTGGTCGTCGGATGCACATTTCTCGAGATGTGACTTTTGGTGAGTCCCGTCCATTCTATCCGCATCCTTCCTCCTTGACTTTTTTTTTCCTAGAGGACATCTCTTTCCTCATGTTTCCTGATTCTCCTCCCTCTATACCTCGGGTTCTCACTTCTCCGAGTCTCCCCATTGTTGATGTAACACCGTATTCACCTACCAGTTCATGTTCTCCCTCACTACCATACTCTCCCCTTCCTCACCGATGTATCCCTCTTCATCCTCCCCTATGGTGATTCCACCCCATTCTCCATTTCTGTTTCACTACTTTCGCCGTCCACGTACTGATGATGCTCCTCCTAACATACCTTTCACTTCTAGTGTGTCGTCTTCTACACCCGAGCCGCCTCATAATATTCGTGCTCGGCCTCGTCCCCCACCTAGCCGCTATTCTCCTACCCATAATGGTCTTTCATCTATCCTTGAGCCGGCCTCTTATCGGGATGTTGTTGCTCATAACAAATGGTAGCTAGCGTTAGTAGAGGAGATTGTCCTGCTGGAGCGCACTAAAACCTGGGATATCGTTACCCCTCCTCCCTCTGCTCGTCCCATCACGTGCAAGGGGGTATATAAGAGAAAGACTCGCTTCGATGGTTATCTTGAGCTCTACAAAGCTCGTATTGTGGCTCGCGACTTTTAGCAGGAGCATGGTCGTGAATATGATGCGACTTTTGCTCCGGTGGCTCATATGACCACTATTCACACTCTCCTTGTTGTTGCTTGTATTCGCCATTGGTATGTATCTCACCTCGATGTTTAGAATTCCTTTCATAATAGAAATGTATGTGACGAGGTTTATATGCAGTAACCTTCCGGGTACTCAATTCCCGTTGGCACGGTATGCCGCCTCCTGCGGTTCCTCTATGGCCTTAAGAAAGCCCCCGATCCTGGTTTGAGCTATTTGTCTTTGTGGTGACCGCCCCTGGTTTCTCACCTAGCGCACATGATCCAACGTTGTTTGTCCACACCTCTTCTCATGGTTGGACTCTGTTCTGTTCTATGTTGATGACATGATCATCGATGCTGATGAATCTGAGTACACTGCCTTTGTCAAGGCCCGTCTCCGTGAGAAGTTTCTCATTACTGATCTTGGTCCTCTTCGCTTCTTCCATGGGATTGAGGCTTCCTCTACCCAGTGGCGGAGCGTGAACAAAATAGAAGAGGGGGCAAAGTCCATAGAAAGCAACAAATAAGCATAAAAATTGCGGCAAGTGATAGAAAATGTGTAATATATAAGCAGATGGCAATGCCATGATGATATATATAGCAGTGTATATAGGTATTTTGTTCACACAAATACATCATACATAACTAGTTAGAAAATACCTGGACATGGTGGACACTGGACAAGTAATTTTAATAAAAGATCACAAATACTGACCAAAAGAGAAATTTGACCAATAACAAGCTAGAGAAGATTGCATCTGATTTTGTTGTCCATCTTCATCTTGTGTTTGTTTACAAACTCCACCAATGCCAGTGCATCAGGAGCTGATGTATGTTCATCAACTTCTTCATCTCCTTTTCTACTGTAAAAAAGATTGCATCTTCTGATGCTTCCCCATCGCTATATAAGAAAATTTTCATTGAATCAATATTCATGAAAATAATCAAACAAGTTCAGTGAAATGGACATCTAAAATTGCCAGTAATGGTACTGAAATAGCTAAAGAATTTTCATTCAGAACAGTCAAAATTTAGAAATAGGATTGTATTCGTACCGATAACCATAATTCACAAAGAGGAGAAGGGGACACTAATCTTGTGGTAGGGGATTACCTCAATTTTTCACTGCCTGGTGGCTTGGTGCTGTCCGGTGGAGAAGAAGCTGCTGGCTTGGTGCTCGATCAGGATGGACCGGATTGATAGATCGTATTGCCGTTTCGGAGTGGGGCACCGCTGCGCTGGGCGGAGCAGCAGCATGAAAATGTGGCCGGTCGCTGGTCAGAGAAGGGGATTGAGGGGAGAAGAACGGCGGCGAGGTGGGGAGTCGGGGGACAACGAGGATTGAAGCCAATCAAAGTACAGTATCAAACCTAGCGATCTACTACGGAGGGCACTGCCGCCATGGAGGGCATGAGGCGTACGCGAGACGGCAGTTCATGTGTAGTCTGTGCGTGATCGAACTGGGAACAAAGAAGGAAACGAGCTCATTTTCTCTTGGGCTGGGCCACCGAATACCTAGTAAAACATTTTTGCACTTTGTAAAGGGGGGGTCGCAGCCCAGTTTCGTCTCTACGACGCTCCGACAGTGCCTCTACCTCTGACGGCTTCTATAAGTACATTCAGAACCTCCTTGCTCGTGCCGCTCTTGGTGATGAGCACACTGTTGAGAATCCTATGAAGCTTAATGTCCACCTTCGTGCCTCTGATGGAGATCCACTTTCTGATCCAATGCGCTACCGTCATTTGTTTGAGATCCTTGGCTATCTAGTTGTCACTCGTCCAAATACTACCTATCATGTCCACATTCTGAGCCAGTTCGTCTCAGATCCCACCTTCGTTTACTATAGTCACCTCCTGCATGTCCTCTGATATCTGCGTAGCACGATCTCCTGCCGTCTCTTCTTCGCTCGTTCCAGCTCCATTCGATCCATGCCTACTCCGATGCTATGTGAGCTAGTGGTCCTTCAGATCGTAGATCACTTTCTTCTTACTATGTGTTTCTTGGTGGCTCACTCATTTCTCGGAATATGAAGAAACAAGCAACGTTTTCCCGTTCGAGTCCAAAGGCCGAGTTACGATCCATGACTCTCTTGACGACAGAGGTGACTTGGTTACACTGGTTGTTGGAGGATTTTGGTGTTTTTGCTGCTGCACCGACTCCTCTCTTTCTAGACAGTACTGATAAAATCAGCATTACATGAGACCCGATGAAGCATAATCTAGGCAAGCACATCGGTGTTGATGCCTCCTTTGTCCGCACTGTTGTGCAGGATCATGTTCTCGTTCTTCAATATGCATCTTCGAAGTTGTTGGCAGACTTCTTCATGAAGGCTCACACTAGAGCGCATCATGGGGTTTTTCTCTTAGAAATCAATCTTTTTGATCTAACATGCGTTTTTTAGGGGGGTAGATGTGTATAGACCATTTTCCTGTATATCCCAAATATATAAGTGGTTACATGCATAATATCATTGGCCCCGTTGAATGATAGTTGATCATTCCAAACAACTACGTCATTTTGAAGATTTCATTATTCAATCACATGGAAATTGTGACGCGTCTGGCCGCTAAATAAGAGTTAACTTATAACATTTGTGCCAAGCCCACCAGAAATTCATTGCATTGAAAACATTTGTGATCAAGCTAGGAATACACTCCAAGAAGGATGTATTGACTCATGGTCACACATTTGGGGCAGTCGAAAAACCTTCTTCCTGGAGTATGATATGTACTCAGCCCTGTACCACCAATCTACTCCTGGATTTGGAAAAAGCTCATGCCAAACTAAACATAAATTCGTGTTCTGGCTATTAATTCAAGACATGCTGAACAAAAGGAATCTCTCTAAAAGAAAAAGTTTCCAGCTTCAGAGTTACAACTGTGCAACCATAAATTGCGTAACAAAAGGAATGTTGATTCATCTCTTCTAGACTGTCCATGCGCAACCCAATGTCAGGATCATATCTCTAAACGGAACAACAAGTTTATCAGTTTTTGAAGCCTTTGAAGACATAAAAGGCAGCTTGTGTGTTCCATTTTACATGAAAATAATCATTCTAACTTCTTGGAGTATTTTGGCAGTTAGGAATAATAATTTTTTATCATGTCAAAATGCAACATTCCAAAATTGGAAGAGAATTTATTTGGAGGAGATTGTTGTAGTTTCCTTCAAAATGAAGAAAAATTATTAAAAGCAATTTTAAGAATGGTTGCAATTAGAGTAGATAGATAGAAAGTTCTTCCCAACTCTTGCTTTTTGAATCCTTTTTGAGTCTTTGAAAACATTGTACTATACTCTATAAATAAATAAAAATTGCAAAAGGTTTAAATTACAATGGGCATGGTATCTGTAGAACTTAGTTCCGATCTATATGGCTGGATTAAAGCGCGTTGCTATCCTCCTATGTAGCTATTTTCCTCTCGAAAAGTGCTTTTGGAACATGAGCACCAGTGCTCCCGGTTTTAAAAACATATTTCTGAGAGTTAAGTAAATTTGAAATTAAATACGCACATACATATACCCATTGCTAAATATGTTTTATTTTGAGCTGTACATACAACCACAATTTTTTCTATAACTTAAAATACAACGCAATTTCCAATTTCACGGGAGTATTCAAGACATGTGTATATATTAACGGAATATTTATAAATTTTTTAAAACACATAAATACATTTTTTAAGTATTTTAAAAATAGAAGCACTCGTGCTTAGGTGCACCAAATCTTCTATCTTTTTCTATACAATATATAGGATCCATAGTCTATTTCATGCAATCGTGCATGGTCATTATGATGTCATAGCTAACCTGCTTCGTTTATATATTGCTCTGTTTGAATTAGTACTATTTAGTTCATATGTTGATCTCTTTCGATTACTTTTGTATAGTTCATATTTTGCTATGTTTTAGATTATACGCACACTGTTCAATGCATATGCATTTGAAGAAAATTCGTCCTGCTTAGTTCTTCTGCATTTATAGAAAATTTGTCCTCTTTAAATTAGATACATTTTAAGTTTTGTTATGTTTAGTTCGTATGTATTTCTAAAAAAATTATGTTTAGTTACTACGAATTTTATTTAAATTGTTTAGAGCATGGTAGAAGACATTGTAGCTGGCGAGGATGCGGTGAGCCAAAAGACAGATGAGCGCGACATGAGGGCAGATGATCTCCACCGTTGATGCAGTCAGTGTCACTTTTTTTTTTGGTTCATGTATAATTTCACATCGGAAATATGTGTTGCGATTTATGTGTTGGTTCCGTAAGGTGACATTTGCATTTTGCCATCTTTGCCCATGTTGGCATGGATAATTGTTTATGAACTATTTCCATTGATGCACGCATCATTTCGTTAGAAGTATCGAAAAATCCAGAATTTAGGGTCGATACAAAATTTAACCATCAAAAAAGAAAACACGATCTTAGATCTCTAAACATCTTGTAATCTATTAATATCCTAGTAGAAGATATCCTGAGCAACTAGCAGCCAGTTGCATCCAGTAACCATACATCACAGCTGTACTCCGGGGATAGGAAACATCACAGCTGAATCCAATGCACAACCATATGTTTAACCTGCAAAAAAAAATTGTAGATTTTTTTTCTGTTAAATACAATATTATTTCGACTGTTCCATATCCACCAAACTGAAGTTGAGACACTAATGCGAATTTTCGCCTTAGTTTTTGTGTTAATATCATTCAACCAATTCCCAAACAGATTAGTAATATTTGTTGGTGGTGGTATATCAAAAGTAACATAAACAACACGCCAGACTAATTTAACAAAAATACAATAGATAAAAAGATGATTCACCGTCTCCTCCGAGTCACAGAAACAACATTTTGTACTCCCATTCCAATTCCTTTTAGCTAGATTATCCCTAGGACACCACATGAGTGACATGAACGGGGTGACAGACTCCAAATCAGTGACCAACGAGTCAATTCAGCCATGCTCTTAGCATCAATCCGTATTAGTGGAAGTGTCGTCGAGGCACCAAATGTAAAGGAAAAGCTCTGTCGGTTTGGATGGCCATCGACCTTCAAACCGAGGCCAAGCTCCTCGTCTTCACACTGTTATGTTCATGCCAATTGCTACGTGCCTTCACCATCGCAACGCCTCGTGCCACCATTTCAAAAGCAGGCTATGCCAGTAATGGCTGCCACCTCATGTTGAGGGTAACTCGCCTAGTAGACAACGTCCACTGAAACGGGCTTCACCCAGTAGCCTCTTTTGGCAGGAGGAACGTAGAGAGGGGATGGTGAGAGATAAGGGGCGGGTAGGGTTTGCTGGTGCCACTCTAGCGGGAGTGACCCAAGTGGTAATCCAAATGTGTTTTTGAATTTGGGAGAGAATTTTACTTTTTCTGAGCAGCAATGGTGATGCCCCCATCCTTATGACTGCATTTTAATATTGGTATGCACCAAAGTCTGACCCCTTTCCAAAGTTTGGGATATAATTTCACTTTCTTGGCCTCTGCCTCAACTAGTGATACACACAACCTTTTGAAGACGACACAACCTTATAAGCACTAGTATACATATTTAATTCTTTCTTACTACCAAGTTTGGTCTTTGAGTGTAAATATTATGGGTACCTGGATTTTGATCTTAGCTATATATACCCACTCTGGTCTCCGTGACTAAATGGGCACTTAAATTTGCGTATGCAATTATTTAAACCTAGATATCTGGGTTTACTCAACGTTATATTCATTACATACAATATTACTTAGCTCATGCGGGTGTCCACGCAAATTTACTGCCGCTACAAGTTTGATAAGGTTTGTAAGGCTTAGCTTTTATGTGTTGTGTGCTAGCGGAATGAGAAATCAATATTTTTTCTCACGCAAATGAAACGGATGTAGGCGGCTCGTGCTTTCTCGACTACCTATCCACAAATCAATCCACGCCATCAATGTTCCGTTTGACCAATATATGCTTTTGGCACCTCCTGCCGAGTCGCCAAGGTTGATATGTCCAAGTGCAAACACTCGCAATGTCCATGTGGATTTCATGCTTCATTTCTCTAGTATTTGTATCTCTCGGCAGGCTTAAACTTCCATCAACGCCCTAGCTGTCGCCCCTCTCACCCCCGCCCTCCAAGAGGCAACAAGAGGGAAACCCTAAATTCCACCGCCAGCCTCCCTCATTAGTGCCCCTCCTCGACGCCGCCAAACGCATTGCCGGGCAAAGGGAAGGAGGTCTCTCCTCACGCGGCGGCACGTGGCCTAGTTCGGACCTGGCAGATGGTGCAAGGAGAGCTCCGATGTTTTATTGTAGTGGTTTACATTGTAAGCAGTGCGGTGTTGTGTTTGTATTGGTGTAGCTTTATTGGTGTTGTTCGGGCTATCTTGGTCTTTTGTCAATGAAATCTGAAATCTAGTAGATGTATTTTTGGAAAAAAGTCACGGATCTGCCGCTCACCGTTCATTCCTTGATCGATACAAAAGAAGTATCGTCTTGAATCAAGTTTGTTACGGGTGCGTTTGGTAGGCTTCATACCCCTTGGCTCGCACCGGGCCAGCAATTTTCGGCCCGTTTGGTTGCCTGGGCCGACTCACGTTGTTGAACGAAACGGTTCTCAAAGCACCCTCGGGCCAGGCCCTGGAGGAACACCCAGTTCGGCAGTTTCCAGCGGTGCTAGCAAATCTCCACGACGGCTGATGCAAAAGGGAATCTTCGGCGCACGCGCGGAGACGAGAATGGACATGGCGGGAGCTGCGGCGGGCATCACTGAAAAGCGAAAGGGGGGCAGGAAGGATTCGTCACCTCCCTTAGCGCCCAATGGCCTATTTCTACCCCCTCCTGCATTCTCCCCCCAAATTTCGAGCTTCTCCTCCCGTCGGCAAGCAGGTAAGAGGCGCACGTTTCTCCGGTCGGCGACGGTTGCCAGCGGCGGCGAGTACATCTGGGCTGCTTCATCTACTTCCTGGTGCAGCGCATGTTCACCTCCGGCGATGACTGTAAGACATCCCTTATCCCGGTACCATGGTAATGTTCAGATCTAGGTTAGGAGTTGTCAGATATTATCTAGGGTTTGGTCTTGTAGCAGGGGTTAGTTTGGATTGTGGTGAGCTACCATGATCTTGCTAGGGTTCGACATTTCCGGTTGCTTGTTTGTCCCAAATGTGCTCACCTACCATGATCTTGCAACGGTTTGTGCTATTCACAGTTGCAATGAACTGCTTGTTTGATTTAGGATGATTGTTGGTATGGTTTGTGCTATTCACATGTCTTTGCTTCCAAGTAGATTCACGTTATATGTACTACACTGTGTGTAGGACTCCTTCTGTGATGACTTTAGCCAGGCGCTTGTCTGCGTTGGGGACTCTCAGATCCCTTCGCAAGTTCCCGATTCACAGCCCGCCTATGACACCAAGGTGGCGGTCACCCCTCTACATGTGTCTGACCTGGTGGCTCAGGTAGCGGCGGAGGTCGCGGCTAGGTTGGCCATCACAAAGAAGAACAAGAACCGCAGGGAAGCGGACATGGCCTTGAAGTCCGGGCAGAAAGGGACAGGCACCATGAAATGGCTTCCATTCATGTCTAGTTTTGTGTTGGAGAAGATGTGCGGCTTGATCAAGACCAGAGTAAGAACTGACAAAGGATTCAAGGACTTCCATCTGACTGTTGTTGCGAAGGGCCCGTTTGACCACTATGGTGTCTCCGTGTGCTCCACTCAGGTGTTCAACCACCTGGGGAAGTGGAGGGAGAGGTGACTCACCATTAGCAGGCTCCGCGATCTAAGCGGGGCTCAGTGGTGCGAGGATACCAAATGCATCATCCTTGAGGGTGAGCACTACGCGGGCACGTCGTGGTAAGCACGCTCAGTCCACCTCTCTAACTCTTTTGATCAGCCACTAGCAGAACTAACATCATTGTTCCTTCGTATCGTAGGATCACCCAAAGGACGCGGAGTTCCTGAATGTGCCGATTGCCAACTACGACGAGATGCATACCATCTTCTCTTTCAGCCTCGCCACCGGCAAGTACGCCATGGGATCTAGTGAGCCCCTAGGCTCGGCTGCAGCAATTCCTTAACCTCAGGATGCTGAAACCCAGGAGTCTGACACAGTCAACCTTGATGGGCCACCTGAGAAGGCTGGCGACGCGCCTGAGAAGGTGACCGCCTGCAAGAGGAAGGGAGGCGCCTTCACCGACGACGAGCTGGTGGCCTTCACCAACATGACTGTTTCTGTGAAGGACGTCGCACAGGCCATCAGGGACAACAAGCCCACGGACATGCACCCTGACCTGTACAATGCGGTCATGGACATGCTTGGCTTCGCCGAGGATGATCTCATGGCTGCCCTGAGCCACCTCGTCGACCACAAGGCCCAGGGTTCCAGCTTCGCGGGCATGATCGAGCCACACCGCGTCTTCTGGCTAAAGTACCACTGCAAGATGTAGTGGTTCCCTTGAGGGGGTGGTTCAGGGGATACATGCATGGAGCTGGTGATGATGATGATGATGTACATTTTGGCAGTAGCTAGGATTGAAAAATATTTGATGGTCCCCTTTTGTAACTATGATGAGGTGGTATATACTAACCCCTCAGGTGATGGTGAACTTGCGGTGTTAGGATGACACCCACTTTTTTTGTGCTGGTAGGATGACACCATGGTAGTGTAGGATGAACTTGTGATCCACTTTTGGAATGATCATGCATGCCCATGTTAGTTTATCATTTGATGCCAACACTTGTGTAGTTCTATTGCTCTTTTATGAATTGCTTCATGGTTGTGATCGATGATTACCTGTTCTTATGCCGTGCTAGTGGTATGTGGTGTTTCGCGGACGGGTTCGAGAAATCTACAGCTTATGGAGAGTTTGTCAAGACTAGGTCAATGGCTACTCCAACAACAACTACCGAGGGTATGAAAATTGGAGGAGGCATAGCAAGAGTACCTCACCTTCCTGGAAGAGGAGTTCTTGGAAGATCGGGCCATCGATGATGCAGTGTCATTAGCACAGCTGCCGCCGGAGGAAGTACATGCTCTAGAAGGAGCACCACCGATGATGGTACGTCCTAGTCGGGTCAAAGATTAGATCATCGCCTTCCTCATCGTGATGATCGTGATGATCTTGTTCTTCTGAGTGGTGTCTGATCGTAGATAACATGCTATGACATGGTAATCTCACCTTATTTGAATTGTGCTAAGGATATAGAACTGTGATTTGAGCAACCAAACAACTGATTCCTGTTTTCCTGCGTGCAACTTGGGCTGGAAACGGGCAACCAAATGATGGGGCCTGGTTTCCTTCTCCGGCGCACAAAAGGCCACCCAGGATACCAAACGACCAGCTTTTCATGGTCCATGGCCCGTTCGCAACGTGCAGGGAGACCCATCTCCCTGACAAGAATCCCATGCAGGCTACCAAACGCGGCCTACGGTTCCAGTACCAGTTCAAGACTTGCTCTGCATTGAAAAAAATCGGTGCAAATTATTGAAATCAACTAGAGAACATTAGCTTGCTTGAATACAAATTAAAAGCGACGCTGTTCCAGAGTTCAAATCATTTCCTCCCATCTTTCGCACCAATTCGCCATGCTTATTTTCCAGACTGAAGATCATTTAATGGCAATGCTGCACTCGATCCCAAGTTGGATTTGGTTTCCGTTATAGTATGTGCCACCCCTGTTTGACTTGACCATTATCAGTTACCCTTTTTCCATAACCGAGTCCGGTGGCCATGCATTGCGTCCAAGCAACTCCTGTCTCACAGCGATATGTACGTACTGCGTACCTCGATTGTATTCCCATCCCCTGCCCTATAAATACTCAGCACGAAGTACACATGTAACCATCAACAAATCAATCATTCCGTGAAGACGAAGTGTGCCTTGTGTTGTGACATCGATACTAGCGCGATGGGGAAGAACAGCAACATGTGCTGCTTGTCTCTTCTTCTTCTGCTTCTTGCAAATTTGGCGTCCGGCCATCAAGTCCTGTTTCAGGTATGCATTCGTGTTGTTTTGATTAATTGGGTTACAAATTTGTTTCTGTAACTCTGAGGAATTTTCACGCATCACTTTGTGCATGTTGCTCATGGGTTCTTTGTTGCAGGCGTTCAACTGGGAGTCGTGGAAGCAGAGGGGCGGGTGGTATAACATGATGATGGGGAAGGTCGATGACATAGCCGCCGCAGGAGTCACGCACGTCTGGCTACCGCCACCGTCGCACTCCGTCGCCAGCGAAGGTCGCCCACTCGTGACTCGTCCCCATCGAGCCACAGTTCGTTCATGCAAATTAAGTGATTGCTTTCTTTTTAGGAAAAAAAAACTGACTTGGCATATATATATGTACGTACCTCATGCGCGAGTTGGGTACAGGTTACATGCCTGGTCGACTGTACGACATTGACGCCTCCGAGTACGGGAAGGCAGCGGAGCTCAAGTCGCTGATCGGCGCGTTCCACGGCAAGGGCGTGCAGGTGATCGCCGACATCGTCATCAACCACCGTTGCGCCGACTACAAGGACAAGCGCGGCATCTACTGCATCTACGAAGGCGGTACCTCCGACAGCCGCCTCGACTGGGGCCCCCACATGATCTGCCGCGACGACACCACCTACTCCGACGGAACCGGCAACCTCGACACTGGCGCCGACTACGATAAAGCGCCGGACATCGACCACCTCAACGCCCGCGTCCAGCGCGAGCTCACCGCGTGGCTCCTCTGGCTCAAGAGCGATTTCGGCTTCGACGCGTGGCGCCTCGACTTCGCCAAGGGCTACTCACCGGAGGTCGCCAAGGTGTACATCGATGGCACATCCCCCAGCCTCGCGGTGGCTGAGATATGGGAGGGCATGTCTAACGGAGGCGACGGAAAGCCGGAATACGACCAGGACGCGCACCGGAAGAGGCTGGTCAACTGGGTGGACAAGGTGGGCGGCGAGGCGTCGGCGGGCATGGTGTTCGACTTCACGACCAAGGGCATCCTGAACGCCGCCGTGGAGGGCGAGCTGTGGCGGCTGATCGACCCGCTGGGGAAGGCCCCCGGCGTCATGGGGTGGTGGCCGGCCAAGGCCGTCACTTTTGTCGACAACCACGACACCGGTTCCACGCAGGCGAAGTGGCCATTCCCGTCCGACAAGATCATGCAGGGCTACGCATACATCCTCACCCACCCTGGCATCCCATGCATCGTAAGCAACCAGCTCCGGAGACCCTTCTACTACCGATAATTTCCTTAGAAAGGCAGAAAGCTTTAAACTATTGTCCCCGATGATTTGCAGTTCTACGACCATTTCTTTGACTCGCGGTTCAAGAATGAGATCGCGGCGCTAGTGGCCGTGAGGAAGCGCAACGGCATCACGGCGACGAGCGCGCTCAAGATCCTCATGCACGACGGCGACGCGTATGTGGCGGAGATCGACGGCAAGGTGGTGGTGAAGATCGGTTCCAGATTCGACGTCGGGGCCGTCATCCCGGCTGGTTTCGTCACGTCCGCCCACGGCAACGACTACGCCGTCTGGGAGAAGGCCGGCGCCGCGGCAACCCTCCACCGGAGCTGAAGGCTCCAACTGATTGACCATTTGAGCATGATATGATGCGGAGGAATACATGATTTATTTCCACGCTGTTATGGTTATGATTTAGAGAGATTGATTGAACCATGTATACGAATTTCTCACATAATCACATTGATTAAGAGGAGACAATTATGCATCTACAAAGGAATATATAATGTTCTGTGCAAATGTTTGCTCACGTTTCTTTTCTTCCAAAAATCATTATTAGCCATACAAGATGTCATTTCAGCACATATATGATAACAGTTCCGCAAAGTTCAACCCCTACCTAAAGATGGTTATGCCCGCCGTTTTAACTACAATTTGAAAACAACATGAAATTCAAAAGAATTTTAAAAATGAAAACCTACGCACAATGTTATTTTATATTATTTGACCTAGATAAGGAAAAATAACAAATTGCAATACGTTGTTCTGAAAAACCTTGTCAGAAATTAGCTACCATGAATGAAGTTTCATGCCTTTCAAGCTAAATGAGCTATATCATTTTTTTTTGAAACAAGGCAAGACTTGCCATTTTCATTGATAAAGAAGAAGACGGCCGATTTATTAAAGGGAAAACCGGCCAAAAACCGAAAATGAGCTATATCATGACCACAACAATATCATAGTTAGTTCAAATGACCTTATATTTTGGCTCCCGTGTCTCCTTGGGTGGCACTGGGACAAAAACCCTAGCCGCCAAACAACCTGGGCGGTTTTCTTCAAGCCTCACTGCCTGATCTTAGAGAAAAAGAATTAGACTGCCTGATAGACCATAGTTGCCAGCGATCCGGGTCGTGCGGGTCGAGGAATGGGTTCGCGGATCGAGGATCGACATCCTAGCGAACAAGGATCGAGATGGGCTATACATCTCCGGTACGCCGATTTGGTACGCGGGTTGGGATCCATTTAATTTTGGGTCGATCCAGTCAACCTAGCCCACCACCATGTCAGTTGACTAGTATTCACAGGAAACTCATCTGTTCCGTATTTCTTCTCCAGGAAGACGAAGCACCAAACAAATCCCCAAATTCCTTCGTCTATTCCGGTGACCAAGTCCAGCGGTGCCTCCCACGATCAGAGCCCGACCTCCCCTAGTGAATTCCAGGCGACCAGGCGGCGACGGCGGTGACGGAGGAACGGATCAGGTCAGGCCGCAATGCGACGGCGGCGTGAGACTGAGACCGTCGCTCAGCCGCCGGCGTACATGGCAGGACGGAGACAGACTGCGTGCGGGTGGAAACTGCGGCGGCATGCCTGGTATACTCGCCGCCTCGCAACTGCCGTGCTCAACATCAATCGAACGGGGTCGTGACCCGGCCACGAATCAAGTCGACCCGCTGTCGTTCCCGATCCTCGATCCGGGGTCGTGGAACGCGGCACCGACCCCGAACCTGGCAACTATGTGATAGACTACTATTTCCTTTTCTTACCCGACCAAAATGCTAAAGATTCCAAATCTCCCCTGCCGCGGCTGCCACCAGCGAGGACCGCGATGGCGACGGGCCTGGTGTTGAAGGTACCAGGGGCTGCATCTTGGCGGGGGGTCATCCGTGGCGGCGGGGGACGGGGCTGATGATCTCCAGCGCTTGGCGGCTGGGGAGGCTCCCTGAGTCCCTGATCATGCGGTAGTGGCGGCTTCTCCCTTGGTTGGCACCCGTCCGGGATGGAGGTCGCATGATCATGGCAGTGGGGCTATGCCTTGGTCGTGGCAGCGGCAGCTTCCCTTGGGCGTCTGTGCTTGGGAGGAGGCGGCGGCTATAGGTCTGGGCTACCGCCTAGATTTGTCTTCGGTGTGGATGTTGGTCGCCCGTAGATGCGTGGGGAGGCGGTGCATGTTGTCGGACTCGTTGCGGTGTCGTGTTGGGTATCTTGCTCGGGCGGAGACCAGCGGGCCGGTGCAAGCGCATGGTTCGTATGTTGGCTTGCCTCCTCTTTCGCCAGAGGGGTCGTCCGGCGAGTGGCGGCGTGGGGGCCTCTGAATCGTCTGAATAAATGTGGCGGTCCTAGAATTTCTCTCACTGCATGATGAAGAACTACTTGTTTCATGTCTTCCTTGATCTAGCCGGAGTGTCGAGTTCCGGAAGGCTCCGTCGGCGAAATCCAATAGACGACATGCTAGGGATTGCTGGATCGGATGGTATTCGGTCGCGCGCAAGAATTTCTTTTTTGATTGTTTGGTTTAGAGGGAGCGGTTCAAAGTTCTACGGTATGTTGCCATCATGGGACATGTCTTTACTTCCATTGTGAAGTGAGTCACGGAGAATGGCATGGAAGCCGAGATCTGATGACTGGTAATGGTGTTTCGAGTGGTGGTGGTGAGGTTATGGCTTGGTGATTCGTGACTTGGAGCAGCGGAATCAACAAGTGGGGGCGACAACACATGAAAAATCCAGAGTCTAAACTTGCAGGGTGAAAACCCAAGGTCTGGCCTTAATTGGTTGTGCCTGATAATGGCCTTGTTGAAGGCATTGTTTTGTGAGGAAGGATTTTCTCCTGGGTGAAAACTTATGATCTATGATCAAGGCGATGATGATGCTTGTTCCCTTCTTGGAGACGTCGGTTTTGGAGATGATGGATTCCTGGTGCTGTCTTGGTGGTGTTTGGTATGCTCCTACAAAGAACAAATCACTATAGCGGGACTTTTCTTTCTGTAATTCTTCTTTCTTTTTACGCTATGTGGATCCGTATTTTCATTAGGGCACTACGTTGTTGCATAGGCCATGTGGAATTGACATCTTCACGATATTAATATATTCCCTTTATCGAAAAAGTAACACACTGGTATCACGAAATGCAGTGGTGTTTTCGACGGGTTTTTTTGTGTGTGAATGGGATCCTGACATTGAAAGGAATGTGGAGCATCTCAACAAAAACGGAAATTACAACGAAATCTTTGAGATGCCCTTCATCTTCAACCTCCAGACCGTGTCGATGGTGCACTGCCACTGACGCTCCTCCCTAAATTGGTTGAGTGTTGTTGGTTGTCGATGGCAAATTGCCGAACGGGACAAGAAGACCACATGCATCCATCTCACCGACGAATAAGAAGGAATAACCGTGGCGATACGGAGATCCCCACATCTAGAAGAAGTCCTCGAGAACCACACTAATCCTACAAGTTTCTCGATGTCGCTGTCGATATGGGGTTGAAGCCGGGAATATTTTATTGGAGAAGACGCCACCGCCACCACCTGAACATCGCCCCACTAAACCAAAACCCTAAAACTAGGTGATGGCTATGAAATACGCCACTTTTCTCTCTCTCGTTTAAACCCTTAGCTAAGTCAATAAATTGACTAAGTTTACCTCTCAACTTGCCAATAATGACTAATTAATGCAAATATGTGCAATCTCTTCTATTTTTGGAGTATGTGGAGAAAATCACGTCATAATGACAAATGGACCTGCAATTACTGAAGAAAATCGCGTCAGGAGCATGTAAAAGTTGACTACGCTTGAAGATGTGGTTCCTGGGGCTTTAACGGGTATTGGTACGGGCAAGCCCCGCCCGTACCGTGTGCCGCTGCATTCCCGAGGTCAAACCCTATAAGTTTTGTGAAGGGACCGACGCTAAAGAGAGAGTCATTCGTCGCCAAAGAGAGCCACCATCCACAAGATTCATCTGCACCACACCGAAGGAGATCCACTCCATTGTTCATCCATCTCATCTCCCATCTCCTCCATAGCCATAGCCATCACCATTGTAATAGAGATCTCATTTAGAATTGGTGACCATTGTAAGAATATTGTGATTTTAATCTAAGTATTTTGCACAATGAGTTCCATATTTGTATTTGATCTTGATATTATGCGTGAGTAGTCCTCACGGGCTGCAGGTTGGGGTAAAATATCGCAGCGTTTATATGCATCTAATCTTATTATATGTGTAAGAATTAAATAAGAGGTTTGCAATCTTGTATGAATGGAGAAACCATATCATTCGATTCAATCAAGGGAAGAGGTGGGATGAATGGAGAACGGCGTGCTACCGTGAAACCTCAGGGAACGTAACGGTACATGTTTAGTGATTCATTCGTGATTATGGCACGATCATCTAGCTTGAGGCTTTGGTCTGTATTCATTTACTCAATAACTATTGTTGCTTGCGGCTATGAGGACAGTGGTTGCATCAAGAGGCTCTTGTCACCTCTAACTTTAGGGGCAAGAGTATTTACGGATGTGCTATTCATAAATCTCTTATCACTATTTTATTTGATACACATATGTGCTTCAATTACATATATGTATGCACAACTGCAGGAGAAACCTTAACCTTAGCTTATTTCCATCATTGAACACAATCCCCTTAAAAATAAACTAGATAGGTCCAGTAAACTGAAGATAAAATACACTAGCAAGTCTTGTAGATGTTTCCTTTACACAATTTTAGCAGTGTTTCCCAAGGTTCGATTAAATCTAGATCTTTTAGGGAACAAACCTCATCATACTATAATCCGTAATCTGGATATCACCAGGGCAACGGAGAACTTTTGCAGATGTTTTGGAATTATACTTTTATTTCACTTTTCATGTCCAAAAGGTGTGATTGATCTCTAGATCAACCTGATGTGTGCATGTTATAGGCTTTTCACCATACCAATGATCCTCTCATGGATTTGAGAAGGTTATTTTTACAAAAAGGAGGATGGCCCCGGAACTTTGTATCAATCGATGCACACAACCAAATATTACAGATTATTCAACAATCCTAAGCAAAACCTAGCATTGATGCTGAAAAAATAGAAACAGAAAAGAAGTAAAAATATGAGGTTGTACACATAGGATCAGCCTGTCCAAAATATCCCCACAAAAATACCAAGTCCACAAGGAAACATGAATGAGCCATAGTTAAGGTTGAAGTGACAAAGGATGTTTAGAGACCATTTTGTATTCTTCAAGCTTTATTTGCAATGGTGAGGGGCCCATGTAAATGGTGGGACAAGGAAACTGGTACCACCTAAGTTTCAAAATAATGTAGCAAAATTATCTAGATTTATATCTATGTACTCATATATAGATATATGGGAATCCAGATAAATCTATGACAATTATTTTGGAACGGAGCAGTGATCTATGAATTTTTTTGTTTTATTGCACAATGTGATCATTAAGAATGATCAGGGCGAAGAGGATTTTGACTACGATTAGGAGGATGGAGAGGTGTTGAGGGAGGAAGACACGTGTTTGAATTTTTGGATTAGAATATAGTTGAATTCTATGCACATCCCTCCTCCTAGCTTCTTCATCCTTCCTCCCCTCCTCCCGGGGCGGCCCATCCCCTCCCTCATCCCGGTTCATCCGCGTGGAGACGTTTCCGGAGGGTAACAACCCCAATACAAGACTTCTCACCCGTGGCTCCCCTGGCCGCTACCACTATCGGCGCCGGCTGTGGGGCGGTGCCTGGTTGCCAAAGGCAGCGAGCTAGGAGGCACATTGGGTGGATCCTCTCTGCGCTGAGGTAAAGCTCCGGTGGGTGCGAGGTGGTGGCGCTCTCGACGACGGATATGGGCGATGAGCTCGTAAAGGGGATGTGGTGGCCTAGACTGCAGATGTGTGGAGGTGACCGGCTGAGTGGGAATGATCTAGGAAACGCGCAAGCTTGATGTGGACCATGTGGGCCCAATATTGGTCGGACGGGCCACGAATGTTTCACGCACCTCGTAGGGCTTGGGGGTAGTGAATGGTTGTGCTGCGACGGCGGGCACCATCTTGCTCATATGTTGTTGGTGCGCCTGCTATTTCTTACTGCGGTGGAGGTTCTGAACCTCCTTCGTCATCATTAGGCGGCGAATGGAAGCAGGGGGCTTGTTCGTCTGCATCGAAGAATAAAGGTGGCGGTCCTAGGGTTTCTCTTGCGTCAAGACGAAATTCTATTGGATGCTTGTCCTCCTTGATATGACCAGAGTGTCAAGTTTCGGAAGGCTCTACCGTCGAACTCCCTTGGGCGACTCATGCCTGTAGATTGCTGGATCCCATGAGATTCGGTCATGCATTCCCATGTTTTTTTTTATCATTTGGTTTCAGGAGGGAGCGGCGTGAAACTCTGCTATTTGTTGCCATCATGGGACATGTGTTTTTGGTTCCATGGTGAAGTGAGAGGAACAGGTTTGCATGGAAGCCAAGTTTTGAGACTAGTGTTGGTGGTTCGAGGCTTTGCGTCATGGTGAACTTGCTTGGTGTTTCAGCCTTCATAGCAGTGGCATGCGAGTGGAGCTAGGCGTAAGCACATGAGAAGTTAAATATCATGCCTTTCAGGGTGAAAACCTAAGGTCTGTCCTTAACTGGTTATGCGTGGCAATGTCCTTGTTAACAACATTGTTTTGAAAGCGAAGACTTGATTCAGGATGAAAACCTAAGATCTATGATCGGTTGATTGTGCACTGTTTTAGAGAACTTGGATTTTAGATGTTGTCATGGTGGTGTTTGTGTTGCTGCTCTAAGGACTGGAACACTATAACGAGACTTTTGCTTTTTTAGATTTTTTTCTTTTTCAGTTGTGTGCATTCGCACTGCCATTAGGATATTGCGTTGTTGCAGAGGCTGAGTGTAATTGGTATCTTGGCGATATTAATATATTCCTTTCATTGAAAAAATGCACATGAAATATTTGTGTTTCAATGATTTGATGTTAAACTAGGCGTCAAATAGAGTATCTGCCGAAACCGGAGGAAAATAGAAATACAAAGTAGGGATGACATCCACATGGTATGGGTACGTGTAGAGCCATCCCATACCCGTACCCATCACCTTCAATCTTACCCGTAACCCGTAATAGGTATAAGTTTTTACCATACCCCTCACCCGACAGGATAAATAGATACCCACGGGTATACCTGCGCTTACAAGACATCAAATTGATCAAAACAATATGACATGAAGTGAAGAGATCCTAACTAGGAGTCTAATCCTCACTAACTATCAAATGGGTACGCGGGTCATAAGTACCCATTGCCATCCCTAATACAAACCCTCTTTTAGGCGCTATTGCTGGAGTCCGAACTTTTGTAAACCGAGAAAGTAAGGGGACCAAACCCCTATTTGGCTTTTGGGGGCCTTTTTAGGACTACTACTCTTCAAAGATACGAATGGGCTCGAAAGTAGTAAATAGCTTATAAAGTTGTGCAAACAAAATACAATGTTAATTTGGTGCATCTTTTTAAAAATCAAGTGAAACTTTGACTACATCTCAGTCGACTTAAAACAAGCCGGTTGGCAAAATTGTGAGAACGAAATGCGGCTCTAATTTTATGCAGCCATCACAAGACGAACAATAAACATGCTCTCTGTTTATGTGTCTCCGTGCCGTCATTGGCTTCATTGTGCGACACTGCGGGCACGACCAGCGAACTCGCGATCCTCGGATCATCGGCCTTTTGCCGGCCCAACAGACGTGACGGCAGGCCGCACCGGCAAGCCAGAATCGGACGCGGACAGAAACCTCACGAGATGCGTTGGCCGCGCTTCCGTGCCATCTGGGGTGCCGGGCGCCAGGCACGATGCCATCTTCTTCAGGGCGGCGCCGTCTCGGTAACCGCCGTCAAACACGAAGGCGGACGTGACCGGCGCGTCGTCGACGCCATATCGTTCAGCGGTCCGTATGCGCTCCACCGGGAGGTCGAAGCACGGCGACGGACAATATCCGTGGATCGCGCCGACGCCACGGTCGTCCCCTTCCCCCTGCTCCACGGCCAGGAAGTCGAAGACGATGTTACTGCCGGAGTAGAGCGAGGAGCACTCGAGCTTCTCCAGCGACGCGGCGCGGCTCGGCATCTGGGGGTGCTCTTGCTCCTTGGGCTGGTCTTGTTTCTTGCTACCACTTTCCTCCGGCTTCTTCTTCGAAAGGCCCGGGAGGCAGCATGCGAGCAGCGTGCCACACGTGAAGGCGTTGGGGTCGTCGGAGGGCTCAGCAACCGGCGTTTGGGACATGGCGTAGCAGCGCTCGCCGGCCGGTTTGAATGGATTCACGAATTCGAATGCCTTGCGAAGATAATGGGGACGACGTATCTGGACAGCAGTACCGGTATATACTATATAGTGAGAGGTAGTGGCAATGGTGGATGGTGGTGGAGACGTGGAGTGGAGAGCCATACCGCCGGTCAGCCCAGCTGTAGGGACGCTAGATCGTGTGTTTCATGATTTCCTGTCTTAAGTTAGTCGTCGGCGACGTCCGAACCTCCCTAGACCCATTTAGCGTAGATCTGGGCGTATGGCGTTTAGATCGTTGACTAATATTTTTCCTTTTATTTTGACAAACACAACAGACGCTCATAAATACATACTCACCTCTATAAACGAGTAGGTACGTACAATCTACTCATATGAGCATCTCCGGGAAGCTGATTTAAAAAAAAAGGGATTCGACTGCTCTTGGGATTGACGAAGTTATCCTACCGCTGTGAGCATCTCCGAGAGACTGAAGCCACAAAAACTGATCGACGGTCTTGAGATTGATGAAGTCACCCGTCCGCTGTGAACATCTCCGAGAGTCTGAGTCCAAGAAACTAATCCAACGCATCTTGAGATTGACAAAGTCATCACAAACGCCTCACTGTCAACGGATCGCCTCACTAACAAATATTTCACCTTTATAAAATACCAAAATCTCTGTGATTTATAAATCTAAGATACCTATTCAAGGGTCGAGGTAGTACTATTTTTTGTGCTCGTGTCGTGCGCATGCTCTGTATATGGTCATATTGACATGTTGAGTTGTAGTACATGGAACCGTGCTACACCGTATACATAACATTGCCATCACATTCAAAGTTCAAACTAAAATAGTGTTTAGCTACGTTTACATTTCGATAAATTTAAGACATCTATTTATAGACATATGTAGTACAATTTGTCCAGTTCATATCTTGTGCCTCCTGTGTATATGGGTAGGCCTGGGCATTCGGTTTTTACCTAAATTTCGGTTCGGTTTTTCGGTTATTTTGCTAATTCGGGTAATACGAAATGGAAACCGAAATAAAATCGGTTTTCTATTAAGCTGGTACTTCGGTTAGTCGATAATTCGGTTCGGTGTTCGGTTTTTAACCGATTTGACTGAGCCTAATAGAAAATAAAACATTTGGTCCGTACATGTCATGCATCAGTTAGCACTCGGCCACCTGCCAAGTCATCAAGACCAGATGCCCACCTCTGCATACAACGAGGACCGCTGATCATCACATTCTTGCCTCCCTGAACCATACAACTATGCAGTACCATGCAGTAGTTCAGTTAAAAAAACATGTAGTAGTAAAATACTACTAGGTGACGTGAGATCAAATTAGACTGATGTTAGTATACACATATTACGTGCATGGGCTGCCTTTTTGTTTCCACGGAAGCGCATGGGGCTACAATTAGACATGCTATCTGTATGGAATTCCGCGTTTTGGCATATGGCGCGTTTCCTTCTTATGCTACGGTGATGATAATAGAATGAACGAATGATTTCTCGCGATCTAGACAGGATGGTTTTGCCATCTCTCGACAATACTTCGGTTTTTCCGGTTATTTCGGTCAACTGAGGGTCAAAACCGAATTTAATAACAAAATTTCGGTTATTCATATTTATGCACCGAAATAACTTTTGGTTAATTCGGTTTCGGTGTATTCGGTTTCGGTTCCGGTTATTTCGGTTTCGGTCTTCGGTTTCGGTTATTCATAATATGGGCACATTGCCATGTTCAGTTGTAGTATATAGAACCGTGCTACACCGTATACATAACATTGCCATTGCATTCAAAGTTCAAACCAAAGTGATCATGTTACCTAAGTTTTTTTTTCCGAACCCCCAGCTTTCGTAAAGAAAACCGCACACGCAGCAAAGTCTGAGAGTTTTTACGCGGTGTTCATAACACCCCACACACTGCCACACACTCCAACTGGGGATAAAACGTAAAACCTCCAACCAGCTACCAAACTGAAGAAAACACATCTACACTCCAGGAACGCATCCTAAGGAAACATCTCTTAGCAGGTTATAAAACACAAAGCAAACCCCTGTTTTCACCACATCACCAAGAAACGGGAACAGAACTAAGCGAAAAAGATCGTTCTCACTTCTCCAGCCTCTTTACTCCAAAAGCCCAGCCTTCGCTCCAATGGAAGATTTCATTTGCAACCGCTAGTACTCTCTTGGCCCCTGACTTCTGCTTATCTCGAAGCTTTGTCCTCTGCAAACCAGCCCAGAAATGAATATAGCGTGGAATCTGTGATATAATGCTAACAGGATCCACTGGGGAAAATTTTCTAAAACATGCCCCATTTCTAGTATTCCACAAAGTCCACAAAATGGAAGCAACACCAACTGCCATCAGCCTTTTTGTGTTGCTAACTTTAAAATTCATAGTCCACTCACAGAGCTCATCTATATTAACGGGCAGTTTCTTTGAATCAAAAGTGCAAGCTACTACATCCCAAACATACCTAGCAACAGCCAGCAGAGTAAAAGAAAAGATGATTTAACTGTCTTTTTTTTTGCTGTCTCTTTACGCAACAAAATCTACAAGTCTCATCTCCAGACCACCGTCTGTTCACTAGATTATCCTTAGTGAGGATACTATTTCTAGAAGCTAACCAGAGAAAAAATTGTAGAATTTTGACAGTAGAGATTACCAAGCACACCACCGCTTGGCGACAGTACAATCTCAGTTCTTCTCAACAATTAGTTTAGCTCTTGCATGTCCAGACTCTATCCTGTACTGCTCGCCCATCCCCAGATGCGTCATCAAGAACCAGACGACGGTGAGCAGCTCGCCGCCGTTGCTCAGCTGTTTGGCGTGGAAGTTGCTCCGGCAATTGCTCGCGGCGTAGCATAGCATCTCCACCCACACCACGCGAATAAGCCGCCACCTCTTGCCGGGCTGCAGCTCCAGCAGCGACTTGGCCAGCCGGCACGCATCGAACAGCACGGACTTGCTCCTGTCCCCCTTCACATCCCTCGGTGCGATCTCCGCGTTCACCTCGAGGACCATCATTGCGGCGGAACGCTCGTCTGGTCGAGTCATCTCCCTTGCGAAAAAGTTCTTGGCCTCCGCACAGGTATCTCCGAACCTGATCTGCCCGATGCCGGCTGTCAGCATGAAAGGGCGGGCCACGAGCAGGAAAAGCATGTAGTTTGACACAGCCCTGCTGATGCTGACATACTCAGAGAGCTTGGCGTCATCGCTACTGTCGTCGGAGTAGAGGCAGAGGTCTGTGGCGATGTGCCAAAGAAGAATGCTCTCGTCGAACTCCACCTCGACGCTCCAGCCCAGCTCCTTGTAGTAGCCCTTGCACTGGAGTGCCCACTGGCCCCTGTGGTTGCTGAACTTGCGGTAACTTTCGGTGTCGACGATGCTGACCGCCTTATCTTTCAGCTCCCTGAACACCAAGGTTTTCAGCTCGGATGACACGTCTATGTGCCAGATGTACAGCCAACTGTCCCAGTGTCCTTTGAGCCCGAGCAGCTTCAGAATCTTGGTGACCAATGTTGGTCTGTCCTGGAGACAAAAGCTGATGAGATTGTGTTGCGCCATTGAATTAGACCACCTCGCCCTGTTTTCTGGCCGGAAATACTTTAAGCACCGGAGTATCAGATGGCTTAGCGAATGGCAGATGGAACCTTCCAGAGCAGCGTATGTCCAGTAGGATACAAGCATCATACCAATAGCAGAAAGCTCTAAGCAAAGCGCTCCTCCAAATAAAAGATTGGTGATGGCGACATCGATGCCCCCGGGCCGACCCTTGACATTGAAGAGGACACAGGCTGTTGTTGTCGAAACAAGCGTGAAACAGCGGAACAGGCGGCCATACCAGGTGTGTATCACTGCCGCCTTGGAATGCAGGGTGTCATACATGAGAGATAGCTCGATCTCGATGATCTTGTACGCCTGTTCTGGCGTCAGCCGCAGAAACGTGGCCTGGCTCCCGGTACGGTCTCAAATACCTCATGGATGTCAGCTGGGACTGGCAAGTGACGAGGGTCTCCGAGACGGAATTCACAGTCCGCTTCCCCTCGCGCGAGACTCTGAGGATGAACACGCGCAGGGGTCAGATCTTCCTCCCGCTCTGCAAGCGCGATGTGGACATCCGCGAGGCCTTTGTCACTCCCAAACCAGGGAAGGCCTTCCCTTCGGTGTGGGTCCAGATTACCGGCCTTCCCGGCGACCTGATGGAGAAGGAGAGGCTCTTGGCGGCGCTTACCATGCTGGGTAGGCCTATCGACGTGGATGAGCTCTCCCTCAAGAAGTGGAAGACCGAGCCCATCCGCATCCGTTTCCAATGCCGTCACCCGGAGCGTATCAAAGGGACGGTGCAACTCTGCGTCAATGGAGAGCCTTACACTTTGGGAGTGTTCGCTGAGCTCAACGCACCCGGGGGAGGTGGTGCGAGCGGCCCTCCAAAGCCGCCTGCTCCTCGCGATGACGACGATGACGATCTGGATGACCTGGACTCCGACGACAAGAGCGACGGGGAGCGCTGGAACCGTCACCGCAGGAATGACAAGAACGACAAGACGGGAGCTGCTACCAACACCAAGGCCGGCCAAGACGGCGGGTCGCTGGGTGGGTCAGGGAAGACCACTCGGGCTGCTGCGCCGGGCTCGCGCAGCGCGCCCTCGCTGGGTGCGATTCCAGACCAGTATGGGTCCAACCTCGCTGGTAACATCCCGGGCCTCTCCCTCTCCTGCAGGTTCGAGGCCCTTGCTGATCTGGACCAGACGGAGCCTGGAGACGGTGCGCCCACCCCCTTGGACACCTCCCTCCCTGGCCTGGAGGAGTCCCTCGCGTCGGGCGAGACGGTGTCCCATGTCACCGACCCCGTGGATGCTTGGCTCCTGGACAGCCCCACCGGCCAGGCCCCCGGGGATGCGCTGGGCTCGAAGCCCCCGATCTCTGAGCCGGACCTCCGCGGCGAGGTGGTCGCTGCCATCTCCCTCTCCCAGGGCAAGCGCACCAAGGTGGTGGAAGTGCAGGCGTCGCCAAGGACCACCAAGAAGACGACGGCGGCGAGTGCGGTGCGGAAGAGCTCCAGGAACCAGGGGCCGGCGGCCAACCGCCCGGTCATGGAGAGGGCCAAGATGCTGACCAAGGCCAAGAACCTCGATCCCCCTTCTTCTGGACCAGGTAATCCCTTCGCTGCCCTGCCCTCCCTCTCTGACACGCACATTTCCTCCGTCATCACCGACAGCTGCATTGTTTTCGTACCAAGCGCGGGCCCTCGGGAAGAGGCCATTTCCCTCCTTCGCGCGAAGGAGCAGGTCCAAGCTGCCCTCGCGGAGGCCGCGGCCGACAAGGCACGCCATGCCGCGGAGCTCGCTGCCAGGGAGGCAGTCGAGAACTCCGCCGACCCCCCCAGGGTAGGGGGTACGGATCTTCCCAATGCGCTTGATCTCCCGGCGGAAGCGGACTGTGGGAAAGCCAGTTCTTCCTCGGCCAGGATCACTCGTAGCATGTCGCGGAGCAAGCGCTCCACGCGACCTCTGCTGACGGCCCGCAAGGGGCGCGGGATGAAGCTAAAGGGCAAGCCATGAGAGCCCTAATCTACAACATTAGGGGCTTCGGCGAACAGGGTCGCCGCACGCAGCTCAAAAACTACCTACGTCACAACCGCTGCGACATCATCGGTCTCCAGGAGACTATCAAGGCGGACTTCTCAACCGCCGAGCTCCGTAGCCTGGAGTTTGGTAGCCAATATGTCTGGAATTGGGTTCCGGCTGACGGACATTCGGGAGGAATGCTCCTTGGCTTCAATGATGATACCTTCGAGGTTGGGGCCTGGAAGAGCGGCTCCTTTTTCTTGTCCGCTCCGGTGTTCCAGCGTAACAACCGGCTACGGTGGACTTTCTTCCTTGTCTATGGGCCGGCCGACCATCGCCGCACGGACGAGTTCCTGGGGGAGCTCATCCAAGCCGTCAACGCCTCGCCTTACCCGGTGGTGGTAGGGGGCGACTTCAACCTAATCCGGTGTGGCGCGGACAAAAACAACGGGAACATCCATAGGGCAAGGATGCTTCAGTTTAATGAGGCCATTGCTTCTATGGCGCTCAGAGAGCTTGAACGAGCAGGGGCTCGGTTCACATGGACCAACAAGCGCCTAGACCCTGTCCGCTGCGTTCTGGACCGAGTCTTGGTATCCCCAGCCTGGGAGGCTGCCTTCCCTCTGTGTTCCCTCACTGCCCTGACTAGGATCGGTTCAGATCACACTCCTCTCCTCCTATGCGACGGCATGAACGCACCACAGAGGACCTCCCGGTTCTTCTTCCAATCTTGGTGGTTTGAGGTTCCGGGATTTCTTGAGCTGATGAGGGACAAGCTCACCCACTTCCTCCTCGATCTGGGTCCGCACAGATGCTGCATTGACCTTTGGCAATGCACATCACGCCACTCCCGCCAATTCCTGAAAGGATGGGGAGCTAACCTGGGTAAGGCGCGGCGAGATCGCAGAGCCACACTTCTGGCGCAGGTGGGAGACCTGGATCGTCAAGCTGATGGGCCAGGCCTTGACGAAGAGGGTTGGGCCCTCAGGTATCACCTCGAAGATCAGCTGATCTCCATGGACAGGATCGACGAGGAATACTGGAGACAACGCAGTCGCCTCCGTTGGACTCTGCAGGGGGACTCTTGCACGGCCTACTTCCACGCGATTGCGAATGGGCGTAGGAGGAAGTGCTCCATCCCCCGGCTTGTGACCGATCTGGGAGAGATCGATGACCAACAGGCCCTAATGGAACACATTTACCAGTTCTACCAGGGCCTGATGGGTTCGGTGGGCGAACCTAGGAGGTTTGCCCTGGGCGACAACCTCTGGGAGGACGAAGGCAGGATCTCGGAAATTGATAACCGGGATCTGGAGCTCACCTTCACTGCTGAGGAGCTTGACGAGGTCCTTCACAGCATGAAGCCCGACTCGGCCCCTGGCCCGGACGGCCTTCCTGTCCTCTTCTTCAAGAGATTCTGGGAGACTCTCCGCGCGCCCATTCTGAAGATCCTGAACGACTTTGCCCTAGGGAGGGTTGACATCGCACGCCTCAATTTTGGGATCATCTCCCTGATCCCGAAAGTTAAGGGTGCGGACCAAATCAAACAGTTCAGACCTATCGCCCTTATCAACGTTATCTTTAAATTTGTTTCTAAGGCCTACGCGATTAGACTTGCTCCCCTTGCCCATAGGACCATTGACCGCGGACAGTCGGCTTTTATCCAGGGGCGATGCCTACATGAGGGAGCTCTGGCCCTCCATGAGATTATCCATGAGCTCCACTCTAAGAAGCAAGAGGGCTTGCTTCTTAAGCTTGACTTCGAGAAAGCCTTTGATCGGGTTAACTGGGACTTCCTCCAAGAAGTTCTGCTCCGTAAGGGTTTCTCGGGCATGATGGTTCACCGACTCATGCAACTGGTCAAGGGTGGCCAAACTGCGATTAACGTCAATGGAGAGATTGGACCATTCTTCCGAAACGCCAGGGGTGTGCGCCAGGGAGACCCCCTCTCACCCATCCTCTTCGACTTCCTCGTAGACAGCTTTGCGGCGATGCTTTCCAGGGCATCTGCAGCAGGCCACATTCGAGGAGTGGTTGACCACCTCATTCCAGGGGGAGTGACTCACCTGCAATACGCGGACGACACCTTGGTGCTCATTGAGCCCTCTCCGCTGGGTATTGCTAATCTCAAGACCCTTCTTCTTTGCTTTGAGAATATGTCGGGCCTTAAGATCAATTTTGACAAGAGCGAGGTTCTGCTGACAGGGGTCACAGAAGGGGCACGGATTGGGATTGCCCAACTCCTCAACTGCAAACTAGGTAGCTTCCCTATCCGCTACTTGGGTTTGCCGATTAGCGATCGTCCGCTTAGGGTAGCGGATTGGGGCTTCCTCCCGGATAAAGTTGGTCATAGGGTGGACCCTTGGCAAGGCCTCTACCTTGCCTCGGCTGGCAGACTAGAGCTGACGAACTCTTGTCTGACTAGCCTTCCCTTGTTTGCCATGAGCATGTATTTACTGCACGATGGCACCCACAAGGCGATGGACAAACACCGCGCCCGATTCTTCTGGGAAGGAGTCGGTAACCGTCGGAAGTACCATATGGTAGACTGGGCTACAGTTTGTAAGCCCAAAGCGTTCGGTGGTCTGGGGATCCTGAACACCAAACTCATGAACATCTCCTTGATGCTCAAATGGATTTGGAAGCTCTACCAAGATGAGGAGGGTCTATGGGCGGACCTTATCCGGGCCAAATACTTGGGAGGGCGAGACCTGTTCTCGAGGGAAGTCCCTACCAATGGCTCCCAGTTTTGGAATTCCATTCAGAAGATCAAATGGTATTTCAAAATCGGGGCAAAGCATGAGGTGCGCAATGGTGAGCGCACCTACTTCTGGCTGGACTGGTGGATGGGTGCGGGCCCTCTTCACTCCCGCTTCCCACGCCTGTTCAGCTGTTGTTTGTCCCCCTTCGCCACCGTCAAAGACGCGCGTGTCATTGATGGTGCGCATGGGGAGTGGCGGATAGGGTTCCGCCGCCAGCTTGGGATGGCTGAGCGGGTGGAATGGGACAACCTTTGCAGGGAGGTTCACGCCCTTTTTCCCTCCACCCAGGAGGATATTGTCACCTGGTCCCTGGAGCCCTCTGGTCGCTTCACGACCAACTCGACCTACCTCCACCTGTCGCGGGGGGCGACTACTACCTGCTTCAAGGAAGTTTGGCGCACTCGTGTTCCACCCAGGATCAAAGTCTTCCTCTGGCAACTGATCCGTAACAGACTTCCTTCCTCGGCTCAGGTGGCCAAAAGGCGCGGACCTTCGGATGGTCTATGCTCGCTTTGCCACGAACCTGAGGACTGCAACCACATCTTCTTCCTATGTCCTATGGCTAGATTCATGTGGGCCGGAGTCAGGGAGCTTCTCCGGTGCGACTGGAACCCTGCAGGGGCAGGGGATTTCATCGCGTTGGCCAATGGTCTTTCGGGCCCCTTGCGTAGGCTAGTTTGGTTCACTTTTGCGGCCCAATGCTGGTCCCTTTGGAACATTAGAAACAAACTAACTATCGAGGGAAAATTGATTGGCTGCCCAGCTGATGCTTTCTATCATATGCTTCTTCACATGCAGCACTGGAGGGCTCTGGTCAGACCGACGGACCTGGCACTGGTGGACACGGCGGTGGGCGACGTCCGGAGGCTATACTCGCGGACTAGAGGCGACAGGACTCCATGATGAGGATCGTATCCGTTGCAGCGCTTCTTTGTTCCGTAGCTATTTGCCTCTTCTTAGGACCCAGGGGGTTGGCTATCTTCATGTTTCTTAAGACTTATCTTGTATGGAACTGGTTATTGTATGACTTGTATCGGTGGTTGCCGTGTTGGCTTTATCTATAAAGCTGGGCTTAGGCCTTCTCTTTAAAAAACAAATAGGCGCTTAAAGGTCACAAAGAAGCAGAGGGCCTCGGTGATCACCGTGGCGTAAGGCACGGTCTCCTCTGCGATGGCCGCGGTGGTGACTCCAGTTCTCCGCTCCGGTTCAATGACAATCTCTGCTTGGAGCCCTGCCTCACGTGTGAAGCGGTACTCCTCCATGAACTTGGCGTAGTTGGGGCCTGGGTCTGGCGTTGTGACCATGCTGCTCCGCAAGTTGTCCATGCTCGCGCACTTTAGCGCCCATGTCCTCTCGCCGTACTTAAGAATGCCACTCAAGAACATGAACACGGCCGGGTATAGGGTATCGGCACCAGGGCGTGACTTGGAGAAGACGTACACAGCAAGCACAACCTGGTAATAGCGAGTAGAAGGCAAGAAAAGACAGAACATTGTTACTTCAAGTTTGTTAAGTGGCCAGTACGTACTCGGCAGTGCACAAGATTCAAGCAAGTAACTAACTAATTAAGTATATATACCTGCGACAGCAGGCTGAGCAGGTGACGCTTCCAGAGTTCATTGTCTTCGATGGAGAATGCAGTGATGGTGTCCTGGCCACCAAGGTGAAGGAGGAGGAATGGCGCCCAGAATACTTGTATTCTGTGGTTGCGGTTGAAGAACTCTGGGTCACTGATGCCTTTGGGCACGTGCGTCTGGGATAGGTACCCAAGGGCGTAGATGGCGATGGAGTCTGCCAGCAGGTAGGCCAGCCAGAGGAGCACGCCGAGTAAGGCGGAAACGTTGCGCTTCCGGATGCCGGCGGAGAAGAGAAGGAACACCTGCAGGGCGAGGCTGGTGAGCACAAGCACGCGGATTTCCCACTCGCTCCACACAGCCAGTAGGCCTCCCATAGAGTGTGTGTTCATGCCGTTTCCTTCCGTCTCTGCCCTCCACTCCGGTGGCTCACACTTCTGTAGAATCATATCCTAGTCCTCATGGGAAGACTTGACTTGCGGTCTTCCATGGGTCAACCCCACGCGGCATGCCTTATTCTTAATTATTAAGATGGGGAGCTTTACGCGTCTGGGATCTCGCCTAACATGGAAGAAACCAGACGCCAAAGTTTGCACTAAAGTCAAGGGCCGTCACTCTCATGCACTCTGTGTGTGCAGTGACTAGTGGTTCAGTTAGCTCCACCCCTTTATGCATTATCCTGAATCCAGCAACTACTGGAAATTCGTCTATCAAAGTACCTACTTCAGAGCAATTTCTGGTTAGAAAGGCCGAAGAAATTCGATGGCTGTGGTAGTGCAGTTTCTGGTTAGGAAGTTCATCGATGGCCTGGCAGAGGAGGGAGCCTCGGAGCTCCCTTTCAGCACCTATTTCTGCGAAATGAGAGCTGAGTTGGAGAAGGCAACCATTTCTTCCAGCAACGCCGATGAGCTCCGAGAGTGCATGTACGAACTCAATAATCTGCTGTCCCAGTGCCGCATGCTCATCGACCGGACAAATACCTCCAGCTGCTTCTCCCTGTCCAAAGCCTGGAACTCCAACAAGGTCAAGAAAAGGGTGGTCACCGTGAAGCGCAGAGTCCTGCAGTGCGTACAGCACGATCCCAACGGTGATGCTGCAGCCTTGCAGGAGGACAGCAGCACCACCGGGTTCAGCCGTTGGACTACTTCTTGGCCTGAGCAGAGCATGATCCATGGGTTCGACCAACAGTTGTCGGAGCTAGAGCAGAAGGCGTTCAGGAACTGCAGCCCAGGACGACTTACCGGTGTCGGCATCGTTGGCATGGGTGGCATCGGAAAGACTGCACTAGCGCAGCTCGTGTTCAACAGCCAACAGGCTAGGGGCCGCTACTTCCCCAGAATCTGGGTGTGCCTTTCACGCACTGCTTGCACCGCGAAGGACGGCGCCGCGAAGGACGTGCGCAAGGAAGTCTTGCAGAGCATACTTATGGCTCTCGGCCTCGAAGAGGAGATCGTATTGTCAATTGATGGCGGTGGTGCTAGTCTAGGAGACCTGGAATCAGCTGTCCATGAGAAGCTCAAGGGGAAACGATACCTCATAGTATTTGATGATGTCTGGAAAATCGACGGCTGGTATGCCGACGTTGTGGGCCCCCATAATGCCTTGCCAGGAAGCTACCAGCAGTCGAATTGCCTTGCTCTCAGCTTGCCTAAAGAGAGAGGCGGAGTGGTGGTCGTTACCAGCCGGCTGGAGCAGGCAGCAGAGATGATGGTGGGGAAGAGCAGTGTATACCGTGTGCAGCCCTTGGCCGACAGAGAGAGCTCATGGGCAATCTTCATGGATGCACTATCCAAGGCCAGACCGGCACTGGCCAAGGAAAGACGGGCGATCGATCTCACCACTATTAACAACATGAAAGAGGAAATTCTTGAGACCTGCAGTGGGCTACCGTCAATGGCCAAGGCGATGGCAGACATCTTTGCAGATAGTCTGTCATCACCAGCATCAACTTCTAGCCAGGAACTTAGCTTGAGTGGTGGAATTGTGAAGTAGGCAACATATCTGTAATGGACCAAAATGATACTACTATATAATATCTGTATATGGGTTTATGGATTGTCACATGAAAATTATGACATGATTTCTTATGAAAAAGTTAACTGCAGTGTCAGACCTTTACGGCCTTCAAAAATATATTGTGACAAACATTCAAGTCAAAAATACATTTTTTGAGAAATTTAGTGTAAAAAAGGCCAATAAAATTTTGCTGGAAGGGGGTAACAAACTTTTGCATGACGACATGAAATAGCATGTGTGAGAGAGACTAACTATAACTTGCGGAACTTCAGTAGGGACTGCTCAAACTTGTTTTCCGGAAAAACTTGCTTCTCTCCCAGCATGAAAAGCCTGAAGAGAATGGTTCGGAATATCATTGAAAATGGATGAATTTCTATTTGCTGTCATACGACAGCCATATGCCACAGATGGAATAAAACGGTTGTTTGACAATGCTCAAATATATACTGTTTGGCTGATATGATGTATAACTTGTGCAGTAAAGAGAACAAATGAACACCCTGGCTTCATGCATCTCTTTTTCCTCTCTTTTATATTTGTATTTTGTTTGTAACACTGAGAGCGAAATTGACTTACTACAGAAGTAATAATGAGAACTCACTTGATTTGGTTTTCTGTTCTACTCTATGGTTTCATGGGTGTCACAGTTCATCCACACTCCATCCTTGTCACAAGGGAAAGATTTTATATTGGTACATCTGAAGACCTCCAGGAAAGTCAGGTTCGGAAACATCTCATGCACCTGGGTCCATTCTAACACTAGGTAATTCAAGAATTTCAAACGCAATATCTCAATGTTCCACAGCTCGGACATGCTCTTTTCTCCAAAAGTCTGTAGCATTCCTCCTGTGAAGTAGAGCCTCTGCAGTCTCAACAGCCTACTCGGACTCAACCAAACCGGCATGTTCTCACCAGGGAAGCAACGTAAGTCTAGCTTTTCGAGATGGGGAGGAAGGGATAGTGAAGTTAACAATGCTGTTGCTGCAGAATCTTGTTGGCTCACTCCTTTCTTTGATAGCAACACAGCCCATGTAATGGTCAGCACACGAAGAGCTTTAATGTTCGCAACTTCATTCAGTTCGTCTTCTGTCACTACAACTTTACTTCCAATATATATGCTTAGCTTCTTCAGTTTGTCCAGCCTGACCAGCTCCGCTATCCGACAATTGTAATTGCCTGTAGACCCACCAATGACAAACCCTTTCAGCACTTGTAGTTCAGTAAGCAAACCAATGCCCCTTGGCATGCCCTCCAGCAGGTAGCATTCTGAAACGTCAAGGTGGGTCAGCATCTGAAGAGACGTGATGCTATCACTCAGTCTCTCAAGGTTATGACAAGCATGAAGATCCAAGATCCTGAGATTTGGGAGTGCACCGATCGAAGCAGGAAGCTCAGTAATACGGGAGATACCCCTCAGACAAAGATATTTCAATTGTTTGGATAAATGCAGTCCATCCAAAAACTCGGTGCTGTCAACCTCAATATGGTGACGGTAGAAGTTATGCCATCGACCTAGTTGAAGAACTTCAATCTTTCTCAAATCTAAGAACGAATCCTTCTCAAACTGCAGGTATTGTTCGCTCACATTAAATATTGTAAGAAGGTAGCCAGGATTGGACAGATTTCTGGGTGGTCCCATTCCTGCTACCTGAATATGTTCTCCAACTAGACAAGCACGGTGAGTTCCTGAAAAGCCCCATGTTGCATTTCCATCTGAATCGAATTCAAAAAATTGTTCTTGGCTTGCAACGGTAATCAACATACGCCGAATCCAAGGGTGCAACTTACATTGGTTCACACTACAGTTACGTTTATGATGTACAGGTTCAATCATCTCTGCAGTGATCAACCTCTGGAAGCAGTCGTTGCCAATATCTTCGGCTGTCTGACTTCTTGTGGCTTCTACTAACCCTTCACCAATCCACCAATAGATCATGGCCCTCTTGCTAATAATGGATTTTTCTGGGAAAATAGAGAAGCACAACAAGCACAGCTTTAGCTGAAGATCAAGATTATAATAGCTGAGCTGCAATTCAGATACCGTGGAGCTCTCAAGGATTTTCCTCTCAATCTCCAATTTTTTCCATTGCTCTGAAGCATTTGCAGACAGCAATTTTGATGGTAAAGATGATGATAATAATGCAGGAGCTTCTTGCTTGATCAAAGGAACATGGAGAGGAAATTTCATGCGATCTTTTAACTTTGACATTTCAGAGTTCACGATCTGAAGCTTAGAAAGTACAAATTGCTGCTGGCTATCTTCTTCTATGATGTCATCTAAATGTCGAGCTATTCCCCCAAAGTCACTGATAATCTCACTTTCCCATTTAGAAATTCCCTTTAGTATATCCTCCATGTCATGTGTTTCTCTCTCGATATTTTCGAACAGAACCTTGATCTCCGAAGGTAAACTTTCCTCATCCAGTGCCAATGAAAGAACTCTCGCTTTCGACAGTTGCATAAGAAAGGGAGACACAACTTCCTCCAACGTCCTTTCCTGTGACATCTTACTTTACTGAATGACCTGAAACTCTAAGAGAAACTGACATTAGAATTAAAGACAGGCATATAGTGGCTTCAGTAGTGTTCATAATGACAAATTTAACAAATGCAAAGTTGCCCCTTTAAATATTCTATAGTGCAAAGGACCTACCAACAGATAAGTACATCCTAGCCAACATGTATATCATAGCACTTTCTGCTATGCTTGCTTATACTTCCCTCCGGTAATACCAAAAGTCCAAAACCACAGTGAAGTTCTCCAGGAATTAATTTGACACAAGCCAATGATTGGAATGGACCAAAGGTGTAAATCGAAATGCTCAGTATCTCTCGGACCTTCAAATTAGATGTGATTATTTTTGGAACAACGAAGTTAGATGTGAAAGGTTGCGATGCACCAGCTAATTGCAAAATATATTGCTTACTAAAGAGTATGGAGCCCATCACTGAAAAATGGCGAGCCAGGATTGAAGCAAAACCCGGGCCGGAAATTACGGCTGTTGCTTTTCCGAAAATTGCCCCAAGCCAAAGAGTCAAAATAGGGCAAAATTGCACACCTATGGTAGAATTTCAACTCAGTGTTCAGTGATCCATAGAAGTTGATAAAAACATGACAAAAGAACCTTATATAGTATGTTTCTCTAGAATTCTATGGAATGAAATTAATAAGAAAAACGATCAGCTCAAGCTTCAAGGAACGAGAATAAATGGAGAAATCGCCTCCAGGCCCTGGACAGGTTAGAATAATGCTTAGATGGGGATTGGTGTCTGTGTTTTGGGAAAAATAGTCACCTGTTGTGGATAGCAGGTGTTCGGCGAGCCGGTGTGAAACGCGGCGGCGAAGTAGTTCAGCAGAGGTCGGGGGCGAGGGCGACACAGGGTAAGTGCGGCGGAGGCGGAGGCCAGCCGGCGAGCGGCGATGAAGCAGTTCGCTCGCTCGTCCCTGTGCTCCTGTGCCACAGCCTGACTACCTCCTCTATGGGCTGTGTGGGCTAGCGACCCAGCAGGACGCGCTCGGCCGTCCGTTTTGAGTCGTTTGGATGCGTGAGCGGACACCCGGACAGCGATCTGTTTGGGTCGCACGCTGCGTCCGGACGCAGCGCAGAGTAAAAAAAATAAAAGAAAATAAATATGAAAAATGAAAATAACAAAAAAGTCAATTTAAACTAAGGGTTTATTAAACTTGGCCCTATTTTGGGCAAATTTTTACACAAAAGAAAGCCCTATATGGGCTTTAAACTAAAAAAAAAACCTAGGCCAGGATTTTCGAGCACGGCGTGGCGGTACTACTCAGTAGTACTGTCATCGTCATCGATGAGGACGACGCCCGGCGGGGACGCGCTGTCCGGCCGGACACGGAGGGCGCCGGACTCCGGCCAGGGCGACCACCGCGCCCTTTCCTGCGGAGCGGGTTCGAGGCTCGCCGCCCGCACAGCGCGCCCCGCGGCCTCCTTCCGCTGCCGCGCCGCCGGCCTTCGCCCGCCTCCGCCGAGCGCGGCCCGCGCTCCTCCTCCGCCGAGCGCCCGGCCCTCCTCCTCCTCCCGGAGCGCGGCCCGCGCGTCCTCCCGCCGCGCACCATGTCGAGGAAGGCCCACGCTCCGCCGCCGCCGGCCATGTCCTCCGCGCTCGCGCGGTAAGCGCGCGCCGGCCGGCGGGTCGTTTAGCTCGCGGATGTTCGCCGCCTCCTCGTCCTCCTCCTGGGGCGGCCGGTGCGGCTCTGTAGAGGCCGCCGGGGCGGCGGCCAGCCCGCCTAGCAGGCGTGCGCGGCTACGCGCGAGGGCCGCGCCATCGCCGATGTGAAGCATGTGCGTCGGCGCGCATCGTGCTCCACCTCGAACCACAAGTTCCAGTTGGGACTTGCGTCACCGTAGGCGGGGTGCTCCCGGAGGTCCGTCGGCGGCTGCGCGCGGCGCCTCCTCGGATCTCCGCGACGGGCGCGGCGAGCCAGATCGGCGACCGAACCCGATCTCGGCTCGTGCGCCCGCGTGAGGTGCACGTCCCACGGCATTGGGACGCCGCATCCCGAACATCCGCGCCACCGCTACGGTGACGTAGATCCATTCTCTGAGAGGTGCCGGCGGCCCCATCTCGAATGCCGCCGCGCGATTCGCCGGCCGCGCCGCCCGTGGTCGTTGGCGCCCGGGAACTCGCGCCGAGCCATGGCGGCGCGGAAGCTCGGCGTGGTCGGAGGGAGAGGGGACCGGATAGGATTCTCTCCCACATTTAATGCAGGGGCCGACGGGTAAACGCGCGGCGTGCAGCGCGACGGGCGCCCATTTGCCCGATTCTTCGCGCGGCCGGTCACGCAGTTCGCGCTTCCCTTGCTCCGTGCGCCTGGCACGCCGCGTTGGAGATGCGCTGATAACTATGGGCTGAGATGCCGAGTGCTTACAAAGAGGCTGCTGTTGTCATGGGTCCCTCCTCCGATTGGACCGATTAGTGGAAATTGAACATCCGCTCCGACTAGTCGACAGATATTATGGGGCCAGTAAACGAAGAACAGCAACAGAGGAGGGGGAAAGGGCGGAGCGGGGTAGGCGAGACCACGAGAATGAGAGGGCGTTGGACTGGGAGCTAGCTCGTCGTTCATCTTCTCTGCTTTGTTCGGCCGTTCGGGTATCCGAGGTTTGTGAGTGTAAATTTAATTTCATTATCTGAAGCATTGTTACAGGAATCATTCGACCAGTGAGTAAATTTCGGAATCCTCAAATTCCCCAGTTTACCGGCTAAATTCGCCCCCAACGCGGTTCAACTTTGTGCGGAACCAGATCCACGTTTGCTTATGCTTTCACAAGTTCCGAGAGTAGTATTTTGTTTTCTAGGAACACTGGGTAGCGCTGCACTTAAATTTTTTTTTTTTAGATTGGACGAAAATCAAAGCGATTTGAGTAGGTTGCGAAAACGCCTGCTTTTAGGGGTACGAGCACCCATATGTTTTTCATGTCAACCAGAAACTATCTGCTGCTATGTTCTGCGCGATGTTACCTTCTTAATCTTTGTCCAGAGAAGAGTGAGTTCTCTCGTGTATTGTCTTCAGATCAGAAGAGTTTTGTTTTAGTGCTTTGTTTCATGAAAAGGATTAAGTTAACTGCAAACTGGGAAAACAATGCCTAAAACATCAATCATAAGCAGAGTAAAGCTAGATGATCAGCAGAAAATTCCTTTTTTCGATAAAGGGAATATATTAATATCGAGAGATACCAATTACACCCAGCCTCTGCAACAACGCACCACCCTAATGGCACTACGGATACACACAGCCAAAAAAAACAAAAAGAAAACTAAGAAACAAAAGTCCCGCTACAGTATCACGGACCTAACAACAGCAATACATCCACCACCATGACAACACCTGAATTGCAGACTCTCCAAAAACGACGCCTCCAAGAAGGGAACAGTGCTCCAACACCGTCGTCGCCCGATCAAAGATCTTAGGTTTTCACCCCGAAGATAGTCCCCACTCTCAAAACAATGCCTCCACCAAGGTCACCAGGCACAAATAAGGCCAGACCTTGGATTTTCACCTGAAAGGTAGGACTGCGCTTCACATGTGTTGTAGCCCCCACTTTCATACTGCTGTGAAGGGACACCAAGCAAGCCCCTCAACAAGCAGACTTGAACCTCCCTTAGCTAGTCCTCCCCTCCGGCCTTCATGAAATTCTCTTCTTCCGACTTTCATCATGGATCCATAGTCACTTGATGTCAACACAGAAAAAGAGCTTCGCGCCGCTCCCTCCAGAACCAAACGGTCGGAATAAACGCATGGGTGCGCACGACCGAATACCTCTGATCCAGCAAACCGTGCAAACTTTTACTAACTACTAGATTTTTTAGAAGTCAAACCGTGCAAACTTTGACTAAGTTCATACCAAAAATATATCAACATCTAAAATATCAAATTAATACCATTAGATTTATCATGAAATATACTGAATATGGTATACATTTGGTATTTCTCAGAAAACTTGGTCAAAGTTACTCTCTAGTTTGACTTCTGTGGAAACCAATGCGCACGTTCGACCAAGCTTATGGACAAATATATGAACATCTAGAATACAACATCCATATCATTGATTGACCCTTAAATATAGTTTCATGGTGTACATTTTAAATATTGTAGATATGATATTTTTCTTCATATTTTTGGTCAAACTTTGCAAGATTTGACTTTTAGCTAGATTTATATGTCTAGGGATGTAGTACCACTATTTTACGCTAAATTCACACATTAATGAGAAAATTACACCATTGACTAGTTAACATCTGCTACACAGGTGCACGAGGTGATTGTTTGTTTACACTTAACCTGAGCATTCAGGCTAATAAAAAAAGGAGGGGTGTCATGGCATCCTACTGCTGTTTTAGGAAATCAAGGAGGCCTTCACCTTACAATGACTTCTCTATACCACGATTTCGGTTGATATCAATCCAAGATATGCTCTACCTGGTTCTTCGTCCAGAAGGTGAAGTTGTTGTGATTGAGGGTATTGGTGGCTTGGGAAAGACGTGGGCGGCAAGAGCTGCATTTGAAACAGCGAGGAACTCAAATCGCTTTGATAACTATCTATGGATTTCATTGTCTGGACGTTGTAGTCGGAGACGATGCATCGAAAAGATTGCAACGTGTCTTTCAATTGACATCGGCGAGGAACTGTTATCATCAAGAATTAGGGTCATGATCATGGAACATCTCGCAAGAAGTAAGTTCTTGGTGGTTCTCGATAATGCTTATTTTGTTGAGGACAATATCTTACGGTACTTGGGAATTCCGGATCCTCGAGAGCAGAATTTTGGTTCGAAGGTCATTGTGACCACAAGAACCAGAAGGGCAACAGCAGTCGTGAAGCCAACAATAGTAATAACGCCAGAACCTCTCACATATCAAGCCTCATATGACCTACTGCATGAGAAGATTGGCAAAGATATTGATCCAGACTTAATTGAAAACTGCTTTGGCATGCCATTGTCACTTATCTTACTGGGTGGGGCACTTTGTGACGTCCCTACACAAGAGGAATTCAGAGTTTTAATCAGGGAAGCTTATGTGGCTCAAGGGCCTAAGGTATCAGTGTTCACCACAATGATCCGCCTTGTAGAGTTTGGTTACCGACGGCTTCCTTCTGTTACTGCTAGGCTCTGCTTCCAATACTGCTTAAACTTCCCTGACGATGAGGCAGTTCCTATCAAAGACTTGATCATTTTATGGATGGTACATGATCTTATTCCAGAAACTAGAGGCTATCATGAGGCTAACTGTATTGGTATGGAAATTCTTCATGTGCTGTCAAAGCATGGTTTGATTCATTTTGAAGGTGAGGATCATATCCGTGTGCATGATGTCATCAGAGAGACGGTGTTCCCTGAACATGAGAATGGCTACGCAGAACTGTATGATTGGTATATTGACAATTGCATTCGAATTTCGGAACTGTTCTTAAGAGGAAACCACTACATGAGAACTATATGTGAAGATTTCTTTTGTCGTGAGGGCACACTTAGAGTGCTGGACCTGTCGTTCACTCGAATCATATTCCTACCGCAATCCATTTCTCGTTTGTCATACCTCCGGTTCCTGCTACTAGTGGAATGTGGACACTTGGAGAAAATTCAGCACATAGGCTCGCTCGAGAAGCTGGAGATACTTAAGGCATCAGGTTGTTGCTCCCTAAAGAGTGTAGAATCTGGATCATTTGACCGTATGAGTTTGCTCGAGATCCTTGACCTTTCGAAGACTTCTATCGAATGCTTGCCATCTCTGGCTGCGTGCACCAAGCTTAACAAACTCCTGCTACAAGATTGTCCATGCCTTTCTGAGCAAACTACAGAAACTATCAGGTTCCCTTTTGGAGTTTCAAAAAAAGGTGCAGCAAGGAACTTACAACTAGGGGCAAGTAAGGATCTGGTGGATTGGATGGACATGCATTGGTTACCTTGTGGACTGACTTTTGAGTTATCTGACAGATTTGGCATGAGTATCTCTCAAGATGTAAACCAGACCAGCAAAACATACATTCATGCAAATCACGCCAACTTATTTCAGTCTTTGGATAAAGAATCTACACTCTGGTTAAATTGCTTTCGAAAGTTTCACATCGTTATCTCCCCTTCAAAGTTCGATGAAACCATGGGCAATGAATTCATAGAGCCAAGGACAAAATTCTCTTCTGTGGACTTGCGTTCCAGTGATTTCGATAGATTCCTGGAGGTAAACTGTGTCAGCATTACTAATGATATCGAGGGGGTTCTTGGTCATGCTGTGCTAATATCATTAAAAAGTGTGACAGAAACAGATGAAGTATGGAGTCTGAATACTGGAAAAATGACAGCAGCACAAGAACTTTGGATAGAGGAATGTCACCAACTGGAGAATCTTTTCTTGGTAGAAGAAGTGCATTTATTATCTAGAATAGGCAAGTTGCACAATATATGGATCTCCAACATGGAAAATTTAGCATACTTCTGCCAAGGGATTGAAGTTTTGACTAGTTTCAGCTGTCTGATGCACATGCACCTCGATTGCTGTCCAAAACTGAATTTTCTCTTTCCTTCATCACTACGCCTGCCGAATCTTCGTAGTCTACATATAAGGTTCTGTGACAGCTTGGAGAGAGTCTTTGACGAACCAATCAACGCAGAATATGCTCTTCCAGGATTACAGACACTGCAACTGTGGGAGCTTCCAGAGCTTACCTGCATCTGTGGAGGAGTCTTGCCATCTCTCAAGGACTTGAAGGTGAGAGGCTGTGCAAAACTGAAGAAGATTCCAGTTGGTGTGACTGAAAATAGTCCATTTTTTACAAAAATAATAGGAGAAGCGCGTTGGTGGAACGATTTAGTCTGGGACGACGAAGGTATCAAGCGCTGGATGCTGTTCAGAAACTGGGGGCCCCTTCTACCAAATTTTGCAACTGAGGGATGAACCTTCATGGATTTTCAACTATTTCCTGCATCATCATTTTCCCTTTGACCCAGCGGAGTGTTTCTTATCTCATAGTACGTTATTGCTGGGCATGCCTTGTATATAGGAGTACATCTCCAGCTTTATAATTGTTCTAGCGAATTGCTCTTTTATTTTTTGTACCTGAAGTCTGTAACAACGTGGAACGTCTTCAGTTATTTCATCCATCGTCTGAGCCACAATGTGTTTACTTTGTTCACGGCCAACAGATTGATCTGGTGTTGCTCGTACAGTATGACGCTCTTTTATGGTTTTACCCTTATCTGAATATGTGAGCCCCATTCGTCCCGATCCCCAGTCTGAAGTCGGAGGCGTCTTGTCCTTGCTGCACGGCAGCAGGTATTCCACAATAAATCGGATTTAATCTGGTGTACTTTATTTATACAAGGCTCCGCCGTGTCCCTTCTGCTGGGATTTATTTTGAGTGAAAATTTAATTTAGCTCCCAGGCACAAGTTCTGCCTTCACCACTCCCCTAATCTATACTATTACATTAGAGATTGTCGTTGGTCACTCAACGTATTTGATGGTCGTTATTAGGAGCATCTGGACCGTTCAATTTAATCATATGGTCTCCAGCTTCATCCGATCCGATTGATGTCAAACCAGCGCTTACAGGGCATCAATCATGCTCACAGGATTATGGAACATGAAGATATTTTCCTGTCATCAGAAGGCGATAATCGATTTCACAAGAGGTTACAAGTGACGACTAAAGCTAAATATCTAGTCGTTGGCGATGTTGTTGGGTAGTTGTTCTGGGATAGACTACAAAATCTCTTCACGCAAATTGGTAAAGATATTCACTTATCCAACGTTGTCACATTATATATGTTTCTAGAGAAATTTTACGGTACCCAGTACTCCTCTAGGTGACAACGGAGTACATGGCACATCCGGCCCTTGGTTTTAAGGGATATTTTAGGCAATGTTAAGGAAATCGGTAATCGTTAACTGCTCGGCCGGCTTGGGAGTAGCAATTAATCGAAATTCGGACGATTAACTGATTTAATCGATCGACTATTAATCGGTGCAATCTACACAAATTAGCACTTAAAAAATTTATATAAGAAAAATAATAGTATATGAGCCTCTATATGTTTCTCCCTACTTCTCTAAAGTCTAAAATCCTAGAAAAACTTGTACGCTTCTCCTCCATGACCTAATCTTTAAGGTCAGGAGCGAATCAGGATCCACTAGCCAAAGCCGTGTTCCTTCCTTCCATTTCTTCTCCTCTCACCTCTGAAGTTTATATTCTCCCACCACCTACCTAGGGTACGACCCCTCTTACACCTCAACCACCTAACCTATTGAAGGCGTCCTCTAGTTACTAGACGAGCTCCTAATGGTGATCGAGCTCCTGTATCTGAGGTCTGGGAAACTATGAGTAACTGGTCTGGGAAGGCAAGAAACTATTTGGCAACAGTGGAAATGAAGCTACTGGAGGCTGCAATCAAGCGGGAGCTTCGCAAAATCTACTTTATTGGGGAGGGCTAGCGCCTGTATTGATGATATGCATTGAAAATATTGTAGCTTTTTTGACCAATTGTGGTAGTTAATCGGGAAAATACCTAGTAATCGGACTTTCGGAATGATTAATCGGGCTAAAGGATTAACACAAGAGATTAATGGTAATCGACACGGTCAAGTCCCTAGTAGCGATTAATCGGCCTAGTAATCGTTGAATCGGCCTAGTTTTTGAACAGTGATTTTAGGTATCGTAGGCAATTGATCTTGGGGACGGTTAGACGAAAATCAATCGAACAGAATAAGCTTTGATTTCGATTTCTTCCCAAGCACACAATTGATTACCTACTGGATCTTGGAGAACATGAACAACATTACGAGATTATAATTGATTAAGTGCGATTAATTCAGATTCGCCAACACCTTCGGAAGACCAGCGCCATAGTTGTAGTTCCTAGATAGTCAGGTGGTTCCCTCGAGACTTGATGTATCACTACCTTCGCGATCGCTTTCAGCCTTTCACCAAGACAAGATCGGGGGAGCCGGCGGAGAGACACAGCGAACTCGATGGACATTTTCTATTCACTCAATGACCTCTGAATCCCTTCTTTATCCCCTCGCCTGGTCCATGTGAATCGATGATAGATTGATAGCCAGAGTCCTTTAACTCAAAGAAAAAGCATTGAAATTGAGACAAATCATTACAGGTTATAATCACGGATGCGAGATCATCAGTTTGTGCCTGATCTAAACGAGGTGCATCCACCAATGGCATATTTGATGTATGTGTTTCCATGACTAACCGCCTGAAGGTCTATATTCTGATTCTACCCCTTAAAGCTTGATACTCCTCGGTTTTCAGCTTTGGTACTCCATAATCTGGCTAGGGAGTACAAATGGATCACATCCATTAAATTGATGCAAATGGACGGGCCATATTAACTTAAGGATACTGTAAAAGGGCTCATGGCTCATGTTTCTAATGGTTGTTACTTTGAAGGTTTTGTTTCCTTATGCATCCATGTGCCACCTTAAAATTATTCGATCTCACAATATACAATTGAAATCATAAAAAAATAGCAATCTACCTAAACAACGCACTTGCACTAGCACATCCCAACCGGTTGTTGATATAATTTTATGGCCACGTAGATCACCAGTTGTTAGTGCAGAAAGTCCAAACAGTTAAATATCCCTAAAAATAAACCCAAAATTGTACTTTGTTTTCGATAATAACAAAGATAATAATGAGACATTTATCTACGGGAATATGTCATGTTATTTTTTACATTATGCTCTCTTGGCATGGTAAATAAGTGGTTCATCCAACATGCATGGTGGGAATTCTAGGTTGCACTCTAAAAAAATCACGTCGATTATACTGATAATGATAAGTATTGTTGTGCAGACTATTTTTGAGCATAACAAGAATTTTTTGGTATGGTAACTCAAGTACCATAAAAATGAAGCAAAAGAAAATATTTGTATTGTTGTACGAAAATATCTAAGGAACATTGAGGCGTAGAATATATTTTTTTAATATAAAATAACCAGTCGAGTGTTTCTTTCATATTTAAATGATGCCAATTATAACGGTTGTCAACATATAGTTCAGACGGAGTAGAGTCTTATGAGTTCCTAGAATATTTTGCGGCTGTTTTTTTACACGTAAATTTTTACATGCATTGTTATTTGTTACGATATATGTTGCGAGAAAAATATAAAAACCGTAGCAACGCATGTACATCCGGTCATTAAGGGTCAATGGATCGAAGAGATCACAGGCTCGCAGCGGGTCCTCCTCCCTAGCGCTCGCGCGCCACACATCCTACCGATCGCTGAAGGATCGCCGACCTGGGCTTGATTGATGGAGGCCCATTTGTGCATCCCGGCCTTCGCGTGTTGGTTCTTTTGTTGGCTTCTCAACTTCGTCCAGATTGCTTGTACTAGGATCGGGCCAGGCGGGTATTTAAGGTGGTGAAACTTTTCTTCCGGCGGCGAGGTGGGACTAAAAATTGAACACATACTTTTCGTTGTGCCACCCGCCCGGCCGACGCTGCTCTTGCATGCGGTCAGGCTTTGTTCTTGACGCGTTGTGTCGTATACTAGTGTGAACACGCGGCTTCTTTTGCATGCGCTTGGTGCGAGCCGCTGCTCTTGCATGTATGCTGGTGCTGCTCTTGCGTGTGTCAGACGATGCTTTTGTATGAAAGAAAAGTACGGTCCTCCATTGAACCAGCTCCTGGTGGTGAACAGAGCATAATACACCACATGGTCTGTACTTTTTTTTCGTATAGCTAACTCACGGCTGTGCACACTAGTATTAGAAGGATGATAAATACATGGACAAACATGCATGTACGTGGACGTGCACATATGCATGAGAATGATACCCGAAACTCTCTATCTTCTAGGCGAAGCATCCATCATTTGCACAAAAAAGGGAAATTAAAGCATCAAAAACATGATTTATTCGAACTTTGAAGTAAATAATTATAAAGTCAGAAAATAATTTCTACACTACGGAACAAAGAAATTATTACTGATATTAACTTTATAAATAAATTAACAAATAATTGTAGTAAGCAGAACACAACTTTCTAAATAAATGAAAAAATAATTATATAGTGGGAAACAACTATTTCTGCAGCGGGGAACAAATCGTTGCGAACGAAGGAACAAATATCTACACACTAGGGAACAACAGAGAACATCACAGGGAACAAGGAAAATACACCCGGAAACAAAAAACTTTACTAATTTTGTGGAACAAAATGAACAAATATTTCGAGACAAAAGAACAACTCATATAAAGTAGGGAACAAACCAGAACATAATAGGGAACAAGAAGCATACAACCAGGAACAATATCCTAGACGGCAGGGAACAACAGCCTACACGGTGGGGAACAACAACCTACACGAAAGGGAACAAGAGCCTAGACACAGGGGAACAACATCCTAGACGGTGGGGAACAACAGTCTATACGGAGGGGAACACAGCCTAGACGGAGGGGAACAACACCCTGAACGGTAGGGAACAACAACCTGGGCAGAGAGGAACAACAACTTGGACATAAGGGAATATTGCTCTAAACGGTGGGAACAACAACAAGGAACAACATCATAGATGGTAGGGAACAACAACGAGGAACAACATCATAGATGGTAAGGAACAATATCACGGAGGGGAACAACAGAGTAGACGGTGAGGAACAATCTCATAGGTTGAGAGGAACATGACCTTTTATAACGAGGGACAACAAACTTCTATAAAATTTATATTTGTGAACAAAAATTGAATCAAATTGGATACTAATTTATGAAAGAACATGTTCTTGAAAAAAAGGTAAAGAAATGAAAGAAAAGTACACATGAAAGGAAGAAGAAAAGAAATAGAAGAAGAAAGAATAAAAGAAGAAGGAGAAGAAGAAAATGGAAAAATAAGGAAGCAGAAAAAGGAAAAAAAATAAAAGAAAAAACAAGAACGTACTAGGCTGCATGCAGTTGGAAATGTTAAAAGAAATCTGGAAAAAAAAACACAAACAGGAAACAGCAGCTTCTTTAGAATGAATACGTTACTTCTAACTTACACAATAACGTGTAGAAGGCAACTGGTTCCGTTCGTTTTTTGAACAAATTGGTTCCGTTCGAGTTTACTCGTTCGCATGACGCGAGTTCGAATCCCCTAATCCAACATCTGTTTTTTCCTTTTCTCGCTACAGCAGGCAAGCGGACCCTTGACGAGCTACATGGGCCGAGCCCGCAATCGAAACCGTTCAGCGAATTGGTGATCGGTAGCGCGCGCGCGCTACCGAGTCGTTTCCCTCGCAGCCCTCCTCTACCGAATGAGACCCGGCCCAGACATGGACCAGCCTAGCCCCAAGACCCCAAACACAATGTTGCCTCGCAGCCCAGCACGGTCCATTCAAGCGACTGTGCGAATCCACCAACCTGGCAGCAGCCACGCATGTGCTCGGCATCCATCCATTCAGCTCGCGGCACGCCGGACGGCGCGCATCGGCATCGGCATCGCCCCGCCCATCCTGTCCTCTCCACCTCCAACCGCTGTAGAATCGACGGCGCATCGGCCCGCACCCTCCCCCACCCAGCACCGAGCCAGCAGGCCACGCCGGCCGCCGTCCGGCGCGCACACATAACACGACGGTCGACCGCCGTCCTCCGCGCGTCCCTCTCCCGGCCCCAAGGTCACGGCCGGGGCAGCTGAGCTCGCGGAGGTGGGCGCGCGCGCGCGGCGTGGGCTCCCGGTGCTTTCCCGCAAGATTGGCATCGGAATAATGGGCGCGCTGGCTGGGCCTGCCGCACATGCCGTGTCCCCTTGGCCCCGGGCGACTGCCCGCCATAGCTGATAGCTCCCCGTCCTGCCAAAGTTAGTTGAGCCGTTGGGTGGACGGTTTATACGTACGCGTCTTGGTCTCTTGGATCGACCTTGCCGGTGCTTCGTCTGACCCATCGACCGGTTCTCGGTCGGACGCAGTTCGGATTTGGATCGGAGTTCTGATCTGGAGTGTATACAGTCAGGAAGACGGGCGTTTTTGTTTTCCTGTGTATAGTGTGTCCAAACTCCGCTGCTCTCCGTAGCACTGAACTACTGATGAGATGATTGGTAAATGCCAAGAGATCGGCCCTTTTCGTGCTTGCCTTCTTCCATCACGGGTGTCCATGCCATGCCATGCCAGTATGTGACAAGGTGGTACTGTGTACAACTTACAACAAGCATACTCTATTTTCTCTGGCTGCCAAATGCAGCATGGCTTGTGCAGTCACGGGATCAGTATTTCCCAAACGGTCAATCTTGACTGACTGGGTCTTCAACGGATTTCTGTTCTTGTGCTATACGTACGTATAGCCTAGCCCCTCCAGGTCCAGGGGGATGGAAATGTTGGAGTGTCTGACAAGCACTCACGGTAAGGAAAATATGTCGTCAGCTGTAAAAGGTAATGTAACTGACAGCCTGAACACTTTTATGGGTATCCAAGAATCCATGTCTGAGGTCGTCTGATCGTAAAACTGGCATGTGGAGGTACTACAAGAGCCGTTGCCAGTCTGCTGCATGGTCGATGACATCCCTTTTTTTTGCGAGAAATGGTCGATGACATGCAGTAACTCCACGACATTCTCCGTACTGCAGCTGGACTGATGTCCAGTGGTTCGTCTAAATTTGGATATATCTACGCCTAAAAAATGTCTAGATACATTTGAATTTAGATAAATTTTTGACATCTAAAAATGGACAGAGGTAGTACCATGCATAGAAGTTGTACATCTTGCATAAGATAGTCAAGAACCAGCAGCTTCTGTGACTTTGGTCTTGGTCTTGGGTCGATCGGATCGGATCGGATCGGATCGGATCATTGATGAAGCGCTGATAATTCGGCATGGACACGTTCGTAGGGCCGAACCATAAGGTCAAGGGAGATGCTCGCATCCAGGTCAGATCTTGAGGTTCATGCAAGCCGGACAGAACCAGAGGATGCCTACGGATAAGCTAGTAGTAGCGCATGATCAAATGGCGGTCCTCTCCTCAATTCCTCATCGTGGTAGGACAGAGCCACGCATGGCGCGCCATAATAAGGATCATGCACGCACGCATGCATTCCCTGTTCGACTGGATATATATACACATCTCGATCCGAAACTTCTCTGACAGCCAAAAACAAGGGTGCTGCAGATCATCGAACGATCGCCCGCTTCAATCTCTAGCAGTGCTTGCACCGGCAACTTGCGCTAGAGAAAGGAAGAAGAAAGGAACATGGGTTTCTATCTGTCTATCAGGTCGAACATTTGGGACATGGTTCGTAGAATCTAATAATGATGCCCGCGCACAGGCACAGTACATCTCCTGTTGCGCATCGGCACCTGTCGATAGTTCAAGGTAGATATGATCGAATCGGATGCGCATCGCTCCAACCACAAGCAAGCCGATCTTTCGCCTCGTTGCGATTCGTCTCGAGAGCCAGCCGTCGCAGTTTGTTCAGCCACGTACGCGTACCACGGGAGCCGACGAGCGACACGGGTGCGCCATCGCGCAGTATCTGGCGCATGTGCTCGCCGTATCATGACAATCGATCGAGAGCCGCCACGACCTACACGGACGACACCGGCCGAGAGCAAGCAAGCAGGCCAAAACTATTGGAGCGGGATTCCTAGACGATACGTCGGTTGCCGGGCGGGCGCGTCTTTGATGATTAATCAAGCTAGCGGGTAAGGGTAGTGCGAGGCTCGATATCGGTTGAATGATTAGTCCTTGTCGATCTCGCAACTGCTGTCTGGGATCGATCGGGACCAGTACAACAAACGCGGACGGAGGAAGACGATGGATCAATTCAACGGCGACGCCTCCATCTTAGGGGGAACCGCGCATTAACGCAACCAACCTACGTGCATCGCCCAGATCCTAACCGATGAATGAAAGCATCATTGCAAGGGGAAGGGGGAGGGAACGAGCGAGCGAGCACAAGATTCCTTTGCGAGCCAGCTCGAAAGAGGGGCGGGAGAACGTGGGCTGTGTGCGTGGGTCGGCCGGAGATCGCCATCCTTTTCTTTTTTTCTCTCCCATAATGGAACCAACAGCCGTCTATGGGTTCTTGTTGGACCGGATACAGGCGACTACCACGGGGCCAATCATACGCACGCCGACGCGAGCTTTTGTATCATACGCCCGTCATTCCGAACGATTCCAAGTGGCTCGTGAACACGTTCGCTCGCGCGCGCACGAACATGCATATGCGCGCATGATTTTTTTGTTTTGTCACGCACGTACCCTCTTCTCCATGCGGTGCTTGCTCCTGCACGTACGTACGCTCCAGTTCTATCAACCACCAAGTCACGTACGTACGGATCCCTATTTTCTCGCGGCCGTACGCGTACGGACCATGATTAAGAAGATGAATGCTAGAGTGAGCACGGAAATGTTTTGCTCCTGCATGGATGAAACGCTAGACGCATGCAACTTGGGCGAGCATGTCGTCTTAGTATTGTAGCCCACGCCCTGTACGTTAAAGTTATCCAAAAATTCGGATGCCTTGGGCAGAGGGAACCATGCATGCTAAGTGCTAACCATACTGAGGATGTACTGGAGTAGTAACTTGCAAAGTTACCATATAAGGGGATATATAGTGGTATATATATAAATAGTGACTCTCAAAAACTAAATAAATGCAGCACGAAACCCCGCATGTAACTCTTCTACTCCCTCCGTTTCAGTTTAACAGACGCGCATGTAGTTTAAGAAATTGCTTTGATCACAATTTTAGTTAATAAAATATAAAATATATGTCACAAAAATTATATCATTGGAAAGCTTTTGTGCATACGAATCTAATGATATAGATTTTGTAGACATAAAAGTTATATTTTATTGACCAAATCAATGGTCAAAGTTTGTTTTGAACTACGTGTGTGTCTGTTAAATAATCGAGACGGAGGTAGTATTGTGTGTCCGCAACATCATTGCAGCATTTCCCTCGACGGTCGGCAAAAATAGTCCAAAAAGGTCTTAAGACTTAAATGCACACGTGCATTAAAAAATTAGGCGAAAATCCCGCCTCTAGGGAGGTTAATTAAAGCGGGGTGGTGTCACTGTGGTAGGATCATACACGAGGTCACACTGACGATTCCACGAGAGGGCGACATACCAAATCGCATACCCCGAAGCGCCAACGAAGAGGTGCATGCCGAGGGCCTAGGCCATCACCACTAGCAACAACATTAGGAGGGATGACCATATTGGTGTCGGCAGGGGGAGGCCATCAGGGACCACCTCTGCAGCCAACCGAAGAACCGATTTTGAGATTCACTCCTAGAGTCAACCAAGGCATTTGCCGCCATTGTGAAGGGGTTCGCAACAGGTTTTTTCTTCTAACTAGCATACATTGAATGCTCAGATCTATTTAAGAGTAATGTTGTAACGGAGAGTGTTTCGGTGACGTACTCTCGTAGACTGAAAGTGGTTAATGTTCCACCGGAATATGGATGATGTAGTCATACTTCGTCGCCAACCTCAGGGGGGAGGAGGGTGCGGCCGGCCCTTGCCTTGGAGGAGGGGGTGGTGCGGTGGCCATCCTTGGTGGCTAGTGCATGCACCCCCCCCAACCCTAACCGTAGTCGGTCCCCTCTTGGCACATGGGGGTTGGCCGGCCCCGTAATGGGCTCCCCTTCCAGGAGGTGCCCACTAAAGGTGGGCTGCCTTTTATTTATAAATAAACCATATATTTTAATATTAATTCATTTAATTAATATATATCTGGAAACCTGATCATCGGATGACCAATGAGCTAGTTTGCATAAATACTTAAGAGAGACCCTGGTTTGTTTACATACCACATAAGTATCAATGTTTCCGATTAATACAATTATAGCATGGCACAAAACTTATTATGAACTATTGAGATATAATAATAAACACTCTTTATTACTTTCCTCTAGGGCATTATATCCAATAGATTGATCACTAGAGTGCTCCCCTATGTTTTCCACTCCATGGCAGCCATGTAGAGGAAAACCTGGATGTCGGATCAAAAGCCTTGCAACTCGGCTTGGTGATACAGGGAATGGAATATCAAAAGAGAGAAGGGAATTTGATGGGGAAGGGGAAAATAGTTAATTGCGATCGTTCGTCAGTTGTTTGACAACATCCTTAATAGTTGGAGAGGGGATTGGGTGGTGGTGACGTTGTATTTCTTCGCTATGGTAGGACAGGGGAGGAGAAAATATCTAAGTTTTGGGGGAAGAGAAAATAAACTTTAGACATTTTCCCAAGTTTGGGGGGTGTTGCCCCGCTTACTCTCACGTAGCTTCATCAATGGTTATTAGGTAGTGCCGTGGGCGCCTCTACAATAGCCCAAGAGCGACTGTGAAATGACGAGGGCTCCTCTAGACTGGGTTGACCTGTGTCAACGGTTATGATTCATGAAAATTTCATTCTCTGGGGGTTTGGATATGCGTGGTTACGGCCGAAAGAGGCCGAGGTGGGAAAAGGAGGATGTTGATCCTTTAATACGTGGCAAAATCAAGCCCTGGGCAGAATTCGAGGACCGGCGGCAACATGATTTTATCAGGGCTCGGTGCCATCAAGACGAAGAAACCATAGAATATGTAACAGAGAAGAAGACAAAGCAAGTAACTGTTGAATTGATAATTTATCTACCGGTAGTTTTAATCAAGTAGATTACATTCTAATAGTTACATTTTTAAATATTTCATATGGAAAGTTTTTTTGTGCAGTGTATGCAATATCAGTTGGAATGTGAAACCTCCTCCAATGGATCGGCCCCCTGGGACCAACCTTTAACCCGAGCAACAAACTTGACCCTTGGAAAGCCGGTGCATAAGAAGTCGGCACATGGCCATGTTGCCGGTGCAAGACTCAGAGCCCACTGGAATTACTATTATCACGATGACAAATAGCACCGAAAGAAAAGGAGAAAAGTCATCGACGATATTACTGATGGTGGTCATTGAGAAAGGTGTGGAGCAACAAGGTTAATCAAGGAGAAAGGCGTGACTTCTGAAGGTGTTGCTAGCTGACTTGTGGTAGGGCGCATTACTGGCATCGGCAACAACGTGGAACCTGCACACAACACAACCAAAATACTTTGCCCCAACTTATAGTGAGATTGTTAATCTCACCGGTTTTGCTGAACACAAAGGATTAGACATTTCAAGTGGAAAGAGATGTTTGCAGTGAAGTTAAAGAGAACAGTGCTTGCAGAAAGTAAACAGAACAGGATTGCAGTGGTTGAATTTATCAGTGTAAAGGAAATGACCGAGGTCCACAGTTAACTAGAGGTGTCTCTCCATAAAGATAAATAACATGCTGGGTGAACAAACTATAGCTGGGGAATTGACAGAATACCGACCATACATGACAAGATGATTACTATGAGATTCGTTTAGGCATTACAACATAATACATAAACTGTAATCCAACTGCGTCTATGACTAATAATTCACCTTTCGGTTATCGGCCGAATCCCTTCCATTATTAAGTTCCAAGCAACAGATTATCGCATTAAGTAATATGTGTAAAGTAAACAATAGAATTACCCTTGGATAAAACATTGTTGTTTTCTCCCTATTAGCAACAACACATCTACAATCTTAGAAGTTATTGTCACTCTTCCAGAAAACAAGAGGTATAAACCTACTATCGAGCATAAATACTCCCTCTTGGAGTCACAAGCATTTACTTGGCCAGAGTATCTACTAGCAACGGAGAGAATGCATGATCACAAATAACATATGACAAGTAGATAATCGATCTCAACATAGTATTCAATATTCATCGAATCTCAACAAACACAACATGTAGCATTACATAAAGATGATCTTGATCAAGATAGGCAGCTCACAAGATCTAAACATAAGGCACAAATTGGAGAAGACAGCCATCTAGCTACTGCTATGGACCCATAGTCCAGGAATGAACTACTCACGCATCACTTCGGAGACGGGCATGGTGATGTAGATGCCTCCGGTGATGATTTCCCCCTCCGGCAGGGTGCCGGAAGAGCTTCAGAACCCTCCCGAGCTAGGGTTTGCAATGGCGGCCATGACGGAACTTTTCCTGGATGGAGGCTCGGGTGTTCAGGGTTTTCTCGAGATCATGAATAAATAGGCGGAGGGGTGGTGTAGGTGGAGGCCAGGGGGCCAAACCACCACTAGGCACGGGCCAGGGCCAGGGCGCGCCTACGGCTGGTCTGGCCGCCCTGCTGCCTTTCTTTAACCCCCCCTCTGGAGTCCGTCTTGGTTACGGTAAAATATTAACTTCGGCTTTTGTTTCATCCAATTCCGAGAATATTTCATGTACAACTTTTTTGAAATACAAAACAACAGAAAACAAGGAACTGGCAGTGTGGCATCTTGTTAATAGGTTAGTGCTGAAAAATGTATAAAAGTGCAACGAAGCATGATCAAAATGTATATAAATTGGTGTAAAACAAGCGTGGAGCATCAAAAATTATAGATACGTTTGAAACGTATCAAGCATCCCCAAGCTTAACTCCCGCTCGTCCTCGAGTAGGTAAGTGATAACAAAATATTTTTTGAGGTGACATGAAGCCAACACAATCTTGATCAAGCATTGTAAGCTGGGATCAAAGTACTCTAAACATAGACATGATAGATATAACTCTAACAATAGAACTTAGCAACTATGTTATAACATGAAAAGTAACTCAAACAAATGATCATGAATAATTATGCATTGAAAGCAACTGTTTGTTTATGAGCATAGATAAAACATAGCAAAGTGTTACTCAGCATATCCTTTATGAAGTAGCAAAACATAAATGCTAGACACCTTCAAAGTTCAAAGGGTGACTAGATACAGGTAATTTAAGAACAAGCAATAGCATAATAATGAATCAATCAATAATAATTTTGCGACTATGCACATTGTGTAGGAGAACGTAGCATAGAAAACAAAAAATTTCCTACGGCGAACACGCAATCCAAGCCAAGATGCAATCTAGAAGACGGTAGCAACGAGGGGATTATCGAGTCTCACCCTTGAAGAGATTCCAAAGCCTACAAGATGAGGCTCTTGTTGCTGCGGTAGACGATCACTTGCCGCTTGCAAAAGCGCGTAGAAGATCTTGATCACGGCGCCACGAACGGCAGCACCTCCGTACTCGGTCACACGTTCGCTTGTTGATGAAGACGACGTCCACCTCCCCGTTCCAGCGGGCAGCGGAAGTAGTAGCTCCTCTTGAATCCGACAGCACGATGGCGTGGTGCCGGTGGCGGTGGAGAAATCCGGCGGAGCTTCGCTAAGCGTGCGGGATATGGTGGAGGAGCGGGGCGCTAGGGTTTGGGGAGAGGGGGTGGCCGGCCTATAGGGGCGGCCAAGGTGGTGGCTTTTGTGTCCGGCCCCCTCCGCTATGCCCCTCATTATATAGGTGGAAGCCCCAAGTGTTGGACTACAAGTCTCCGAATAAGACCCGAACCCAAAACCTTCCATATGGTGGGAAACCTTCCCAAGCTAGGATTCCCACTAGAGGTGGGAATTCCACCTACCATATGGGGGGGTGGCCGGCCCTTATGGGGGAGTCCACTTGGGACTCCACCCCACTAGGGTTGGCCGGCCATGGAGGTGGAGTCCCATGTGGACTCCACCTTCCTAGGTGTGTTCTTCCGGACTTTTCTAGAACCTTCTAGAACCTTCCATAGAACCTTCCGAATCATTTTAATTCACATAAAATGACATCCTATATATGAATCTTATTCTCCGGACCATTCCGGAACTCCTCGTGATGTCCGGATCTCATCCGGACTCCGAACAAATATTCGAACTCCATTCCATATTCAAGTTCTACCATTTCAACATCCAACTTTAAGTGTGTCACCCTACGGTTCGCGAACTATGCGGACATGGTTGAGTACTCACTCCGACCAATAACCAATAGCGGGATCTGGAGATCCATAATGGCTCCCACATATTCAACGATGACTTTAGTGATCGAATGAACCATTCACATACGATACCAATTCCCTTTGTCACGCGATATTTTACTTGTCCGAGGTTTGATCATCGGTATCACACTATACCTTGTTCAACCTCGTCTCTGACAAGTACTCTTTACTCGTATCGTGGTATGTGGTCTCTTATGAACTTATTCATATGCTTGCAAGACATTAGACGACATTCCACCGAGAGGGCCCGAGTATATCTATCCGTCATCGGGATGGACAAATCCCACCGTTGATCCATATGCCTCAACTCATACTTTCCGGATACTTAATCCCACCTTTATAACCACCCATTTACGCAGTGGCGTTTGATGTAATCAAAGTACCTTTCCGGTATAAGTGATTTACATGATCTCATGGTTATAAGGACTAGGTAACTATGTAACGAAAGCTTATAGCAAATAACTTAATGACGTGATCTTATGCTACGCTTAATTGGGTGTGTCCATTACATCATTCATATAATGATATAATCTTGTTATTAATAACATCCAATGTTCATGATTATGAAACTAATCATCTATTAATCAACAAGCTAGTTAAGAGGCTTACTAGGGACTCTTTGTTGTTTACATATCACACATGTATCAATGTTTCGGTTAATACAATTATAGCATGGTATATAAACATTTATCATAAACATAAAGATATATAATAACCTTTTATTATTGCCTCTTGGGCATATCTCCGTCTCCCACTTGCACTAGAGTCAATAATCTAGATTACATTGTAAGGTACCTAACACCCATGGCATTCTGGTGTTGGTCATGCTTTGCCCTAGGGAGAGCTTTAGTCAACGGATCTGCTACATTCAGATCAGTGTGTACTTTGCAAATCTTTACTTCTCCATCTTCGATGTATTCGCGAATCGAATGATAACGCAGCTTGATATGCTTCAGCCTCTTGTGTGACCTTGGTTCTTGTGCATTGGCGATGGCACCCATGTTGTCACAGTAGATGACTAGTGGGTCCAATGCACTAGGAACCACACCGAGCTCTACAATGAACCTCTTCATCCATACCGCTTCTGATGAAGCCTCTGAAGCCGCTATGTACTCCGATTCTGTTGAGGATTTCGCCACCGTGCACTGCTTCGAGCTTGCCCAGCTTACTGCAGCACCATTCAATATAAACACGTACCCATTGTGACTTAGAGTCATCAGGATCGGTGTTCCAACTTGCATCGGTGTAACTTGTTACAACGAGCTTTTGGTCACCTCCATAACAAAGAAACATATCCTTAGTTCTTTTCAAGTACTTCAGGATATTCTTGACCGCTGTCCAGTGTTCCATTCCTGGATCACTTTGATATCTGCTAGTCAAACTAAATGTGCTATATCCGGTCTTGTACATAGCATGGCATACATGATAGAGCCTACTGCCGAGGCATAGGGGATCTGACTCATCCTTTCTCTTTCTTCTGCCGTAGCCGGACCTTGAGTCTTACTCAAGACTTTGCCTGGTAACATAGGTAAGAATCCTTTCTTACTTTCGTCCATTCTAAACTTCTTTAGAATCTTGTCCAGGTATGTACTCTGTGATAGCCCTATTAGACATCTTGATCTATCTCTATAAATCTTGATGCCTAATATATACGATGCTTCACCAAGGTCTTTCATTGAAAAACTATTATTCAAATAACCTTTACACTGCTTAATAGTTCTATATCATTCCCAATCAATAATATGTCATCTACATATAATATCAGAACGCTACAGAGCTCCCACTCACTTTCTTGTAAAACAGGCCTCTCCATGACACTGTATAAACCCGAAGTCTTTGATCACCTTATCAAAGCGTCGGTTCCAACTTCTTGATGCTTGCTTCAGTCCATAGATTGAACGCTGAAGTTTGCATACTTTGTCGCATTTTTAGGATCGACAAAACCTTTGGGTTGTACCATATACAACTCTTCCTCAATGTCTCCATTAAGGAACGCCGTTTTGACATCCATCTGCCAAATCTCATAATCGAAAAATGCAGCTATTGCTAACAAAATCCTCACAGATTTTAGCTTCGCTACAGGTGAGAAAGTCTCATCGTAGTCAACACCTTCAATTTGTCGGAAACCTTTTCGACAAGTCGAGCTTTATAGACAGTAATATTACCATCAGCATCTGTTTTTCTTTTGAAGATCCATTTATTCTCGACAGCGGCTATCAGGTAAGTCTACCAAAGTCCATACTTTGTTATCATACATGGATCCCATTTCGGATTTCATGGCTTCTTGCCATTTGTTGGAATCTGGGCTCATCATCGCTTCTTCATACGTCGCAGGGTCTTCATCATTGTTATCCACAATCATGACATTAGACAAGGATCATACCAATCAGGAGTGGCACGTTCCCTTGTTGATCTGCGAGGTTCAGTAGCTATCTCATTTGAAGTTTCATGATCATTATCATTAGCTTCCTCTGTTGCCGGTGCAGGCGGTAAACATCTTCCGCACTACTCTGATCAACGAGTAGAGATTCTTCAATCTCATCGAGTTCTACTTTTCTTCCAGTCACTTCTTTAGTGAGAAATTCTTTCTCAAGAAAGGTTCCGTTCTTAGCAACAAAGATCTTGCCTTCGGATCTGTGATAGAAAGTGTACCCTATAGTTTCCTTATGGTATCCTATGAAGACGCATTTCTCCGCTTTGGGTTCTAGCTTGTCCGGTTGTAACTTTTTTACATAGGCTTCGCAACCCCAAACTTTTAGGAACGACAGCTTAGGTTTCTTATTAAACCATAATTCATACGGTGTCGTTTCAACGGATTTTGATGGTGCTCTATTTAAAGTGAATGCGGCTGTCTCTAATGCATAACTCCAAAATGATAACGGTAAATCAGTAAGAGACATCATAGAACGAACCATATCTAAGAGAGTTCGATTACGACGTTCGGACACACCGTTTCGTTGTGGTGTTCCGGTGTCAATTGTGAAAGTATTCCATTTTGCATGCCAAACTCATAACTCAGATATTCACCTCCACGATCAGATCGTAGAAATTTAATCTTCTTGTTACGTTGATTTTCTACTTCACTTTGAAATTCCTTAAACTTCTCGAAAGTTTCGGATTTATGTTTCATTAAATAGATATACCCATATCTACTCAAATCATCTGTGAAGGTTAGAACATAACGATAACCACCGCGCGATGCTACACTCATTGGTCCACACACATCTGTATGTATGATTTCCAATAAGTCAGTAGCTCGCTCCATCATACCCGAGAATGGAGTCTTAGTCATTTTTCCCATCAGACATGCTTCGCATTTATCAAGTGACTCAAAGTCAAGTGATTCAAGTAATCCATCGGTATGGAGTTTCTTCATGCGTTTCACTCCAATATGACCAAGACGACAGTGCCACATATAAGTAGAATTATCATTCAATTTAATTCGCTTAGCATCAATGTTATGTATATGTGTATCACTACTATCGAGATCTAACAGAAATAAGCCATTCTTTTCAGGTGCTCGACCATAAAAGATATTATTCATAAAAATAGAACAACCATTATTCTCAGACTTGAATGAATAACCGTCTTGCATTAAACAAGATCCAGATATAATGTTCATGCTTAACGCGGGTACAAAATAACAATTATTTAGGCTTAAAACTAATCCCGAAGGTAGATGTAGAGGAAGTGTGCCGATAGCGATCATATCGACTTTGGATCCATTTCCAACGCGCATCGTCACTTCATCCTTCAGTAGTCTTCGTTTATTCTTTAGTTCCTGTTTCGAGTTACAAATATGAGCAACCGAACCAGTATCAAATACCCAGGTACTAGTACGAGAACCAGTGAGATAAACATCTATAACATGTATATCAGATATACCTTCTTTCTTCTTCTTGACAAGGCCGCTCTTCGATCCGCCAAATACTTGGAGCAATTACGCTTCCAGTGTCCCTTCTCCTTGCAGTAATAACACTCAGCATCGCTTAGGGCCAGACTTAGGTTTCACAGGAGGCGTGGCAGCTTTCTTGCCACTCTTCTTGTTTTTGCCTTTAGACTTGCCCTGTTTCTTGAAGCTGGTGGTCTTGTTGACCATCAACACTTGGTGCTCTTTCTTAATTTCAATCTCAGCAGATTTTAGCATGGCGAAGAGTTCAGGTAACTCTTTGTTCATGTTCTGCATATTGTAATTCATCACAAAGTTCTTATAACTAGGTGGCAGTGATTGAAGGACACGATTAATCCCCAGTCTGTTAGGAATCACTATTCCCAAGTCACTGAGTTTCTTCGCATGCCCGGTCATGGCGAGCATGTGCTCACTAACGGAGCTGCCTTCTTCCATCATGCTGAAGAAGTGTTTCGATGCTTCATAGCATTCCACGGCCGCATGAGTCTCAAAGATAGTCTTCAACTCATTGACTAACTCATGTGGATCGTGGTGCTCAAAACGTTTTTGAAGATCGGCTTCCAGACAGATGGCACACTGAACTTGAGAGTACCGAGTTTTCCGAGTCGCGTAAACATTCTTTACTTCATCGGTTTCAGTTTCTGCAGGAGGGTCACCTAGCGGTGCATCAAGCACATATTGCAGGTTTCCGCCATTGAGGAAGATCCTCACATGATGGAACCAGTCGGTGAAGTTGCTACCGTTGCTCTTAAGCTTTTCTTTCTCTAGGAACTGGTTAAAATTGATTGGGGACGCCATATCTACAACATATTTGCAATAGTTTAGACTAATGTTTTTGACAAATTGAGTTCAAATTTTAATTTAACAAAATTAAAAACTAGGTGAACTCCCACTCAAAACAATATCCCTCGCATTGTCTTAGTGATCACACGAACCAAATCCATCACACCTATGCCCGATCATCACGAGACAAGATGTAATTTCAATGGCGAACACTCAAAGTGTTCATCATATCAATCATATGATTCATGCTCTACCTTTCGGTATCATGTGTTCCGAGACCATGTCTGTACATGCTAGGCTCGTCAAGGCCACCTTAGTATCCGCATGTGCAAAACTGACTTGCACCCGTTGTATGCACTTGTTGATTCTATCACACCCGATCATCACGAGATGCTTCGAAACGACAAGTCTTGGCAACGGTGCTACTAAGGATGAACACTTTATTATCTTGAAATTTTAGTGAGAGGGATCATCTTATAATGCTACCGTCGCGATCTAAGCAAAATAAGATGCATAAAAGGATTAACATCACATGCAGTTCATATGTGATATGATATGGCCCTTTTGTCTTTGCGCCTTTGATCTTCATCTTCAAAGCACGGACATGATCTCCATCATCAACGGGCATGATCTCCATCATCGTCGGCGAAGCACCAAGGTCAATGGCGCCGTCTTCATGATCGTCCTCCATGTAGCAACTATTACAACTACTTTGAAATACTACTCAACATGAAATTTAAAGACAACCATAAGGCTCCTGCCGGTTGCCACAATACAATAATGATCATCTCATACATAGTCATCATCACATTATGGCCATATCACATCACCAAACCCTGCAAAAACAAGTTAGACGTTCTCTAATTTGGTTTGCATATTTTACGTGGTTTAGGGTTTTCGAGCAAGATCCAATCTACCTACGAACATCAACCACAACGGTGATACTAGTGTTGTCAATAGAAGAGTAAATTGAATCTTCACTATAGTAGGAGAGACAGACACCCGCAAAGCCACTTATGCAATACAAGTTGCATGTCGAGCGTGGAGCAAATCTCATGAACACGGTCATGTAAAGTTAGCCCGAGCCGCTTCATCCCACTATGCCACAAAGATGCAAAGTACTCAAGCTAAAGATAACATAAGCATCAACGCCCACAAAACCATTGTGTTCTACTCGTGCAACCATCTATGCATAGACACGGCTCTGATACCACTGTAGGAGAACGTAGCATAGAAAACAAAAATTTTCCTACGGCGAACACGCAATCCAAGCCAAGATGCAATCTAGAAGACGGTAGCAACGAGGGGATTATCGAGTCTCACCCTTGAAGAGATTCCAAAGCCTACAAGATGAGGCTCTTGTTGCTGCGGTAGACGATCACTTGCCGCTTGCAAAAGCGCGTAGAAGATCTTGATCACGGCGCCACGAACGGGCAGCACCTCCGTACTCGGTCACACGTTCGGTTGTTGATGAAGACGACGTCCACCTCCCCGTTCCAGCGGGCAGCGGAAGTAGTAGCTCCTCTTGAATCCGACAGCACGACGGCGTGGTGTCGGTGGCGGTGGAGAAATCCGGCGGAGCTTCGCTAAGCGTGCGGGATATGGTGGAGGAGCGGGGCGCTAGGGTTTGGGGAGAGGGGGTGGCCGGCCACTATAGGGGGCGGCCAAGGTGGTGGCTTTTTTGTGTCCGGCCCCTCCCCTATGCCCCTCATTATATAGGTGGAAGCCCCAAGTGTTGGACTACAAGTCTCCGAATAAGACCCGAACCCAAAACCTTCCATACGGTGGGAAACCTTCCCAAGCTAGGATTCCCACTAGAGGTGGGAATTCCACCTACCATATGGGGGTGGCCGGCCCCTTATGGGGGAGTCCACTTGGGACTCCACCCCACTAGGGTTGGCCGGCCATGGAGGTGGAGTCCCATGTGGACTCCACCTTCCTAGGTGTGTTCTTCCGGACTTTTCTAGAACCTTCTAGAACCTTCCATAGAACCTTCCGAATCATTTTAATTCACATAAAATGACATCCTATATATGAATCTTATTCTCCGGACCATTCCGGAACTCCTCGTGATGTCCGGGATCTCATCCGGGACTCCGAACAAATATTCGAACTCCATTCCATATTCAAGTTCTACCATTTCAACATCCAACTTTAAGTGTGTCACCCTACGGTTCGCGAACTATGCGGACATGGTTGAGTACTCACTCCGACCAATAACCAATAGCGGGATCTGGAGATCCATAATGGCTCCCACATATTCAACGATGACTTTAGTGATCGAATGAACCATTCACATACGATACCAATTCCCTTTGTCACGCGATATTTTACTTGTCCGAGGTTTGATCATCGGTATCACACTATACCTTGTTCAACCTCGTCTCTCGACAAGTACTCTTTACTCGTACCGTGGTATGTGGTCTCTTATGAACTTATTCATATGCTTGCAAGACATTAGACGACATTCCACCGAGAGGGCCCAGAGTATATCTATCCGTCATCGGGATGGACAAATCCCACCGTTGATCCATATGCCTCAACTCATACTTTCCGGATACTTAATCCCACTTTTATAACCACCCATTTACGCAGTGGCGTTTGATGTAATCAAAGTACCTTTCCGGTATAAGTGATTTACATGATCTCATGGTTATAAGGACTAGGTAACTATGTAACGAAAGCTTATAGCAAATAACTTAATGACGTGATCTTATGCTACGCTTAATTGGGTGTGTCCATTACATCATTCATATAATGATATAATCTTGTTATTAATAACATCCAATGTTCATGATTATGAAACTAATCATCTATTAATCAACAAGCTAGTTAAGAGGCTTACTAGGGACTCTTTGTTGTTTACATATCACACATGTATCAATGTTTCGGTTAATACAATTATAGCATGGTATATAAACATTTATCATAAACATAAAGATATATAATAACCACTTTTATTATTGCCTCTTGGGCATATCTCCAACACATTGTACTAAGAGTGACAACTATGCTCTCTTAATTGGTGCATAAATAAGAAGATGAAGACTCAACATAAAAGTAAAAGATAGACTCTTTGCAGAGTAAGCAAGGTAAACAAGTTTTATAAACCTTCCAAAAAGTATGGTACTTGTTATCTTTGAGCTCTCATTGCCCCTATCATAATCATCTTGAATGGTTAAAGTTAATGTGAGATAAATAGGAGCTATATGCTTGATAAATCACAAGTTGAAAATAACCTCATGCTACTCAACTTAGATCCCAAATAAGTTCTTGTCATTGTAAGTATACATGTATCATCGAAAACCGCCAATGGGGTACCTCTTGCCCGATGATATGGAAGTACTCTTGTCGGAGCAATCCCATGCTAAAATGACATGACAAACAGACAATAAGCATATCAACAATTTTTTATTTACTATGGGTATAGCTTTTTATTGAAAATTCTTCATAGAATGCTCACTATGGTTCGCTGTAAATTTCCACCATGAATAACGCATGGCTTAGATTAGCGGCCCAGACGTATCTCTAACTCATATACAAACTCCATGGACTTACAAGTTTCCATTTTATTTTGCACCGCTAGGAATCCATAAACAAAAGAATATGACATCAACTAAATATGAATAAGTGCAATATTGAAAGCGTTCCCCATGAAAACATGGTTGTGCTAACTCCCAACTCGCAATTTGCAAATATATAAACTTCATAAGATAGTCACAATGATCAAGTTTATTAAGTGCAAGAAAGTAAATGTGCCATCAAGTTCGTGAGAGCTTTACTAACTAATTTTCTCATGCCAAAATTTAATTTGAAAGATAAATAAAAACACGATGAATATAATTCGAATAGCAATAATGCTAGTAGGTAGATATGGTGGACTCAAACTTTGGTTCATGGTGGTTGGATGCACGAGTAGAGTTCATACTCAGTACATGCAGAGGCTAGCAAAGACTGGGAGCGACCAACTAAGAGAGCAATAATGGCCATAATCATGCATAGCGACAAACTATTATCAATCAAAGCATAAAGTGATATTACAAGTCAAAAACTAAATGATCATAGAGGCTTTAGTTGACTGGTTATAGTCATAACATGTTATAAGCATTTGCCAAGTCAACCCAATAAAGTATCAAAGGAGAATACCACAATATTATGCTTTTATGATGGAAACAACACATGATTCTTTCAATAGCACATTATGCACTCTCGACTATCTGAGACAAGTCATGCTAAAACAATAAATACTAAGCATATGACAAGAATAACATCCAAAATGCCATGCCAATTGATACGTCTCCAACGTATCCATAATTTCTGATGTTCCATGCTTGTTTTATGACAATACCTACATGTTTTGCTCACACTTTATAATGTTTTTATGCGTTTTCCGGAACTAACCTATTAACGAGATGCCGAAAGGCCAGTTGCTGTTTCTGTTGTTTTTGGTTCCGAAAGGCTGTTCGGGCAATATTCTCGGAATTCGACGAAACGAAGACCCAACCTCCTATTTTTCCCGGAACCTTCCAGAAAGTCAAAGGGGGACCAGAGGAGGGCCAGGGGGCCCACACATGTGGCCGGCGCGGCCAGGGGGGCGCCGCCCTTGTCCGCGGCTCCGTACCCCCTCCGACTCCGTCTCTTCGCCTATATAAGCCCTTTCGACCTAAAAACGCGATACCAATTGACGAAACTCCAGAAAGACTCCAGGGCGCCGCCGCCATCGCAAAACTCCAATTCGGGGACAGAAGTCTGTTCCGGCACCGCCGGACGGGGAAGTGCCCCAAGCCATCTCCATCAACGCCACCGCCTCCATCATGCTCCGTGAGTAGTTCCCCCATGGACTACGGGTTCTAGCTGTAGCTAGTTGGTATTCTCTCCCCTATGTACTTTAATACAATGATCTCATGAGCTGCCTTACATGATTGAGATCCATCTGATGTAATCGGTGTTGTGTTTGTTGGGATCCGATGAATTGTTACATTATGATCAGTCTATCTATATAAGTTTGTGAAGTTATTGTTGCTGCAATCTTGTTGTGTTTAATGCTTGTCACTAGGGCCCGAGTGGCATGATCTTAGATTTAAGCTCTATACTTATTGCTTAGATTGTATCTACAAGTTGTTTGCACATGTCTATGTCCGGAACCCGAGGCCCCAAAGTGACAGAAATTGGGATAACCGGAGGGGAAGGCGTAGGTATGAGGATCACATGTTTTCACCAAGTGTTAATGCTTTGCTCCGGTGCTCTATTAAAAGGAGTACCTTAATTTCCAGTAGATTCCCTAGAGGCCCGGCTGCCACCGGCTGGTAGGACAAAAGATGTTGTACAAGTTTCTCATTGCGAGCACGTATGACTATATATGGAAAACATGCCTACATGATTAATAATCTTGATGTTCTGTCTTAATGCTATTTCAATCCTATCAATTGCCCAACTGTAATTTGTTCACCCAACACTTGTTATTGGAGAGTTACCACTAGTGTAGATAGCTGGGAACCCCGGTCCATCTCGCATCATCATAAACTCGTTCTCTATGTCATTGGAAGTAGTATCAACTATTTTCTGGTGCCATTGCTCTCATATTACTGCATGCTACTATGTTACACATTAATGCTTCCTACATATCGCTGATTTCACATCACCCTGTTACTAGTGCTTTTCCAGGTGCAGCTGAATTGACAACTCGGTTGTTAAGGCTTATAAGTATTCTTTACCTCCCCTTGTGTCGAATCAATAAATTTGGGTTTTACTTCCCTCGAAGACTGTTGCGATCCCCTATACTTGTGGGTCATCAAGACTATTTTTCTGGCGCCGTTGCCGGGGAGGCATAGCTCTACTCATAAGTTCACCTGGGGAGTACACTCCACCTCTCTCTCTGTTTTACTTTATTTTGTTGTGCTTAGTTTATTTTTGTCTAGTTTATTTTTGTCTAGTTTACTTTTGTCTAGTTTATTTTTGTCTAGTTTTATTTTCCCTATATACTCAAAAATCCATAAAAAATTGAAAAACCTAAAAATTAAAAACTGCTATTATGGGAGAACCTACAACTTATTTGGAGCTTATAGAATTATATAATAATTATAGAGAATCAAGAAAGGGAAAAGTTATGAGTGATGTGATAGAAAAATTAAATACAATTGCTAAAATCTTGCTTAAACGCCATGATATAAACTGTTGCTCTAAACAGGATACTAAACATCTTAAATTTCAATGTGGCTTTAGTGAGGAAGTTTTAATTAAGAACTATAATTGGAATAGCTATATTCATTTTGGGTTCGAAGAGGTAGAACAATTTGTCATATTTATGGGAGCCTCTGAGATAGAATCATTCATGTCTAAAAATTATGAAACTTGTGCTGTTTGTAAGGACCTTAAAGATTATGTCTCTTCTATCCTTAATTTTTGCATAGAAAGCTACAGTGATAATCCTTATATCATTGATTATAAAGAGAGACTCATTAATGCACAAGAATGCACTCACAATTTGCAGGAACCAGTGGAAGAAGAAATTGATGAACCTGAAAGCTCATTGGATGAAAAAGAAGAGGAAATTGATGAACCTGAAAGCTCATTGGATGAAAAAGAAGAGGAGAGTGACGAACAAAAGGAGGAAGAATGGATTAGCTACCCATGCCAACCTTCTAATGAGAGTAACTCTTTATCTCTTACACTATTTGATTGTCCTCCATGCTTACCGAAAGAGGATGAATGTTATATTCCTGCGGATTCTCTTGAAATATTACCTATGAGTAAAACTTGTGAGAATAATTATGCTATTGTTATTCATGATAATCCATGCTACTTTGATAAATCTTATGATAATGCTTTGTTTGTGCCTGATGTCGAAATGCATGGTACTAAAGAGTTTTGTTTGGCAAATGTTTATGATAAATCTCTAGATGATGGTCCTATGTTACTTGATAATATTAATTGTACTACTAATGAAAATGGGATTGGAGAGTTCTTGACTTTATCTATGAGTCCCATACCTTTTGAGATTGATCAATCATCTTGTTATATTATTGATAAAAGTGGGTTTGAAAGTTTTAATCCTATTATTTCTGAGCTTGATAAAAATTATGTGTTTGTGAATCATGAAAAGCATGCTTTATGTGATAGTTATATTGTTGAGTTTATCCATGAAGCTACTGAAAATTATTATGAGAGAGGAAAATATGGTTGTAGAAATTTGCATGGTACTAAAACACCTCTCTATATGCTGAAAATTTTGAAGTTACTCCTGTTTTATTTTCTTGCGCTTGTCTCATTGTTCTTCATGAATTTATTTGTGTACAAGATTCCTTTTCATAGGAAGTGGGTTAGGCTTAAATGTGTTTTGAATTTGCTTTTTGATTCTCTCTTTTTGCTTCAACTCTTACCCTTATGTGAGCATCATTAAAATTGCTGAGCCCATCTTAATGGCTATAAAGAAAGAATTTCTTGGGAGATAACCCATGTATTTATTTTGCTACTGTTTTGTTGTGTCTTGGAAGTTGTTACTACTGTAGCAACCTCTCCTTATCTTTATTTTATTGCATTGTTGTGCCAAGTGAAGTCTCTAATAGAAGGTTGATACTAGATTTGTATTTCTGCGCAGAAACAGATTTCTATCTGTCACGAATCTGGGCATATTTCTCTGTAGGAAACTCAGAAAAATCTGCCAATTTACGTGCGTGATCCTCAGATATGTACGCAACTTTCATTAGTTTTGAGTTTTCTTATTTGAGCAACGGAAGTACCTCGTTAAAATTCGTGTTTACTGGCTGTTCTGTTTTGGCAGATTCTGTCTCTTTTTGCATTGTCTCTTGTGGACTTTAAGTGAGGCTTTCTAGACGTGGAGAGCTGTAGCTAATTTTTTATTGAGTTCTTGCAATATGTCACTACAGGACCAAGGTGGATTAAAGTTTTTTGAGTACTAACCCTCTAATGAAGTTTATGAGAAGTTTGGTGTGAAGGAAGTTTTCAAGGGTCAAGAGAGGAGGATGATATATGATCAAGAAGAGTGAAAAGCCTAAGCTTGGGGATGCCCCCGTGGTTCATCCCTGCATATTTCAAGAAGACTCAAGCTTCTAAGCTTGGGGATGCCCAAGGCATCCCCTTCTTCATCAACTTATCAGGTTTCTTCTATTGAAACTATATTTTTATTCGGTCACATCATATGTGCTTTACTTGGAGCGTCTTTATTTTTGTTTGTGTTTGAATAAATTCGGACCCTAGCAATCCTTGTGTGGGAGAGAGACACGCTCCGCTTTTTCATATGAACAATGGTGTTCTTAGCTTTATTTTAATGTTCATGGCGGAGTTGAAAACCGTTGCACTTATTGTTATTTGGTTGGAAACAGAAAATGCTTCATATTGTCTTGGATAATTTGATACTTGGCAATTGTTTTGAGCTCTCAAGTAGATCATGCTCTTGCATCATGTAGTTTAAACCTATTAGTGGAGAACTACCGTAGAACTTGTTGAAATTGGTTTGCATGATTGGTCTCTCTAAGGTCTAGATATTTTCTGGTAAAAGTGTTTGAGCAACAAGGAAGACAATGTAGAGTTTTATAATGCTTGCAATTTGTTCTTATGTAAGTTTTGCTGTACCGGTTCATACTTGTGTTTGCTTCAAACAACCTTGCTAGCCAAAGCCTTGTACTGAGAGGGAATGCTTCTCGTGCATCCAAAACCTTGAGCCAAAACCTATGCCATTTGTGTCCACCATATCTACCTACTATGTGGTATTTCCTGCCATTCCAAGCAAATACTTCATGTGCTACCTTTAAACAATTCAAAAGTTATTATCTCTTATTTGTGTCAATGTTTTATAGCTCATGAAGAAGTATGTGGTGTTTTATCTTTCGATCTTGTCATTTACTTTTGACAGACTTTCACAATGGACTAGTGGCTTCATCCGCTTATCCAATAATTTTGCAAAAAGAGCTGGCAATGGGGTTCCCAGCCCCAATTAATAACCTTCATTAATAATTCTCTTCACGTGTTTTGCCCTGATCTATCAGTAAGCAACTTAATTTTGCAAATAGACACTCCTCCATGGTATGTGAATGTTGGAAGGCACCCAAGGATTCGGTTAGCCATGGCTTGTGTAAGCAAAAGGTTGGGGGAGTGTCATCTAATAAATAAAACTAAAGTACATGTGTAAACAAAAGAGAAGAGGGATGATCTACCTTGCTGGTAGAGATAACGTCCTTCATGGGAGCCGCTCTTGAAAGTCTGGTTGATAAGGTAGTTAGAGTACCCATTACCATTCGTTGACAACAACAAACACCTCTCAAAACTTTACTTTTATGCTCTCTATATGATTTAAAACTTAAAAAGCTCTAGCACATGATTTTATTCCTGCTTCCTCGAAGGGCCATTCTTTTACTTTTATGTTGAGTCAGTTTACCTACTTCCTTCCATCTTAGAAGCAAACACTTGTGTCAACTGTGCATTGATTCTTACATACTTGCTTATTTGCATTCATCATATTACTTTGTGTTGACAATTATCCATGAGATATGCATGTTGAAAGTTGAAAGCAACCGCTGAAACTTATATCTTCCTTTGTGTTGTTTCGATGCCTTTACTTTGAATTTATTGCTTTATGAGTTAACTCTTATGCAAGACTTTTGATGCTTGTCTTGAAAGTACTATTCATGAAAAGTTTTGCTATATGTTATCTATTTGTTAGCAAATATAGATCATTGCCTTGAGTCACTTCGTTCATCTCATATGATTTGCAATAGTATGATTAAGATTATGTTGGTAGCATGTCACTTCAGAAATTATTCTTTTTATCGTTTACCTACTCGAGACGAGCAGGAACTAAGCTTGGGGATGCCTGATACGCCTCCAACGTATCCATAATTTCGATGTTCCATGCTTGTTTTATGACAATACCTACATGTTTTGCTCACACTTTATAATGTTTTTATGCGTTTTTCCAACTAACCTATTAACGAGATGCCGAAAGGCCGCTGTTGTTTTCTCTTGTTTTTGGTTCCGTAAAGGCTGGCAATATATTCTAATTCGACGAAACGAAGACCCAACCTCCTATTTTTCCGGAACCTTCCGAAAGTCAAAGGGGACCAGAGGAGGGCCACGGGGGCCCACATGTGGTCGGCGCGACAGTGTGGGCGCGCCGCCCGTTGTCCGGCGGCTCCGTACCCTCCGACTCCGTCTCTTCGCCATATAAGCCCTTTTCGACCTAAAAACGCGATACCAATTGACGAAACTCCAAAGACTCCAGGCGCCGCCGCCATCGCGAAACTCCAATTCGGGACAGAAGTCTCGTTCGTGCACCCCGGACGGGGAAGTGCCCCCGCCATCTCCATCAACGCCACCGCCTCCATCATGCTCCGTGAGTAGTTCCCCATGGACTACGGGTTCTAGCTGTAGCTAGTTGGTATTCTCTCCCTATGCACTTCAATACAATGATCTCATGAGCTGCCTTACATGATTGAGATCCATCCGATGTAATCGGTGTTGTGTTTGTTGGGATCCGATGAATTGTTACATTATGATCAGTCTATCTATATAAGTTTGTGAAGTTATTGTTGCTACAATCTTGTTGTGTTTAATGCTTGTCACTAGGGCCCGAGTGGCATGATCTTAGATTTAAGCTCTATACTTATTGCTTATATTGTATCTACAAGTTGTTTGCACATGTCTATGTCCGGAACCCGAGGCCCCAAAGTGACAGAAATTGGGATAACCGGAGGGGAAGGCGTAGGTATGAGGATCACATGTTTTCACCAAGTGTTAATGCTTTGCTCCGGTGCTCTATTAAAAGGAGTACCTTAATTTCCAGTAGATTCCCTAGAGGCCCGGCTGCCACCGGCTGGTAGGACAAAAGATGTTGTACAAGTTTCTCATTGCGAGCACGTATGACTATATATGGAAAACATGCCTACATGATTAATAATCTTGATGTTCTGTCTTAATGCTATTTCAATCCTATCAATTGCCCAACCGTAATTTGTTCACCCAACACTTGTTATTGGAGAGTTGCCACTAGTGTAGATAGCTGGGAACCCCGGTCCATCTCGCATCATCATAAACTCGTTCTTATGTCATTAGAAGTAGTATCAACTATTTTCTGGTGCCATTGCTCTCATATTACTGCTACTGCTGCTGTGTTACTGTTACTACTGCTCTCATATTACCGCTGCTTTCACATCACCCCTGTTACTAGTGCTTTTCCAGGTGCAGCTGAATTGACAACTCAGTTGTTAAGGCTTATAAGTATTCTTTACCTCCCCTTGTGTCGAATCAATAAATTTGGGTTTTACTTCCCTCGAAGACTGTTGCGATCCCCTATACTTGTGGGTCATCACCAATGTCTATGCCATAGTCTAGATAAGCTTCCTTTAGCATCACTATAGTCATGAAACATTTTACTCGTAACCAACACCAATCAAATTATTTGATATAGCTCTCAGAGATGAAAAAATATGGACCAGCGAGCTAATCATACATAAATAAAGAATACTAACGATCTCTAAACAAAATTGAAGTGAAAGAACAAGAGCTAAACGCAGTACTAGAAACTAGAACACTCGAAGAACAATAACAGCGAAAACTAGAGCGTTCTATGCAATGAAAATGGAGCCTGTCTCTCTCCAAAACAAATGTGCTGGGATCCAACATATGCTACAGCAAACAAAACAAAGCTAAACTAAAAACAAAAATAAAGACTCCAAGAACAACACATAGCGTATGAAGCAATAAAATATAGGGCATAGAGAGATGACATGTTGCTTTGTTGATGAAGAGGGGATGCCTTGGGCATCCCCAAGCTTTGACGCTTGTACCTCTCGAATATTTCTTGGGGTGCAGGGGCATCCCCAAACTTGAGCTTTTGTCCATACTTAATCTCATCACATTATTCTTCTCTCCCTACACTTGGAAATCCTTCATACAAAACTTCACACAATTTTTATTAGCAGCATTAGTACAATCAAAATAAACAAATCCACTTGGGTTAAGTTCTAACATATATCAAACATCTATTAAAGCATTAGATATTGTATCAACTTAAAAAACACTTTGATCAAAAGAACTCAAAAAGAAAGAGATTAAGAGGCAATTGCAAATAGTGGCAGAAATCTGTCAAAACAAAACAGCAGGTAAAGATCAATTTCTTTCGAAATTCTTCTGTTGCTCATCTCGAAAAGTGGTCAATTAACGAAAGTTAGATAATAACCTGGGGCATATGCAAAAAATTTGCAGCTCAAAATTCTGCTCTGGCTATTTATACGAATTTTTATGGTGACAACACATAATCTGTTTTCAGGACCGCAACTTTCCCAAATCTTACTTTCTTCCTATTTGAGGCTATTCTTAGCACAAAAACGAAATAAAAATGATAAGGAGAAGTTATTACAGAAGTAACAACTTCCAAGATTCAACAAAAAGAAAAATTACATAAATAAAACACGGGCTATCTTCCAAGGGTGCTTTTCTTTAACGCCTTTCAGCTAGACGCAGAAAAAGAGTTCGCATCAAGTATTATCAAGTGAAGAAGCATCAATATCATAATTTGTTATAATAATAGAATCATAAGGTGACTTCTTTCTTTTCCGAGGGAAGTGTTCTATACCTTTCTTGAGTGGGAATTGATATTTAATAATCCCATCTTTCATATCAATGGCAGCACCAACTGTTTTAAGAAACGGTCTTCCCAAAATAATTGGACAAGAAGCATTGCATTCATTATCGATAACAACAAAATCAACGGGGACAATTTTATTGTTAACCATAATAAGAACATTATTAACTCTCCCCAAAGGTTTCTTTGAAGCAATATCAAAATGATGAACATCCAAATAACATTGTTCCAATGGTGGCTAATCAAGCATATCATAGATTTTTCTAGGCATAAAAGAAACACTTGCACCAAGATCACATAAAGAATTGCAATCAAAGCCATCTATTTTCATCTTAATGATGGGATCTGATACGTCTCCAACGTATCCATAATTTCTAATGTTCCATGCTTGTTTTATGACAATACCTACATGTTTTGCTCACACTTTATAATGTTTTTATGCGTTTTCCGGAACTAACCTATTAACAAGATGCACGCGCTTCCTATTTTCTCGCTGTTTTTGGTTCCGTAAAGGCTGTTCGGGCAATATTCTCAATTCTACGAAACGAAGACCAAAGATCCTATTTTTCCGGAACCTTCCGAAAGTCAAAGGGGGACTTAGGAGGGCCACAGGGGCCCACACATGTGGTGGCGCGGGCCGGGGGGCGCCGCCTCGTTGTGGCGCTCGTGCCCCCTCCGACCGACTTCGCCTATATAAGCCCTTTCGACCTAAAAACGCGACACCGATTGAAAAAACTCCAGAAAGACTCCAGGGGCACCGCCGCCATCGCGAAACTCCAATTCGGGACAGAAGTCTCGTTCTGCACTCCGCCGGACGGGGAAGTGCCCCTAAGCCATCTCCATCAACGCCACCGCCTCCATCATGCTCCGTGAGTAGTTCCCCCATGGACTACGGGTTCTAGCTGTAGCTAGTTGGTATTCTCTCCCCATGTACTTCAATACAATGATCTCATGAGCTGCCTTACATGATTGAGATTCATCTGATGTAATCGGTGTTGTGTTTGTTGGGATCCGATGGATTGTTACATTATGATTAGTCTATCTATAAAGTTTGTGAAGTTATTGTTGCTGTAATCTTGTTACTAATGCTCGAGTGGCATGATCTTAGATTTAAGCTCTATAATTATTGCTTAGATTGTATCTACAAGTTGTATGCACATGTCTATGTCCGGAACCAAAGGCCCCAAAGTGACAGAAATTGGGACAACCGGAGGGAAAGGCTTAGATATGAGGATCACATGTTTTCACGGAGTGTTAATGCTTTGCTCCGGTGCTCTATTAAAAGGAGTACCTTAATTTCCAGTAGATTCCCTAGAGGCCCGGCTGCCACCGGCTGGTAGGACAAAAGATGTTGTACAAGTTTCTCATTGCGCGCACGTATGACTATATATGGAAAACATGCCTACATGATTAATAATCTTGATGTTCTCTCTTAATGCTATTTCAATCCTATCAATTGCCCAACTGTAATTTGTTCACCCAACACTTGTTATTGGAGAGTTACCACTAGTGTAGCTAGCTGGGAACCCCGGTCCATCTCGCATCATCATATACTCGTTCTATATGACATTGGAAGTAGTATCAACTATTTTCTCGGTGACATTGCTCTCATATTACCGCTACCGCTCGTGTTGTTACCGTCTCATATTACCGTTGCTTCCACATCACCCCTGTTACTAGTGCTTTTGTGCAACGAATTGACAACTCAGTTGTTAAGGCTTATAAGTATTCTTTACATCCCTTGTGTCGAATCAATAAATTTGGGTTTTACTTCCCTCGAAGACTGTTGCAATCCCCTATACTTGTGGGTTATCAAGACTATTTTCTAGCGCCGTTGCCGGGAGGCATAGCTCTACTCATAATTTCACCTGGGGAGTACATTCTACCTCTCTCTCTGCTTTTATTTTATTTTGTCTTGCTAGTTTATTTCTGTCTAGTTTTATTTTGCTTAGTTTACTTTTGTCTAGTTTATTTTTGTCTTGTTTTATTTTCCCTATATACCCAAAAATCCATAAAAATTTGAAAAAAACTAAAAATTAAAAACTGCTATTATGGGATAACCTACAACCTATTTGGAGCTTATAGAATTATATAGGGATTTCTATTTCCGTGCCCCTGGTTCGTTAGTTGTACTCAGTTTTCCCCAGTCCCTTAGTTTTTCCTCAGTTTTCCCCTCCTCTAGTTTGAAACACGCACAAGGCTGGAACGGCCGGTAGCCGTCAGGTCGAGGCCTTGACCGTTAGTCTGACCGGGTGGGCCCGCACAGGCAGCTCCTCCCGACCGTCTCGTGCCGACGGGTAGGGTCAGGAGACACGTCGAGCAGCCATCCATCTATCGCTGACGTGTGGGCCGTTTTATTTCATGATTTTATACGCGGTGCCGCCAATGACAAATGGGGCCGCTTATATTGTCGCCCATGACCAGTCGTATTTTTCTAAGAAAAGAAATATATTGCCGCTCCGTGGCTGCCGCAGCCAATGACCAGTGGGGTAGTCTATTTATTTAGGGAAACTCATATATTGCCGCTCCGTGGGGCCTCCGCAGCCAATGACCAGTGGGGTCATCTATTTTTCAGAAAAGACATATATTGCCGCTCTGTGGGGCCGCCAATGACCAGTGGGGTCGTCTATTTATTTAGAGAAACTCATATATTGCCGCTCTGTGGGGCCTCTCCAGCCAATGACCAGGGGTGTCTATTTTTCAGGAAAAGACATATATTGCCGCTCTGTGGCTGCCGCAGCCAATGACCAATGGGGTCGTCTATTTATTTAGAGAAACTCATATATTGCCGCTCTGTGGGGCCTCCGCAGCCAATGACACTACAAGAAAAGTTCTGATAGACAACGTCTCAAAATCGTCCGCTAAGGGGTATTTTTCGTCGCCTATGGGCCTAACCCGACGATATGGGTTCTGTCGTCGAAACAAAGTCCAACGACGTTTTTTTCGTCCGTCGCGCTTGGGCGCCCTTCCGCCACGGAAAATCGGACCGTTGCGCAAGTGTTTCGGAGCCCGTTGATCGCCGACGCCATGCAACCGACACGTGCAGACGCGTTAATCGTGCTTAACGGTGTTAACCTACTGAAACCCCGTGGTAGATGGTAGCCCCACACGAGGCCTGCCACGTCGGATGACATAGTTTGACCGGTCAACTATATAGCTGGGCTGGTCCATTAGTTACGTGGGCCGGGCCTAACCTTGACTGGTCAAAACTTAAATGGGCCGGCCCATTTAACATGTGGGGTCCACCTTTGCAACTAGGCCGGCCCAAGAAGCAAGTGGGTCGGGCCAAAACACAGGGTCCCACTTTCCCGTTAAAGGGCTTACCATTTAGTGTGCGGGGTCCACCATATAGCAAGTGGGCCGGCCAAAAACACAGGTGGATCCCACTTTCCTCTTAAAGGGTCGGCCCATTTAGTATGTGGGGTCCACCATATAGCAAGTGGGCGGCCCAACAAGATAGTGGGTCGGGGCAAAACACAGTGGGTCCCACTTTCCCGTTAAAGGGCCCCATTTGGTGTGTGGGGTCCACCATATAGCAGTGGGCTGGCCCAACAAGATAGCGGGTCGGGCCAAAGCACAGGTTTCCTTTAAAAGGCCGGCCCATTTAGTATGTGGGGTCCATCATATAGCAAATGGGCCGGCCTAACAAGACAGTGGGTCGGCCAAACACACAGGTCCCACTTTCAGCTTAAAAGGCCCCATTTAGTATGCTGGGTCCACCATATAGCAAGTGGGGCGGTCCAACAAGATAGTGGGCCGGGCCAAAACACAGGGTCCCACCTTCCGGTTAAAGGGCCGGCCCATTTACCACGTGGGACCACCATATAGAAAATGGGCTGGCCCAACAAGATAGTGGGCCGGCCCAATAAGCATGTGGATCCCACTATAGAAAATGGGCTGGCCCAACAAGATAGTACTGTACAATATTTAAACAAACTTCATGCGAAGCAACACATCAAGAAAGTTAACGGCATATGAGATCTGCAAATAACTACACAAAATATGGCTAAAGAAACACCGCGATCTAACGGGCCGCAGTACTAACCAAGTCGCGGGGTGGACGGGGGGGCAACTTGCATTCCAGCGGCGGCGAACGCGGAGAGACGATGAATCGACCCTGTTTCAGTAGAAGCGGGCGTTAGTGAAGCAGATCTGGTTGGTCGGCAAGGTATTCGGTGAAGTTGATACAGCCGCCGTGCGAGGTAGTCGGTGGCGAGGTCGGTGGTGAAGCAGATCCGTCGGTGGCGAGGTCGGCGGTGAAGCAGATCCGTCGGTGACGAGGGCGGCGGGGGAGCGGATCAGGTGGGTGGACAGCCAACACGATCAAGGCTACGATGTGGAGGAGTATGCCGGCGGCGAAGCTAGTACTGTAGAGAGTCAGAGCTTTGGCGTGTGAGAGTATTTTTGAGCTAATGGGGCGAATGGTTGGTGGGTGGTGTGGGCCTGTGGGAGGGTTCGGGATCTAGGCAAGATATTTCATTGTTACCGAATGAGCCCTCCATGGTCGGTGGGTTGTAGCTTCCGGACCAGGGTTAAAAGGGTAAAACTGTCACGGGATTTTCGAATGGATGCGGCGGGATGATTTGGCGCGCGCCGAAATTTTCAGTTTCAAGCTACGAGCAGAACGACAAAAATAATGTTCTTCCCCAGGGAGCTCTCATTTCTTCCTCTTCTCTTTCTCTCTCGAGTCTCTCCCACTCCCCCGGCTCCTCTCCCCCTTCTCTCCGGCGGCCTCGCCGGCGGAGACGAGGCCGACTTCTCTCTGTATATTGTACACCCTCCGAACTAAATTAATTGATTCAACTTTCCTTAGACGTGTATGTATCTAGAGTAAAAACATGTGTGGGTACATCCATATTTAGATAAGCAAAGTTGAGTCACTAATTTGGATCCGAGGAAGTTAGTGTTGTTGTAAGCTTAGATCCAGTGTTTCCCATGAGCAGAATGGCGCAATGGAGTCGGGGACTCGTCATCGGCTTCGATCTGGCCTATGGTGAATCTGGCGGATCTTGCCGGCCAAACCCCGATCTCGGTGCCATCAATGTGATGGCGCTAACGGTGAGGCTTGCTTTGGTCAGTGCTTCAGATCTGGCCAATGGGGAAGTCAAGCTGCTAAAGTTCACAAGCTCGGGGCATACGACGGCGTCATCCGTCTTGCCCGTGCACATCTTGGCCTTTCAGCGGCCCTTCTCAGAGCCAATATGCCGTTTGAGGCCCTTCTTCTCCTTCGTCTGGCACTCACTCGCGACACCGTCCCAAGTGGTGCGTCCCGGCGACGGAGTTGCTGGAAAGGATGCGGAGCAGAGATCTGATGTGCGGTCGAGAAGGACTCGATTGATTTTCTTCTATATGTTTTGGGGTCCTTTTTGTAAAGTTGCAGGTTCTATTAGTTATTGTCTAGTACTTTTGGTCCTCTATGTAATTTTTTGGACTAGTTTCCATTGGCACTGATAAACTTGAATTTTGACAAGTTCACAGGGAAAAAAATTCCTTTGCACATATGGCCTATCATGTATAAACATTCTTGAGATTTAAACTATATGTAATGTGCCATGCATTAACCCTAAACCATATATATGTAACTAACCCTAGCTGATCAAACCCTACTTAATTAAAACAAATAACCCTAAACTATACGCATGCACTTTATGCGCAAAGGCGCGGGTGCCTCTAATAATGTGTGTGCGCACTCGATCGATGATCCCTAAACCTTATACAACCCTGAAACCCTAATCCCTAATCCCTAAACCCTAAACACCCTAAACACTAAACCCTATACCCTAAACCCTAACCCTAATTAAACCCTATATATAGGCCAACGACACTTAATTGTGCATCAAGCAGGCCAGGGGTGCCTCGCGGTCCTCTAATTAAATTAAATGTGCCATGCATTAACCCTAAACCATATATATGTAACTAACCATAGCTAATCAACCCTACTTAATGAAAACACATAACCCTAAAGTATACTAGCTATAACCCGATCTAATAAAAACATGCTCTATATATAGCAGCTAGCTAGCAAACCGTAGATTAACACCAATTAATATATACATGGCCTATATCGATCATGTTGTATAACATATCCCTGAGATTCACTAATTAATTATATAATTATCGTGATAAATTAATTAACTCTAATTTTGACAAGTTCTCTCGAATGAAAACACATTTGATTAAGTTGCCTCATAATATATATATAATTAGTGTGCATGCATGGCCTACCATGCATTCGTGCATATATTTTAATGTATATTTGAACATATTCTTGGGGATTTCAATCTCTCTCTCGATCATCTATATATCGTTGGTGGCCAAAAAATACACATATATGCATGCAATTTATGCGTAAAGGTGCGGGTGCCTCTAATAATGTGTGTGCGCACTCGATCGATGATCCCTAAACCTTAAACAACCCTAAAACCTTAAATCTCTAATCCCTAATCCCTAAACCTAAACACCCTAAACACTAAGCCCTAAACCCTAGACCCTAAACCCTAACCCTAACCCTAACCCTAACCCTAAACCCTAGCTAACCCTAAACCCTAATTAAACCCTATGTATAGGCCAACGACACTTAATTGTGCATCAAGCAGGCCAGGGGTGCCTCGCGGTCCTCTAATTAAATTAAATGTGCCATGCATTAACCCTAAACCATATATATGTAAAACTAACCCTAGCCAATCAACCCTACTTAATTAAAACACATAACCCTAAACTATACTAGCTAGCTATATAACCCGATCTAATAAAACATGTTATATATATATATATATATATATATATATATATATATATATATATATATATATATATATATATATATATCTGCTATTCTCGAACCGGTTCGAGAATAACTATTCTCGAACCCTTTCTGAACTTCCGGGTGTTTTCCTAGTGAACTTCTCGACGGAATACCAGAATTGCATGTTCGTGCGGACAATATTTTCATGATAATTTTCAAACCGCTTATCGGATTGATGCATATAATATACCGTTGGATTCGCACGGAAATTTCGCAACTTTTTCGTGTTCATTGTTTTCCCAAATTCTATATTGATTAAAACTAATTTGAAATATACAAAACGACGTTTTCGCGGATTTCTCTATTTATGTACAGTTTTGGGGTTCCAGTTTTCAAACCGTTTATCGGAATGATGCGTATGATATGCCGTTGGAAAGGTGCTGACTAGGCGCACCTTTTTCATGAAGAACACTTTTCTAAATTCTTTATAGTTTAAGAGCAGATTTGAAAATACGTGATTACGTTTTTCGAACTTCTCGGTTTTTCGAACTGTTTTTGGGGCTTATTTCCGAACCACTTATCGGAATGTTTCAAATGATATTGCGTTGAAAAGATATTGATTAGGCGAATCTTTTTCATGTTGAATGTTTTTCCAAATTCTAAATTATTTTAGTTTAATTTCAGAAATACATAAAAGTGAAGATAACACCGACACAAGAACATTTCGAAATTGGCTCATCTAGATTGATTAGGTGTGGCATTGCGATATGTTGGAGTATTAGTAGAGTTATATTAGTGCTAATTGTACGTTGAGTTGGTCGATTTGTGCAATCGGTGGTTGTACGGACGATTTCTATGCGTATGATTTCCGTCCAGAAAAACAGAGTGCATTAGGTGCTCGAATATAGAAGTGAACTTCCTTATATCTGTTAGTGAACTTCCGATCGCGGTATAAAAGTTTCAGGCATGTAATAAAATTATAGCGAACTTCTGTGGATGTGAACTTCTTCTCCCCTGAATCTGAACTTCCCGACGGACTTGAATATTGTACAGGGTGAACTTCCGAAACTTTAGTCTAGTTTGAAGTGAACTTCAGAAAATATAGCGAACTTCCGTCGCATCTGCACTTCTCTGATACAGATCTGAACTTCCCCTTATCTGCATCTGAACTTCCAGACGGACCTCAACATTGTAAGGAGTGAACTTCCATTTCAAATATGAACTTCTATACGGGGAGTGAAATTTCATACGGAGGTAAGTGAACTTCCCGATGGTGGCAAGTGAACTTCTGAAAATATTTTGCGAACTTCCACATGTTCGAATTGAACTTCCGAGTTGTGTTTGTCTTTTGTTCAAAGTGAACTTCCAAAAATAATGTGAACTTCTATTCTGTTCGAAGTGAACTTCCGATTTTTCATGTTTAGTGATGCAGCAGCCTTCTGAACTTCTGAATTCGGCGAAAGTGAACTTCACCAATCTGCGAAAGTGAACTTCTAAATTCTGGCGGATGTGAACTTCCCATTTTTTAAACTCTAGATAAAATTTCTGAACTTCTGAATTTTTGCAAGTGTGAACTTCCAAGTTTTGCAGATGTGAATTTCCTGATTTTTTGAAATCTGGAGAATTTTCTAAACTTAGAAATTTCGTGTGTGTGAACATCCAAATTTTGTAGATGTGAATTACCGAGTCTTGTAGATGTGAACTTCCTGATTTTTTTGTACTCTAGAGATTTTTTTTTAATTTTCACATCTGCAGAACTCGATCTGGTTGGCGCCGGCCGCTGGAGCAGGCGTGGAGGTGGACTCCGGGGCGACGAGAGTGGGCGACTTGTGGTGGGGCGTGGGGGCGGGGGCGGAGTGGTGGGCGTGGTGTGGCGGTGCAGAGTGGTGTCGGCCCGCGCCGGGCGGCGGGCGGAGGGTGGTCGCCGCGCGAACGCTTGGGCAGTGCGAGAACGAGCGCAGTGGCGGCGTGTGGTGGGCGGCGGGTCGCCGTGGTCAGCGGTGTGGCGGCGGTGTGGTGCAGGTTGGCACGCGGGCGGGAGGTGGGAGGCGACGCGCGGGCGGGAGGTGGGAGGTGAGAAATTCCGTGGTGGTCAAACTGAAGTCCTAGAATAGATAAACTTCTGGCTTGTGCGAGGTGAATTTTCTGACATATTTTGAAGTGAACATCCGGATGGTGCAAAGTGAACTTCACACCATTGCCAAAGTGAATGCCCACAAAAAGTAAGTTTCCCATTGAACATCAAGCACGTTCGAATTGCCTAGTACTTTACTTTACATATTCTAATATTTAATCTGTTTTGTGCACTGCACAAAAATCATTTTTTGGCTGCAATAGTACAAACGTAGCTGGTAAAGACACAAAACTACAAGAAAAAAGTAGCCAAGCTTGGAGCAGTTTAGAAGCAGCAACATACAAGTTGAAAGCTACTCCCGTGAGAGGATCTGCTTCATTCAAAAAAAAAGGGGTATCAAGTTGAAAGCTACTCCCGTGAGACGCTTCTTCATTCAAAAAAAAAGGAGCATCACTGATTAGCTACGTACGGCAGCAGCTGCTCCACCTGCCACTGGATTGACGTCCGGAAGTTGATGTCTGCTGCTTGCTGCCTTGCTCCGCTCGATACCGAGTTGTAGTTGAGCCGCACAATCTTATGTCAGGCAAGCGACAACACTAGATTCTGCACAATGGTATTTACAGTAGTAGTATTTAGGCAAGTAAAAACATCCATCACACTCATTGCTATCTGAACTTCATGGCTGACACAGATTGACTACACATTGCTATCGTCTGAATTCAGGTTGAGGTAGTTCAACTACCTAGTGTCGGTGCTAACAGAAGGCTATACGACGGAGAGGTAGGTCCTCCTCCAGCCGCTGATGTATGTCGCAAAGTGATGGTTCGCACCTCGGAGGTTCCGACCGCCTGTGTGCTTTTAACTGTAATAGTCAGACAGACTAAATGAACTCCCCAAATATAGAAAAGTGAACTGGCCCTGATAATAATGTAAACTACCATTTTTCATACTAGCCGGAAGCATTTCATAATAATGTTAATTACTATTTTGCATACTAGCTAGAAGCGGACTCCTCCCACTGACGCAGTGGATTCCCCCGAAAAAGAGAAGTTAACTTCCAAGAAGTTGCAAATTTTTATGCAGACAAATTGAACTTGCCTGATATATTGAACTTCTCAGACATGATTAAATTGACTTCTATGTTTTGTATAGAGAAAAAACATGATAATACCCAGCAAGCACAAAATAATTAAAATTAATCCAACCCTGCATGCATGGTGTTGCCTAATTGATTTGTTGCTTACAGATAGAAAGCAATAGGACCACAAAGCACGAGAGCTAAACAAATGGGAATTACGGGAATGGGATTGGGATTGGTGACTTATGGGCAGCATTCAATAAAATACCACTCTTTGCAACTTGCAAGTGTAATCGGGGATGGGGAAAGCAGAAAGTTTATACTATGTTAAATGTGAATCAGGCAATTCGGCGCATGCACAGAGCGAAATGCAGTGTGTCAAAGCATGGCAAAATCATATTCTATATACTATATGGTTTTACTTACAGAAGCAAATTGATGTGCCGAAGGGCGCGGCTGCACGCTGGGCTCCCTCGAGAAGACCGCTGGACGGTCGAGGATGCGCGAGTGAACTCCCAACGTAACTGCATTTATGCACATGGAGCTATACAATGTCAAAATGAAATAAAATAATAGTCCATCTAGCAGGAATATTTTAACTAAAGTAGAAGAGATGTGAACTTCACGAATTATGAGAATGAACTCCACGGAATATTCTGTCTTTCAGAAATTAGAGGTTGCAACAGAAAAAGACTTCACACATCATATGTTTCAAATTGTGAATTAATCTGAAAGCAACTCAGTCATATATGATCAAACAGAATAGTTTGTAAGTGCAAGCTACTTTGCACAGATTATCATCACTTCCCGAATAAATGAGATCACCACTTTCATCAGCAAATGTTACTGTATTGACATCAGACTGAAATGTAAAATAATTCATAGCGCAAGCAAGCAAGGATTCTATTACACTGTTGCAATGAGAAGCAAGGACTCTATTACACTGATTTTTTTTTTTTTACATTTCCTGAAACAAACTTCGGTTTTTATGCCTAGCGAACTTCATTTTTATTTGTAGAGTGAACTTCACTTTTACTTACAGCTAATGAATTCACTGTGATCATTTAGTTTGTTTCATAGATGAATTATAAAACAAACTTTCTCAATCTACAAATTTATCTTCCCCTTGTGTCCCAAGTGAACTGTCCAACAAAAGAGAAATTCGTTTAATTTTATTTGAACTTCGCGAATGCACGAGGTGAACTTTCTGACACGACGAACTGAGTTGTCATATGGCCTTAAAAAATCTCACAAACAATTAAAAAAAACCACGCACGCAGCACATATTGAACTGCGCCAAATGCCCATCTCTGAACTTCCAGAAAGGGAGAACAAGAAGGTAGCTAGGTCAGGAGACTCACTAACGGTAGTCCATTCGCAGGCCCAACAACAGTCCATTCACGAGACTCAGCTGTCCTCTTGCAGCTGATAAAGATGCAGAACTGCAAAATAATAATGGCGCACATGTTTGTATCAGTGCAATGCCCTTTTTATACATAATATAAAGACAGAATAATCCATCAATCCGGGATCATCTAAACTAAGTAAACTTCATGAATAATCTATCCATCATGGATCATCTAAACTGTAGCATGACAAGTGAACTCCACGCAATAGGATGAACTGAACTTCAGAAAATGTACTGTAGAACTAGTCCATGAGCAACAGATAAACTGAGGTGCAGAATAATAGCAAAACTGAACACCAGAACCTGGTACGCTCGCTCCATCGTGGTGGAAGTTGCTATCCTATCGGGAATTCTGAACTATTGAACTGCTACCAGCACATCAATTAGAAGAGCGAAGGACTATACATCAGCAAGTAAACATGAGTAGGTTCTAGGCCGTTTCATACATGAACAAGCAGCAATTCAGTGCCGGCAGTAGTTGGGCAGAGTGTTTGCACTAGTGGTGGCCCTTGGTTCAATGACTTTCTAGATGAATTCCTGTACAGGAAAGGCGAACTTGTAACATGACATGACTGAACTTTCGCTTTTTAAAGTTCTGAACCACTGAAGTATCTCCCTGCTTATCAAAGAAAGTTTGATCGTGAAGAACAGCTACTAACCAACTAGCAAATCAATCAGTACAAGAAAATGCATAGCAGTATGCACTGATATTTGCTCTTCTTGTTGTTGTAAGATGTGGAAGTTCGGCACGCAGTTGACATAGCGCATGCTTTTAGCTAGATGACACAGAGTTGCAGTATAAGATGTTCACGTCAGACTAGCAGAGGTTCGCCCATCTTCAGAATCGGAGGTTCTCACCTGAGGCGAGCAGGACGCGGCCGAAGCTGGGCTGGAGAGATCGGCGGCAGTCCACTAGAGTGTCTTCGCTAGCCCACCCGCAGGGAGCCGAGCAGGTGGCCGCCGGCGAAGCAAGGGGTGGAGATGGGCGCGTTGGGGCTGCAGCCAAACGGTGGGATTGGGGTGCGACGGATCGGAGCTGCGCGGTGGAGTTGGGGAGCGCCCGGATCAGAGCTGCGCGGAGGAGTTCTTGGTCGGAGGCGCCCGGCTGGAGCACACGACGGTGGGAAGCAGGCAGGGAAGAAGATCTTCCTGCTGGGGAATCTCGTCGTGCTACGTGTTGAGCTTCCTCGAACCTGCTCTCGCTTGCCCATGCCGACGCGAAAGAAGGTCTTCTGGTTGGAAAGTTCGCCGGATTCCGTCGCCGGCTCCCTCACGTCGGCTACCGCCGCCGCTCGCTCGCCGGCGCCGACCTGGTAGGAGGCGCGGTCGGATTGGGAACTGCTGTCTCGGCTAGAGGATGTGCACGATGGTGGAGGTGTGAACGAGGGATTTGGGTCCTCCGGCGGCGAGAAGGAGGTGGCGGAGGCGGCACGGTGGCCTACCGGCGGGGAGGCGACGGCCTGGTGGCGGCGTGCGGGGATAAGATAAGAGGGCGTTTGGGTCAGGGCGGTTCGGGACTGAGGTGGTTTCGTGTGGGCGGTGGTATCCGGTTGGGGTCTATCCCTCGGGAGTTCAGATGGGTAGTTTTTCGGGATAAGAAACTGAAGCGGGAAAAGGGTTCGAGAATAGATATTCTAGAACCCCTCTTAAGGGGGGGTTCGAGAATAGTTGGGCTCTCTCTATATATATATATATATATATATATAGCAGCTAGCTAGCAATCCGTAGATTAACACCAACTAAAATATACATGGCCTATATCGATCATGTTGTATAACATATCCCTGAGATTCATTAATTAATTATATAATTATCGTGATAAATTAATTAACTTGAATTTTGACAAGTTCTCTCGAATGAAAACACATTTGATTAAGTTGCCTCATAATATACTCCCTCCGTCCCAAATTAGTTGTCCCAAATTTTTTTAAATATGGATGTATCTAGACATGTTTTAGTGTCTTGATGCATCCATATTTTAACAAACTTGAGACAACTAATTTGGGACGGAGGATAGTATATATAATTAGTGTGCATGCATGGCCTACAATGCATTCGTGCATATATTTTAATGTATATTTGAACATATTCTTGGGGATTTCAATCTCTCTCTCGATCATCTATATATCGTTGGTGGCCCAAAAACACACATATATACGCATGCACTTTATGCGTAAAGGCGCGGGTGCCTCGATCTAATAATGTGTGTGCGCACTCGATCGACGATCCCTAAACCTTAAACAACCCTAAAACCCTAAATCCCTAATCCCTAAACCCTAAACACCCTAAACACTAAACCCTAAACCCTAGACCCTAACCCTAACTAACCCTAACCCTCTGCCCTAGCTAACCCTAAACCCTAATTAAACCCTATGTATAGGCCAACGACACTTAATTGTGCATCGAGCAGCCCAGGGGTGCCTCGCGGTCCTCTAATTAAATTAATTAAATGCGCCATGCATTAACCCTAAACCATATATATGTAACTAACCCTAGCTAATCAACCCTACTTAATTAAAACACACATAACCCTAAACTATACTAGATATAACCCGATCTAATAAAAACATGCTCTATATATAGCAGCTAGCTAGCAAACCGTAGATTAACACCAATTAAAATATACATGGCCTATATCGATCATGTTGTATAGCATATCCCTGAGATTCATTAATTAATTATATAATTATCATGATAAATTAATTAACTTGAATTTTGACAAGTTCTCTCGAATGAAAACACATTTGATTAAGTTGCCTCATAATATATATATAATTAGTGTGCATGCATGGCCTACAATGCATTCGTGCATATATTTTAATGTATATTTGAACATATTCTTGGGGATTTCAATCTCTCTCTCTGTTGTGGGTATACTTTATGGGTATATCAACGACATGGCCTAGATCCGGCAAGCCCGGGTGGCCCACAGACGGTGATGGTGGCATGGGGCCCATCGGGCGGCCCAGTTGCTGTTGATCATGAAGGATGAAGTCCAGCCCAGGAACATGGAGCCGGATCCCAACCGACCTACGAAGGAGGCCGGATCCGTGGAAGCCCATAAAGTATCCGGATCCAGCACGACCATGAGGAAGGCGGATCCTTGACGTACACGGCAAGATATTGTACCGTAGTTAGGCAACTTGTATTCCGGCTAGGACTCTCCATGTAAACCCTAGATCCGTGCGCCTTTATAAGCCGGATCCTGGGAGCCCTAGAGGCACAACCACAACCATTGCAACAACGTGCAAGCGCCCAGATAATTCCAGACAAGCAGCAGTAGGCCCTGTCATCGTGCAAGTGTTCCGAAGCTGGGTAACTCGCGTACCACCGTCCCCTGTGCACTCCGCCCTATGGCCCCTACTTCTTCTGCCCCTCGTGAGGATCCCTCCGGGGCCGTCGAATAGGCAACGAGTTGGCGCCACCGTGGGGCCTGAGGCGGCGGAGGCCGGAACCGGGAGGGCTCCGCCATGGGAAGCTACGACGACTCGATCGCTGTGGGACGCGTACTCTACGCCGGGAATTTTCCGATCGTCCCTCCCGACGAATTCTGGATTCCGGCTAGGTCAAACCCCGTCAAGCTCTCCATCGTCCCAATCGGCGGCATCCACATCTTCATCGGCGAGACCGTCGATTCCGACGGAAACGCACTGTAAGTAACGCTGACGCGTCCGCCGCTGAGCTGGACGCCGTCGCGAAGATCCGATCTGAGTCGCAGGAGCTTCCTAAGGAAGGTTCCGCCTTAGATCAGGAAAAATCAAAGCCCACCCAATCCGCCCCTGAGCAGGAGAAAACGGTGGAAGACCAATGCAGATCCGCCTGGGTCTCCCAGGTGTTAGAGAAGCAAAGGTGTCACTTCGTGCACTTCTTGGCCCATACCGCAGGAGACGCCCTCCACCAGGACGAGGCCGATCCTTTGCAGGTTGAGGCACCCGGAAACAACGTCGCTCCGGATCTGCAGAAGCAGTCGGAGACAGCGACGCTCCGGGGCAAGAGGAAGCCGGAAACCCTGAGGAATAAATCCTCGGTAACTTGAGCCCGAATTCCGACGATGCCTCCTCAATAGGCACAGAAGAATACAATCGCTTGACGAAGGAGCTCGAGATCGGGGAAGAAGATGACGACGCCTCATCCATGAATACAGAAGAATTCAACCGCAAGCTCGAGGAACTCGGAGGCGGTGAGCAAGCTGAAGTAGAATCCGCCCAGCCGATGCAGGTTCTAGCAACCGTGGCACCGCTGGATCAGCAGGAAACGGAAGACGAAGCCTCCAACTCCGGCCCAGGACCATCCAACGTAAGGCCTCCCTTAGGTCGGGCACGACCACAAAAGGATGTCCTGTCACCAGAAGAGATGGTCGAGCAAGCGCGCATGGATTTAGTCGCGCAGTCTGATATTCTCAACAAACCAATAACTCCCGAGGAGGCTGCAGACCCGGAGGCCTTAGAAGCCAAACGGCAGGAGATGCTGGCAACAGCTCAGAAGTTTGCCAGGACCGCAGCCGCAATGCTGGAAGAAAGAACCTTAGCTGCAAATTTTGTGGACTACTCCCTAAAAAAGGATCGCGAAGTCGACGAAATGATGGCGACAGCCAAGGGACTCCGAAAGGAGTGGGAGAAAAGGATAGCCTCTGCGCAGGCGGAGGCTGATAGGATCGCTCGAGAAGCCATCCCTCCCCGCAGGATTACCTTTGCAACACCCACAGAACAACAGCCGCTCGCAACCCCAAAGGATAACATGAAGAAGGCTGCGGAGCTCCTGAAAAAGAAGGACGAGGAGATTGACATCAACTACGTCCGGAAGCTCGTTGCCTCAGCAATGCAGCAACAGAGCAAGGCAGACACTTCGCGCAGGTTGGAATCCAATCCGGAGCACTGCATATCCACCGCGCAGAAGGACGCCACAGCAGGTCAACACCGTGATGGCGAGTCACGCACCGGATCCACGGAGCGCAGGAGGAAAGTCAGAGAACATCCGAATCCAATCCCGGTGTCCTCGGATTCAACCCCGAAAAATCCGGCAAAAGGAAAGGACCCGATGTATACTGGCAGAGACAAGTATCGTGTTCCATCACCGCCACCCCGAGCTTCGCGTCCTCCGCTACCTCCCCGACGTCGCAGTCCCGCCGGAAACACCAGGCCCCATGGGCCAGGTGGAACAAGCATCGGATGCTGATACGTCTCCAACGTATCGATAATTTCTTATGTTCCATGCCACTTTATTGATGATACCTACATGTTTTATGCACATTATATGTCATATTTATGCATTTTCTGGAACTAACCTATTAACAAGATGCCGAAGAGCCGCTGTTTGCTGTTTTTGGTTTCAGAAATCCTAGTAAGGAAATATTCTCGGAATTGGACGAAACTTTCGCCCAGGGTCCTATTTTTGCACGAAGCTTCCGAAGACCGAAGAGATAACGGCCACGAGGCAGCCAGGGGACAGGGCGGCGCGGCCGGCCCGCCGCGCGGCCCTACCCCGGGCACCTCGTGTGGCCCCCGCGTTGACCTTCCGCCTACTTAAAGTCTCCGTCGCGAAACCCCCAGTCGAGAGCCATGATACAAAACCTTCCAGAGACGCCGCCGCCGCGAATCCCATCTCGGGGGATTCAGGAGATCGCCTCCGGCACCTGCCGGAGAGGGGATTCATCTCCGAGGACTCTTCATCGCCATGATTGCCTCCGGAGTGATGAGTGAGTAGTTCACCCCTGGACCATGGGTCCATAGCAGTAGCTAGATGGTCGTCTTCTCCTTGTTGTGCTTCATTGTTGGATCTTGTGAGCTGCCTAACATGATCAAGATCATCTATATGTAATTCTATATGTTGTGTTTGTCGGGATCCGATGGATAGAGAGTACTATGATTATGGTGATTATCAATCTATTGTTTATGTGTTGTTTATGATCTTGCATGCTCTCCGTTATTAGTAGAGGCTCTGGCCAAGTTTGTACTCTTAACTCCAAGAGGGAGTATTTATGCTCGATAGTGGGTTCATGCCTTCATTGACACTGGGACAGTGACAGAAAGTTCTAAGGTTGTGATGTGTGTTGCCACTAGGGATAAAACATTGATTCTATGTCTAAGGATGTAGTTGTTGATTACATTACGCACCATACTTAATGCAATTGTCTGTTGCTTTGCAACTTAATACTGAATGGGGTTCGGATGATAACCTGAAGGTGGACTTTTTAGGCATAGATGCAGTTGGATGGCGGTCTATGTACTTTGTCGTAATGCCGGATTAAATCTCACTATATTTATCATATCATGTATATGCATTGTTATGCCTTTCTCTATTTGTCAATTGCCCGACCGTAATTTGTTTACCCAACATGCTTTTATCTTATGGGAGAGACACCTCTAGTGAACTGTGGACCCCGGTCCTATTCTTTACATAGCATACAATCTATTGCAATTGTGTTTTACTGTTTTCTTTGCAAACATCTTCCACTCGATACGCTTAATCCTTTGTTACAGCAAGCCGGTGAGATTGACAACCTCACTGTTTCGTTGGGGCAAAGTACTTTGGTTTTGTTGTGCAGATTCCACGTTGGCGCCGGAATCCCTGGTGTTGCGCCGCATCACATTTCGCGACCATCAACCTTCAACGTGCTTCTTGGCTCCTCCTGGTTCGATTAAACCTTGGTTTCTTTCTGAGGGAAAACTTGCCACTGTGCGCATCATACCTTCCTCTTGGGGTTCCCAACGGACGTGTACATTTACGCGCATCACCGCCTCCTAGGGACAGGAGCAGGGAGCGTACGCCGGAACCACGCAGAAGCTGGAACCAAGACCGCGAGCCTGAGCCTCGTCGGAACCAAGAACGCGATCCTGAGCCTCGCAGAAGCCAAGGACGCGAGCCGGAACCAAGGAGGAGCCGGAACGAAGAGCGCGCACCTGAGCCACGCAGGAGCCGGAACGACGGAGGCGACCACCACCAAGAGGAAGGGAGCCACCGAAGCCGGAGCCAGCCACGAGAACCACGCCGAGAATCCGAAGGCGGAAGATCATCCTACAGGCCCCCTCGCAGATCTCCCTCGCCACCACCCAGTGGAGGCGGAGGTGGAGGCGGAGGCAGAGGCCGGAGATCCCGTTCCCGATCAAGATCACCTGGCGGCGGTCCCCGCGATGCCCGGGAGCGCCTCAACGAGTACAGATCCGACTACATTGGTCCAAGGTGCTTTGGCCAGATGATCCGAGAGGAACCAAAGCCAAGAAGCTTGAACCTTAAGCTACCAGGAAACCTGAAGCATTATGATGGCAGCGAGAGGCCGGATACCTGGATTGAGGATTACTACAATGCAGTAACCTTCGCCGGAGGAACCCCGAATATAGCCTGCCGCATGCTCCAGTTGTACCTTATTGGTCCAGCTCGTGTTTGGCTCAGTGACCTTGAGGAAAACACTATCTTTTGCTGGTTGGACCTGAAGAAGGCTTTCGAGAACCACTTCAGGGGCACCTACAAGAGACCGGCCACCACCAGCGATCTTCAAGCTTGCATCCAGAAGAAGGGTGAAACATCCAGAGCTTTACCCGATGGTTGGCAACCAGAAACGAGTGCGAGAACGTAGATAACCGCACAGCAATGCACGCCTTCATTGGTGGTTTGCAGCGCGGGGGGCTGCTGCGCCACAAACTTACTTGCCTGGTGAACGCAAACAAGCTCACTCTTGATGAGATGATAAACATCGCCAGTGATCACACTGCCGCCGATGACGACGCAGGCGGAGATCTCGCAGCTACAGCCATACCCCTGCACCAACAAAAGAAAAACCGTGATAACGGCGTCAGCAACAGCAATAAGCGGAAGAACCCCCCTGAAGACCAGAAGGGCGGAGGATCCGACATGGTCGCCATGACGTTCCAACGCGGAGGTTCAGGAGGCGGAAGAGGCCGCGGACGTGGAGGCGGAGCAGGCAGGGGCCAGCAGCGCGCTGACGAGGTCACCGCAGCCGGATCCCGCGCCCCCCAAATGTACGAAGAATACAGGGATATGCCGTGCCTGGCCCATCTGGATCCGGCTACGGGCAAATCCACCCATACCAATCGCAACTGCAAGTGGGTCAACGATCTGAAGAACGACCCGGAGGCAGGATACAAGCGATCCCGGAAACACCGCCCGCGTGGCAAAGGAGGCAAGGGCAAGAACAAGGACAAAGAGGAGGACAGTTCCGAGGCCATGGATGAGGATGACGCTTCGCCGGAACCCAAGGAGGGTACCGCAGCCAACAAGTCTAACCCCTTTGGCAAGAAGAGTGTCGGAACTTACCACACCTTCCTCGGAACCCCAACTGTCCGCGCGAAAAAATCAGCGCTCCGGATCTTGAACGCCACAGTTCCGGCTGTGCCGCAGTATGTCAAGTGGTCGGAGAAAGCCTGTACCTTTGACAGGTCGGATCACCCGGCCGTCATCCCCAAAGAGTGCTACGCTCTGGTTGTAAGTCCCCGCATAGATGGGTATGACTTCTCCAAGTGTCTTATGGACGGAGGAGCTAGCCTGAACATCATGTACCTGGAGACCCTGGAGAAGATGAACCTCACCAAGGAACAGCTCAAACACAGCACCACTGAATTTCATGGTGTGGTTCCGGGTAAGAAGGCAAATTCTCTGGGCAGCATCAAACTTCCCGTGGCCTTCGGCAATGTGAACAACTACCGCGAAGAGATGATCACGTTTGAAGTAGTGCCCTTCAAAAGCTCCTACCACGTGATCTTCGGCAGGCCCACCTACCACAAGTTCCACGCCAGGGCATGCTACATCTACAACAAGCTCAAGATTCCGGGCCCTAACGGTATGATCACCGTGTCCGGAGACTACAAGAAAGCTAGGGACTGCGAGGAAGGCGAGGCCGCCTTTGCAGAATCCGTCATATCTGGAGAGGAGCTGCAAGGCTACAGAGCCGCGGTGGATCCGACTGAGATGCAGACCACCAAGAAGCAGATCTCCGAACAGAAGACCTCGTTCAAGGCCGCGATAGAAACCAAGAAGCATGACCTCGTTGAAGGTGACAACTCCAAGCAGGTTTCAGTCGGAGCCAACATGGACCCCAAATAGGAAAGCGCGCTCGTCGAGTTCCTCCGAGCTAACATGGATATCTTCGCATGGCAACCTTCTGACATGTCCGGAGTACCAAGGGAACTCGCCGAGCACTACCTCAATATAAATCCGGGTGCAAAACCGGTGAAGCAAGCTATGCGACGCTTTGGAGACAAGAAGCGCCGCGCCATAGGAATGGAATTAGCAAAGTTACTAGAGGCAGGTTTTGTAGTAGAAGTTATCCATACTGATTGGGTCGCAAACCCCGTCCTTGTACCCAAAAAGAATTCTGAAATACTAAGAATGTGCATCGATTACTCCGGCGTGAATAAGCATTGTCCGAAAGATCCGTTCCCTTTGCCGCGCATTGACCAAGTCATTGATTCGACGGCAGGGGCGGAACTTCTGTGTTTTCTTGACGCATATTCCGGGTATCATCAGATCCTGATGAAGGAGTCTGACCAAAAGGCGACCTCTTTCATCACACCCTTTGGCACATACTGCTATGTTACCATGCCTTTTGGCTTGAAAAACGCAGGTGCCACATACCAACGTACGATGCAGCGGTGCCTGAAGGACCAAATTGGCCGGAACGTGCACGCCTACGTCGACGACATCGCGGTCATGACCCGAAAGGGATCCGACCTGCTGAGCGACCTTAAGGAAACCTTTGATAATCTCCGACGGTACAAGATGATGTTAAATCCGCTGAAGTGCGTCTTTGGCGTACCAGCAGGAAAACTCCTTGGCTTCATTGTCTCTCATAGGGGCATCGAAGTTAACCCGGAAAAAATCAAGGCTATCCTGAACATCAAAAGGCCAACTTGTCTCAAAGATGTGCAACGATTAACTGGTTGCGTTGCGGCAATCAGTAGATTTGTTAGCCGTCTTGGCGAGAAAGCCTTACCTCTATACAAGCTGCTGAAGAAAACAGACAAATTTGTCTGGGATGAGGCAGCAGATTAAGCACTTCAGGAGTTGAAGAACATACTCTCCTCCCCACCTATACTGGCAGCTCCAGCTGAGTCAGAGCCTATGCTCCTCTACATGGCGGCTACCAACAAAGTTATCAGCCTCGTAATCGTGGTGGTGCGAAAGGAAGAAGGATATGAGCACGGAGTCCAAAGGCCTGTCTATTACATTAGCGAAGTCTTGACGGAATCCAAGAGGTACCCTCACTTTCAGAAGCTGGCATACGGAGTTTTCCTAGGCAGCCGGAAGCTGAGACACTACTTCCAGGAGCACCCAATGACAGTGGTGAGCAAGGCTCCCCTGGCAACAATCATCAACAACTCCGACGCAACAGGACGCGTAGCAAAATGGGGCATCAAGTTATCTGCCTTTGACATCAACTACGAAGCCCGAACGGCAATCAAGTCTCAAGTTCTAGCGGATTTCATCGCAGATTGGACTGAAGCACCGGAGGGCACACCTGTGCCGGAACCTGAAGCTTGGGTCATGCACTTTGACGGATCCAAGCAACACCAAGGCTCGGGGGCTGGAGTTACCCTGAAGTCACCTACCGGAGAAGAACTGCAGTACGTTCTGCAGATTCACTTCGAAGCTACCAACAATATGGCGGAATACGAGGCTCTACTACACGGTCTGCGCATCGCTAAGGAAATTGGGATCAAGCACATCATATGCTGCGGAGATTCCGACCTGGTGGCACAACAAGTAGCCGGAACCTGGAACGCCAGAAACTCCGTCATGGCGGCTTACAGAGACGAAGTGGACGAGATCGCCAAGTGCTTCCTCGGATACGAAGTCAAGTACGTCAGGAGAGATGATAACACAGCAGCAGACATGCTGTCCAAGCTCGGATCCGGCAGGAAACCAATTCCGCCTGGAATCTTCCTTGAGCATCTACGAGTACCCTCAGTGAAGGGTGCAAACCCGGAAAATCCCGATCTGGCAGTTTCTCCGGCTAAGGAAGTGATGGCAATCATTCCGGCCTGGACTCAGCCGTTCCTGGATTACCTCATTGATCGAAAGTTGCCGGAGGACGAGGTCCACGCACGACAGATCATTAGACGAGCAAGATCCTACACAATTGTTGATGGACAGCTCTACAAACGAAGTGCAAACGGGGTATTTCTCAAATGCGTCTCTAGTCAAGATGGCATTGAAATCCTCAGAGAGATCCATGCAGGGGATTGCGGGCATCATGCCGCCCCCAGGTCCCTCATTGCAAAAGCTTTTCGGTTAGGATTTTACTGGTTAACAGCTAAAGAAGATGCTGAGAAGCTGGTAAAAACTTGCCGAGGTTGTCAGTACTACGCTACTCAACCAAACGCTCCAGCCCAAGAGCTGAGGACCATCCCTATCACCTGGCCGTTCGCGGTCTGGGGGCTCGATATGGTTGGTAAGTTAAAGAAATCATCTCCTGGTGGTCATGAATACCTCCTGGTCGCTATTGACAAGTTCAGTAAGTGGATCGAGGCAAAGCCAGTGAGAAAAGCCGATGGTGCTACGGCACTAAAATTTGTATGCAGCCTCGTGACGAGATTCGGCATCCCGCACAGCATAATCACAGATAACGGCACAAACTTTGCGCAGGGAGAACTCAAGGATTACTGCGATGAAGTTGGGATCCGGCTTGACCTTGCATCTGTGGCCCATCCACAATCTAACGGTCAGGTTGAACGAGCCAATGGCCTTATACTAGCCGGAATCAAACCTCGCCTTGAAGAACCGCTGCGCCGCGCAGCCGGAGCTTGGGCTGATGAGCTAGACTCTGTTCTGTGGAGTTTACGAACTACCCCTAACAGGTCAACAGGATTTACTCCTTTCTTCCTGGTATATGGATCCGAAGCTGTGCTCCCCACTGACATCATCCATGATTCACCGCGAGTTTCCGCCTACAATGAAGAAACTGCTGACGAGGCTCGACAGCTATCTGTGGACCTGATCGAAGAAGCTCGGAATTTAGCTGACCAACGCTCCACCATTTATCAGCAGAAGCTCCGACGCTACCATAGCCGTCGAGTTCGGAACCGCTCGTTCATGGTCGGAGACTTAGTCCTCCGCCTTCGCCAGGTGAAAGATCACAAGTTGCAATCTCCATGGGAAGGACCTTTTGTCATCAGCAAAGTACTACACAACGGATCCTACTATCTCGTTGATTTCCGGGAATTGAAGGATAGACCTGCCAACTGGCACCGGAAACGAAAACGAGAAGATCCGGGTGACATATATGATGAAACAGATCGTCCCTGGAACATAGCACAGCTACGTCCTTTCCACACTTAGCGCTTTACGCATTACATACCTTGTAATATCTATGATACATGATCAATGAAATAAAGCTTTTGGTTCACTCTTAGAGTCTTTTACCTCCTTTAATTTTTCATTTCTGGATCGTGTATGTTTTTTCCGACTAAAACCGCAGAGCTGGATCTTTCCGCCTAGGCGTGTATGAAAGTTGTGATTTTCAAAATCGTCCTTTAGGACGTAAGCTTAAGTTTTCTGGCGGAAATTTTTTCTGTTGCAAACCCATGGATTCCTGGTAGCGACTTCCGGCACTTGGGCTGGGGGCTTGTTTCCGCGGTTATTGACGGATTGCCATTGGGCTTCGTCGCCGCTGGCGAGCGTTTCCGGCACGGGTTTTCCGGCTCGTGGAAGGTCAAGTGGGCAAGCCGGAAATTATAAAACCAGCACTTGCTTTCAAGAAACAACACATGCAAATAATCTTAAAACGGATAGCAGGATAAGTATTTTCCGCCCACGCATGCATGCTTGTTTCGTCCCTAACTACTTAAGAATTTAAGTTATATTACAAACCCTCGCTGGGGCCAAAATGATGCATTATTTTCTCCCGCAGGACATAAAAGTTTTCACTCCGCCTTGGACGGAGAAGCATTGCCCTCTGGATCTTTTCCTTGGCGTCCTCAGCCGGAGACGATACATCTTCCTCGCTCTCTTCTTCTTCTTCGGAAGTTGCAGCGCTGGACTTGGGTTCCTCTTGGGGAGCATCCTTGGAGCTGGTCCAGGTAAACTGAGTTCCGGATTCCGCAGGTCGGGCTTCCGCGTCACGCTCTTTTTGAAGTTCGGCTTCAAGGGGCTCGTCCGCAGGGAGAACCACCTTGTCGTAGAATTCTTCGTGACGGATCCTCCGCGCGATGCGGGTGTCATAGCCACTTACTGCATCTAGCAGCGCACCGACATCTGCTGTCGGAGGAACACCAGTAGTTACCCGGTCAAGATCCATCTCCGGGTTATGCGCCAAGCACATAGTCAAAGTCATGGCAGCCGCGCCTCGGGCTGATGAAGCTTGCAGATCCGTCACCAGCTCCGGAAGAATGTCCATTTTCTTGACCAGTTTGCGCAGACCGCAGGTGCGGCTCTTCTTCAACGACAAGTTGTGGCATATCTTCCGTGAGGCGGAGATAAGATCCTTGCAATCATCGCCAGCGAGAGAAAGAACATCGTCCCGGGGGAATTTATTCCGACGTCTTTCAGAGTATCCAAGCGGCTCTGCACAAAAATACAAGAATAAACATTCAAGTTGAGCACAAGAAATTATACATCAAGATACGAAACTCCGAGTATAAGTACCCAGGATGTTTTCCGCCAGCAAGTCCCAATGGTGCTCCGCGGTTTCCATGAATTTCCGGAGTCCGTTGAGTTCTTTTTGCTGCCTCTTGATGGTCTCGCTATCAGCATTGCGCTTTAACAAGAATTCGCCCTTCTCCCTGATGAGCTCGGAGTTTTTCTCCGCCAGTTGCTTTTCGGCCTGCTCCTTCTTTTGCTCCGCCTCCATCAGTTTCGTCTCCAACTCTTGGTATGAGGAGCGCAGGTTCTCAAGTTCGGAGGAGGTCGTAGCCAGGGAAGAAGATGCGCCTATAAGGATTCAAGTCAAATACAGTTCAAAGTCGGAACGTGAATTAATAACAAGAAAGGGCGGAAACCAACCTTGGGCGTCCGCCAGTTGTTTGTTCAGTTCTGCATTTTCATCCTTGAGGGTCCGGATATTTTCCGCTTGACCCAAGGTAACGCGGCGCTGCAGCAATGTTCTTATGCAGCTCATATAGTGCCTGCTGTTCCTGTAAAAAACAATCAGAGCAGGAGTAAAAATTCCGCCTACAAATAGTGGGGTCCTTTGAAGCATCATTGCCGGAATCCTTCCGACATCATGCTTGGGGGCTACTGCGACAATTTAAAAAATCTTTCCAAAAGTGGCTTTACTCTAAAGCATCTAAGCGATAACTAGTACCTAGTTTCCGCCTACATGCTTGGGGGCTACTGGGAAGTACCTTTTGTTTGCAGATAAGTTTGTCGAAGAACTGGCCGACGTCCTTCTTAAACTCCTGGATCTCCGACGTCGCGGCATCCGGTTTCCCCCAGGCGTTGTTCAGCATGGCGTTGAGCAGGTCTTGTTCAAGTTCCCACTTCTCCGCTCATTCAGCTTGTTGAAAATTTTGGTAGCATATGCCTTGGGGGTGGAAGTGAGGTCAGCCGGATCTCCAAAGTTTTTCGGAAAAACGACGACGTCGCCAGCACCGGCTCCGACCTTCTCGGAGGAAGTAACTTCAGCCTCTCCTTGGCCTTGAATTTCTGTTTCTTCTCGGGCAGGGCCTTTGGCCTTAGGATCCTCTCCGCCCACCTTTTCGCTGCTGACCGGAATTACTTCCGGTGGAGTGTTTGCGGCAGGAGGGGGAGATTGATCCGCCTGAGGAGGAGACGGCGGTGGAGCAGTGTGGGAAGCGCTTGGCGGAGCTGGAGTTGTAGGACCAACAGCCGGAGACTTTTTCATATATTTTGTAATGGGCTCTTGGCTGGTGGTCCGAGTGGCAGCGGTAGTCGGAGTTCTGCGAACAAATAAAAGAAGATCGCATAAGTAACAATTGCATCAAAGTAAATACGTGCCATACTCGGAAACTTACGGGGCGCCGGGGATGATGGGGCGCGAGCGTTTGCCTGCTGTGGAAAGCATTTTCAAACGTTCCCGCTCCGCTTTCCTTGAGTCTAGCGGAGGGGGCTTGATGGTCTTGGGCTTCTTGGCGGAGGCCTCGCCGCTGGCTCCGGCTTCAGAGCCGGAAGCTTTGGCGCGGGGACGCTTCGAAGGTCTTGTGGGGTGCCTGCTCCTCTTCCTCCTCTTCGTCATCCGGAACCTCCTCCGCCGTGTCGCCACTGACGGGGACGCGAAGTACGGCGCGCAAGTTTTCCTCCGCCAAAGTAGCGAGCTGGAGGGAAAGATATTATATGTTAGTCAACATCCAAAAACTTGTGAAGTTTGAAGTAACGAAGGGATCAGAGCTTACCGGAGGACACTGGTCGTTTGTGTAGATATCCTTGATCAATTCCGGGATCGGTTGACCCCGGCCTATCTTCACGAGCGTCTTGAATCTCCTCTTGAGAGAATCAGCCGGAAGGTCGTGGCGGGTAGCTCGGAGCTGGTCGTCCGCCCCGGTATATGCGCAGATTAACCGCGCATTGTACCGTAGTGGCTGGATCCGCCGGGTGAACCAGCTGAGTGTGAGCTGGGTTCCGGTTAGCCCGTCATGGACTAGCCAGGAGATTCTCCGCGCTGCCTTCTCCAAGATGGGAGTTAGGGAGAGCGATGGGACGAAGCTCCAGCTTGCAAGTTCTTCCGGAGGCTCGTTGTTGAATTTGGGGAGACCGTCGTGGATCTCCGGAACTGAAACGTTCTTCTCGTAGAACCATCCGGCGTTCCAGTACCGGACGGATTCGTGCGAGTCATGGGGTGGATACATGCGGCCAGGTCGGAGCATGAATGTCATGCTCCCGCAGTTCAGCATGGCTTTGTCCTTCGTCTCCTTCTTCACTCGGAAGAAAAACTGCCATAACTTGACATCTGGTCGGATTCCGAGATGCCCTTCGCAAAGTGTCGCGAAGTTGGAGAGCAGAAGGTATGAGTTGGGGCAGATGTTGTGGGGCTGAAGCCCGTACGTATTGAGGATGGAGAGAAAGAATTCCGAACAGGGGAGCGATAATCCGCGTTCCACCCAAGCTTTGGTCATGACCACTTCTCCGGCTCCAGGCTTGGGGACGACGGTGTCGCGTATGAAGCTCCAGTGAGCGGAGATCATACCCTCGTTTTGAAGCTCTCTAAGCTCCGTATCGGTAGTTTCGCAGGGCCACCATTGACCCCGTTCTCCTTCGCGGATCCGAGCCTTGGAAGCTTTCTTGTTTTCCGTCTCCTGAACCTTGGCTGCCATTCTAGCTTGCCCTTGGAGTTCTTCTTCAAGTTCTTGAGCGGTTGGGATCCGGCCTAGTTTGGTGCTGGAAGATGCGGAAAAAGGTTGAGCTAGCCGGATGTCGGAAACATATGGTGGAAGGTATGCTATGGGATCCGGACAGATTGGTTCTAGCAAACTGGGATCCGGGCTATTCGGAGAACTACCAGTACAGTGTGAATCGATTGGCATGCTTCCGGCTGCACCCATGCAAAGTATTTGAGTAACCGGAAACTACTCTAGTCTATTTCTTCTTCTACAAGTCCGGTGCACGTACCGTCAATGGCGCGGCGGACCGGCGATGCTCCGGTGAGGATGAAGGTCGCCGAACTTGCTACAAAACGGCCCGCGTGACCACGAATCGGCGGCGGGAGAGATTTCCCGATCAACCGCAACGATCTTGGCGCGAGGGGAAGCTTGGAGCGACGGTGCGCGAAGTTCTCTGTGGCGGAGCTCGCCGGAGTCGAGATCTAATGGGCGGCGCGGCGTGAGGATGATGAGGAGGTGAAAAGAATGGGAAGTTACCGCGCGTGGGGGTATTTATAGAACTCGCGCGGAGATTCGCGTTTCGGATCCGACGGCGGAAACTGAACGGTCTCACCGTTGGATGCATGACGCGTGTCTTAGGTTAAAAACGGTAAAATGACGTGGAGGTAACTTAACCGTGCGCTCCCGAAATTTCCGGCTGAAGGTTCGCATCTGAAAATTTAGCGCGGGAAATTAGGAGGTTGTGCGCGGGAAAGATGGAAACTCCGTTACATTATCGTTACTGAAGGACATGTGATTTCCGAGCAAATGATATCGGAAACAAGAAAGTTTGGAAGCTCTTCAAGATTCTCTTCGGTTCCGAGTTATTTGAAGACGGAAGAATGATGAATCTCGGAGAACTTCGGGGGCTACTGTTGTGGGTATACTTTATGGGTATATCAACGACATGGCCTAGATCCGGCAAGCCCGGGTGGCCCACAGACGGTGATGGTGGCATGGGGCCCATCGGGCGGCCCAGTTGCTGTTGATCATGAAGGATGAAGTCCAGCCCAGGAACATGGAGCCGGATCCCAACCGACCTACGAAGGAGGCCGGATCCGTGGAAGCCCATAAAGTATCCGGATCCAGCACGACCATGAGGAAGGCGGATCCTTGACGTACACGGCAAGATATTGTACCGTAGTTAGGCAACTTGTATTCCGGCTAGGACTCTCCATGTAAACCCTAGATCCGGCGCCTTTATAAGCCGGATCCTGGGAGCCCTAGAGGCACAACCACAACCATTGTAACAACGCGCAAGCGCCCAGATAATTCCAGACAAGCAGCAGTAGGCCCTGTCATCGTGCAGGTGTTCCGAAGCTGGGTAACTCGCGTACCACCGTCCCGTGTGCACTCCGCCCTATGGCCCCTACTTCTTCTCCCCCTCGTGAGGATCCCTCCTCCGAGGTACCGTCGAATAGGCAACGACACTCTCGATCATCTATATATCGTTGGTGGCCCAAAAAACACACATATATATGCATGCACGTACTTTATGCGTAAAGGCGCGGGTGCCTCGATCTAATAATGTGTGTGCGCACTCGATCGATGATCCCTAAACCTTAAACAACCCTAAAACCCTAAATCCCTAATCCCTAATCCCTAAACCCTAAACACCCTAAACACTAAACCCTAAACCCTAGACCCTAAACCCTAACCCTAACCCTAACCCTCTGCCCTAGCTAACCCTAAACCCTAATTAAACCCTATGTATAGGCCAACGACACTTAATTGTGCATCGAGCAGCCCAGGGGTGCCTCGTGGTCCTCTAATTAAATTAATTAAATGCGCCATGCATTAACCCTAAACCATATATATGTAACTAACCCTAGCTAATCAACCCTACTTAATTAAAACACATAACCCTAAACTATACTAGATATAACCCGATCTAATAAAAACATGCTCTATATATAGCAGCTAGCTAGCAAACCGTAGATTAACACCAATTAAAATATACATGGCCTATATCGATCATGTTGTATAACATATCCCTGAGATTCATTAATTAATTATATAATTATCGTGATAAATTAATTAACTTGAATTTTGACAAGTTCTCTCGAATGAAAACACATTTGATTAAGTTGCCTCATAATATATATATATATATAATTAGTGTGCATGCATGGCCTACAATGCATTCGTGCATATATTTTAATGTATATTTGAACATATATATTCTTGGGGATTTCAATCTCTCTCTCTCTCTCGATCATCTATATCGATCGTTGGTGGCCCAAAAAACACACATATATACGCATGCACTTTATGCGTAAAGGCGCGCGGTGCCTCTAATAATGTGTGTGCGCACTCGATCGATGATCCCTAAACCTTAAACAACCCCTAAAACCTTAAATCCCTAATCCCTAAACCCTAAACACCCTAAACACTAAACCCTAAACCCTAAACCCTAACCCTAACCCTAACCCTAACCCTAACCCTAAACCCTAAACCCTAAACCCTAAACCCTAAACCCTAACCCTAACCCTAACCCTAACCCTAAACCCTAATTAAACCCTATGTATAGGCCAACGACACTTAATTGTGCATCGAGCAGGCCAGGGGTGCCTCGCGGTCCTCTAATTAAATTAAATGTGCCATGCATTAACCCTAAACCATATATATGTAACTAACCCTAGCGAATCAACCCTACTTAATTAAAACACATAACCCTAAACTATACTAGCTAGCTATAACCCGATCTAATAAAAACATGCTCTATATATAGCAGCTAGCTAGCTAGCAAACCATAGATTAACACCAATTAAAATATACATGGCCTATATCGATCATGTTGTATAACATATCCCTGAGATTCATTAATTAATTATATAATTATCGTGATAAATTAATTAACTTGAATTTTGACAAGTTCTCTCGAATGAAAACACATTTGATTAAGTTGCCTCATAATATATATAATTAGTGTGCATGCATGGCCTACAATGCATTCGTGCATATATTTTAATGTATATTTGAACATATATATTCTTGGGGATTTCAATCTCGATCTCTCTCTCTCGATCATCTATATATCGTTGGTGGCCCAAAAACACACATATATACGCATGCACTTTATGCGTAAAGGCGCGGGTGCCTCTAATAATGTGTGTACTGATGATGATCCCTAAACCTTAAACAACCCCTAAAACCTTAAATCCCTAATCCCTAATAATCCCTAATCCCTAATAATCCCTAATCCCTAAACCCTAAACACCCTAAACACTAATTAAACCCTAAACCCTAGACCCTAAACACCCTAAACTAAACCCTAGACCCTAGCTAAACACCCTAAAACCTAAACCCTAGCTAACCCTAAACCCTAATTAAACCCTATATATAGGCCAACGACACTTAATTGTGCATCAAGCAGGCCAGGGGTGCCTAGCTCGCGGTCCTCTAGTTAAATTAAATGTGCCATGCATTAACCCTAAACCATATATATAACTAACCCCTAGCTAATCAAACCCTAGTTCATTAAAACACATAACCCTAAACTATACTAGCTAGATATAACCCGATCTAATAAAAACATGCTCGATCTATATATAGCAGCTAGCTAGCAAATTAAACGGTAGATTAACACCAATTAATATATACGACATGGCCTATATCGATCATATGTTGTATAACATCTCCCTGAGATTCATTAATTAATTATATAATTATCGATGATAAATTAATTAACTTGAATTTTGACAAGTTCTCTCGAATGAAAACACATTTGATTAAGTTTCCTCATAATATATATATATATATAATTAGTGTGCATGCATGGCCTACCATGCATGCATTCGTGCATATATTTTAATATATATTTGAACATATTCTTGGGGATTTCAATCTCTCTCTCTCTCGATCATCTATATATCGTTGTTGGCCAAAAAACACACACAAGGCGCGTGTGCCTCTAATAATGTGTGTGTGCGCACTCGATCGATGATCCATAAACCTTAAACCCTAAATAAACCCTAATCCCTAAACCCCTAAACACCATAAACATTAAACCCTAGACCCTAGACCCTAGACCCTAACCCCTAACCCTAAACCCTAATTAAACCCTATATATAGGCCAATGACACTTAATTGTGCATCAAGCAGGCCAGGGGTGCCTTAGCTCGCGGTCCTCTAATTAAATTAAATGTGCCATGCATATATATATGTGTTTAATTTGGGGATTTCAATCGCTCTCTCGTATGTAGCTCTCTCTCTACCTCTCTCTCTCTCTCTCTCTCTCTCTCTCGTTAATTGGTGGCCAACAACACACACATGCACTTTGTGCGCAAAGGCATGCGCCTCTAATAATGTGTGCGCAGTCGATCAATCTAGTTTTGATTAATCATAGCACACAAATAAAGAAGTTGTATTTGAATCCACACAACCTAATCTAAAACACATAACCCCTAACATGGCCTAATTAATTAACCCCTTCTCTCTACCTAATTAGTGGAAATTGCACAAAATCAAAAGGGGTCCCTCACTAATTGTGCATATCTGCTAGATTGTGATAAACTTTTGCCCCATATATATTTGGTGGATGGGTGCATCTTGGCATGTAAACAATTAGTGTTTGCAAATGGCGTTGTCAAAATTTATGTACAAATGATTTCTTTCCATCCAAAGTGCATAAAATGGGAGTTTTAATGAAGAAAGTACAAATAAAACAGCTCAACATGCTTCCACACCCCGATTTCCACACGAAGTAGAGCATATTTAAAGGATAATTCCAGAGTTTTACTATTTTTCAAGCAACTTTGCTAATTTTCCCCCACTCACATGACTTTATGTCGATTTAACGAAAATATGGCGAATTTAAACTACATGGGCGGGATAGTTTGAATTGTGCGCGCGGCAAAGGGAACCGCCTATTCCTCAACCTTGTGCACGGCAAATTACACACGCAACTCCATTAAACGCCACCTACCGACCTTAATTATCACCCCGGCGGCCCGGCCGCATGACCCCCCACCCACCCCTACACAACTTATCCCCGTCCGTGCGAAGAGCTTCCCCTCCCCGTCCCGTCCGTGCGAAGAAGAAGCTTCCCCTCCCCGTCGTTCTTCTCGAGACGCACCGGCGGTCAAGTTGATCCACGGTAGGGCTGCTATCTCTAGCTCAATCATGTATCGGGCAAGACGGCCTAACGATTTATATTTTCTTGATGCTGCTAAAAAAAATCGTCAGTATGCTCGAACTAATTGGCACTTTATAGTTTTCCGCTCGATTTGTCATCGATCAATTTGTTCATTTGCGTGGGCATATAGAGTCAGTTCTGCACTCGATCCGTTAATTTGCTGAAATGCCATGGCAGAGTTTTGTACACGATCTGTTTGCTAAAATGTCGATGGGCATTTTTTGTTTTGTACTCGACATGATTGCTGAAATGCATAATCATGTAGTATAGTTTTGTACTCGATGGATATACATTTCCTACTTCGCCTTAAATTAATCACCAACCACTGTATCTCATAATTAAACAGATGGACAGAACTTGGATACTGCATGGACACTTATGTTCCCCTTCATATATAAATGGTGTTCAACCCTTTATGGGGTTTATTAGAGCTCATGAAGGTCACAACCTGGACGTGTATTGCCCGCGCTGCACATGTATGAATGGTGAGAAGAGGCCTCACCCTGTAGTGGCAGATCATTTACACATTTTTGGGATGGACCGCACATATGTTAGGCGGGTTTAGCATGGTGAACCATATGATGATCCTTTAGCAGGAGAAGCAGATCTTGCTCACACTGTATGTGTGCTGGCATATGTAGTTAATTATTTATATTGATGCTGCCGCTGTTTCAATCAATAGTTTGCATTGCTGTGCAAGGTTCTGTACTCAAATTTAACTTGTTGCAGATGGATGGACGGGAAGGAGAGAAAAAGCGCTTGCTTCAGGAAACGGGTTTCAGCTCTGGGACATGTGCTGTGCCAGATGAGAAGGTAAATATGTAAAACGGCATTTGTTCAGGTTGCATCCCTTAGATGTTTGTCTAATCGGTTGATGTACTAATTGCAGAAGCATAGAGTTGAAAAGGTCTCTCAGTTTGATGGGAGATTTGAAGATGAATCTCAGTTTGATGCACCTGTGGATGGTACTGATGACGAGCCTTTCATAGACGAAGGTCCTGCACCTGAGATTATCCAGCCTACAGAAGGAGGCCGTGGACCGAGTACACAGCTTTGCGTTGAAGTGGATGCACGCCCGGAGATCATCACGGGCGTCCGGGTAGTCTCAAGACCACCCAGCCCTGATGCACCTGTGGATGGTACTGATGACGAGCCTCTCATAGACGAAGGTCCTGCACCTGAGATTATCCAGCCTACAGAAGGAGGCCGTGGACCGAGTACACAGCTTTGCGTTGAAGAGGATGCACACCCGGAGATCATCAGGGGCGTCCCGGTAGTCTCAGGACCACCCAGCCCTGATGCAAAATGTTGAGCTACTTTATGATTCGTACTCTTATGTTCTGGTGATGTAGTATGTTATGATTTGTACGCCTTTGGCGCTAGATTAAGCATTCAGTGGATGATCGCGTTGCAAAATTCGACACCCACACAATCAGTTCATCGTATGAGTAGTAGCACAATTACTTCTACAGCGATTCCTGCCAGCGCATTAGTTGGTAGCATGAAACACTTTCAGGTACTCCCCTCTGATTCATATTAATTGACTCAATTCTGTCTAGATATGGATGTATCTAGATGCATTTGTTAACTAGACTAACAAACTTGAGTCAGTTAATATGAATCCGTGTAAACCGCCCAAGTCCTCGAGCAGCTAGTTTATTGACTCTGGACTCCAAGCCTCTCGCGGCAAGCCATCGACGAAGCTTTGACCAGATCTTGGCCCGCAATTTTTTGTGTGTGGCGAATAGCAAAGCTTTGACCAGTTCCTCTCGGGATACAGCACGCCGGTGAGCTTGCACGGTTGCCATGAGCACTTTCCGGCGGAACTTCCTCTTCAGCGCCCTCAAGCCGCTGCTGCGAGACAGCACGCAGTGCCTCGAGGTGGACGGAATTCTGGATCTCAGGGCGGGTGGTCCGCATCGTCCGGGAACGATCTCCAGCGGGTTAACGAGGACATGCATGGCGGCCAGGGGATTTGTTTTTTTTTTTTTTTTGGTTTGAGCTTGGGATTTGGGGTTTTTTCGGATAGGGGAGGAGGAACCGAGGAAGAGGAAGGAACAGCCGCGTGCTTGGCGCGTGGCGGTGTGCTTGAATTTCGAATTTTTGTGAAATGTTTCATTTCCCCGCTACAATTCGGGGGTTTCTTGACGCGCCAATGCGTCCCGCCGGGCAGCTTCAAGTGAATTTGGGGTGCCACACTATGGGCCCTAGTTTCAGTGAGACATGTAATGACTAGTCACATCAGTAAGTTCACTGTGTAATAAAATATGTTACCCCTCCCCTTTATGTAGCACCCCTTCTCTCCCGATCGAGTGCCGATTGCCGACGGATGCAAGCCGCTAGCTCGATCCCCTCCTTTCGCCTCCACCGTCCAGGCATCCAGCTTGGAGGGGCAAGCTGCTTCTATTCCCAAGCGGATTGGGCCTCCAGGAGCTAGTTTGTAGAACAGCAGCAAGTTTTCCCTTAAGTGGATCACCCAAGGTTTATCGAACTCAGGGAGGAAGAGGTCAAAGATATCCCTCTCATGCAACCCTGCAACCACAAAGCAAGAAGTCTCTTGTGTCCCCAACACACCTAATAGGTGCACTAGTTCGGCGAAGAGATAGTGAAATACAAGTGGTATGAATGAATATGAGCAGTAGTACGGCGCCAGAAAATAGCTCGCTGGCGTGCAGTTGATGGTAGTAATATTGCGGGAAGTAAACAAGCAGTATAGCAGTAGTAACTCAGTAAAACGGTAAACAAGCAGCGATAGCGATTTAGGAGCAAGGCCTAGGGAATAGACTTTCACTAGTGGACACTCTCAGCATTGATCACATAACAGAATAGATAAATGCATACTCTACACTCTCTTGTTGGATGATGAACACATTGCGTAGGATTACACGAACCCTCAATGCCGGAGTTAACAAGCTCCACAATTAAATGTTCATATTTAAATAACCTTAGAGTGCATGAAAGATCGACACGACTAAACCAAGTACTAACATAGCATGCACACTGTCACCTTCACACCATGTAGGAGGAATAGATCACATCAATACTATCATAGCAATAGTTAACTTCATAATCTACAAGAGATCATAATCATAGCCTACGCCAAGTACTAACACGGATGCACACACTGTCACCATTACACCGTGCAGGAGGAATAAAACTACTTTAATAACATCACTAGAGTAGCACATAGATAAATTGTGATACAAAACACATTGCAATCATAAAGAGATATAAATAAGCACTTCACTACGCCATTCATAACAGTGAATAAGTATTCTGTGAAATATAGCCTAAGAGACCCACACGGTGCACACACTGTCACCTTTACACATGTGGGACAAGGAGTCTCCGGAGATCACATAAGTAAAACTCACTTGACTAGCATAATGACATCTAGATTACAAGCATCATCATATGAATCTCAATCATGTAAGGCAGCTCATGAGATTATTGTATTGAAGCACATAGGAGAGAGATGAACCACATAGCTACCGGTACAGCCCCGAGCCTCGATGGAGAACTACTCCCTCCTCATGGGAGCAGCAGCGGTGATGAAGATGGCGGTGGAGATGGCAGCGGTGTCGATGGAGAAGCCTTCGGGGGCACTTCCCCGCTCGGCGGGTGCCGGAACAGAGACTCCTGTCCCCCAGATCTTGGGTTCGCGATGGCGGCGGCTCTGGAAGGTTTCTGGGTTTGTCAACGTAATAGGGTTTTCGCGACGGAGGCTTTAAATAGGCGGAAGGGCAGCCTCGGAGGGGCCTGGGGCCACCACACCATAGGGCGGCGCGGCCCCCTCTAGCCGCGGGGTGTGGTGTGGGGCCCCCAGGGCTTCCTCGCGGCTCTCGGGTGTTACGGATGGTTCCGGAAAAATAGGAACACAGGCGTTGATTTCGTCCGATTCGAGAATATTTCGTTACTAGGATTTCTGAAACCAAAAACAGCAGAAACAGAACTGGCACTTCGGCATCTTGTTAATAGGTTAGTTCGGAAAATGCATAATAATGACATATAATGTGTATAAAACATGTAGGTATCATCAATAAAGTAGCATGGAACATAAGAAATTATCGATACGTCGGAGACGTATCAGCATCCCCAAGCTTAGTTCTGCTCGTCCCGAGCAGGTAAAACGATAACAAAGATAATTTCTTAAGTGACATGCCGTCATAAACTTGATCATATTGTAAACATATGTAATGAATGCAGCGATCAAAACAATGGTAATGACATGAGTAAACAACTGAATCATAAAGCAATGACTTTTCATGAATAGCACTTTCAAGACAGGCATCAATAAGTCTTGCATAAGAGTTAACTCATAAAGCAATAATTTAAAGTATAGACATTGAAGCAACACAATGGAAGATTAAGTTTCAGCGGTTGCTTTCAACTTGTAACATGTATATCTCATGGATATTGTCAATGTAAAGTAATATAACAAGTGCAATATGCAAGTATGTAGGAATCAATACACAGTTCACACAAGTGTTTGCTTCTTGTAGTGGAGAGAGATAGGTAAACTGACTCAACAATAAAAGTAAAAGAATGGTCCTTCAAAGAGGAAAGCATCGATTGCTATATTTGTGCTAGAGCTTTTATTTTGAAAACATAAAGAGAGCATAAAAGTAAAGTTTTGAGAGGTGTTTGTTGTTGTCAACGAATGGTAGTGGGCACTCTAACCCCCTTGCCAGACAAACCTTCAAAGAGCGGCTCCCATTTTATTTTATTTTGGGTGGCACTCCTTCCAACCTTTCTTTCACAAACCATGGCTAACCGAATCCTCGGGTGCCTGCCAACAATCTCATACCATGAAGGAGTGCCTTTTTATTTTAGTTTTATTATGATGACACTCCTCCCCACCTTTGCTTTCTCAAGCCATGGCTAACCGAATCCTTCGGGTGCCGTCCAACAATCACATGCCATGGAGGAGTGTCTATTTTTGTTAATTAATTTGGGACTGGGAATCCCATTGCCAGCTCTTTTGCAAAATTATTGGATAAGCGGATGAAGCCACTAGTCCATTGGTGAAAGTTGCCCAACAAGATTGAAAGATAAACACCACATACTTCCTCATGAGCTATAAAACATTGACACAAATAAGAGGTAATAACTTTTGAATTGTTTAAAGATAGCACTCAAGCAATTTACTTTGGAATGGCGGAGAAATACCATGTAGTAGGTAGGTATGGTGGACACAAATGGCATAGTGGTTGGCTCAAGGATTTTGGATGCATGAGAAGTATTCCCTCTCTATACAAGGTTTAGGCTAGCAAGGTTATTTGAAACAAACACAAGGATGAACCGGTGCAGCAAAACTCACATAAAAGACATATTGTAAACATTATAAGACTTTACACCGTCTTCCTTGTTGTTCAAAACTCAATACTAGATATTATCTAGACCTTAGAGAGACCAATTATGCAAACCAAATTTTAGCAAGCTCTATGTATTTCTTCATTAATGAGTGCAAAGTATATGATGCAAGATCTTAAACATGAGCACAACAATTGCCAAGTATCACATTATCCAAGACATTTTACCAATTACTACATGTAGCATTTTCTATTTCCAACGATATAACAATTAACGAAGCAGTTTCAACCTTCGCCATGAACATTTAAAAGCTAAGAACACATGTGTTCATATGAACCAGCGGAGCGTGTCTCTCTCCCACACAAGGATGAACTTATTCAAACAAAACAAAAATAAAAACAAACAGACGCTCCAAGTAAAGTACATAAGATGTGACCGAATAAAAATATAGTTTCAGGGGAGGAACCTGATGATGTTGTCGATGAAGAAGGGGATGCCTTGGACATCCCCAAGCTTAGACGCTTGAGTATTCTTAAAATATGCAGGGATGAACCACGGGGGCATCCCCAAGCTTAGAGCTTTCACTCCTCTTGATCATAGTATATCATACTCCTCTCTTGACCCTTGAAAACTTCCTTCACACCAAACTTCAAGCAAACTCATTAGAGGGTTAGTGCACAATTAATAATTCACACATTAAGAGGTGACACAATCATTCTTAACACTTCTGGACATTGCACAAAGCTACTGGACATTAATGGATCAAAGAAATTCATCCAACATAGCAAATACGGCAATGCGAAATAAAAGGCAGAATCTGTCAAAAACAGAACAGTCCGTAAAGACAAATTTTAAAATGGCACCAGACTTGCTCAAATGGAAAAACTCAAAACTAATGAAAGTTGCGTACATATCTGAGGATCACGCTCGTAAATTGGCAGATTTTTTCGAATTTTCTACAGAGACTTGTGCCCAGATTCGTGACAGACAGCAATGCTGTTTCTGCGCAGCGATCCCAAATATAACATCAACTATAACATAGAAACTTTACTTGGCACAAAAACATGATAAGGAGAGGTTGCTACAGTAGTAAACAACTTCCAAAACTCAAATATAAAACAAAGTACTGTAGTAAAATAAACACATGGGTTATCTCCCAAGAAGTTCTTTCTTTATAGCCATTAAGATGGGCTCAGCAGTTTTAATGATGCACTCGCAAGAAATAGAAGTTGAAGCAAAAGAGAGCATCAAGAGGCAAATTCAAAACACATTTAAGTCTAAAATGCTTCCTATGCATAGGAATCTTGTAAATAAACAAGTTCATGAAGAGCAAAGTAACAAGCATAGGAAGATAAAACAAGTGTAGCTTCAAAAATTTCAGCACATAGAGAGGTGTTTTAGTAACATGAAAATTTTTACAACCATATTTTCCTCTCTCATAATAACTTTCAGTAGCAACATGAGCAAACTCAACAATATAACTATCACATAAAGCATTCTTATCATGAATCTCATGCATAAAATGATTACTCCCCACATAGGCATAATCAATTTTATTAGTTGTAGTGGGAGCAAATTCAACAAAGTAGCTATCATTATTATTCTCATTATCAAATATAGGAGGCATAGTATCATCAAAGTAAATTTTCTCCTCAATGCTTGGGGGACTAAAAATATCATGCTCATCAAAGCCAGCTTCCCCAAGCTTAGAATTTTCCATAGCATTAGCAACAATAGTGTTCAAAGCATTCATATTAATATGTTCCATGGGTTTTTTAATTTTCGCATCAAACCATCCATGTCTTAAATCAGGAAATAGAATAAGAAGGTCATTGTTGTCCATTATGCCTAACTAGTGTAAACAAGAAACCAAATGTCGCAATTGCAGAGTCTAAAGGAAATAGCTTCGAGTACTTACAACGGCGCCGGAAAGTAGCTTAGTAGCCGAGATCCGGAGTGTGAGTACCTTTTACCTTTCCTCCCCGGCAACGGCGCCAGAAAAGTGCTTGATGTCTACGGGTGCTTCTATTCTTGTAGACAGTGTTGGGCCTCCAAGAGCAGAGGTTTGTAGAACAGCAGCAAGTTTTCCCTTAAGTGGATCACCCAAGGTTTATCGAACTCGGGGAGGAAGAGGTCAAAGATATCCCTCTCATGCAACCCTGCAACCACAAAGCAAGAAGTCTCTTGTGTCCCCAACACACCTAATAGGTGCACTAGTTCGGCGAAGAGATAGTGAAATACAAGTGGTATGAATGAATATGAGCAGTAGTATGGCGCTAGAAAATAGCTCGCTGGCGTGCAGTTGATGGTAGTAATATTGCGGGAAGTAAACATGCAGTAGTAACGCAGTAGTAGTAACTCGGTAAAACAGTAAACAAGCAGCGATAGCAGTATTTAGGAACAAGGCCTAGGGAATAGACTTTCACTAGTGGACACTCTCAACATTGATCACATAACAGAATAGATAAATGCATACTCTACACTCTCTTGTTGGATGATGAACACATTGCGTAGGATTACACGAACCCTCAATGCCGGAGTTAACAAGCTCCACAATTAAATGTTCATATTTAAATAACCTTAGAGTGCATGAAAGATCGACACGACTAAACCAAGTACTAACATAGCATGCACACTGTCACCTTCACACCATGTAGGAGGAATAGATCACATCAATACTATCATAGCAATAGTTAACTTCATAATCTACAAGAGATCATAATCATAGCCTACGCCAAGTACTAACACGGATGCACACACTGTCACCATTACACCGTGCAGGAGGAATAAAACTACTTTAATAACATCACTAGAGTAGCACATAGATAAATTGTGATACAAAACACATTGCAATCATAAAGAGATATAAATAAGCACTTCACTACGCCATTCATAACAGTGAATAAGTATTCTGTGAAATATAGCCTAAGAGACCCACACGGTGCACACACTGTCACCTTTACACACGTGGGACAAGGAGTCTCCGGAGATCACATAAGTAAAACTCACTTGACTAGCATAATGACATCTAGATTACAAGCATCATCATATGAATCTCAATCATGTAAGGCAGCTCATGAGATTATTGTATTGAAGCACATAGGAGAGAGATGAACCACATAGCTACCGGTACAGCCCCGAGCCTCGATGGAGAACTACTCCCTCCTCATGGGAGCAGCAGCGGTGATGAAGATGGCGGTGGAGATGGCAGCGGTGTCGATGGAGAAGCCTTCCGGGGCACTTCCCCGTCAGACAGGTGCCGGAACAGAGACTCCTGTCCCCCGGATCTTGGCTTCGCGATGGCGGCGGCTCTGGAAGGTTTCTGTGGGTTTCGTCCAACGTAATAGGGTTTTCGCGACGGAGGCTTTAAATAGGCGGAAGGGCAGCCTCGGAGGGGGCCTGGGGCCACCACACCATAGGGCGGCGCGGCCCCCTCGGCCGCGCCGGGTGTGGTGTGGGGCCCCCAGGGCTTCCCTCTGGCGGCTCTCGGGTGTTCTGGATGGTTCGGGAAAAATAGGAACCTGGGCGTTGATTTCGTCCGATTCCGAGAATATTTCGTTACTAGGATTTCTGAAACCAAAAACAGCAGAAAACGAACGGCACTTTGGCATCTTGTTACTAGGTTAGTTCCAAATGCATAATAATGACATATAATGTGTATAAAACATGTAGGTATCATCAATAATGTAGCATGGAACATAAGAAATTATCGATACGTCGGAGACGTATCAAGGGGCAAGCTGCATCTAGACCAAGCGGATTAGGTAGGACTAGTAATGTTCTCTCCTTTCTCGAGATCGGTTCTTTTTTCCTCTCCTCGATATCTTGCGCATCTCTTTCCTATTCTGGGCGAAGGGGTGTCTTTCTGGTCACCCTCGAGCTGGGAGTGATTGATGGGGGTGGGGGCGGGGGCTACCTTTGCTTGGATTGGGGTGTTCTTCCTTTATTTGTCGACATTTGCAACCTTTGTAGTTTCTGCTGATCCTCACTGTATCTTTTGTCAGCTTGTACAGGAAAGGTAAGACCTCGGCGGTGGGGGCAATGGAGCGTAAGGCCACCACGCATGTGGGCAGTTGGCTGAGCCTGAGCTGCGTCCCCAGCCCCGCGAAGCAGGTACTCCGTTTGCTTATCCACTCTTTACCTTTTAAGTGTCTCTCTGCATCCTCAATCTGTTCCTGTTCTGGAATATGCTTAAAGTAGCACATGTCTTCAGTTGTTTGTGCGTAAAGCCTCTGTGACACCATGCTCTATATTCTCTGTATCAGGTTGGTACCTCCAGGTTCCGTGCTGAGGCTATGGGGAACGAGAATAGCGCCCCACCTGCTGCAGGAGCATGGCCCGATCTGCAGCACAAGAAGCGAAATGCCACTGCCGAGCTGGGCAGGGACCGCCCAGGGGTAATTTTTTTTAACCAACTTACCATGATGTAGTCTGAATCTGATACTCCCTCAGATCCAAATTAATTGACTCAACTATCTGTAGATACGGATGTATCTAGATGTGTTTTAGCTCTAGATACTACTGCCTCCATCCCAAAGCTTTGGGCTTATATTATTTTTAGAAAGTCAAACTATACCATGTTTGACTAAGCTTTTACCAAAAATCAGTAACATGCAAAATACAAAATTAATATCATTAAATAGATAATAAAATATATTTTCCTACGGTATCTACACAGTATTATATTTGTTGATAGAATGTTCTAAAATTTTGGTCAAACTTTGCTTGTTTTGATTTCTCAAAAATAAATAAGGCTTAAGCTTTTGGATGGTGGTAGTACATTCATATCTAGACAAAGCTGAGTTAACTAGTTTTTTGTCTGTCCATAGCTAGTGTTCACGCTGCAAAAGGCTAAGAGCATCCACTATATGCATCAGTCTATCTCATACAGTAATTCAATATCACTGCTGAGGTCTGCCTTTTGTTTTGCTATTCATATGCAGACTGAAACTTTAGGGCCTTTACTCAAAAGGAAGATCAAAACTGCGGCTGATCAGGCTGCCAGTATGTTGATGCCGCCCCCATCTTCTAAATGCCTCTACAAGCACAAGGCCACGCGCCAGCTGGGTGGTGATCTTTTAATGAATATGGTATATTTTCTTAATCCACAAAACATGCCTTGATTTTTCTCTGTTTATTGTCGGTTTTTTCTATGCTTGCCAAAAGTTTACAACAACAACAACAACAACCAAGCCTTTCAGTCCCAAACAAGTTGGGGTAGGCTAGAGTTGAAACCCATAAGATCTCGAAGCCAAAAGTTTAGAAACACCAAATTCGTTTGCTTACAATCATCATACAGTAATGTTCATCTACTCCAGTTCCCCTAACCCAACAAAAAATGATGTTAATTACGATTTTTAGATTAAAAGAGCACCATTAGGCGCTGTTAATTACGACTTTGAGATTAAAATGTCATTTGCAATTGTTAATTACAATTTTGAGACAAATGGTTAGTTTAACCTCGATCTCTTCTGCTCTCCATTTATCCCAACCGAACAAAAATTTAACCATTCCATTCCTCTGAAATGGAACCATTCCATTCCATTCCACGCTGTTTCAGAACCGAACACACCCTTGCATTGTTGTGAACTGTTGTCCATACACGGCCATACCCTTCCACTTACATCCAGCACTATATGCATCAGTCTGTCTCAGAGTCATTCAATATCACTGCTGAGATCTGTTCCCATTCTTATGCAGGCTGAAACTGCTGCGCCTTTACTCAAGTGGATGCAAAATGAGGCTAATGAGGCTGCTGTGAGGACGATGGTGCCGGCACCATCTTCCGAAAACCTCTACAAGCACGAGGCCATGGGCCAGCTGGGTGGTGACCTTTTAATGAATCTGGTATATTTTCTTAATCCACATACATGATTTCATTATTATCTGTTTAATTACTGTTGGCTTTGTCTAATGCTTACCAAAAGTTCAGAAACACTGCGTTTGCTTACAATCATCATACACTAATTTTTCACTTTTCAGTCTGTCTCATCCAGTATATAAACTGTTGATTTCCATTGGCTTCTTTTGTAATCATTTGCATTGTTGTCAACTGTTCTCTATGCACAACCCTATTCTTCCACTTACACTCGCACTATTTGCATCAGTCTATCTCATAGATTTATTAAATATCAATGATGAGTTCTGTTGCTATTCATATGCAGGATGAAACTTCTGTGCCTCTACTCAAATGGATAAAAAATGATCCTGATGAGGCTGCTGTGAAGACGATGGTGCCGCCACCATCTTCTGAAAACCTCCTCAAGCACAAGGCCACGGGCCAGCTGGGTGGTACCCTTTTCAGTAAGCAGGTATATTTTCTTAATCCTCATACATGATTTGATTTTTGTCTGTTTATTGCCGGCTTTGTCTAATGCTTACCAATAGTTCAGAAACACACACACCTATTCTTACACTTACATCCAGCACTATATGCATCAGTGTCTCATAGATTCATTTTATATATCACTGCTGATGTCTGTTGCTCTTCAATTTTCATATGCAGACTGAAACTGCTAACCCTTCATTGGTCAAAAGGATTGCAACTGCTGCTGATGAGGCATCTGCAGAGGCTGCCACCAAGTTACTGTCAGCCCCACCTTCTGGATGCTTATATAAGCTCAAGTCCAAGGACCAGCCGGGCCGTAACCATCCAAGGGTTCGGGTATATTTTCTTAAGCCACATATACATGCCATGATTTATGTCTGATATTATCACCGGCTCTGTCTAATGCTTTTTGGAATTCGGAAACACCAAATTAGCATGCTTATATTCATCATACACTAATTTTTCACTGTTCAGTTTGTAACATAGTGTTATGCACTCGCTTGTCAACATTTGCATTGCTCTGAACTATGCACTTTACACAACCTAATTCTTCCACTTACATTCAGCGCTACGCACCAGTAGTACCTCCCATGTTTCCTTCACCATCCCGATGCCGAGCTTGCGGGAATATGGCGGGCCCATGTACATACCCCGCATATAACACCTCCTATGGCTCTATCTACCTTTCTAGTAGCTCCTTCACAGAGTTACAGGTATGTATTCTCAGTGGTTTAGCATGAATTGGCATATAGTAAAGTCTTGTTTTTAGTCTTCCTGCTTCTTACATTTGTATCAATTTTCACATGCAGACTGTACCTTGTGAACTTCGTCCAATGATTAACCAGATGTGTCCGCATGAAGGGTCTTTCACTATGCATGGCAATGGAAAATTGATGAACACCTACACGGTCTATGAGGTGTATGTCTACAAGACGCAGGCCATCACATATTTGTATGGACATGATTGGAGAAAGTTTGCTTTTGACTACGGTCTGAAGAAGGGCGACGAGCTGAGGATCAGAAACTCAAACGGGCAGATATACGTAACTGCTTACAGAGTTGGAGACACTTCCAAATATATAATATGTAACTTTTTTCTACTCATATCTTTTGATAACTGTTCTGAGCAGTTGTTCTAAACCATTCCCTCTGTTCTAGCTTGCTGGGTTTAACATGATCAAAGCTGCAGATCCCCTGATGGAACATGAGCGGATGTCACAAAGGGCAACCACACCAGCACCGGCACCGGCTTCCCACTCTCCTGCATCAGCACCGGTTCCTGTACCAGCTCCGTTTACTGCATCTACCCAGCAGTCCCCTACATCAGCATTGGTTCCTGTAGAGGCCCCATATACTACACATGCCCAGCAGGCTCCTGCATCAGCACTGGTTCCTCTAGCTGCACCGTTTACTGCACCTGCCCAACAGTCTCCTGCATCAGCACCGGTTCCTCTAGAGGCACCGTTTACTGCACCTGCCCAGCAGTCTCCCAAGAGGAAGGTATGATGCGCAATAGCAAGTTTCCCTCAGAAAGAAACCAAAGTTTAATCGAACCAGGAGGAGCCAAGAAGCATGTTGAAGGTTGATGGTGGCGAAATGTGATGCGGCGCAACAACAGGGATTCCGGCGCCAACGTGGAATCTGCACAACAAAACCAAAGTACTTTGCCCCAACGAAAGCAGTGAGGTTGTCAATCTCACCGGCTTGCTGTAACAAAGGATTAAACGTATCGAGTGGAAGATGATTGTTTGCAAGAAAACAGTAAAGAACAATTGCAGTAGATTGTATGCTATGTAAAGAATAGGACCGGGGTCCACAGTTCACTAGAGGTGTCTCTCCCATAAGATAAAAGCATGTTGGGTGAACAAATTACAGTCGGGCAATTGACAAATAGAGAAGGGCATAACAATGCATATACATGATATGATAAATATAGTGAGATTTAATCCGGGCATTACGACAAAGTACATAGACCGCCATCCAACTGCATCTATGCCTAAAAAGTCCACCTTCAGGTTATCATCCGAACCCCATTCAGTATTAAGTTGCAAAGCAACAGACAATTGCATTAAGTATGGTGCATAATGTAATCGACAACTACATCCTTAGACATAGAATCAATGTTTTATCCCTAGTGGCAACAGCACATCACAACCTTAGAACTTTCTGTCACTGTCCCAGGTGTCAATGAAGGCATGAACCCACTATCGAGCATAAATACTCCCTCTTGGAGTTAAGAGTACAAACTTGGCCAGAGCCTCTACTAATAACGGAGAGCATGCAAGATCATAAACAACACATAAACAATAGATTGATAATCACCATAACATAGTATTCTCTATCCATCGGATCCCGACAAACACAACATATAGAATTACATATAGATGATCTTGATCATGTTAGGCAGCTCACAAGATCCAACAATGAAGCACAATTAGGAGAAGACGACCATCTAGCTACTGCTATGGACCCATAGTCCAGGGGTGAACTACTCACTCATCACTCCGGAGGCGATCATGGCGATGAAGAGTCCTCCGGGAGATGAATCCCCTCTCCGGCAGGGTGCCGGATCTCCTGAATCCCCCGAGATGGGATTCGCGGCGGCGGCGTCTCTGGAAGGTTTTCCGTATCGTGGCTCTCGGTACTGGGGGTTTCGCGACGGAGGCTTTAAGTAGGCGAAAGGGCAACGTGGGGGCCACACGAGGGCCCCACACCATAGGTCGGCGCGGCCAGGGCCTGGGCCGCGCCGCCCTATGGTGACGGCGCCTCGTGGCCCCACTTCCTTCCCTCTTCGGTCTTCTGGAAGCTTCGTGCAAAAATAGGACCCTGGGCGGTGATTTCGTCCAATTCCGAGAATATTTCCTTACTAGGATTTCGAAACCAAAAACAAAAACAGCAACTGGCTCTTCGACATCTTGTTAATAGGTTAGTTAGAAAATGCATAAATATGACATATAATGTGCATAAAACATGTAGGTATCATCAATAAAGTAGCATGGAACATAAGAAATTATCGATACGTTGGAGACGTATCAGCATCCCCAAGCTTAGTTCTGCTCGTCCGAGCAGGTAAAACGATAACAAAGATAATTTCTGAAGTGACATGCCATTATAATCTTGATCATACTATTTGTAAACATATGTAATGAATGCAGCGATCAAAACAAAAGTAATGACATGAGTAAACAAGTGAATCATATGACAAAGACTTTTCATGAATAGTACTTCAAGACAAGCATCAATAAGTCTTGCATAAGAGTTAACTCATAAAGCAATAAATCAAAGTAAAGGTATTGAAGCAACACAAAGGAAGATTAAGTTTCAGCGGTTGCTTTCAACTTATAACATATATATCTCATGGATATTGTCAACATAAAGTAATATAACAAGTGCAATATGCAAGTATGTAGGAATCAATGCACAGTTCACACAAGTGTTTGCTTCTTAAGGTGGAGGGAGATAGGTAAACTGACTCAACAATAAAAGTAAAAGAATGGTCCTTCAAAGAGGAAAGCATCGATTGCTGTATTTGTGCTAGAGCTTTTATTTTGAAAACATGAAACAATTTTGTCAACGGTAGTAATAAAGCATATGAGTTATGTAAATTATATCTTACAAGTTGCAAGCCTCATGCATAGTGTACTAATAGTGCCCGCACCTCGTCCTACTTAGCTTGGACTACCGGATCTTTGCATGCCATGTTTCAACCAAGTGTCACAAAGGGGTACCTCCATGCCGCCTGTACAAAGGTCTAAGGAGAATGCTCGCATTTTGGATTTCTCGCTTTTGATTATTCTCAACTTAGACATCCATACCGGGACAACATGGACAACAGATAATGGACTCCTCTTAAATGCATAAGCATGTAGCAACAATTATTATTCTCATATGAGATTGAGGATATATGTCCAAAACTGAAACTTCCACCATGTTAGCGGCCCAATGTTCTTCTCTAACAATTTTGCATGCTCCAACCACTAAGGTGATAGATCCTTCAGACAAGACGGACATGCATAGCAACTCACATGATATTCAACAATAGTTGATGGCGTTCCCCAGAAGCATGGTTATCGCACAACAAGCAACTTAATAAAAGATAAAGTGCATAAGTTCATATTCAATACTACGATAGTTTTTAAGGCTATTTTGTCCCATGAGCTATATATTGCAAAGGTGAATGATGGAATTTTAAAGGTAGCACTCAAGCAATTTACTTTGGAATGGCGGAGAAATACCATGTAGTAGGTAGGTATGGTGGACACAAATGGCATAGTGGTTGGCTCAAGGATTTTGGATGCATGAGAAGTATTCCCTCTCGATACAAGGTTTAGGCTAGCAAGGTTATTTGAAGCAAACTCAAGGATGAAACGGTGCAGCAAAACTCACATAAAAGACATATTGTAAACATTATAAGACTCTACACCGTCTTCCTTGTTGTTCAAAACTCAATACTAGATATTATCTAGACCTTAGAGAGACCAAATATGCAAATCCAATTTTAGCAGGCTCTATGTATTTCTTCATTAATGGGTGCAAAGCATATGATGCAAGAGATTAAACATGAGCACAACAATTGCCAAGTATCACATTATCCAAGACATTTTAGAATTACTACATGTAGCATTTTCCAATTCCAACCATATAACAAATTAACGAAGAAGAAACTTCGCCATGAACATTATGAGTAAAGCCTAAGGACATATTTGTCCATATGCAACAGCGGAGCGTGTCTCTCTCCCACAAAGTGAATGCTAGGATCCATTTTATTCAAACAAAAACAAAAACAAAAACAAAAACAAACCGACGCTCCAAGTAAAGAACACAAGATGTGACTGAATAAAAATATAGTTTCAGGGGAGGAACCTGATGATGTTGTCGATGAAGAAGGGGATGCCTTGGGCATCCCCAAGCTTAGACGCTTGAGTCTTCTTAAAATATGCAGGGGTGAACCACGGGGGCATCCCCAAGCTTAGAGCTTTCACTCCTCTTGATCATAGTATATCATTCTCCTCTCTTGACCCTTGAAAACTTCCTTCACACCAAACTTCAAGCAAACTCATTAGAGGGTTAGTGCACAATTAATAATTCACACATTCAGAGGTGACACAAACATTCTTTACACTTCTGGACATTGCATAAAGCTACTGGACATTAATGGATCAAAGAAATGAATCCAACATAGCAAAAGAGGCAATGCGAAATAAAAGGCAGAATCTGTCAAAAACAGAACAGTCCGTAAAGACGAATTTAAAGCTGGCACCAGACTTGCTCAAATGGAAAAACTCAAAACTAATGAAAGTTGCGTACATATCTGAGGATCACGCTCGTAAATTGGCAGATTTTTTCGAATTTTCTACAGAGGCCTGTGCCCAGATTCGTGACAGACAGCAATGCTGTTTCTGCGCAGCGATCCCAAATATAACATCAACTTTGACATAGAAACTTTACTTGGCACAAAAACATGATAAGGAGAGGTTGCTACAGTAGTAAACAACTTCCAAGACTCAACAAAACAAAAAAAAATTGCTGTAGTAAAAACATGGGTTGTCTCCCATAAGCGATTTTCTTTAACGCCTTTCAGCTAGGCGCAGAAAGTGCAAATCAAGTATTATCGAGAGTAGAAGCATCAACATCATTACCAGGGGTGTTGGGAGTTTTCTCAACTAAGCATAGTATATTGGATACATAAGTTTTAGCGTCTCCCTTTTCATTAGTCTTGGGCTTGCTACTCTCATCGAACAAATTTTCAGGAACAAGCCAAGCATAGTTATTTTCTAGTGCATCATTCATAGCTAGGAGTTTACATGGTATTGGTGCTTTGATCTCCCCACCATCATTAATATTATTAGTGTACCTTATTCTATCCATGTCCATTTTTTCAAGGAGACCAACAAAATTAGTATGAGAACCTAGCATATTAAATTTAGCAAAAACCTTTCTAGCCTCTCTTGCTAGACCACCAAATTCTCTAAGAAGAGTTTCTAAAACAAAATCTTTCTTTTCCCCTTCTTCCATATCACCAAGTGTAAGAAACATGTGTTGGATTATAGGATTGAGATTAACAAATTTAGTTTCCAACATGCGAACTAAAGCAGCAGCAGCAATTTCATAGGTAGGTGCAAGTTCTACCAAGTGTCTATCTTCAAAATCTTCAGTAATACTAACATGATTGAAAAATTCTTCTATATTATTTCTCCCAACTATGGACCCACGTCCTACCGGTATGTCTTTTGTGGTAAAATTAAAAGGAAACATGATGCAATAAGCAAAAAGTAAACTAGGCAAACAAAGTAAAGACAAGTAACTAATTTTTTTGTGTTTTTGATATAGAGAGCAAGACAATAAATAAAGTAAAACTAGCAACTAATTTTTGTGTGTTTTGTTTAGGTGCAGCAAACAAAGTAGTAAATAAAATAAAGCAAGACAAAAACAAAGTAAAGAGATTGAGAAGTGGAGACTCCCCTTGCAGCGTGTCTTGATCTCCCCGGCAACGGCGCCAGAAAAAGAGCTTGATGGCGTGTAACTCACACGTTCGTTGGGAACCCCAAGAGGAAGGTATGATGCGCACAGTAGCAAGTTTTCCCTCAGAAAGAAACCAAGGTTTAATCGAACCAGGAGGAGCCAAGAAGCACGTTGAAGGTTGATGGTGGCGAAATGTGATGCGGCGCAACAACAGGGATTCCGGCGCCAACGTGGAATCTGCACAACAAAACCAAAGTACTTTGCCCCAACGAAACAGTGAGGTTGTCAATCTCACCGTGATACGCGTGGATGCACACGTCCGTTGGGAACCCCAAGTGGAAGGTATGATGCGTATAGAAGCAAGTTTCCCTCAGTATGAAACCAAGGTTTAATCGAACCAGTAGGAGCCAAGAAGCACGTTGAAGGTTGATGGTCGCGAAATGTGATGCGGCGCAACACCAGGGATTCCGGCGCCAACTAGGAACCTGCACAACACAACCCAAGTACTTTGTCCCAACGAAACAGTGAGGTTGTCAATCTCACCGGCTTGCTGTAACAAAGGATTAAACGTATCGAGTGGAAGATGTTTGCAAAGAAAACAGTAAACACAATTGTAGATTGTATGCTATGTAAAGAATAGGACCGGGGTCCACAGTTCACTAGAGGTGTCTCTCCCATAAGATAAAGCATGTTGGGTGAACAAATTACAGTCGGGCAATTGACAAATAGAGAAAGGCATAACAATGCATATACATGACATGGTAAATATAGTGAGATTTAATCCGGGCATTACGACAAAGAACATAGACCGCCATCCAACTGCATCTATGCCTAAAAAGTCCACCTTCAGGTTATCATCCGAACCCCCTCCAGTATTAAGTTGCAAAGCAACAGACAATTGCATTAAGTATGGTGCGTAATGTAATCAACAACTACATCCTTAGACATAGCATCAATGTTTTATCCCTAGTGGCAACAGCACATCCACAACCTTAGAACTTTCTGTCACTGTCCCAGATTCAATGGAGGCATGAACCCACTATCGAGCATAAATACTCCCTCTTGGAGTTAAGAGTAAAAACTTGGCCAGAGCCTCTACTAATAACGGAGAGCATGCAAGATCATAAACAACACATGAACAATAGATTGATAATCACCATAATCATAGTACTCTCTATCCATCGGATCCCGACAAACACAACATATAGAATTACATATAGATGATCTTGATCATGTTAGGCAGCTCACAAGATCTAACAATGAAGCACAACAAGGAGAAGACGACCATCTAGCTACTGCTATGGACCCATGGTCCAGGGGTGAACTACTCACTCATCACTCCGGAGGCGACCATGGCGGTGTAGAGTCCTCGGGAGATGAATCCCCTCTCCGGCGAAGTGCCGGAGGCGATCTCTGAATCCCCGAGATGGGATTGCGGCGCGTCTCTGTAAGGTTTTCCGTATCGTGGCTCTGCTGGGGTTTCGCGACGGAAGCTTTAAGTAGGCGGAGGTCAGCGCGAGGGCCACACGAGGGGCCCGGGGCTAGGTCGGCGCGGCCGGGCAGGCCGCGCCGGCCACCCCTGGCCTCCTCGTGGCCCCACTTCGTTAGGTCTTCGGTCTTCTGGAAGCTTCGTGCAAAAATAGGACCCTGGGCGAAAGTTTCGTCCAATTCCGAAAATTTCTTTACTAGGATTTCTGAAACCAAAAGCAGACGACAATGGCTCTTCGGCATCTTGTTAATAGGTTAGTTCAGAAAATGCATAAATATGACATATAATGTGCATAAAACATGTAGATATCATCAATAAAGTAGCATGGAACATAAAAATTATCGATACGTTGGAGACGTATCAGCATCCCCAAGCTTAGTTCTGCTCGTCCCGAGCAGGTAAAACGATAACAAAGATAATTTCGAAGTGACATGCCATCATAATCTTGATCATAATATTTGTAAACATATGTAATGAATGCAGCGATCAAAGCAAAGGTAATGACATGAGTAAACAACTGAATCATAAAGCAAAGACTTTTCATGAATAGTACTTCAAGACAAGCATCAATAAGTCTTGCATAAGAGTTAACTCATAAAGCAATAAATCAAAGTAAAGGTGTTGAAACAACACATAAGAAGATTAAGTTTCAGCGGTTGCTTTCAACTTGTAACATGTATATCTCATGGATATTGTCAACATAAAGTAATATAACAAGTGCAATATGCAAGTATGTAGGAATCAATGCACAGTTCACACAAGTGTTTGCTTCTTAAGGTGGAAGGAGATAGGTAAACTGACTCAACAATAAAAGTAAAAGAATGGTCCTTCAATGAGGAAAGCATCGATTGCTGTATTTGTGCTAGAGCTTTTATTTTGAAAACATGAAACAATTTTGTCAACGGTAGTAATAAAGCATATGAGTTATGAAAATTATATTTTACAAGTTGCAAGCCTCACGCATAGTATACTAATAGTGCCCGCACCTCGTCCTACTTAACTTGGACTACCGGGTCTTCGCATGCCATGTTTCAACCAAGTGTCACAAAGGGGTACCTCCATGCCGCCTGTACAAAGGTCAAGGAGAATGCTCGCATTTTGGATTTCTCGCTTTTGATTATTCTCAACTTAGACATCCATACCGGGACAACATGGACAACAGATAATGGACTCCTCTTAAATGCATAAGCATGTAGCAAAGTTATTATTCTCATATGAGATTGAGGATATATGTCCAAAACTGAAACTTCCACCATGATTCATGGCTTTAGTTAGCGGCCCAATGTTCTTCTCTAACAATTTTGCATGCTCCAACCACCAAAATGATAGACCTTCAGACAAGACGGACATGCATAGCAACTCACATGATATTCAACAATAGTTGATGGCGTTCCCCAGAAGCATGGTTATCGCACAACAAGCAACTTAATAAGATATAAAGTGCATAAGTACATATTCAATACTACGATAGTTTTTAAGGCTATTTTGTCCCATGAGCTATATATTGCAAAGGTGAATGATGGAATTTTAAAGGTAGCACTCAAGCAATTTACTTTGGAATGGCGGAGAAATACCATGTAGTAGGTAGGTATGGTGGACACAAATGGCATAGTAGTTGGCTCAAGTATTTTGGATGCATGAGAAGTATTCCCTCTCGATACAAGGTTTAGGCTAGCAAGGTTATTTGAAGCAAACTCAAGGATGAACAAGTGCAGCAAAACTCACATAAAAGACATATTGTAAACATTATAAGACTCTACACTGTCTTCCTTGTTGTTCAAAACTCAATACTAGATATTATCTAGACCTTAGAGAAACCAAATATGCAAATCAAATTTTAGCAAGCTCTATGTATTTCTTCATTAATGGGTGCAAAGCATATGATGCAAGAGCTTAAACATGAGCACAACAATTGCAAAGTATCACATTATCCAAGACATTTTAGAATTACTACATGTAGCATTTTCCAATTCCAACCATGTAACAATTTAACGAAGAAGAAACTTCGCCTTGAACATTATGAGTAAAGCCTAAGGACACATGTGTCCATATGCAACAACGGAGCGTGTCTCTCTCCCACAAAGTGAATGCTAGGATCCATCTTATTCAAACAAAAACAAAAACGAAAACAAACCGACGCTCCAAGTAAAGAACACAAGATGTGATTGAATAAAAATATAGTTTCAGGGGAGGAACCTGATGATGTTGTCGATGAAGAAGGGGATGCCTTGGGCATCCCCAAGCTTAGACGCTTGAGTCTTATTAAAATATGCAGGGGTGAACCACGGGGGCATCCCCAAGCTTAGAGCTTTCACTCCTCTTGATCATAGTATATCATTCTCCTCTCTTGACCCTTGAAAACTTCCTTCACACCAAACTTCAAGCAAACTCATTAGAGGGTTAGTGCACAATTAATAATTCACACATTCAGAGGTGACACAATCATTATTTTCACTTCTGGACATTGCATAATGCTACTGGACATTAATGGATCAAAGAAATAAATCCAACATAGCAAAAGAGGCAATGCGAAATAAAAGGCAGAATCTGTCAAAAACAGAACAGTCCGTAAAGACGAATTTATAAATGGCACCAGAATTGCTCAAATGGAAAAACTCAAAACTAATGAAAGTTGCGTACATATCTGAGGATCACGCTCGTAAATTGGCAGATTTTTCGAATTTTCTACAGAGAATTATGCCCAGATTCGTGACAGACAGCAATGCTGTTTCTGCGCAGCGATCCCAAATATAACATCAACTTTGACATAGAAACTTTACTTGGCACAAAAACATGATAAGGAGAGGTTGCTACAGTAGTAAACAACTTCCAAGACTCAACAAAACAAAAAATTGCTGTAGGTAAAAACATGGGTTGTCTCCCATAAGCGCTTTTCTTTAACGCCTTTCAGCTAGGCGCAGAAAGTGCAAATCAAGTATTATCGAGAGTAGAAGCATCAATATCATTACCAGGGGTGTTGGGAGTTTTCTCAACCAAGCATAGTATATTTGATATATAAGTTTTAGCGTCTCCCTTTTCATTAGTCTTAGGCTTGCTACTCTCATCGAACAAATTTTCAGGAACGAGCCAAGCATAGTTATTTTCTAGTGCATCATTCATAGCTAGGAGTTTACATGGTATTGGTGCTTTGATTTCCCCTCCATCATTAATGTTATTAGTGTACATTATTCTATCCATGTCCATTTTTTCAAGGAGACCAATAAAATTGGTATGAGAACCTAGCATATTAAATTTAGCAAAAACCTTTCTAGCCTCTCTTGCTAGACCACCAAATTCTCTAAGAAGGGTTTCTAAAACAAAATCTTTCTTTTCCCCTTCTTCCATATCACCAAGTGTAAGAAACATGTGTTGGATTATAGGATTGAGATTAACAAATTTAGTTTCCAACATGCTAACTAAAGCAGCAGCAGCAATTTCATAGGTAGGAGCAAGTTCTACCAAGTGTCTATCTTCAAAATCTTCAGTAATACTAACATGATTGAAAAATTCTTCTATATTATTTCTCCCAACTATGGACCCACGTCCTACCGGTATGTCTTTTGTGGTGAAATTAAAAGGAAACATGATGCAATAAGCAAAAAGTAAACAAGGCGAATAAAGTAAAGACAAGTAACTAATTTTTTTTTTGTGTTTTTAATATAGAGAGCAAGACAGTAAATAAAGTAAAACTAGCAACTAATTTTTTGTATTTTGATTTAGTGCAGCAAACAAAGTAGTAAATAAAATAAAGCAAGACAAAAACAAAGTAAAGAGATTGAGAAGTGGAGACTCCCCTTGCAGCGTGTCTTGATCTCCCGGCAACGGCGCCAGAAATTTAGCTTGATACGCGTGGATGCACACGTCCGTTGGGAACCCCAAGTGGAAGGTATGATGCGTATAGAAGCAAGTTTCCCTCAGTATGAAACCAAGGTTTAATCGAACCAGTAGGAGCCAAGAAGCACGTTGAAGGTTGATGGTCGCGAAATGTGATGCGGCGCAACACCAGGGATTCCGGCGCCAACTAGGAACCTGCACAACACAACCCAAGTACTTTGTCCCAACGAAACAGTGAGGTTGTCAATCTCACCGGCTTGCTGTAACAAAGGATTAAACGTATCGAGTGGAAGATGTTTGCAAAGAAAACAGTAAACACAATTGCAGTAGATTGTATGCTATGTAAAGAATAGGACCGGGGTCCACAGTTCACTAGAGGTGTCTCTCCCATAAGATAAAGCATGTTGGGTGAACAAATTACAGTCGGGCAATTGACAAATAGAGAAAGGCATAACAATGCATATACATGACATGGTAAATATAGTGAGATTTAATCGGGCATTACGACAAAGAACATAGACCGCCATCCAACTGCATCTATGCCTAAAAAGTCCACCTTCGGTTATCATCAGAACCCCCTCGGTATTAAGTTGCAAAGCAACAACAATTGCATTAAGTATGGTGCGTAATGTAATCAACAACTACATCCTTAGACATAGCATCAATGTTTTATCCCTAGTGGCAACAGCACATCCACAACCTTAGAACTTTCTGTCACTGTCCCAGATTCAATGGAGGCATGAACCCACTATCGAGCATAAATACTCCCTCTTGGAGTTAAGAGTAAAACTTGGCCAGAGCCTCTACTAATAACGGAGAGCATGCAAGATCATAAACAACACATGAACAATAGATTGATAATCACCATAATCATAGTACTCTCTATCCATCGGATCCCGACAAACACAACATATAGAATTACATATAGATGATCTTGATCATGTTAGGCAGCTCACAAGATCTAACAATGAAGCACAACAAGGAGAAGACGACCATCTAGCTACTGCTATGGACCCATGGTCCAGGGGTGAACTACTCACTCATCACTCCGGAGGCGACCATGGCGGTGTAGAGTCCTCCGGAGATGAATCCCCTCTCCGGGTGCGGGAGGCGATCTCAATCCCCGAGATGGGATTCGCGGCGCGGCGTCTCTGGAGGTTTTCCGTATCGTGGCTCTCGGTACTGGGGGTTTCGCGACGGAAGCTTTAAGTAGGCGGAGGGTCAACGCGAGGGGCCACACGAGGGGCCCGGGCTAGGTCGGCGCGGCCGGGGGGCCGCGCCACCTGGCCTCTCGTGGCCCCACTTCGTTAGGTCTTCGGTCTTGGAAGCTTCGTGCAAAAATAGGACCCTGGGCGAAAGTTTCGTCCAATTCCGAGAATATTTCTTTACTAGGATTTCTGAAACCAAAAACAGAAAACAGCAACTGGCTCTTCGGCATCTTGTTAATAGGTTAGTTCCAGAAAATGCATAAATATGACATATAATGTGCATAAAACATGTAGATATCATCAATAAAGTAGCATGGAACATAAGAAATTATCGATACGTTGGAGACGTATCACTTGCTGTAACAAAGGATTAAACGTATCGAGTGGAAGATGATTGTTTGCAAGAAAACAGTAAAGAACAATTGCAGTAGATTGTATGCTATGTAAAGAATAGGACCGGGGTCCACAGTTCACTAGAGGTGTCTCTCCCATAAGATAAAAGCATGTTGGGTGAACAAATTACAGTCGGGCAATTGACAAATAGAGAAGGGCATAAAAATGCATATACATGATATGATAAATATAGTGAGATTTAATCCGGGCATTACGACAAAGTACATAGACCGCCATCCACTGCATCTATGCCTAAAAAGTCCACCTTCGGTTATCATCCAAACCCCATTCAGTATTAAGTTGCAAAGCAACAGACAATTGCATTAAGTATGGTGCGTAATGTAATCGACAACTACATCCTTAGACATAGAATCAATGTTTTATCCCTAGTGGCAACAGCACATCACAACCTTAGAACTTTCTGTCACTGTCCCAGGTGTCAATGAAGGCATGAACCCACTATCGAGCATAAATACTCCCTCTTGGAGTTAAGAGTACAAACTTGGCCAGAGCCTCTACTAATAACGGAGAGCATGCAAGATCATAAACAACACATAAACAATAGATTGATAATCACCATAACATAGTATTCTCTATCCATCGGATCCCGACAAACACAACATATAGAATTACATATAGATGATCTTGATCATGTTAGGCAGCTCACAAGATCCAACAATGAAGCACAATTAGGAGAAGACGACCATCTAGCTACTCTATGGACCCATAGTCCAGGGGTGAACTACTCACTCATCACTCGGAGGCGATCATGGCGATGAAGAGTCCTCCGGGAGATGAATCCCCTCTCCGGCAGGGTGCCGGAGGCGATCTCCTGAATCCCCGAGATGGGATTCGCGGCGGCGGCGTCTGGAAGGTTTTCCGTATCGTGGCTCTCGATGGGGGTTTCGCGACGGAGGCTTTAAGTAGGCGAAAGGGCAACGTGGGGGGCCACACGAGGCCCCACACCATAGGTCGGCGCGGCTAGGGCCTGGGCCGCGCCGCCCTATGGTGACGGCGCCTCGTGGCCCCACTTCCTTCCCTCTTCGGTCTTCTGGAAGCTTCGTGCAAAAATAGGACCCTGGGCGGTGATTTCGTCCAATTCGAGAATATTTCCTTACTAGGATTTCTGAAACCAAAAACAGACAGCAACTGGCTCTTCGGCATCTTGTTAATAGGTTAGTTCCGAAAATGCATAAATATGACATATAATGTGCATAAAACATGTAGGTATCATCAATAAAGTAGCATGGAACATAAGAAATTATCGATACGTTGGAGACGTATCAGTCATCAGCACCAACTCGTGTACCAGCCCAGGCTCATGCACCTGCCCCAGCCAGATCACCGAGGTCTCAGCTCATTGCTGTGGCCACCCGTGTGGTGACCAGGACGCATCTGAAGGCTATGTTCGTGAGTATATGACAACATAACTGCTCTTATCTTGATGTCTTCTCTGCTCAAAGTCTCACATGGTTTAGTGCATTGGTGCCATTGACTAATTTTTGGTGGTATCTCTTGCTTTGAATCAGAAATTGCCTAAAAGTATCTCCAAGGATCTCAATGCTGGCCGAAGGGGCAAGATATCCCTCGTCATGGAGAGTGAAGGTCTCACCGTGGAGGGACGGTACTCCGTCAGTCCCACAGATGGCCGCTTGGCTGTTACTTCCAGGTGGAAAAAGTTCATTGACGGTGCCAAACTTCGCATTGGATCAAAGTTGAAGGTCAAGATCTTTCGATGCCGCTGTGACATGCTGGTCATAAAGTTCGCGGTTGTCTAGTTCTGTTGCCCCATGAGCCCTTAGCAAATGCATTTGTAGTTATACTTATATAAGGTTATCTTATCTGAACTGCTAATTAATTGTATGGGTGGTAAAACTCTGGCAAGCTTTTGCTCTTAGCAAGTATGTATGTATGATCAGCTATTATGATAACTAATGTTTGTGTTCATCTTAATTTGCATTTCCGTTTTAGAAAAAAACTTAATTTCTATTTTGGCTGACCTGTTAGAGAACTATCAGATTGAACCCACAACATGATTCAAATAGATTCATTACACCGAGCCACATGTCTTGACCTTGCTATACACTACTTCCATTAATCAGTGCAAGAAGGCTTACCTGAGCTGCCTGAACCATGGCAGATTCGAATCCACCTTATCTATCTAGAAATACAACCTTTGCAGAAAGAGGATTTGCAGTATGGGGAGGCTGACATTGGGGACCCATGAGCCAGCAGCGTCGTCAACGTTTTAAAGGTGGCAGGAGATCGAAAGAAAAAATAAGCCAAAAATCAGTTGGTAAACAAATTCAAGAAAAGAAACATTTACCTTTCTGAGAGGATGACATGCGGGACCCATGAGGCAGCAGCATCCTCAACTATTTCAAGGCGGCAGGGGATCAAAAGAAAAAAGGAAATAGCCAGAAATTAATTAGGGTCAAAATAAATCCATCAAAGGAAACTTTTATTGTTCATAGAGGATGACATGTGGGACCGACTTGCCAGCTGCGTCGTCATCGTTTCAAAGGGGGCAGGGGATCAAAAGAAAAAGGCAAATAGCCAGAAATTAGGGGAAAAAATAAATCCAACAAAGGAAACTTTTATTGTTCATAGAGGATGACATGCGGGACCCATGAGCCAGCAGCTTCCTCAACGTTTCAAAGTCGGCATGAGATTGAAAGAAAAAGGCAAGTGACATAATATCAGGAGCCAAAAATAATCCAAGAAAAGAAACTTTATTGTACATAGAGGATGACATGCGGGTCCCATTTTGTAGCAGCGGTCTCAACGCTTCCAGGCGGCACAGGACCGAAAGAAAAATGAAGTAGCCAGAAATCGGGTGTGAAAAAATCCAAGAAAAGAAAGATTTCAATTGGGCTGTATCTGGACATCTGGGCCTTCGAACTATCCTGCTGGGCCTTTTGACTCGTACAATTTCAGCCCACTCCAAAACAGGAAAGGTCGGATTTTTCTCAAAAAAAAACAGGAAAGTCCTATGCTTCGCAAAAACAAAAAACAAGGAGATTCAACATATAAGTTTGTTTATGCAGATATAAAGATTTAATTTATCCGTTTGCAATAGCTCAGAGCGAAATACAACGTTTATTGTCTGCAAAATAAAATATCACATGTTTCTTGTACGGGGAGGCTGACATCGGGGACCCATGAGCCAGCAGCGTCGTCAACGTTTCAAAGGCGGCAGGGGATCGAAAATAAAAAAAAGCCAAAAATCAGTTGGTAAAAAAATAGAAGAAAAGAAAACATTTATCGTTCTGAGAGGATGACATGCGGGACCCATGAGGCAGCAGCATCCTCAACGTTTCAAAGTCGGCATGAGATCGAAAGAAAAAGCCAAGTGACATAATATCAGAGCCAAAAATAATCCAAGAAAAGAAACTTTATTGTACATAGAGGATGACATGCGGGTCCCATTTTGTAGCAGCGGTCTCAACGTTTCCAAGGCGGCACAGGACCAAAAGAAAAATGAGGCAGCAACATTCTCAACAATTCCAAGGCGGCAGGGGATCAAAAGAAAAAAAAGGAAATAGCCAGAAATTAATTAGGGGTCAAAAATAAATCCACCAAAGGAAACTTTTATTGTTCATAGAGGATGACATGTGGGACCGACACACAGCGTCCTCATCGTTTCAAAGGGGCAGGGGATCAAAAGAAAAAGGCAAATAGCCATAAATTAGGGGTCAAAAATAACTCCAAGAAAGGAAACTTTTATTGTTCGTAGAGGATGACATGCGGGACCCATGAGCCAGCAGCTTACTCAACGTTTCAAAGGTGGCATGAGATCGAAAGAAAAAGGCAAGTGACCAAATATCGGGAGCCAAAAATAATCCAAGATTTATTGTACATAGAGGATGACATGTGGGTCCCATTTTGCAGCAGCGGTCTCAATGTTTGTAATGCGGCTTGAGATCAAAAGAAAAAGAAAGTAGCTAGTAATTAGGGGGTGAAAAAAAATCCAAGAAAAGAAAGTTGATGGACATAGAGGATGACATGCGGGTCCCTTGAGCCAACAGCTTACTCAACGTTTCAAAGGGGACAGGGGATCAAAAGAAAAAGGCAAGCCAAAAATCAGAGGGTGAAAAAAAACCAACAAAGGAAACTTTTATAGCACATAGAGGATGACATGGGTCCCATGAGCCAGCGGGTTCCTCAACGTTTCAAACGTGGCATGAGATCGAAAGAAAAAGGCAAGTGACCAAATATGAGGTGCCAAAAAAATCCAAGAAAAGAAAGTTGATTGCTCATAGAGGATGACATGCGGGTCCCATTTAGCGCGGCTCACACGTTTGAGAGGCGGCGGGGATCGAAAGAAAAGGCAAGTGACCAAATATCGGGAGCCAAAAATAATTCAAGAAAAGAAAGTTTTATAGTACATAGAGGATGACATGCGGGTCCCATTTAGCGGCAGCGGTATCACCGTTTGAGGCAGGGGATCGAAAGAAAAAGGCAAGTGACCAAATACCAAATATGAGGTGCCAAAAAAATCCAAGAAAAGAAAGTTTTATAGTACATAGAGGATGACATGCGGGTCCCATTTAGCAGCAGGTATCACCGTTTGAGAGGCGGCGGGGATCGAAAGAAAAAGGCAAGTGACCAAATATGAGGTGCCAAAAAAATCCAAGAAAAGAAAGTTTTATAGTACATAGAGGATGACATGCGGGTCCCATTTAGCAGCAGCGGTATCACCGTTTGAGAGGCGGCAGGGGATCGAAAGAAAAAGGCAAGTGACCAAATATGAGGTGAAAAAAATACAAGAAAAGAAAGTTTTATAGTACATAGAGGATGACATGCGGGTCCCATTTAGCAGCGGTATCACCGAGAGGCGGCAGGGGATCGAAAAAAAAGGCAAGTGACCAAATATGAGGTGCAAAAAAAAACTCCAAGAAAAGAAAGTTGATTGCTCATAGAGGATGACATGCGGGTCCCATTTAGCTGCAGCGTCTCAACGTTTCCAAGGCGGCACGGGATCAAAAGAAAAAGGAAGTAGCCAGAAATCGGGGTCAAAAAAATCCAAGAAAAGAAGGAATTTTGGTTCATAGAGGATGACAAGCGGGACCCATGATCCTGCATCGTAAACGGCTCGATCGGAGAGCGTTGAACGAGATGGCGCGATCGAGAAAAAAACAATGCTAGAGAGGCTGCCATGTGGGCCCTACATCCCTGGGCGGTGCGGATTTGCGTTGACTCGGCCGGCGAACCCGAGAATTCGCGATGCACCACGTCCCGGGCCACCATACGCGACGTTTTGGCCGCTTTCGTCGGGCTAGGTGGCCTCAAAAACGAGAAAAAAAAAGTTTTGACATGCACAACGGACAGACCAAAAATCGTCGGCCATGGTACACCAGCAACCACGGCGCGACTTCAACTTCGTCGGCCATGGCAACTTTTCTTGTAGTGTGACCAGTGGGGTCGTCTATTTTTCAGGAAAAGACATATATTGCCGCTCTGTGGGGCTGCCGCAGCCAATGACTGATGGCGTGTAACTCACACGTTCGTTGGGAACCCCAAGAGGAAGGTATGATGCGCACGTAGCAAGTTTTCCCTCGAAAGAAACCAAGGTTTAATCGAACCAGTAGGAGCCAGAAGCACGTTGAAGGTTGATGGTCGCGAAATGTGATGCGGCGCAACACCAGGGATTCCGGCGCCAACGGAACTGCACAACACAACCCAAGTACTTTGTCCCAACGAAACAGTGAGGTTGTCAATCTCAGCTTGCTTGTAACAAAGGATTAACCGTATTGTGTGGAAGATGATTGTTTGCAAGAAAACGTAAAACAAGTATTGCAGTAGATTGTATGCGATGTAAAGAATAGGACCGGGGTCCACAGTTCACTAGAGGTGTCTCCCATAAGATAAAAGCATGTTGGGTGAACAAATTACAGTCGGGCAATTGACAAATAGAGAAGGGCATAACAATGCATATACATGATATGATAAATATAGTGAGATTTAATCCGGGCATTACGACAAAGTACATAGACCGCCATCCAACGCATCTATGCCTAAAAAGTCCACCTTCAGGTTATCATCCGAACCCCATTCAGTATTAAGTTGCTAAGCAACAGACAATTGCATTAAGTATGGTGCGTAATGTAATCGACAACTACATCCTTATACATAGAATCAATGTTTTATCCCTAGTGGCAACATCACATCACAACCTTAGAACTTTCTGTCACTGTCCCAGGTGTCAATGAAGGCATGAACCCACTATCGAGCATAAATACTCCCTCTTGGAGTTAAGAGTAAAAACTTGGCCAGAGCCTCTACTAATAACGGAGAGCATGCAAGATCATAAACAACACATAAACAATAGATTGATAATCACCATAATCATAGTACTCTCTATCCATCGGATCCCGACAAACACAACATATAGAATTACATATAGATGATCTTGATCATGTTAGGCAGCTCACAAGATCCAACAATGAAGCACAACAAGGAGAAGACGACCATCTAGCTACTGCTATGGACCCATGGTCCAGGGGTGAACTACTCACTCATCACTCGGTGGCGACCATGGCGGTGTAGAGTCCTCCGGAGATGAATCCCCTCTCCGGGTGCGGGCGATCTCTGAATCCCCGAGATGGGATTCGGCGGCGGCGTCTGGAAGGTTTTCGTATCGTGGCTCTCGTCGGGGTTTCGCGATGGAGGCTTTAAGTAGGCGGAAGGGCAACGCGGGGGCCACAGGGCCCCACACCCTAGGTCGGCGCGGCCGGGGCACAGGGCCGCCGCCTATGGTGTCGGCGCCTCGTGGCCCCACTTCCTTCCCTCTTCGGTCTTACGGAAGCTCCGTGCAAAAATAGGACCCAGGCGAAGATTTCGTCCAATTAAGAATATTTCCTTACTAGGATTTTGAAACCAAAAAGAAAAAGCAACTGGCTCTTCGGCATCTTGTTAATAGGTTAGTTCGAGAAAATGCATAAATATGACATATAATGTGCATAAAACATGTAGGTATCATCAATAAAGTGGCATGGAACATAAGAAATTATCGATACGTTGGAGACGTATCAGCATCCCCAAGCTTAGTTCTGCTCGTCCCGAGCAGGTAAAACGATAACAAAGATAATTTCTGAAGTGACATGCCATCATAATCTTGATCATACTATTTGTAAACATATGTAATGAATGCAGCGATCAAAACAAAGGTAATGACATGAGTAAACAAGTGAATCATATAGCAAAGACTTTTCATGAATAGTACTTCAAGACAGGCATCAATAAGTCTTGCATAAGAGTTAACTCATAAAGCAATAAATCAAAGTAAAGGTGTTGAAGCAACACAAAGGAAGATTAAGTTTCAGCGGTTGCTTTCAACTTATAACATGTATATCTCATGGATATTGTCAACATAAAGTAATATAACAAGTGCAATATGCAAGTATGTAGGAATCAATGCACAGTTCACACAAGTGTTTGCTTCTTAAGGTGGAAGGAGATAGGTAAACTGACTCAACAATAAAAGTAAAAGAAAGGTCCTTCAAAGAGGAAAGCATCGATTGCTGTATTTGTGCTAGAGCTTTTATTTTGAAAACATGAAACAATTTTGTCAACGGTAGTAATAAAGCATATGAGTTATGTAAATTATATCTTACAAGTTGCAAGCCTCATGCATAGTATACTAATAGTGCCCGCACCTCGTCCTACTTAGCTTGGACTACCGGATCTTTGCATGCCATGTTTCAACCAAGTGTCACAAAGGGGTACCTCCATGCCGCCTGTACAAAGGTCTAAGGAGAATGCTCGCATTTTGGATTTCTCGCTTTTGATTATTCTCAACTTAGACATCCATACCGGGACAACATGGACAACAGATAATGGACTCCTCTTAAATGCATAAGCATGTAGCAATGATTATTATTCTCATATGAGATTGAGGATATATGTCCAAAACTGAAACTTCCACCATGATTCATGGCTTTAGTTAGCGGCCCAATGTTCTTCTCTAACAATTTTGCATGCTCCAACCACTAAAATGATAGATCCTTCAGACAAGACGGACATGCATAGCAACTCACATGATATTCAACAATAGTTGATGGCGTTCCCCAGAAGCATGGTTATCGCACAACAAGCAACTTAATAAAAGATAAAGTGCATAAGTACATATTCAATACTACGATAGTTTTTAAGGCTATTTTGTCCCATGAGCTATATATTGCAAAGGCGAATGATGGAATTTTAAAGGTAGCACTCAAGCAATTTACTTTGGAATGGCGGAGAAATACCATGTAGTAGGTAGGTATGGTGGACACAAATGGCATAGTAGTTGGCTCAAGGATTTTGGATGCATGAGAAGTATTCCCTCTCGATACAAGGTTTAGGCTAGCAAGGTTATTTGAAGCAAACTCAAGGATGAACCGGTGCAGCAAAACTCACATAAAAGACATATTGTAAACATTATAAGACTCTACACCGTCTTCCTTGTTGTTCAAAACTCAATACTAGATATTATCTAGACCTTAGAGAGACCAAATATGCAAATCAAATTTTAGCAAGCTCTATGTATTTCTTCATTAATGGGTGCAAAGCATATGATGCAAGAGCTTAAACATGAGCACAACAATTGCCAAGTATCACATTATCCAAGACATTTTTAGAATTACTACATGTAGCATTTTCCAATTCCAACCATATAACAATTTAACGAAGAAGAAACTTCGCCTTGAACATTATGAGTAAAGCCTAAGGACATATGTGTCCATATGCAACAGCGGAGCGTGTCTCTCTCCCACAAAGTGAATGCTAGGATCCATCTTATTCAAACAAAAACAAAAACAAAAATAAACCGACGCTCCAAGTAAAGAACACAAGATGTGATTGAATAAAAATATAGTTTCGGGAGGAACCTGATGATGTTGTCGATGAAGAAGGGGATGCCTTGGGCATCCCCAAGCTTAGACGCTTGAGTCTTCTTAAAATATGCAGGGATGAACCACGGGGGCATCCCCAAGCTTAGATCTTTCACTCCTCTTGATCATAGTATATCATTCTCCTCTCTTGACCCTTGAAAACTTCCTTCACACCAAACTTCAAGCAAACTCATTAGAGGGTTAGTGCACAATTGATAATTCACACATTAAGAGGTGACACAATCATTCTTTACATCTGGACATTGCATAAAGCTCTTGGACATTAGTGGATCAAAGAAATGAATCCAACATAGCAAAGAGGCAATGCAAATAAAAGGCGAATCTGTCAAAAACAGAACGTCGTAAAGGCAATTTAAAGTGGCACGAGACTTGCTCAAATGGAAAAACTCAAAACTAATGAAAGTTGCGTACATATCTGAGGATCACGCTAGTAAATTGGCAGATTTTTTAGAATTTTCTACAGAGAATTTGTGCCCAGATTCGTGACAGACAGCAATGCTGTTTCTGCAGCGATCCCAAATATAACATCAACTTTGACATAGAAACTTTACTTGGCACAAAAACATGATAAGGAGAGGTTGCTACAGTAGTAAACAACTTCCAAGACTCAACAAAACAAAAAATTGCTGTAGTAAAAACATGGGTTGTCTCCCATAAGCGCTTTTCTTTAACGCCTTTCAGCTAGGCGCAGAAAGTGCAAATCAAGTAACATCGAGAGTAGAAGCATCAACATTATTATTTTTCATGCAAACACAACTTGTTGCAGAGGGTACTTTAGGTGCTCCATTATCTAAATTTTCTATGGTGGTGCTAGGGGTTTTAGCAATTTTAGGCCTATAGTAATTCTTTTGTTTAGGCACTTTAGAGGCGTACATGAATTTTTGCTCTTTACCCACATAAGCTTTCTCATTATACTTGAGAGAAGAAAAGGTTGAACCCAAGGTTCCCATAGCTTTTTCAAGTTCATCAATCCTATTGGTTTGATTATCATGGACAACACAAGTTCCTAGGACACTAATTTTTTCATCAATTCCTCCTAAGGATTTATCAAGTTCATAAGTTTTGTCAAATAACATTCCCAATTTAGTTTCAACACTTGGAAAATTTTTCTCTATGGTTTCCAATTTTTTCATAACATCTTCAAGAGAGATTTCAATTTTAACTTCATTAACAGGTGGTATTCCAACTAGACTCTCAATGATGCAACTAGCTTCTAAAGCGGGAGTACCTAGGAAATTGCCTCCCGAAAGAGTATCAAGAACATACCTATTCCAACTAGATAAACCAACATAAAAGTTCCTAAGAAGGATAGTGGTGGAGTGTTTCTTGATGCACCTTTGATGAGCATTACTAATTCTATACCAAGCATCTTTAAAACTTTCTCCACCTTGTTGCTTAAAAGAACGAACTTCAACTTCAGGATTACTCATTTTAGTAGCAGTAAAATAAAACAAACTAGATAAAGTAAATGCAAGTAACTAATTTTTTTGTGTTTTTGATATAGAGAGCAAGACAATAAATAAAGTAAAACTAGCAACTAATTTTTTTGTGTTTTGTTTAGGTGCAGCAAACAAAGTAGTAAATAAAATAAAGCAAGACAAAAACAAAGTAAAGAGATTGAGAAGTGGAGACTCCCCTTGCAGCGTGTCTTGATCTCCCCGGCAACGGCGCCAGAAAAAGAGCTTGATGGCATGTAACTCACACGTTCGTTGGGAACCCCAAGAGGAAGGTATGATGCGCACAGTAGCAAGTTTTCCCTCAGAAAGAAACCAAGGTTTAATCGAACCAGTAGGAGCCAAGAAGCACGTTGAAGGTTGATGGTCGCGAAATGTGATGCGGCGCAACAGGGATTCCGCACGCGGAACCTGCACAACACAACCCAAGTACTTTGTCCCAACGAAACAGTGAGGTTGTCAATCTCACCGGCTTGCTGTAACAAAGGATTAACCGTATTGTGTGGAAGATGATTGTTTGCAAGAAAACAGTAAAACAAGTATTGCAGTAGATTGTATGCGATGTAAAGAATAGGACCGGGGTCCACAGTTCACTAGAGGTGTCTCTCCCATAAGATAAAAGCATGTTGGGTGAACAAATTACAGTCGGGCAATTGACAAATAGAGAAGGGCATAACAATGCATATACATGATATGATAAATATAGTGAGATTTAATGGGCATTACGACAAAGTACATAGACCGCCATCCAACTGCATCTATGCCTAAAAAGTCCACCTTCAGGTTATCATCCGAACCCCATTCAGTATTAAGTTGCTAAGCAACAGACAATTGCATTAAGTATGGTGCGTAATGTAATCGACAACTACATCCTTAGACATAGAATCAATGTTTTATCCCTAGTGGCAATAGCACATCACAACCTTAGAACTTTCTGTCACTGTCCCAGGTGTCAATGAAGGCATGAACCCACTATCGAGCATAAATACTCCCTCTTGGAGTTAAGAGTAAAAACTTGGCCAGAGCCTCTACTAATAACGGAGAGCATGCAAGATCATAAACAACACATAAACAATAGATTGATAATCACCATAATCATAGTACTCTCTATCCATCGGATCCCGACAAACACAACATATAGAATTACATATAGATGATCTTGATCATGTTAGGCAGCTCACAAGATCCAACAATGAAGCACAACAAGGAGAAGACGACCATCTAGCTACTGCTATGGACCCATGGTCCAGGGGTGAACTACTCACTCTCATCACTCGGAGGCGACCATGGCGGTGTAGAGTCCTCGGGAGATGAATCCCCTCTGGCAGGGTGCCGGGCGATCTCCTGAATCCCCGAGATGGGATTCGCGGCGGCGGCGTCTCTGGAAGGTTTTCCGTATCGTGGCTCTCGGTGGGGTTTCGCGACGGAGGCTTTAAGTAGGCGGAAGAACGCGGGGGGCACACGAGGCCCCACACCCTAGGTCGGCGCGGCCAGGGCTGGGCCGCGCCGCCTATGGTGTCGGCGCCTCGTGGCCCCACTTCCTTCCCTCTTCGGTCTTCTGGAAGCTCCGTGCAAAAATAGGACCCAGGCGAAGATTTCGTCAATTGAGAATATTTCCTTAGTAGGATTTCTGAAACCAAAAACAGAGCAACTGGCTCTTCGGCATCTTGTTAATAGGTTAGTTCCAGAAAATGCATAAATATGACATATAATGTGCATAAAACATGTAGGTATCATCAATAAAGTGGCATGGAACATAAGAAATTATCGATACGTTGGAGACGTATCAATGACCAGTGGGGTCGTCTATTTATTTAGAGAGAAAAAATCATATATTGCCGCTCTGATATATGTCTTTAGAGAATATCATAGAGAGAAGCAACAAGTTCGCTAATTAATTATTCTTAAGCTAGACCGGAGAACCGCTGGCAGCTCGTTCCCCACCGTCGGACGGAGCAGCCATCGCCGGCGCCTCGTCGCGCCGCCGGCTCTGTCCCCCGGCGGCGTCGGACGAACTGCGGCGCTGCACGTCAACCACGGCTCCAGCACTTGTTTCGTCCGCACGCATTGTACCCACCGCAGGAAAGTCCGCCGCAAGCAGATCCGCCGCCCACGACGACCGGGATTTGTTCCGCGCACCAATTGGTATAGCTTGGTAAGACCTCCGCTTCTGCCTCCCCCGCCCCCTAATCGATTCGGTTCCCGTAATTTATTGGAGTTTGCAGGTACGAAATAGTCCTCAATGTCTCGTCGTAGCGGGTACACCGGCGAGGGTGGGGATTCGATCATGTCGTGGCCACGTTCTACTTCTCCTACCTCGTCGGAAGTGCAGGTATATAGCTTCAGCTCTCTGTACTACCGTTGAATTTGAAGTTCCGCCATGGCTTGTTGGGGTGATTTCAGTTGTTCTTTTTTCCATTATTGTTACAGTTAGCCAGGCAAGCCGATGATCCATGGTACATTGCATACCAAGATGAATCAACCCAGTGGTGTAGCCAGAGGATGGATTTGGAGGAGAAGGTGGCCAATTTAGGTGATGAATTGGCCCGTAAAAACCTGATGATATTCGAGCTGAAGCGTATTGTGGAGGAAGAAAAGAAGAATTCAGAGCTTATTCGCAAGGAGAAGTTGAGAGTTGAGACAGATCTTGCCGTATTTGATCAAGTGGTAGAAAATCTAGAACATGAACTTAAAGTGATGGGAGAGGAGAAAAGTAGATTCATCTGTGCAGTTTTATTAGGTGTCATCCCTGTCCTAGCAGTTATGTGGTTCTGGTAGACGATTTAGTATAGAATTGTTATTCAGTAGATGGCTCTAACCACTGTATTTTGTTGTGGCTCTAAGCACTGTATTTCGGTGTACAATTTCCTACTTGTGCTAAGTAATGCGCACGATAATTTTAGCATGCATGAACATTTTATAAAAGTGAAGGGATCCCAAAAGTGAAAGCATGTACCAGCCTCCGGATCAAATACATATCAATATCTTCCCAATCAAGTTGGGATAGAATTCAAATCATACATACGGATGTACATGGACACATCAAGAACGTGAAGAAGCTTTTTTTGAGACGGAGGTAGTAGTTCGAACAATTTTATCCCATTTGGAAATTGAAAAATACAAATTTATAATAATTTATCCCAATTTGCGGCGTCGAACACGGCCGCGCAGCGATGGGCAAGAAAGGCCGGGACGACGGGCGGCTGAGGGGTGGTCATCTGCGCCATCAAACGTTGAAGCGATGTTATCGGCGATGGCTTCAATGTTCGTGGCATCGATGACCAGTGTCGGAACCGCCGCTGTCTTGGTGTACTTCATCAGCGACGGATCTGCGGAGGGCTGGATCGGCGGCTTTGCAGCGCGGTTGTAGACGATGGCTTCAATCGTCTTGGCATCGATTCGCACTCTCGGCACCGGAAGTGAGACATCAACAGGCTCCGACATTGAAGGCTGGGTCTGCGCCGTCGAAGCGATGTTGTAGGCGATGGCTTCAATGTTCGTGGCATCGATGACCACTGTCGGCACGGCCGCCGTCTTGGTGTTCTTCATCATTCAACAGATCTGAGAATAGAATCGAAAGTGAGACAGAGAGAGACATTTCAACTATTTCTGACGGTTAGATCCTCACCGGCACTCTTAGATCCACGGCGCCGCCGCCGCACGCCGCACGCACGGTTAGATCCGCGCCGCCGCACGCACGGTTAGATCCGCGCCGCCGCACGCACGGTTAGATCCGCGCCGCCGCACGCCGCCGCACGCACGGTTAGATCCGCGCCGCCGCACGCACGGTTAGAGAGAGGAGGATGCGACTGGAATATGCGACTGCCAGGGTTGGTAGGTATGTGCTCTGCTCTTGTCTCCGTATGCGTCCATCGTGGTAGAGAGAGAGATACAGGCCGTCCGATCATAAATGATCGAACGGTGCAAGCGTTCGTTGAGCTTTCATCCAACCAAGATCCGTGTGACATACATCTCGACCAATCAGAGATCAGCCAGTGAGTACAAGTTAGGAAAACTGAGTAGAACTAAGAGGGGGAAAAGTGAGGAAATGTTTATCGGAAGGGCAAAACTGAGTATGACTGAGTAAAACAAGTGGGCCCGGAGGGGAAAACTGAGTAACACTAAGTAAAACAGGGGCACCCAAATAATAAACGGACTAAGGGAAATTGAAGCTTTTGGCATAAAAATTGTAAAATTGTGTTATTTGAACAATATATTACATTTTGGCCGACTAGATATTGTTTGCAACTCAAAGATACACAAGTGTGACGAATTTGGACTCATTTGGACAAAGTTTGTAAGCATAGTGGGTATTTGGGAGGTGTATTGAGCAGAAAGCCCTGCATCTTCATATCTAGTAGCTCATGGACTAGGAAGTGGTTTTGAAGCTTTTGGCATAAAAACTTCATATCTCTATATTTCCTTTTCCATTATTATTTCTCTAGGTTGTAGGTAACATAACAAGGCTCCATGGGAAGGTTCCACCATGTTTTGAATTATTTTGAATTGAACCCTAAAATGTTAAAACCCTAAAACCCTAAAACCCTAAAATGATAAATGTGGCTTAAATGTGGCTTAAATGTGGCATACAAATTGTTCATACAAATTCAAATTGTTCAACACAAAGGGATCCCCAATACAAAGGGAACCACAATACAAATTGTTCATACAAATTCAAATTGTTCAACACAAAGGCATCCCCAATACAAAGGGAACCCCAATACAAATTGTTCAACACAAAGGGATCCCCAATACAAAGGGAACCACAATACAAATTGTTCATACAAATTCAAATTAGTTGTTCAGAATAAAATCTTTCTCTTGCTCCTGGTGTGACTCGCCGGGGCCACCACCTTACTCCGGGTAACCCTACCAGGGATATTACCGGTGTCTACCTTCCTTTTGCCCTCTTTCTTGTTCTTCTTCTTCTGCAAAGCTTGTGCTTTTTCTTCTGCCATGTACTCTTCGAAGTTAGCTTCTATCATGGCCTTACTACTTTCGAGGCATTCTCGACTATACTGTTCCCTCTCCTCTGGACTCATCGGTTGAAGCAGCTCTACATCCATCTGTTCCCTCTGCTCTCGATCCATCGGTTCAATCTCCTCATGTTGAATTGCTGCTTCAATCTCCTCTGCATTTGCTGCTTCAATCTCCTCATGTTGAACTGCTGCTTCAATCTCCTCTGCATTTGCTGCTTCAATCACCTCATGTTGAACTGCTGCTTCAATCTCAAGTTGAATTGCTGCTTCATTCTCCTCTGCATTTTCTGCTCCCGCCTGATCTTCCATTCCAAAAGCTGGGTCAACTCCATTTTTACAAAGCCTAGCAATGTGTCCAGGGATTCCACAACGTTTGCACTTACGTTTTCGAATCGGTGCACCACCCTCTGCACTAGCTCTGATCCTATTCTTCCTCGGCCTACCTGCCGGTCTAGTCAATACTGGAGAGTACAGTTTGAAGCCTGGATCGACTTTCATCCATTGGTCTTTTCCCAACAAGGTAGGAACATTCATAGCATATGCAGCCCTAAATTTGGCAACAGAGAAATACTCTGACACATACTGATCAACTTCACCATCTTCACCCCCTATAACACTCATGAAAAACAATGCGTGTATGCAGGGTATCCCACGGATCTGCCATCCCCTACAATGGCATGTCCTATCAACCAAACTCACTGGATACCTCCACTGCCTGTTTTTACTGTCAGTGTAGGTTACCTCAGCCTCCATTCCTTTTCTGACGCATTGCATCCTCAATTGTTTTGCCCTCTCATGCAAAGACTTAATCAAAGATGGGAGCATGAGATGGCCAACATAATTTGTGGATGCAATTCTTTGACGCAGATCGATCTTTATCATGATCATCTGCCTAATCTTATCAAATATTTGCCACAGCATAAGCCCTTTCAATGACTTGACCTTTGAATTGAAACTCTCCGCAAGGTTACTTGTTACATAGTCTACCTTGCAAATTTCATTGAATTGGCTTCTTGACCACACCCTACCATGATGTTCATCCAAGTACTCCTTCACCCCAGGTTTTTGTTTATACAACACATCCAAATGAAACAGATGCTTCCTAGAGCTGCATGTGTATGAAGCTGGCCATAGGTTGTCAGTAAAAACTTTACCCTTGAATTTCTTTGTAAAATTCTGTACCAAGTGTCGCATACATTCCCTATGCTCCACTCCAGGGAATACTGCTTCTACCGCAGTCTCCAAACCTTTGCAAGCGTCTGTGTGGATAACAAGTCCTGGTGGATGACCTATAAGGTCGCGCAAATTCTGCAGAAACCAAGTCCAACTTTCCTGTGACTCAACCTCCAAAACCCCATAAGCAACAGGGAACATCCAATTATGTCCATCAACTGCAGTAGCAGCAACTAGCTGTCCTTTAAACCTGCCATGAAGAGCTGATGCATCCACGGCCAAATAAGGCCTGCAACCGTCCAAAAAGCCTTTCCAGCAAGCTTTGAAACAAACAAAAGCCCTTCTGAAACATTCCTTGTGCATTACCTTCCCGCTTTTCAATTTGTAGGGAACTGTATGCTTGTCTATCGCTACAACACTGCCTGGACTAGCCATCTCCACTTCAGCTTTGAAAGTGTAAAGCAACTGAAAGCTTTCATTCCATGGACCATTGATCTTGTCAAGAGCCATTTCCTTTGCATAGAACATCCTCATGTAAGGTACTTTCATTTTATACTTCTCAACCACCTTTTTTACGAGTGCTGTTGGACCAAGTGAAGGATCTTCTCTCAGCCAATCTAGGATTATATCTGCCAACCACCTAGTCTTCGCTAGCTTTGTTTTCAGCTCTGGCTCTCCCCCTAGAGGTGGACACCTATGGATCTCCTTATTCTTCTTTATCTGAAACATAATGATAAGGGATGTCAGTAATAGATAACAAATTTTACACCGTGATCTAAATACACAACTGGTTGGCGTAGTACCTGAACCAAGCTGCTTCTGCGCATTGTGGATGCATGCAGCCTAAACCTACACCTTAGGTATGGGCATTTAATTGTGAACCTACCTGGCTCACTTTTAACAACCTCAAAATTATTCTTAGTGAGAATGTGATATGTAGTAATTGCATTACGGCAGTCCATCATCGTTTGAAACACGGTGCCTTCTACAAGCTGGGGATCCTCCCTGTTCCACTCAATTGTTGGCAAGTCTTCACCTTCGTAATCGGCTAAAACGAGGCTGTCATCATTCTCATTCTTCTCTTCATCATCAGTGTCATCAAATCTGGCACCAAAAGCAATATCTTCCATGTATTGATCCTCCATTGCCTGCTTACTGCATCGATCTACCAATTCAGGAAACATCAACTCATCCTCATCATCTTGAGGAGACTGATCCTCAATGTCTGCATCGTCCTCCACATCGACCGTACGAACGATCTGGCTACCACTAGCACTGGGGACAGATGGTGCTGCTGTGGACCTACAAGGAGCGCCGCGGCGCACACTGTTAGAAGAGGCAGCAGCAGTAGAGAGACATGATGCCCGACCACCTGATGATGCCCCAGCACCAGAGAGAGATGATGCCCGGCCCCTGTCCACATGGATACGAATTTTACCGAACCGGCAAGAAGCATTCAAAGCAAAAAGAATTCCCAGATCGTCGTCGGAAATTAGTGGAACAAATCTTCCCTCCTTGTTGTGCAAATATTCGAAATGAACTGCATCGCGGAAGCTCCAGTTGTACTGAGCGCAGATGTTAGCTTTCAAATTCCTCAACGAGATGGTGGTTGCAACCACCGCAGGGAAGAAAAACCCATTCTTATAGCGTTTAGAATCACGCGTAAAGCTAGAATCCAGCCTAACCACCAGCCGAAAAGCCAGCGCTGGATCAATCCTATTCGAAAAGCAACGCAGTTAGTTGAGCAACAACGATTGGCGCTCAAAAACTGCCTACTGTTAATTCACATAGGCAGACGATGCTTACCCAGATGGAATCCATGCGTTAGATCCCTCCGATTCCCAATCTTCTCCGCGGCTGACGGGAAGAGTCGGTACACCAGACGGATATACAAACTCTACCGCGACAGGGGTAGATCTAGATCTGGTGGAGGCGGATCCCTCTCCGCCTCCCGGGGGTGGTGGTGGGGGCGGGGGCGGCTCGGCGGCGGACGACGCCATAAGGTAGGAGGGCAGGACGGCGTGGCGGCGGAGGGGCGGTGTGTGAGCTCCTCCAGTATCGGGCGGAGTGGAAAGCTTTGGGTGAGCTCCTCGAGTCAACAGTCAACATAGTTCGAAAGAAACGGTCAATTCAACACCAACGCGGCTCCCTAGCCGTCACCGGTAACGGTGAAGGCCTCTGACCAGACGGCAACCCTCCCGTCTGAGCGTCTGCGACGGGTTTCAAACTAGAGGGAGGGGAAAACTGAGGAAAAACTAAGGGGCTGGGGAAAACTGAGTACAACTAACGAACCATTTGGAGCTTATAGAATTATATAATAATTATAGAGAATCAAGAACGGGAAAAGTTATGAGTGCTGTGATAGAAAAATTAAATACAATTGCTAAAATCTTGCTTAAACGCCATGATATAAACTGTTGCTCTGAACAGGATACTAAACATCTTAAATTTCAATGTGGCTTTAGTGAGGAAGTTTTAATTAAGAACTATAATTGGAATAGCTATATTCATTTTGGGTTCGAAGAGGTAGAACAATTTGTCTTATTTATGGGAGCCTCTGAGATAGAATCATTCATGTCTAAAAATTATGAAACTTGTGTTGTTTGTAAGGACCTTAAAGATTATGTCTCTTCTATCCTTAATTTTTGCATAGAAAGCTACAGTGATAATCCTTATATCATTGATTATAAAGAGAGACTCATTAATGCACAAGAATGCACTCACAATTTGCAGGAACCGTGGAAGAAGAAATTGATGAACCTGAAAGCTCATTGGATGAAAAAGAAGAGGAGAGTGATGAACAAAAGGAGGAAGAATGGATTAGCTACCCATGCCAACCTTCTAATGAGAGTAACTCTTTATCTCTTACACTATTTGATTGCCCTCCATGCTTACCGAAAGAGGATGAATGTTATGTTCCTGTGGATTCTCTTGAAATATTCCCTATAAGTAAAACTTGTGAGAATAATTATGCTACTGTTATTCATGATAATCCATGCTACTTTGATAAATCTTATGATAATGCTTTGTTTGTGCCTGATGTCGAAATGCATGGTACTAAAGAGTTTTGCTTGGCAAATGTTTATGATAATGCACTAGATGATGGTCCTATGTTACTTGATAATATTAATTGTACTACTAATGAAAAAGGGATTGGAGAGTTCTTGACTTTATCTATGAGTCCCATATCTTTTGAGATTGATCAATCATCTTGTTATATTATTGATAAAAGTGGGTTTGAAAGTTTTAATCCTATTATTTCTGAGCTTGATAAAAATTATGTGTTTGTGAATCATGAAAAGCATGCTTTATGTGATAGTTATGTTGTTGAGTTTATCCATGAAGCTACTGAAAATTATTATGAGAGAGGAAAATATGGTTGTAGAAATTTGCATGGTACTAAAACACCTCTCTATATGCTGAAACTTTTGAAGTTACTCTTGTTTTATCTTCTTATGCTTGTCACTTTGTTCTTCATGAATTTATTTGTGTACAAGATTCCTATGCATAGGAAGTGGGTTAGACTTAAATGTGTTTTGAACTTGCTTTTTGATGCTCTCTTTTGCTTCAACTCTTATTTCTTGCGAGTGCATCATTAAAACTGCTGAGCCCATCTTAATGGCTATAAAGAAAGAACTTCTTGGGAGATAACCCATGTGTTTATTTTACTACAGCAATTTTTGTTTTGTTGAGTCTTGGAAGTTGTTTACTACTGTAGCAACCTCTCCTTATCTTTATTTTATTGCAATGTTGTGCCAAGTAAAGTCTCTATGGTAAAGTTGATGCTAGATTTGGATTTCTGCGCAGAAACAGATTTCTATCTGTCACGAATCTGGGCATATTTCTCTGTAGGAAACTCAGAAAAATCTGCCAATTTACGTGCGTGATCCTCCGATATGTACGCAACTTTCATTAGTTTTGAGTTTTCTGATTTGAGCAACGGAAGTATCATTTTAAAATTCGTGTTTACTGGTTGTTCTGTTTTGGCAGATTCTGTCTCTGTTTTTTGCATTGTCTCTTGTGGACTTTAAGTGAGGCTTTCTAGATGTGGAGAGCTGTAGCTAATGTTTTATTGAGTTCTTGCAATGTGTCACTACAGGACCAAGGTGGATTAAAGTTTTTTGAGTACTAACCCCTCTAATGAAGTTTATGAGAAGTTTGGTGTGAAGGAAGTTTTCAAGGGTCAAGAGAGGAGGATGATATATGATCAAGAAGAGTGAAAAGTCTAAGCTTGGGGATGCCCGTGGTTCATCCCTGCATATTTCAAGGAGACTCAAGCGTCTAAGCTTGGGGATGCCCAAGGCATCCCTTCTTCATCAACTTATCAGGTTTCTTCTATTGAAACTATATTTTTATTCGGTCACATCATATGTGCTTTACTTGGAGCGTCTTTATTTTTGTTTGTGTTTGAATAAATTCGGATCCTAGCAATCCTTGTGTGGGAGAGAGACACGCTCCGCTTTTTCATATGAACAATGGTGTTCTTAGCTTTATTTTAATGTTCATGGCGGAGTTGAAAACCGTTGCACTTATTGTTATTTGGTTGGAAACAGAAAATGCTTCATATTGTCTTGGATAATTTGATACTTGGCAATTGTTTTGAGCTCTCAAGTAGATCATGCTCTTGCATCATGTAGTTTAAACCTATTAGTGGAGAACTACCGTAGAACTTGTTGAAATTGGTTTGCATGATTGGTCTCTCTAAGGTCTAGATATTTTCTGGTAAAAGTGTTTGAGCAACAAGGAAGACAATGTAGAGTTTTATAATGCTTGCAATTTGTTCTTATGTAAGTTTTGCTGTACCGGTTCATACTTGTGTTTGCTTCAAACAACCTTGCTAGTCTAAGCCTTGTACTGAGAGGGAATACTTCTCGTGCATCCAAAACCTTGAGCCAAAAACCTATGCCATTTGTGTCCACCATATCTACCTATTATGTGGTATTTCCTGCCATTCCAAGTAAATACTTCATGTGCTACCTTTAAACAATTCAAAATTTACTATCTCTTATTTGTGTCAATGTTTTATAGCTCATGAGGAAGTATGTGGTGTTTTATCTTTCGATCTTGTCATTTACTTTTGACAGACTTTCACAATGGACTAGTGGCTTCATCCGCTTATCCAATAATTTTGCAAAAAGAGCTGGCAATGGGGTTCCCAGCCCCAATTAATTAACTTTCATTAATAATTCTCTTCATGTGTTTTGCCCTGATTCATCAGTAAGCAACTTAATTTTGCAAATAGACACTCCTCCATGGTATGTGAATGTTGGAAGGCACCCGAGGATTCGGTTAGCCATGGCTTGTGTAAGCAAAAGGTTGGGGGGAGTGTCATCTAATAAATAAAACTAAAGTACATGTGTAAACAAAAGAGAAGAGGGATGATCTACCTTGCTGGTAGAAATAACGTCCTTCATGGGAGCCGCTCTTGAAAGTCTGGTTGATGAGGTAGTTAGAGTGCCCGCTACCATTCGTTGACAACAACAAACACCTCTCAAAACTTTACTTTTATGCTCTCTATATGATTTCAAAACTTGAAAAGCTCTAGCACATGATTTAATCCCTTCCCTATGCGAAGGCTTTCTTCTTTTATGTTGAGTCGGTTTACCTACTTCCTTCCATCTTAGAAGCAAACACTTGTGTCAACTGTGCATTGATTCTTACATATTTGCTTATTTGCATTCATCATATTACTTTGTGTTGACAATTATCCATGAGATATGCATGTTGAAAGTTGAAAGCAACTGCTGAAACTTATATCTTCCTTTGTGTTGCTTCGATGCCTTTACTTTGAATTTATTGCTTTATGAGTTAACTCTTATGCAAGACTTTTGATGCTTGTCTTGAAAGTACTATTCATGAAAAGTTTTGCTATATGTTATCTATTTTTTAGCAACTATATATCATTGCCTTGAGTCACTTCGTTCATCTCATATGATTTGCAATGGTATGATTAAGATTATGTTGGTAGCATGTCACTTCAGAAATTATTCTTATCGTTTACCTCTAGGGCGAGTAGGAACTAAGCTTAGGGATGTTGATACGTCGCAACGTATCCATAATTTCTGATGTTCCATGCTTGTTTTATGACAATACCTACATGTTTTGCTCACACTTTATAATGTTTTTGCATTTTCCGGAACTAACCTATTAACAAGATGCCACGGTGCAGTTCTGTTTCTGCTTTTTTGGTTCCGGAAAGGCTGTTCGGGCAATATTCTCGGAATTCGACAAACGAAGACCCGCATCCTATTTTCCCGGAACCTTCGAGAAAGTCAAGGGGACAGGAGGAGGGTTGGGGCACCATCATGGGCGCGCGACCGGGGCGCGCCGCCCTGTGTGTGGCGGCTCGTACCCCTCCGACTCAGACGCTTCGCACTATATCCCTTCGACCTAAAAACGCGACAGATTGAAAAACTCGCAAAGAAGACTCGGGGCGCTCATCGCGAAACTCCAATTCGGGACAGAATTCTCCGGCACCCTACCGGGACGGGGAAGTGCCCCGGAAGCCATCTCCATCAACGCCACCGCCTCCATCATGCTCCATGAGTAGTTCCCCCATGGACTACGGGTTCTAGCTGTAGCTAGTTGGTATTCTCTCCCCATGTACTTCAATACAATGATCTCATGAGCTGCCTTACATGATTGAGATTCTGATGTAATCGGTGTTGTGTTTGTTGGGATCCGATGGATTGTTACATTATGATTAGTCTATCTATAAAGTTTGTGAAGTTATTGTTGCTGCAATCTTGTTGTGTTTAATGCTTGTCACTAGGGCCCAGTGGCATGATCTTAGATTTGAGCTCTATAATTATTGCTTAGATTGTATCTACAAGTTGTATGCACATGTCACTGTCCGGAACCAAAGGCCCCAAAGTGACAGAAATTGGGACAACTGGAGGGAAAGGCTTAGATATGAGGATCACATGTTTTCACGGAGTGTTAATGCTTTGCTCCGGTGCTCTATTAAAAGGTACCTTAATTTCCAGTAGATTCCCTAGAGGCCCGTGCCACCATTTGGTAGGACAAAGATCTTATACAAGTTTCTCATTGCGAGCACGTATGACTATATATGGAAAACATGCCTACATGATTAATAATCTTGATGTTGTCTTAATGCTATTTCAATCCTATCAATTGCCCAACTGTAATTTGTTCACCCAACACTTGTTATTGGAGAGTTACCACTAGTGTAGATAGCTGTGGACGCCGGATCATCATCATATACTCGTTCTATATGACATTGGAAGTAGTATCAACTATTTTTTGGTGCCATTGCTCTCATATTACTGCTACTGCTGCTGTGTTACTGTTACTACTGCTCTCATATTACTGCTGCTTTCACATCACCCCTGTTACTAGTGCTTTTCCAGGTGCAGCTGAATTGACAACTCAGTTGTTAAGGCTTATAAGTATTCTTTACCTCCCCTTGTGTCGAATCAATAAATGGGTTTTACTTCCCTCGAATACTGTTGCGATCCCCTATACTTGTAGGTTATCAGGATCCCAGCTATCTTCTAACTTTTTAGGAATAGAAACTTCACGCTTTAATTTCTCTTCTCTAATTTGCATAAAAGCATTTATAATGTGCTTTGTAAAAGTCATATTTATAGCACTAGCATTAGAACTTCTAGCAAGCTTTTGTAAAAAATTAATTACTTCAGACATATTGCAATCATCAAAATCAAACTCATTATTATCAAAGGTAAAAGGACTATTGTCTCCCATACTTATCAGGAGCAGTTTCAGTGGTTCTAGGCAATTTTGTAGAAGGAACGGGGACTTTTCCTAGACCAATTATTTTACCATTAATAGTAGGAGAGTGGCTAGCATTTGAAACTTCATTACTACTGGTGGTGGTGATGGTACAAATTTTAGTCAAATTATTATTTCTAGCAATTTCATCTTCTTTTTCCCACCTAGCATGCAATTCCGCCAACATCCTAACATTTTCATCAATTCTAACTTGAATGGCATTCAAAGTTTTACTTTCTTTAACATCATGAGGCAACACTTTTAATTTAAGAAAATCAACATCATGAGCAAGGCTATCAACTTTAGAAGCAAGAATATCAATTTTGCAAGCTTTTCCTCAACAGTTTTATTAGAAAGCATTGTTTACTAAAATCCTTAAGCATGACTTCAAGATCAGAGGGTGCACTTTTATTGTTGTTGTAGGAATTACCATAAGAATTGCCATAAGCATTACCATTATTAGAAGGATATGGCCTATAATTGTTGCTACCAAAATTATTCCTATAAGCATTGTTGTTGAAATTATTGTTTTTAATGAAGTTCACATCAACATGCTCTTCTTGAGCAACCAAAGAAGCTAACGGAATATTATTTGGATCAACATGAGCTTTACCATTAACAAGCATAGACATAATAGTATCAATTTTATCACTCAAGGAGGAGGTTTCTTCGACAGAATTTACCTTCTTACCTTGTGAAGCTCTTTCCGTGCCATTCAGAATAATTTATCATCATATCATCAAGTAGTTTTGTAGCAGCCCCCAAAGTAATGGACATAAAGGTACCTCAGCCTGAATCCGAAGGTTTCTTGAAGAAAAATTTAGTCCTGCATAAAAAGTTTGGATGATCATCCAAGTAGTCAGTCCATGAGTGGGATAATTCTTTACCAAAGATTTTATTTTTTCCCAAGCCTGAGCAACATGTTCATTATCAAGTTGTCTAAATTTCATTATGTCGTTTCTCAAAGATATAATCTTAGCAGGAGGACAATATTTTCCAATAAAAGCATCTTTGCATTGAACCCAAGAATCAGTACTATTTCTAGGCAAAGATAGCAACCAATATTTACCTCTTCCTCTTAATGAAAGGAAACAATTTCAGTTTTATAATGTCACCATCTACATCCTTATATTTTTGCATCTCACAAAGTTCAACAAAATTATTAAGGTGGAAGCGGCATCTTCAGTACTAACACCAGAAAATTGCTCTTTCATAACAAGATTTAATAAAGCAGGTTTAATTTCATAGAAGGCTTCAGGAGCAGGTGGAGCAATAGGTGTACAAATAAAATCATTGTTGTTTGTGCTAGTAAAGTCACACAACTTTTCAGGGAACCCATTTTAGCAAAATTAAAACTAAGCAACAAAAATAACAGCTATAATAGAAATTAATTTTTTGCATTTTTGATATAAAGAAGCAGACAAGACAAAATAAAGTAAACTAAGAAAAACAATAACAAAGTAAAGAGATTAGAGAGAGAGACTCTTTGTAATCCTCATTTCTCCCCGGCAACGGCGCTAGAAAAAGTCTTGATGGTAATCTACACCGTTGGGGAACCCCAAGAGGAAGGTGTGATGAGCACATCAGCAAATTTTCCCTCGATGAAACCTAGTTTAATCAACCGTAGGAGAAAGGCGTGACTTCGAAGGTGTTGCTAGCTGACTTGTGGCGGACCGCACTACCCGTCGGCCACAACGTGGAACACCATAAACAACACAACCAAAATACTTTGCGCCAACTTATGGTTGTCAAACTCACAGGTTGCTGAACACAAGGATTAAACGTATCGAGTGTAAAGAGATGTTTGCAGTGGAATTAAAGAGAACAGTGCTTGCAAAAAGTAAACAGAACTAAGTGTAAAGGAAAGAACCGGGGTCCATAGTTCACTAGAAGTGTCTCTCCATAAAGATAAACATCTTTGGATGAACAAATTACGGTGGGCAATTGATGAGAATCTGACTATATGCCAAGATGATTACCATAGATTTGTACATTACAACATAATACATAGACCATAATCCAGCTGCGTCTATGCATGACTAATAATCCACCTTAGGTTATCGTCCAACCCCTTCCGTATTAAGTTGCAAGCAATAGCATTAAGCAATATGTGTAAAGTAAACAATAGAGTTACCCTTGGATAAAACATTGTTGTTTTCTCCCTAGTAGCAACAACACATCTACAATCTTAGAAGTTATTGTCACTCTGGAGGCATGAAAACTATCGAGCATAACCTACTACACAAGCACATACTTGGCCAAAGTATCTACTAGCAAAGGAGAGCATGCAAGATCACAAATAACATATGACAAGTATATAATCGATCTCAACATAGTATTCAATATTCATCAGATCTCAGCAAACACAATATGTAGCATTACAAAGATGATCTTGATCATGATAGGCAGCTCACAAGATCTAAACATGATACTGCTATGGACCCATAGTCCAGGGATGAACTACTCATCATGGAGCGGGCATGGGATGTAGATGCCTCGGCGATGATTTCCCCCTCCGTGAGTGCGGAAGAGCTTTCCAACCCTCTGAGCTAGGGTGCCAGCGGACGCGACAGAACTTTTCGTGGATGGAGACTCGGGTGTTGGGTTTTCCGAGATCGTGAATAAATATACGGGGCGACGGTGAGGCCGGGAGCCACACCACCCCTGGCGCGGCCAGGCCAGTCGCGCCTACTGGTAGTGGCCGCCCTGCTGCCTCTTCGACCCCCCCTGGACTCAGTCTTCGTTACGGTAAAATATTGACTTCGGCTTTTGTTTCGTCCAATTCCGAGAATATGTCTTGTAGAACTTTTCATAAATACAAAACAATAGAAAACAGGGAACTGACACTGTGCCATCTTGTTAACAGGTTAGTGCCGAAAAATGTATAAAAGTGCAACGAAGCATGAGCAAAACATATATAAATTGGTGTAAAACAAGCATGGAGCATAAAAAATTACAGATACGTTTGAGACGTATCAATTACCGAGGAGGATATTGTGAAAATTGTGGATAAAAAGGTGAGTTCAATTGTCCCGAAAGAAGTTAAAAGAAAGTTGTAAATCATGGTTCCTAGCATAATGATAGCATTAAAGATATGGTTTGAAGGTGGTCAAAAATGGCCTAATCCAATGAAGAATTCTTAAATTTCAGTGACGATAATTTTCAGATGTGGTTGCTTTGACTAGAATCACGTTGCCTACCAATATGAAGTTAGCTTAGACAGACGACAATATTGCGGTCAATCTTTCGGCGTCTACCAATGCTACAACTTTTGATCCAACAACAGCTCCTACCCTAGATCCTACCCCAACTCCTATCCCTGGTCCTACCCAAGATCAATTGGGATGATTTGTATCTCCTGATAAACCTTCTGAGGGATGGACGCCACCATAGTGAGAAACTATACACTATGAGTATATATTTGACTCGATGCGTCAACATGTACGGTAGTAGCTATGTATTGATTTGCTATTGATATACATTTTATTTCCGTAGGTTCAGTTTTATTATAGCCATGGTCTATAACGTCAAAGTACTCATTGTTGACCATCATATGGCTTCGCGATAGTCAATCATTCAAACGAGGGTGTTGTCGAGAACTTGGTTTTCAAAGATAACAAGTTAATCATATGGGTCTGTAATAAAAGGTAAATCATAGCTGTGTATGCATATTTTTTTTGATTAATTTTCTCGGATTTATGCAACTAACTAGTTTAAATTTTAGCTTTCACTGGATTCTTATTTGTATCTCAATATTGGATGGCAAAGTATACTAATTTGATTCTTAACTTAGCAATTCAGCGAGAGAATTTACGGATGCTCAGAAACTTATTGACAGGTGATTTTTCTTTCATCCGCATAATATAAATTGATGTCGTCCGTATTATTTTAAGGATTTTATGTCATTCATATTGTAGATCATTTACCGCATTTCGCTCGCGAGAACAAAATGCAGAGAAGATCAATTGCAAATTACTAGAGCATGACATGTTTATCCCGGTTAGTTTTGCTAAAATTATAGTAGTTAGTGATTTATTTATTAGATAATATATGAAATAACTTCTATGTTCTATGTCTCCGTGCCACCAGCAGCCAGGAGGTTCGTGTCTTCTATGTTTCCTATCATATGGATTTCATAATGAAAAAAATGGTAACCAATACGCCATTTAAATTGGTATGCAAACATTATCTATTAGTTTCGTTTTTATATATTTTTTATATTTTTTACCTCCTTTGACCATACGTATTTATTACCCCGCAGCCTAAGTTGGATGTATCGCAACTGATGGATCTGACACTATCAAAGCTCCGCAACCAGATGTGCTCGTTTTTTATACAACAAGTGATTAGTGCCAAAGGAGAGTTCCACACTAGCAAGTATATGAAACAATCTATGCTATATACTTGGAAACTTTATCTTTGTTCTCTCAAAATGTTTATCGTGATTTTCAAAAGTGTAAATTGTCATGCATGTTGTGTGTATATATGAATGTGTTATGTGGCTCCCTTTAGATCGAGTAAAGAATGATCGATGATCCCATATGCAATAATGTGTAGAGTTATATATGTTAGTCATATGCTCATACACTGCCACGTCATTTAGAATAAGCTGACGTGCACAAAAAATGAAAAGGGACAACAATAATGGCAACGCGGAAATAACAATCATACCCCTATAACACAATGACATCGTGTAGGAGGACACGCGAGGAGTAGCATCACTTACTATTAGCATGTGGTATGGCAATCTACTATTAAGGCTAGTTGTAGTGTGTAGGGCGCGGCACGCGGCTAGTATTGATATCTATCAGTCGCGTGTGACTGAGGCACGTGACTGGTAACATATACCACTGGCGGATTATGAAGGCACATGACTGGTAGACCAATTTCACATGCGGCTAGTAGTCTTTTTCCTACTAGTGAATGTTCCCGACTAATATAGTTATTATGAACTATTGGGATATAATAATAAATACCTTTTATTATTTACCTCTAGGCACTATATCCCCATAGAGGAACACCTGGATGCCGGATCAAGAGCCTGGCGGCTCGGCTTGGTGATAGAGGGAATGGACCATCAAAGGAAAGAAGGGGACGTGATGGGGAAGGGAAACATAGTTATTTGTGCTCGTTTGTCAGTTATTTGTGCCTCCGCGCCATTGCCTGGGAGCGATTGTGAAATAGCGAAGGCTCCTCTAGAGTGGGTTGACCTGTGTCAACGGTTATGATTCATGAAAAAATCATCTCGTGGGATTTATTCCTACAAAAAAGTTGTAACCAATAATCTAGACAAGCTAAACCAACTTAGATGACTAATTGCAACTAATACTTACCACCCTTCACACCGTGCTTTTTGTGTGATGGTGGTGCCTCCGCGGTCAAGTGAGAGCGACCACATATGAGGTTAGAGCTTCTCGATCTAGAGAGGTTGACTTTTATGAACTATTATGATTCGTGAAAATTTCATAGAGAATTGTTCCTTGAAAAACTTACAATAACAACTGATACAATAGTCTTGTTGAAGGAATCTAAGGTTTGACATTAACTGGTTGTGTGAAAATAACCTTGTTGAAGGAATTATTTGAGCGCAGGGACTTACTTCAGGGTGAGAAGCTAAGATCTATGATCGCACAATGATGACGTTTGTGCACTCTTTTATTTTTGAATGCGTCGCTTTTAAAGAACTTGAAATTCAGTTGTTGTCTTGGTGTATTTGTGCTGCTCAGGATTGGATCATTTTAGCGGGACTTTTCTTTTTTTAGGGATAAGGTATTTTTGAACCTGGGTGTAGATGCTCCTGGTTGAATAAGTATTCAGAAAATAGCTAATAAATTTTAAAAATCTGATTTTTAAAAATGAATAAGAACAAGTGTTCTAACTGCAAAGCAAAATCTCTGGAAAAAGACATATGTAGTGGTCACTGCAAAAAAGACAAATCGGAGTGATGTAAAAAGCAAATCTAGATGTTTCAAACAACACAACATTTTGTTTTTTTGCACATACCAATACGTATGTATTTTCTTGGATATTTTTTGGTGTGCAATTAAGACACTTGTTCATGTTCATTGTCCAAAAAAATTAGATTTTTCGAATTTGTTTGCTATTTGTTTTGATTTTTTATTTAACCAGGAGCATCTACACCGAGTTTAGAATTGGTTTTTCGCTTTTTTAGTTTCTTCTTAATTTTTAGCTATGTGCATCCGTATTATTATTAGGGTATTACATTTTTTGGAGGTCGGATGTAATTGGTATTCTGCAAGATCAGATGTAATTGGTATCTTCATGATATTAATATATTTCTTTTTCACAAAAAAATTCCTTTACAAAAACAATCGAGACAAGGTTGTTGAACAATCACAAGTTCACAACCGATCCTTGCCGGTTGCTCTTACGGCCCTTTGCAGGAGCTTGGCTCCAAAACCTTATTTTTTGAGGGAATCCAAAACCTCAATTCATGCATGAAGCATATCATTACCGTACACCGGTTTCTCCGCACCTGTGACGCTGTGCCAGCTCCTCATCTCCTCTCTGTCCCTACCACCTTCCTCTTCTTTTCCCGGCCTAGCTCCCCCGCCGCTTATATATACCACCTTGCTTCCCGCAGCACACAATCCACCGCAGTCCTCACAGCTCACAACTCAAGTCATCGCCATTAACCACCAGTACAACTGAAACCAATTCCCGAAGACAGAATGTGCAACTCCAACGTCAAGTCCGCCGGCGTGGCCCAGATCGCCGGCCGCCCGGTCCTGCAGCCGGCCGGCAACAGGGTCGCCGCGCCGGAGGTTGCCCGGCCGCTCAAGAAGTCGCTGCAGAAGTCGCTCTCGATGCCCGCCTCGTACGACAATGCTGCTGCGGCCGCGCCCAAGAGTGCCGGCGCCGGCGACTTCGCCCGCGCGGCCGCGGCCGCGTCGCCTTACCATCTGCCGCCGACGCCGGCAAAGGCGGCGGGCGCCAGAGCTGTGCCGTCCGTGGGCGCGGAGAAGAACAGGAAAGCGCCCAAGAAGGCCGGCGCCGTGCTGCCGGTGGTGACGTTCGCGGCGCTGGAGGCGTTCGAGGTGGCCGGCCCCGCCGGGAGCATCGCGGCGGCGCAGCGGGAGCACGTGACGCAGGCGCAGGCGCAGCGCAAGTCGCGGATCGCGCACTACGGGCGCACCGCGTCCTTCTCCCGTGTGGAGGGCCGGGTCGGCGCCACCGCCACGGCCACCGCGACCGCCGCAGCCGCCAGGGCGGCGCCCGTCGCCGCCGCGCTGGACGAGAAGCGGTGCAGCTTCATCACGGCCTACTCGGACCCGGTGTACGTCGCGTACCACGACGAGGAGTGGGGGCTGCCCGTGCACGACGACGAGTGAGTTGCCACATTATTCTGCTTAACCACCACAAGTTCACAACCGGTCGATCGAACTGGGTAGCGATGGTTCTGACATTTTCTTTCTTTGACGACGACGACAGGCTGCTGTTCGAGATGCTGACGCTGTCCGGCGTGCAAGTCGGGGCAGACTGGGCGTCCATCCTCAGGAGGAGACACATCTACAGGTTCGGAACACAGCAACACTGTATTACCCATGCTTCACTAGCTTGCGTGCATCCGTCGCAACATGAATCTGTGCTGATTTTGTACTGCCTGGTCAAAAATAGGGAGGCATTCTCCGGTTTCGACGTGGAGGCGGTCGCCAAATACACCGAGAAGCAGATGGCGTCGGTTAGCGCCGGGTTCGGGCTCGATCTGGGCACCATCAGAGGAGCCGTCAACAACGCCTGCCGGATTCTCGAGGTATCGTCAGCTCCGCTCAACCCAGAGCTTCTCATCAGCTTGTCATTTTTAGCACTGTCAGAATTTACAGAGACTTCAGTACTTCATGATACCCATTTCGCATATTGCTTATATTTCCTTTCATGTTTTGAATGATTTCGATTGATAAGTACTTAAGTAGAGATGTCAGACACAAGTACAGCAACCTCGCAATCAAAAACTGACCAAAAGATGGCCAGGAAACGAGGATCAGTTGAGTGAGAGCGAAGCCTAACGGAATCCCTGACAGCTTACACCCCTCGTGGTGGACAGCTCTTCTATCAGCAGCGAGCGCCCTTTAATGACGCCGCTTTGCAGAAGCAAAGCAAGTGCGTCGTCATAAAGCTCGATACAACCAACATTTGGTTTGACCGCTGGAAAAGATGCTCATAAATCATAATACTTCTTGTCATGTCAAGCATGAAATCTGCTGAAGCTCTGCTTCGCAGGGGTGACACGGGTAATTTAGACGTGCACAAAATATTCTCTCCTCCATGGTTGGAAAAGGGTGTTGCACACGACGTACCGGCCACAATTATGTTAGGCTAACTACCATCAACTAGTGCATTCTCTTCTCTGAGTATGTAGGTAGGCAGATGACGCCACTTTCATTTTGTAAGTCAAGTACAACGACCAGCCCACAGTATTTAACTTGTATAATGTGGTACCTATTACATTACGTATAACTTGCTATTATACAATAATATATAATGCTTGGATTTAGTAAAACATAGAAAATAAGCCAACAATGTTTACAATGGATCATTGGACATGAGCAGGTTCGGCGAGACTTTGGGTCGTTCGACAAGTACGTGTGGGGATTCGTGAACAACAAGCCCCTCTCGCCGGGGTACAAATACAGCCGGAAGATCCCGGTGAAAACGTCCAAGTCGGAGTCCATCAGCAAGGACATGGTCCGCCGCGGCTTCCGGTTCGTCGGCCCGACGGTGCTCCACTCCTTCATGCAGGCCGTCGGCCTCACCAACGACCACCTCGTTTCCTGCCCGCGCCACCGCGTCTGCTGCAGCTCATCCTCCCCCTCCGCCGCCGCTTGATCGGTCCATCCGTCTGGCGCCTCCTCCCAATCCCAACAAAAAGAAAAAGATCTCCAAGAGACGGAATACGAGATAGCCGATCAGCCCTCAGCTCCAGCAGTAGTATACGGAATGTGAGTGTGGATGGTTTGTGTGTGTATGTGTGCTTGGTCGGTACGTGTAGATTAATTACGTGCCGCCCCTAATTAGCCAAGAGGCTTTGCTTGTTGATCACTGCCAGTAGGTACGTCCGTCAGTACATGTAATCGAGTGCTGGTACCACTGCTTTGGTGTATGTATAGTCGTTTTGTGTGATTAACTGGTCCGTGTACAGTCCTTGCATGTGTGATTGAACTAATGCAAGTTAGGTGCCTGCATGTGGTGTGTTTAGGGCATCTCCAGCGGAGCGACCTAAAATGGCGATCTGAATGGTCTCTATCCGTTTGGGTTGCGCCCCGTAAAAGTTGGGTCGCAGTCTGCCTTGTCTGACCAGCCCCTACGGCACGACCCATTAGCTCCATGCTCTGACCCAATTTGCTTAAAATATTGAAATATTTTGGCCACATCCATGAATTACATAAAAAAATTGGACACAATTTGCATGAAGTAAATTGATATAATGCACTAGAAACTACTAAAAACATAGTACGAGACCATATCGTCTTCATCTTGCCCTGGTCTAGTCGCCCTCGTCGGAGTGGTAATGTGGGCGGCAAATGGTCTCATCGTAGATCTTGATGGTGAGCATGTCGTGGCCGTTGAACTTGAAGACAGAAGTGCCGACTTCAACGGCGTGTGGCGGGCGGAACCGTCTTCAGCCATTGTGGAGGTACATCTGGCCGACGTGGTTGAACAACACCTCCACAGACCAAGGTCGGTCGAGTCGCCCGGGACCCGCACTACGAGCAAGTGGGGCTCTTGCCCATCGATCACCGATCAAACGTGCTGGGGAGGCGCAACCTGTCTTAGTCCATGCCCAAGTGGATGGTGACACCGAACTCGAAACTGAAGATCAAGGTAGACGACGACGGACTCGAGCGACAACGGTGGTGACGGGGACGGCGTTGGTTGCCTCTGGCCTCTCCCCCCACATGTAGTCAGCCTACCTCCATTGATAACTAGAGGAAGAAGGTCGTTGATGTGCGACTCGACCATTCGGGCCCTTAGCCCACACGTACGGGAGAAATGGGAGAACATGCTCACGCAGACGCTGCCATTCGGGCCGTTAGCCCACACGGGAGGAAATGGGAGAATGCGAGTGATGTCCGCGCGGACAGCTCCCAAATTTTCTGGATGGATGGGTCACGCCGGATAGATGGGTCCTTTTGGATCGTGATGATGAAGCATGCATGCCTGGTCCTCATGTCCGCGCAAACCTATTTGATGGTGACGGACTTAGGCAGCGGCGGTGGTGACGGGATAGAGATGGTTGCCTATGGCCTCTTCCTCACGTGGAGTCACCCTACCTCCATTGTTGACTAGAGGAAGAAGGACGCCGCGTTGCTGCCATTTGTGCCCTCGACCCACAGTGGAGGACTTGCGTGTTGTTCGCGCATATGCATCCACTTCCTAAATTTAGTGGACGGATAGATCGCGTCGGACAGGTCGGTTCGTTTGGATCGTGATGCTGAAGCATGCGCGCTTGGTCTTCTCGTATCCGCGCAGACTGATTCGAACGTGATAGAACTTGGGTAGATCGCACAGATGGAGATGGCTTTGGATCGAGTGGGTGCGTGCATGCATGCATGATTCCTTGCTCTATCACGATAGTGATGTTGGTCTATAACGATAGTGATGTGGTACGAATAGGGGATCATTAGGAAGGCAGGGCGTGTGGGCTACCCTCGTCGTGGTGCATGTGACTTTGATTAAAGTGCGGGAAACGTGAAGAGCTAGCGGGAGCACACTCAGTCTCGCAGATCGACAGGCCATGTGGTGCCGCCTTTGGCGCATGTGATGCTGCAGCTCGCTAGCCACCGTCTCGCGGCCGGTCTCGCGCGCCCATCAATCCATTCGCTGTGCCCGCAAATGGGAGGACCCAGACCATCGACGGAGCCGCGCACCTAGCTCCTCCTCTCTCCGGCCACCTACGTCAGTCCGTCCATGCCACGAGGCCCACGAACTCTTCAATCCCGAGGGCATCTCCAGCGGCGCGACGCATTTCGGACGTATCTTGCGTCGCTCTAAAATAATCGAAATCGTCCGGGCGTCCGTTTCGTCGGGGTGGCTGTAACACGACGATATAAATTTTCCATTCATGAAGCCATAATTTACATTAATAAAAAACATAAAAAAGCCATAAAGGCGTGGTAAAAGTAGGTGCTGCCTACTGCTCGTCGTCGTGACGAGGTCAATGAACTCCGGCGTCGGCCATGGAAGCTCGTACGCCGTGGTGGAGGATCTTGCCTTGCGCGGAGAGGCTGTGCGGGATCCCACGTCGGAGCAGCAGGCAGAGCGCGGTCATTGGAACGCGTCGGCGTGGCCAGAGGAGTCGCCGGCCTCCCCTGCGTGAGCGCGGAATCGCGGAGCTGGAGCACATCCCACAAAGCGAGCTCGTTGAGCTCGTCCTGCTCGCTGTTGGCCAGTGCCATGGCAATGGCCTCCTCCTCGGAAAGGTCCGGCGGCTGGGTCTCCAGATCCAATGCCGGCCCGCCGGCGTCGTGGTCGTAGTCTGCCATGTCGACGTCCTCGTCCGCGTCCTCCTGGTCGTTCTCTTCTTCTTCTGCGGCGATCTCGCGGTCGAAGTAGTCCATGTCGCGAGGTAGCAGCGTGGCGGCGCGCGTCGAACTCACGTCCGAATGAAATCCGGTTGTAGGAGTTCGCGCGTACGTCCCGATCCTCCCGCGATCCGGCGGCAAGATCGCTCCGGCGGAGCACCTCGTCCGCCGCGCTCGGCCCACGCGGCACGGGAGGCCAGCACACTGCGAGTTCGGTACCAGCCTCCCCGGCAAGTTCGCGTCCGGCCATGGTGCGGTCGGTTTTCCTCCCATGCGCCGCGCGAGGTCAACGCGGACGTACCGACCCATGCCTTACGGCCGGACCGCGACGCTAGCCTCGTGGTCGTTCTTCGTCTTGCGGAACGGCCAGCATTTCTTCCCCATGGCGTCGGTGGGGTGGATAGTGTGGGATCGGCAATGGTTTGGTCGGGGAAGTGGCGGCCTCCCTTTAAGAGGCTCGGACGCCATCTCGCCTTCAATGGCACCCGCGCAACGCCGCTAGCTGCGCACGCTCGCGAGCGGTGCGTCATTAACGCGACCTGCAAAGGCAACGCGCGCCCGCAAGTAATGCAGCGAACGACGATTGTGCCGCTGCGCGGGCCGTGCGAGACCGACGGACACTCACGCGTCCATGACGCAAGCCTCAGTGCATATTTGAAGCGGAGTTGCGTCTCCGAACCACCGTTCACGTCCGGCGTCGTGGTGGTGATGGGAGCGCGTTTCCGATCACGGCGGAAACAAACGGTTCCCTCGTGATGCCCTGATGCGCTGTGTTTGGTTGCTTCCATCGTGAGTTCGTTCACGTCGTCCACCTATGTGCAATCTGTACAAGGCTGCACGACTTCCTCTAGCTGTCTATTATTTGGTCTCACGCGCACTGCCAAGACATCATCCTCGAGAATCTTCGCATGTGCTCCGCTTCCCGTTGCTAGCTTCCATGCGTCTTCCCTGCGGCTGCGGGTGCCGGCCCGGTGGCTCTGCTTAACTGATTTTTTCCTAGGGCATCTCTATGACGGCCAGTACGACGCCCGACTGCAGGTAATCTGGTATTGGTAGGGCGCGCGATAGCGAGTAGATTAAGACCGTCACCTTTAGATTAAAGGGCAGAATTAACTTCGTGCTCAGGCAAGTTTTACCCCATTTGATTTGCATTGTGATTCGTGATAGTCATCGGTTGCAATTAAGATGTGATGACATCATTTGACTGAGAACAGTCGATGAGAAATAGTCATGTCCTAGATTAAATGGTAAGTGTGCACATGTCACACACGCTTAATAGAAATTTAGCGAAATATATCGTAGACGTAAAATTCAGTTGGTTTATGTGTATATTGTAGTTCTGTTGCAGAGTTCATCCCATAATTTATCCTCCAGCAAGCTCTTTAGATTATGACCGAGGCTGTAACGCACCAGTGGACACTGTCGCCGCCGCTTCCGCTTCGGTACAACAGCGGTTTCCGCAGGGACTGCATTCTCAAAGGCGGACGCTGTGGAGCCTGGGGGGGACGAGGGATTCATCAATTGGGGCTGCGCGACATCTTTCGTGGGCGGCGGAGGAACGTCGGAGCCCATCGCGACTTGTGGCGGGCGCAGGGACAATGGGCAACCTGGGTGGGGACTGCAAATTAGCGGCGAAAATGTCTGCGTGCCAACCCTACTAACGCGATGCAGCGAACTGATTAGCGCGACCCAAAATCTGCGTATGCGCAGCTTCTCGCGGCGCCATGGGGATTTGCTGCAAAAAAAAAATTGGCCACCACGTTTTTAGGTACCTGTTCGGGACAAAATTTTGATCCAAAATACCGCATATAACTGTCTAACACACGGACACACGACCTTGCAAGCAACTGATCGACAAGCTTGTCATGATTGAGCTTGGATGTCATGTCATGGGCCTCCGCCTCACTGCTTGGCATGCTTATGTGGTGTTTATGTTACTTTAATACGACCACTACGTTTCAGGAACGACTAATTCCAAGACGTAATTTCACGCCAAACTCGGTGTAATTCTTCACTGTGTTTTCTGTAACCGATCGTACAGAGAGGCGCAGTTGGTACGGCTGCAATCGGTAGACAGCTACCGTTATTCGTCTTTGTCAAGCACACACGCAAAGTCTACTCCTGGAGATATTAGCAAGTTTTCTATAATTTAATTCAGGAAAACAGTAGATAAAATATATCTAAAATAGTAGATGTTAAACTAGTCACACAAATCCCCATATATGAGATAAACAACATGTATAAACTGATTGCTAAGAGCATGCTATTAGGCAGCAAAAAGTTTAAACGTATTGCTACAGTATAAAAAGAGTATGAAGCACATATAGCCCAGTAGAGAAACCAGCGTTAGTATTGGTGTTGATATTGTCGCCGTTGAAAGCCATGTCACCACAGAGGTTGTTTCATTAAAGTATGTATGATTATATTTCCCTAAATCCTACGTAGTTACTACTAATTGGGTGCCCGTGCGACGTCACATGCTACCAGTTCACGAATCAATACAACATCATCATCCATGGTCAGCCTCCCTTCCTCCTCCTTATCTCCCCACCTCTTTCTTTCACTCTCTCGGGGCCAACCACTAGTAGAGAACAATTATATCATACAAGACATCTCTTGCATCGCGATTGTACCACCTGAGATAAACCCCCATTTATAGGGGGCATCATAAAATACCAGGATTCAGACATATCGGGTGCTGCCAGTATTTGCGACTGTATCCAGTCGGCCAAGAAGTCAGGAAGAACCTGAGATTTAATGGTTGTCCGATTGACGTAAGTTATATCGTGTGGCGCGATCTCAATAGCCCATTGAGAAACTCTGCCCGTAGCCTCTGGGTTGGTGAGTATGTTCTTCAATGGTGCTTCGGTTACCACAATGATCGAGTGCTCTGTGAAATAATGCCGTAATTTGCACGCTGTTCTCCAGTGTATGCGGCTTACGATGATGGGGATATCTCTTCCACTGGTGTGAGTACCTCGGGGTAGTAAACATGTCTTTGTACGCCGTGAACTTTCCCTGCACTCGCTCTACAACTAATACTATGATGAAAACCTGCACTGTTGCGGCTATGTACATAAGCATTGGTTCTTTTCTGCGGAGTTACAAGTACCGGAGATGTCGACAGGATCTTCTTAAGGTTATCGAAAGATTCTGTGCTTTGGTCGTCCACTCGAACTTTTTCGACTTCTTCATAAGCTGATAAAAGGCGAGCTTTTTCAATTTGGCAATAAACTTGCTAAGCGCTGACCGACACATAGCTACTTGGTGCAGATTCTTTGGTGGTTCCATGTCGAGAATTGCCTTGATTTTCAAAGGATTGGCTTTGATTCCTGATGCGCGTAGATGTACACATCCGTTGGGAACCCCAAGAGGAAGGTATGATGCGCACAGTGGCAAGTTTTCCCCAGAAAGAAACGAGGTTTAATCGAACCAGGAGGAGCCAAGAAGCACGTTGAAGGTTGATGGTGGCGAAATGTGATGCGGCGCAACAACGAGGTTCGGCGCCAACGTGAATCCATAACAAAACCAAAGTACTTTGCCCCAACGAAATAGTGAGGTTGTCAATCTCACCGGCTTGCTGTAACAAAGGATTAAGCGTATCGAGTGGAAGATGATTGTTTGCAAGAAAACGGTAAAGAACAATTGCAGTAGATTGTATGTAAAGAATAGGACCGGGGTCCACAGTTCACTAGAGGTGTCTCTCCCATAAGATAAAAGCATGTTGGGTGAACAAATTACAGTAGGGCAATTGACAAATAGAGAGGGGCATAACAATGCATGTACATGATATGATAAATATAGTGAGATTTAATCGGGCATTACGACAAAGTACATAGACCGCCATCCAATGCATCTATGCCTAAAAAGTCCACCTTCGAGGTTATCATCCGAACCCCATTCGGTATTAAGTTGCAAAGCAACAGACAATTACATTAAGTATGGTGCGTAATGTAATCGACAACTACATCCTTAGACATAGAATCAATGTTTTATCCCTAGTGGCAACAGCACATCACAACCTTAGAACTTTCTGTCACTGTCCCAGGTGTCAATGAAGGCATGAACCCACTATCGAGCATAAATACTCCCTCTTGGAGTTAAGAGTACAAACTTGGCCAGAGCCTCTACTAATAACGGAGAGCATGCAAGATCATAAACAACACATAAACAATAGATTGATAATCACCATAACATAGTATTCTCTATCCATCGGATCCCGACAAACACAACATATAGAATTACGGATAGATGATCTTGATCATGTTAGGCAGCTCACAAGATCCAACAATGAAGCACAATTAGGAGAAGCAACTGCTATGGACCCATAGTCCGGGGGTGAACTACTCACTCATCACTCGGAGGCGACCATGGCGGTGTAGAGTCCTCCAGGAGATGAATCCCCTCTCCGGCGAAGTGCGAGGCGATCTCCTGAATCCCCAGAGATGGGATTCGCGCGGCGGCGTCTCGATAAGGTTTTCCGTATCGTGGCTCTCGATGCTGGGGTTTCGCGACGGAGGCTATAAGTGGCGGGTAGGTCAAGAGGCGGCGGGGGCCACCACGGCGGCGCGGCCGGGCACAGGCGCGCGCCCCTATGGTGTGGCCACCTCGTGGCCCAGCGACTCCTTCGATCTTACGGAAGCTTCGTGCAAAAATAGGACCACAGGCGGTGATTTCGTCAATTCGAGAATATTTCGTTACTAGGATTTGAAACCAAAGCAATGAGAAAACAACAAGCGCTCTTCGGCATCTTGTTAATAGGTTAGTTCAGGAAAAAGCGTAAATACGACATATAATGTGCATAAAACATGTAGGTATCATCAATAAAGTAGCATGGAACATAAGAAATTATCGATACGTTGGAGACGTATCAGCATCAAGCTTAGTTCTGCTCGTCCCGAGCGAGTAAAACGATAACAAAGATAATTTCTGAAGTGACATGCCATCATAATCTTGATCATACTATTTGTAAACATATGTAATGAATGCAGCGATCAAAACAAAGTAATGACATGAGTAAACAAGTGAATCATAAAGCAAAGACTTTTCATGAATAGTACTTCAAGACAAGCATCAATAAGTCTTGCATAAGAGTTAACTCATAAAGCAATAAATCAAAGTAAAGGTGTTGAAGCAACACAAAAGAAGATTAAGTTTCAGCGGTTGCTTTCAACTTATAACATGTATATCTCATGGATATTGTCAACATAAAGTAATATAACAAGTGCAATATGCAAGTATGTAGGAATCAATGCACAGTTCACACAAGTGTTTGCTTCTTAAGGTGGAGAGAGATAGGTAAACTGACTCAACAATAAAAGTAAAAGAATGGTCCTTCAAAGAGGAAAGCATCGCTGTATGTTGAGCTTTATTTTGAAAACATGAAACAATTTTGTCAACGGTAGTAATAAAGCATATGAGTTATGTAAATTATATCTTACAAGTTGCAAGCCTCATGCATAGTATACTAATAGTGCCCGCACCTCGTCCTACTTAGCTTGGACTACCGGATCTTTGCATGCCATGTTTCAACCAAGTGTCACAAAGGGGTACCTCCATGCCGCCTGTACAAAGGTCTAAGGAGAAAGCTCGCATTTTGGATTTCTCGCTTTTGATTATTCTCAACTTAGACATCCATACCGGGACAACATGGACAACCGATAATGGACTCCTCTTAAATGCATAAGCATGTAGCAACATTATTATTCTCATATGAGATTGAGGATATATGTCCAAAACTGAAACTTCAACCATGATTCATGGCTTTAGTTAGCGGGCCAATGTTCTTCTCTAACAATTTTGCATGCTCCAACCACTAAGGTGATAGATCCTTCAGACAAGACGGACATGCATAGCAACTCACATGATATTCAACAATAGTTGATGGCGTTCCCCAGAAGCATGGTTATCGCACAACAAGCAACTTAATAAAAGATAAAGTGCATAAGTACATATTCAATACTACGATAGTTTTTAAGGCTATTTTGTCCCATGAGCTATATATTGCAAAGGTGAATGATGGAATTTTAAAGGTAGCACTCAAGCAATTTACTTTGGAATGGCGGAGAAATACCATGTAGTAGGTAGGTATGGTGGACACAAATGGCATAGTAGTTGGCTCAAGGATTTTGGATGCATGAGAAGTATTCCCTCTCGATACAAGGTTTAGGCTAGCAAGGTTGTTTGAAGCAAACTCAAGGATGAACCGGTGCAGCAAAACTCACATAAAAGACATATTGTAAACATTATAAAACTCTACACCGTCTTCCTTGTTGTTCAAAACTCAATACTAGATATTATCTAGACCTTAGAGAGACCAAATATGCAAATCAAATTTTAGCAAGCTCTATGCATTTCTTCATTAATGGGTGCAAAGCATATGATGCAAGAGCTTAAACATGAGCACAACAATTGCCAAGTATCACATTATCCAAGACATTTTAGAATTACTACATGTAGCATTTTCCAATTCCAACCATATAACAATTTAACGAAGAAAAAACTTCGCCTTGAACATTATGAGTAAAGCCTAAGGACATATTTGTCCATATGCAACAGCGGAGCGTGTCTCTCTCCCACAAAGTGAATGCTAGGATCCATTTTATTCAAACAAAAACAAAAACAAAAACAAACGACGCTCCAAGTAAAGAACACAAGATGTGACTGAATAAAAATATAGTTTCGGGGGAGGAACCTGATGATGTTGTCGATGAAGAAGGGGATGCCTTGGGCATCCCCAAGCTTAGACGCTTGAGTCTTCTTAGAATATGCAGGGGTGAACCACGGGGGCATCCCCAAGCTTAGAGCTTTCACTCCTCTTGATCATAGTATATCATACTCCTCTCTTGACCCTTGAAAACTTCCTTCACACCAAACTTCAAGCAAACTCATTAGAGGGTTAGTGCACAATTAATAATTCACACATTCAGAGGTGACACAATCATTCTTTACACTATGGACATTGCATAAAGCTACGGGACATTAATGGATCAAAGAAATAAATCCAACATAGCAAAAGAGGCAATGCGAAATAAAAGGCAGAATCTGTCCAAACAGAACAGTCCGTAAAGACGAATTTTAAAATGGCACCATACTTGCTCAAATGGAAAAACTCAAAACTAATGAAAGTTGCGTACATATGAGGATCACGCTCGTAAATTTTCAGATTTTTTCGAATTTTCTACAGAGACTTGTGCCCAGATTCGTGACAGACAGCAATGCTGTTTCTGCGCAGCGATCCCAAATATAACATCAACTTTGGCATAGAAACTTTACTTGGCACAAAAACATGATAAGGAGAGGTTGCTACAGTAGTAAACAACTTCAAGACTCAACAAAAGGAAATCTTAGTAAAAACATGGGTTGTCTCCCATAAGCGCTTTTCTTTATAGCCATTAAGATGGGCTCAGCAGTTTTAAGGATGCACTCGCAAGAAATAGTATTTGAAGCAAAAGAGAGCATCAAGAAGCAAATTTAAAACACATTTAAGTCTAACATGCTTCCTATGCATAGGAATCTTGTAAATAAACAAGTTCATGAAGAGCAAAGTAACAAGCATAGGAAGATAAAACAAGTGTAGCTTCAAAAATTTCAGCACATAGAGAGGTGTTTTAGTAACATGAAAATTTCTACAACCATATTTTCCTCTCTCATAATAACTTTCAGTAGCATCATGAGCAAACTCAACAATATAACTATCACATAAAGCATTCTTATCATGAGTCTCATGCATAAAATTATTACTCTCCACATAAGCATAATCAATTTTATTAGTTGTAGTGGGAGAAAATTCAACAAAGTAGCTATCATTATTATTCTCATCATCAAATATAGGAGGCATAGTATCATCAAAGTAAATTTTCTCCTCAATGCTTGGGGGACTAAAAATATCATGCTCATCAAAGCCAGCTTCCCCAAGCTTAGAATTTTCCATAGCATTAGCAACAATAGTGTTCAAAGCATTCATATTAATATGTTCCATGGGTTTTTTAATTTTCGCATCAAACCATCCATGTCTTAAATCAGGAAATAGAATAAGAAGGTCATTGTTGTCCATTATGCCTAACTAGTGAAAATAAAAACAAGTACATGACTAGACATGATAACAAAATAAATTAAATGCAAGTAACTAATTTTTTGTGTTTTTGATATAGAGAGCAAGACGGTAAATAAGTAAAACTAGCAACTAATTTTTGTGTGTTTTGTTTAGGTGCAGCAAACAAGACAAAAAATAAAATAAAGCAAGACAAAAACAAAGTAAAGAGATTGAGAAGTGGAGACTCCCCTTGCAGCGTGTCTTGATCTCCAGCAGCGCGCCGAGAAAACGAGGCTTGATGCGCGTAGATGTACACGTCCGTTGGGAACCCCAAGAGGAAGGTATGATGCGCAGGTGGCAAGTTTTCCCTGAGAAAGAAACCAAGGTTTAATCGAACCAGGAGGAGCCAAGAAGCACGTTGAAGGTTGATGGTGGCGAAATGTGATGCGGCGCAACAACGAGGGATTCGGCGCCAACGTGGAATCTGCACAACAAAACCAAAGTACTTTGCCCCAACGAAGCAGGTGAGGTTGTCAATCTCACAAACTTCTTTGTAACAAAGGATTAAGCGTATCGAGTGGAAGATGATTGTTTGCAAGAAAACGGTAAAGAACAATTGCGGAGATTGTATGCTATGTAAAGAATAGGACAGGGGTCCACAGTTCACTAGAAAGTGTCTCCCATAAGATAAAAGCATGTTGGGTGAACAAATTACGGTCGGGCAATTGACAAATAGAGAGGGGCATAACAATGCATGTACATGATATGATAAATATAGTGAGATTTAATGGGGCATTACGACAAAGTACATAGACCGCCATCCAACTACATCTATGCCTAAAAAGTCCACCTTGAGGTTATCATCCGAACCCCATTCGGTATTAAGTTGCAAGCAACAGACAATTGCATTAAGTATGGTGCGTAATGTAATCGACAACTACATCCTTAGACATAGAATCAATGTTTTATCCCTAGTGACAACAGCACATCACAACCTTAGAACTTTATGTCCTTGTCCCGGTGTCAATGAAGGCATGAACCCACTATCGAGCATAAATACTCCCTCTTGTAGTTAAGAGTACAAACTTGGCCAGAGCCTCTACTAATAACGGAGAGCATGCAAGATCATAAACAACACATAAACAATAGATTGATAATCACCATAACATAGTATTCTCTATCCATCGGATCCGACAAACACAACATATAGAATTACAGATAGATGATCTTGATCATGTTAGGCAGCTCACAAGATCCAACAATGAAGCACAATTAGGAGAAGACAACCATCTAGCTACTGCTATGGACCCATAGTCCGGGTGAGACTACTCACTCATCACTCGGACGACATGGCGGTGTAGAGTCCTCGGGAATGAATCCCCTCTCCAGCAGAGTGCGGACGATCTCTGAATCCCCGAGATGGGATTCGCGGCGGCGACGTCTCGATGGTTTTTAAAGTATCGTGGCTCTCGGTCTTTGAGGTTTTCGCGACGGAGGCTATAAGTAGGCGAAAGGGTAGGTCAAGAGGCGGGCGAGGGGCCCACACCCACGAGCAGCGCGGCCGGGGGCCGGAACGCAGCCATATCGTGGCCACCTGACCCCCTTGACTTCCCCCGGTCTTGGAGCTTCGTTAAAAATAGGACCCTGGGCGGTGATTTCGTCCAATTGAGAATATTTCGTTACTAGGATTTACGAAACCAAAAAAGCAGAACAGCAGCTGGCTCTTCGGCATCTTGTTAATAGGTTAGTTCCAGAAAATGCGTAAATACGACATATAATGTGCATAAAACATGTATGTATCATCAATAAAGTAGCATGAAACATAAGAAATTATCGATACGTTGGAGACGTATCATTCCCCTAGCTGAGATAAAATACCCTAGTACCTGTCCTCCTGGTACCCCAAAAAAACATTTCTTCGGGTTTAGCTTTATCTTGTACCTGCCGAGATTGTCGAAAGTTTCCCTTAGGTCATCGATGAGGGTAGCTGCGTGTTTGGTTTTGACTACAATATCATCGATATAGACTTCGATATTCTGGCCAATCTGCTCTCCAAGACAGGCCTGCATGCACCGCTGATATGTTGCACCCGCGTTTTTAATCCGAACGTCATAACGTTGTAGCAATAAACTCCATGCGGAGTTATGAACGCGGTTAACTCACAATCCTCCTTCTTGAGCTTAATCGATTGTATCCTAAATACAGCATCAAGGAAGGAGAGAACGGCAACCTGTTGTGGAATCGACTATACGGTCGATGCGACGGCGAAAAGTGATCCTTTGGGCAATGCTTATTGAGGCTTGTGTAGTCGATACACATAGAAAGAGGCGTCGTATCTTTCTTGGCACCATGGCGGGTTAGCTACCCACTCGGCGTCCTTCAACTCCGGAATAAATCTGGCCTTACGGAGCCAGTTGACTTCTTCGCCAATAGATTTTCTTTGGTTATGAGAATCGCGTAATCTGCTTCTGGGTTTGTTTGTAGGGTCAACATTGAAGGGAGTGCTCAGCGAGTTCACAGGAATACCTGGCATGTCGGATGGTTCCCATGCAAATATTTCCCAGTGACTCACGAAGGAACTCGATGGCGCACCTTCCTATGCGACGATGGTCTGCGACACGTGTTGACTGTTTTCGGGTCGGAAAGTGTACTTCTTGCTGTTTCTTTGCCTCCTTGACGTCAAACTCGTCGGTTGGCGTTCGATTATCGGTTTGGGGCTGCGCGTGATCTGTAACAATCGAGTGCATTGAGCTCTTCCTACCGAACTTTGAGGCAATCTTCTGGACTCCCTGTCGCAATTATCATAACGAGAAAAGCTGCCATGGATGGTTATTGCTGTCCCGTTATTGCCTGACATCTTCAGCTTCAAGTATGCATAGTGAGGTACCGCCATGAATTTGGCAAACGCTGGTCTACCGAGGATTGCGTGGTACTGTGATTCCCAGTCGACTACTTCGAATTCGAGTTTCTCCTTCCTGAAGTTGTTAGGCGTACCAAAAACTACATCCAGTGATATCTTCCCAAGGGGATAAGCGGGTCGGGTCGGGATAATGCCGTGGAATCCTGTATCAGACTCTTTTAACATATCCACTTGTTAAACCCATCGCCCTTATTGTGCTTGCGAACAACAAGTTCAGGCCACTTCCTCCATCCATAAACACCTTGCTCATGTTGTATCCTCCGATCTGCGCCTCAAGAACTAAGGGCATGACCCAGGTCTTGGAACGGCCGTCGGGTGATCTGCTTTGCTGAATGATATGCTTTGTTCTGTCCAGTCGATATACTCGGGTACTTCGGATATAGCAACCTCCGTGTACTTCACCTCTCGCGAGAATTTCTTGGCTTCTCTCTTTGAAAAACTCACTAGATTTAGATGTGCGTCTTGGCGCACGATCTCGTAAAAATCGCACAAATTTACACTTTAAATAACAACGATAGAAATAATGTGTAAAAAGATAATATGTTTCTTAAGTTTTACAAAAATAAAGTCCGTAGAATGAAATTAGGATAAAGCATACGAAATCATAAACAATGTAGCAAACGCTTATTATAAACATGATGGACCAGAACCTCTGTTTAACAAACTTCACAAGGATCAGTGTTTCTTATATTTTCCTTCACAAACATGTACACATAAGAAACTAACTTCTGAGGGAGCAGGACTTAGTGCCTTGTAGCGTTTTGACTAACTTCAGAAAAAGTGGGGTTTCTATTTTAACTTAGCCATGCTTACGAACATAACATATTTAACTAAATTTTGCAATAAAGGTACTAAACCCCGCTTCTTCTGAACTTCGGAACCAACTTATACCGTCCTTATCATCATTAGTTCTTTTTTTAAAAAATTTGTCGAAATTCCTCCATTCCTCCTTTCTTCAGTTTCTACATGGAACGATTCTTCCCACATTATGCGTATGCTTCCGCGAGAACAGGCATTGAGCTGCATGAAGGAAGATAAATGGCTTTATCAAGCGGTGAGCTACATAAGTCAAAGGAAATGATTAGAATTTTTTGAGCTTTCCATTGCTCACATGGTCGTATCAACTTCGAAGTACCATGATATTCAAATTAGACTGGAATGTTGAAACAAGTTATTTGAACAAAAGAAGTATATCGTTATATTCTATCAAAGGTGATGCAAACATTATCGTGGTAAAGTATCATGTTGAATATGCTACTTCTTCATGGCACGCGCTCAACAAAAATCCGACCAAGGTACAAGGAAGTATCCGTGTGAAATAGATCGCTTGATATAGTATTTACAAAGTTCAAGCTTAAATTTACTATTGTTTGAATAAAAGATATCATGAATAATCAATTTTTAAAATGGGAATAAAAATTTCGGCGAGGTTAACTTTTATGGATTTTTTTATTAAAAACCAAAAGTACCAACCCCATAACCTGATTTTGTTGTTTGATGAAACATTAGTCTATAGCCTAAAAGTTCCAAATTGGACCGTTTCAAAATAACCAGCAGGAAATTACTTACCGGTGTTTCTATTCTACTTAGTTACCGCAAACAAAGAATTAAAAGTTTCGTGGTAACTAATATGAGAAGCAAGGAAAACATGGACGAAACTGGAAGGCTAATATTTAGAAAAAATGAGAGATAATCATTTACAGTACTACGTACATCCACAGATAACTAATAGCCATTTGCTCTCTCTGAGGAAGAAACTTTCATGAAAGGGGAACAGGAAAGAATCTTATTTACCTGAACGAAAACAAAACCGATAGTTTGCGGTTGTGCAGAAAATACAATATGACGGCTTAGCACCTTCTTTCGAACACATCCTAATTGCAGAAAATACAAAGTGGACATCAGCATCCCAACATCTTATAGGTGCAGTGTGCATCCAAAATCGAAATACCATGTTTAGGCATGAAAAGAATCTACAATTATTGTAGTAGCTGAACCATGATATGGTCGAACAGGCTGCAAAACTACAACTCAAGACCCCTGAAATGTGGCACAGGAGTGTATTCCAGTGAACTGTAACTTGTAGATTTCCCCATTCTATTTCTGGGCTTCCATTTCATTAGATTTTGGGTTGAAACTTTGCGGTTGCTAAACTCCAGTTTTTTGTGGTGTGATATATTGGTTTGATTTCAGTTGGTAAAAAATGAATTTGTAATGACCATTTGTATGGTGAACTGAAGAGGCATGCACAATGGAGTAAGAGGGCAAGATGCTGATACACCCTTCGAGAAACGTAGCTAGTAGGTAATAAACGAATGGAAACAAATATGTGTCTACATAGTATTGATAACTTAGTGCCCATCTAGAAGCTCGTATGAAGCTTTAGGAACATTTGCATATGCCACTTCTGCATGAAAATAAAACAGGGGGACTAAACACCAGAGCCTAAAAGGGTAACGTAAAGCAAGATATGCTTGAAGCACATAAAGAGATGTGTCAAATCGGTCCATGAATAAAAGCAATGACGACGGACATACGACATGCATAAAAAATAGATAGCCATGGTTATGCACATACTTTACTGAATATATGACATGTTCAGAAAATCCAGATCTACGACTTGAAAAGACAAATCTTGGTTCACTAAATATACATAATATAGTTTTCCTTTACAATTGTCTAGTGTATTGTCTCAGGCTTTCAATTGTATAAGAATTTCAGTAATAGGTTACACAATCCATATATTAATTTAGAATATAACCATGATTAACTGATTAACACGGGAAAATCAGAACCTCAGGTAAACCACATAAATACGAAGAAAAATACTAAGGAATTTCAGAAGGGAAGATGTATAGTCAGAGGATCACCAAGTGCTCATGTATCTATGAATATTGATATGAACAGGGGAGAGCTACTTAATGATATTTGAAATGACAAAACCGTATTCAGATATTCAGGGTCTATCTAGAGACAATGGACATGCGCGGAAAAACTTAATTGGATGTCAGAGAAGAATTTGGCAAGGAGCAGGTAGTAAGAACCATCTCACAGGCCCCCTCACATCTTGTTAGGCGGATCTCCTAGAGGTTAGATTGTTATACTTCGACTTGCAACTGAACTATAAACTAATAAGGCATCTACACATCTAGCAATTCAGATTTGTTATGAAAAGCATCAAAGCATTTTACATATGAACTAAGTCAGATCTGTCATCATGTTTTGCACATGCTAACATGAGAAGTAAAACATGAGAGATCAAGTAGAAAAATGGTTGAATTGAAGATAATAAGGCATATAAATAAAGTTCTAGACATATTTTTGTCATGTGTGTTAAATCATCATAACTTGATGCAAGCTCAAACTTTGTAAATTGCGCAGCAATAAGCATCTGTTATAAGATCTGAGCACCACATTTCATTTAAAATAATTATGCAACTATGTACTAATTGATCAAGTACCACAACTTAGATCAAATTTCATAACTGAGAGCAGCACCTATCTTACAGGGCTTCAAAACAAATTGGTGAAATTCAGTTGATAAATGTAGGAACCACATCACAGCTGAGATTGAGAGGCCTGTTATACCTCGAGATGTGCAGAGGAGGTGAGGACGCTGCCGTGGTTTCCTTGCTTTTGCTAAGCCTATCTACTCCCACGCGCTGCCAGGATCTGACCGACGAACACACACGGTGCCTCCGCAAGCCTACAAATAGAAGAGTTCATATATCAAAAAATATATAAATAAAAACATGGCATTGGTGCAATACCGACTGCAATTTTCAACAGAAGACTAAACTAACATATAATTTGTTCCGCTATGGCAACTATTGACCAATTTTATGATGTATCTCTAAATGTGAAGCTTTCTTTGCCTAGTTAAATCAACATGCATATCTGGGAAGTCATGGTAGCATATACATGAACAAAACTAAGTACTAATAAAGCCTAGATGCCACATATATGAATTCTAAATCTTCACTTGATGACAAAAAAAAACGGATGACAACGCTCGACTACAAAGGGCAAACAAAAACGAAGGAGATTTATTTCAGGGATGTCTTTGATTTACAATCTACAGCTAGGAACCTTTGGCATGTAAACTTATATTAGCAGAAAGCATATAAACAATAGCATATCTGTATGTAAGTAAATAGGAAAGTGAGTACGAACATAATACCGGACAGTGGTTCCAACAAAGATCACAGTAGGTGATTCTGCTTATCCAAGGAACCTCGATGTAGTTCCATTAAATCAAAATGGATACCACAACAGAACACAATTTTTACCCTGTAGCCACCGCGTATAGCACAAATGAATTGAACCCACGAGCATATAAAAGAGACATTGGAGAAGCATCAATAGCTGACCTTGGATTGCAGAGGAGTATAACCATCATCGCTACAGCGACAGTCCTACCTAGGACAGTGCACGCAACAATATCAGTGATCACGAAGATCCCATCTATCACATCTGCATATCAACATTTTTTTCTCAATAGTTGAAGTAAAACATCATTTTTTCCTTCTCTTTAAAATAGACTGTTGTCAACCTTTTTTATGCATTCAACACATCATTGTGCTGCTCTTAATTTCCTTAAGCTAACACCTAATTATTGTTTTTGTTGTTACTCCAGAGTCAACATCTGTTACACTGAGTTAAATCACTCTAATGCTCGAGGACATGACGAATCAGATGCAATTGCCCAATCAAAATAACAGGCTCATGTACCATGCTCGTGTTTTACTGACATAGTTAATATTTAAGGAAAATGCACTTCACTCAGAGCCCGTACCTCCTGATGCTCGAGACATTAGCCGCGACTTCCTTTTGGTTGCCGCTTCCCGTGCCATGTCATGCTGCCGATGACGGTCGTGGGGCTGTCCACCCCCAGACCGATCAGTGGTTCCCCTGCAGGTAATCTCTCGGTTTTGGTCTGCGGTTATGGCAGTGGATGGAGATATTGACGATCTGACTCCCCTATATAGCATCAACCCGTTAATTGGAGAGCAAACAGAGCTAGAATTCAAATACCTACAACCAGAGAGAATATCTGAAATTATAAATGATGCAAGTATATAGCCAAAGAGGGGACATATCACACAGATTGTGAACTTCTTTCAGTAGAGAATACCAAATAGGGTATTCAACGTAATCTACCCGACCAATGACAGGTCAAATCCAAGCTTCCATTATATATATAAGAAATATGCATATGAGATATATCAATCCCATGAAATAGTGATATTGACCCACTTACAAAATAAGAGTACAAACCAAGCGGAGCCACAAGTTTTTGGCTGAAAATTGTAGATGCACGCCTATTAATATCACAGAAAAATATAGGATGAAAGTTGGCCGCCTCATACATAATTTAGAGGGCAAAAGAAGCCCAAAGGCAGATTAAATCATCAGATTATCAAAAGTAGATGTTTCCAGATCTGTACCTCACGTGCTAAGTTTCAATGGAAAACCAGCACTGCAATTGGTTCTTCTATTTATTTTCTTCATCTTAACAACACAAGATAGAAAAAGAAAGAAATTCAGGTGTTCAACAAAAGGAACGTACCGATCAAAATAGCACGAGCGAAGCTCGTACAGGCATGTTCTTCTTCCACACTAAAATCTGCACAAACAGAAACAGATCTGGGAAATCAATATAGCAAATTACAGCGGACCAATATATTGTGCCAGACTGCAAGCTGCCGAACAAATGAAAAGAAATAAGAAAGTGAACATCAAGTACATAAGTTTGAGTTCTGCATGAGCTGTGACTGCTCGATCACGTTCACGATAGATATGAAAGTGGAAGAGAGGAAGAAAGAAAGAAAAAAAGTGGGGATACCTACGAAATGTCTTGCACACTCTGGCATCCTGCTCTGCAGGCAATATCAAAGGCACTACTACATTTCCTGCAATATCAAGTGAAACATGGCCATGCTCACAGATAAGCCACCAAAAAGCATCAAAATATAATATCAAAGAGAGGGCTCTGAAACCAATATTTTGATTTACCTCCAGCACCAAAGAGAAGAGCTCTGATGCATCTTCCAATACATCAGCATCAGACTACCCATACATCATCATCTACTCCAATCTTCTACCTGACCTGGGCCAAATTCATACCTACATCAGGCAAGCATGTAGAGGTGAAAATTTGCATTGAACTGAATTAATACGACACCAATCTGTAATTTAACAACATTGGGTTTACCTCCAGCACCAAAGACACAGTTCTAATTCATCTTACAATACACCATCATCATGGCTAGATGTCCATACATCATTCTCTGCCCCTTGCCCCTCCAATGAACAATCTTGTACCACGACCTGGGTCAAGAATCTGGTCAGGTTGCTGCCATGCCAAGATGGATAAGAGAGAGAGAGAGAGAGAGATTACAGGAACTCACAAATATGGAGGATAGCACACACGGGCAGCCATGTCAACGCTGCAGCCGACGAGGCACAAGTGCCTGGATGCCGTGAGCCTGGACGCCTCCCACTGGACTTCACCAGCCGCCAAGTAAATCAGTGGACCAACGTCCAAATGAAAGAATACCGGAATAACTTTAAGGTAAGAAAATCAAAGCAATTAAATATTCTCCTGACCTTGTCAATGAAAAAAATCGCATGAGCTAGAAATCATTCATTATAGCTTTCGCAATGCCAAAGTCAATTAGTTTCAGAGATCTCCTCACAAGCACAAAATTGGCGGGCTTCAGATCGGAGTGTACTATCCATTTCCTCTATGTATCGTATTGCCTGCTTCAAGCATTTATAAAAACAAAAAAGGGAAAGTTGAGAATGTGCTCGAATGTTTGAAATTCAGAATACAAATATTGTGTTTCAGCATATTAATAATGCAGGTGCCAGATCTTGCAAATAGTAAATAAATGCAGATACCTTTATTTTTTGAGGAAAAATAAATGCAGATACCTTTAGTGCACAATATAAGTTGTTAGATCAAAATTACTGAGCATACATGATACATGCATCTTGAAAAGAACATTGTTCCCTGTCTGAAAACCACATGCAACAGAAACATCAAGTTTCTTTTTTTCTTCTTCTTTAGAAACGTAATAATTTATATACACAAAAAATAACAGTGGGGGAATCTAAAAAACATTAATACTGTTTGATTATGCTCATCTCATTCTTCAAGGTAAAATTAAGAACCTACACAGAGATAAATCATATGCCTGGGATAACCTAACCAATTATAACAGAGAGTGCTAAACTTTACAATACAAATTGATCAACAATATAACTATGACAAAGTGAGGTTTGACTCCCAATTTATGTCATTTGAGAGCTCAGATCTTGTATTAGTTCAGGACACCTTACACACACAAAAATCAACGGAATCATGAAAATGGGATTTTCTCGAGGCATAACTAACAAACCAATAATGCCAACTCAACGGACAACATACCAGATGAGTGATGTACAACTGTAGTAAAATGAGAAGTAATAATCCTAGTGAAATAGCATGAAGTAGATGGTAAGAAGGAGCACATACTTTTTTTCCTTGGTCTCTGACCGCACTTGAATAGAACCGCAAGGATATATTAAATAATGTGTCATTGGCATATTAGAGTAACAGGAGACAACAACCCACCTTACGAATCCAATATGAACCATCTACACAAACAAATATGAGAAATTATGGAGAATGGATAGGAGAGGGGAGGAGACAAATCAACAACAGAAAAATTACGCAGGAGGCTACGAGTTCCCTTACCTGGCTTGTGCTGGTTGAGGACGACCTTGGCGGCCCTGAGGGAGAGGGTGAAAGGGAGAGGCTTGAAGGATGGCTGCGCGAAGCGGAGGCGGCGCTGCTCCGGATGAGGATAACGGCGCAAGATCAAGGTGAAGGTCGAGGCGCTGCCGGCGCCCGCGCACCTTCCTGAGCCGCACCATCGCCGTCGTTGTCCGCCATCGCCGTCTGAGGGCGGAGCTCGAGCAGGGTGCTGGGGGCGCGAGAGCGCACGTCGACGGCCTGGTGGCGCCCTTCCCGCGAGCCTCGTCGTCGTGCTCGGCGGCCCCCTCGTCTCGCGCCGTCCTCCCTGCTTCCTCCTCCCAACCGCGCGACCAGCGCCGCTGCTCGCACGCCTCCGTGCGACCGCATCCGGCTCGTGGCCGCCGCCCCTCTGTCGATTGGGGAGAGGAGGAGATAGGCCAGGGATTAGCGGAGGTGGGCGGCGGCTCATGGGGCGGCGGCCCCCTCGTCTCGCACCGTCCGCCCCTGCTTCCTCCCCTTGCGCGCCGCCGGACGTGGGAGGAGAACGAGGGGATTGGGGAGGACCGAGCTCGTGTGGGGATTGGGCCAAAGGCGGCTAGGGCTTCCTTGCTGGGATCCTCCTTTTGTCTCACGTTAGCATCATGGGCCTCTCTTTTCCCTCAGCTGTGACTACCCACAGTGACTGACGAGTGGACCCAGACGAAGGTGGGTCCCGGCGCGCTGCGGCGGGTAGACCATGGCCATTGCATGGCTTTACCTAGTGGGATTCTGCCCGGAATAAACGGCCCAGATGCACCCATAGAAAGATCCGACGGTCCACATGCTTAAATCGTTGTGAGACCCCCTATGGGGGGCATCTATTATACCTTTAGATTTTATGGATCACGTTAACCTGTCCTCGAAGCGTCGGATATACCTCAGTTGGGACTTATACGTCTTCTTCCTCCGGCACGTAGTGTTGTGGTTGATGATTATACTCCGCCGCCCTCTTTTCTGCAGAAAGGGTTCTTGCCGCTGCCTCAGCCCTGAGTTCGTCGCAGAAGCTCTAGACTTCAAGGAACTTTCGACAATCTCTAAGCAGGTGGGAGGCTTTTTCAAGACTGTCCTTTGGGTCGATGTAGGAGTGTAAATAACAAGACACATCAAGTTGCTCCGTAGCCGATAAATAAGGTGTGCGAAGGCGGTTCTTGCTCGATTGCACACTACAGCTCACCCGTTCGTACAACCGAGGATGGCTCGCAACCCGCTCTTCTTCTTCACGGCGTGAATCCCTTCGTCTCTTCCTTTGCTCCTCTCTGCAACCGAAACTGCCTCGGCTGCTCTCGCCGTGAATCCTTGGCAAGGCCGCCGGAGCCGCTGGTGGTGCGATGTTGTCTGGAACCGAAGTTCTTGGGCTTGACGCGCTTGAACTAGGCAGTCGAAGAAATCCTCTGGAATCGATGATGAAGTGAACACCACCGAAGGTTGTATCCATGTTGCCGTGCGACCCTGAATAGATCGGATGCGACGCCTCGGTGCACAGTGTGAACTCGAAGGATCCGCAACGAACTGAATTTCTCGGACTTGGCGGCGTTGGCGATTCCGGCACGAACGTCGCAGATGTGACTGGAACTGCCGATGACATGCCTTGTGCCGACAGGCTTCCCACATACGGCGCCAATTGTCGAGGGTGCTCCCCGGCAATGCCCTCCATAAGGGGCTTAGGGTAGATGGAATCCTGTAGGCTAACACGAGACATCGGTTATCAAACAAGCAAGGAGAGCGATTTACCCAGGTTCGGGGCCCTCGATGAGGTAAAACCCTGATACGTCTCCAACGTATCGATAATTTCTTATGTTCCATGCCACTTTATTGATGATACCTACATGTTTGCACATTATATGTCATATTTATGCATTTTGAACTAACCTATTAACAAGATGCGAAGAGCCCGGTTTCTGCTTTTGGTTTCAGACATCCTAGTAAGGAAATATTCTCGGGTGGACGAAATCTTCGCCCAGGGTCCTATTTTGCACGGAGCTTCGAGAAGACCGAAGAGGGAAGGAAGTGGGGCCATGAGGCGCCGACACCATAGGGCGGCGCGGCCCAGGCCCTGGCCGCGCCGACCTAGGGTGTGGGGCCCTCGTGTGGCCCCCGCCTGCCCTTCCGCCTACTTAAAGCCCCCGTCGCGAAACCCCCAGTACCGAGAGCCACGATACGGAAAACCTTACTGAGACGCCGCCGCGAATCCCATCTCGGGGGATTCAGGAGATCGCCTCCGGCACCCTGCCGGAGAGGGGATTCATCTCCCGGAGGACTCTTCATCGCCATGATCGCCTCCGGAGTGATGAGTGAGTAGTTCACCCCTGGACCATGGGTCCATAGCGGTAGCTAGATGGTCGTCTTCTCCTAATTGTGCTTCATTGTTGGATCTTGTGAGCTGCCTAACATGATCAAGATCATCTATCTGTAATACTATATGTTGTGTTTGTCGGGATCCGATGGATAGAGAATGCTATGTTATGGTGATTATCAATCTATTGTTTATGTGTTGTTTATGATCTTGCATGCTCTCCGTTATTAGTAGAGGCTCTGGCCAAGTTTTTGCTCTTAACTCCAAGAGGGAGTATTTATGCTCGATAGTGGGTTCATGCCTTCATTGACACTGGGACAGTGACAGAAAGTTCTAAGGTTGTGATGTCTGTTGCCACTAGGGATAAAACATTGATTCTATGTCTAAGGATGTAGTTGTCGATTACATTACGCACCATACTTAATGCAATTGTCTGTTGCAACTTAATACTGAATGGGGTTCGGATGATAACCTGAAGGTGGACTTTTTAGGCATAGATGCGGTTGGATGGCGGTCTATGTACTTTGTCGTAATGCCCAATTAAATCTCACTATATTTATCATATCATGTATATGCATTGTTATGCCTTTCTCTATTTGTCAATTGCCCGGTAATTTGTTCACCCAACATGCTTTTATCTTATGGGAGAGACACCTCTAGTGAACTGTGGACCCCGGTCCTATTCTTTACATAGCATACAATCTACTGCAATTGTGTTTTACTATTTTCTTGCAAACAATCATCTTCCACTCGATACGTTTAATCCTTTGTTACAGCAAGCCGGTGAGATTGACAACCTCATTTCGTTGGGGCAAAGTACTTTGGTTTTGTTGTGCATTCCACGTTGGCGCGGAATCCCTGGTGTTGCGCCGCATCATTTCGCGACCATCAACCTTCAACGTGCTTCTTGGCTCCTCCTGGTTCGATTCAACCTTGGTTTCTTTCTGAGGAAAACTTGCCCTGTGCATCATACCTTCCTCTTGGGGTTCCCAGACGAGTACATTCGCGCATCAAGCTGTTTTTTGGCGCGTTGGGGAGATCAAGACACGCTGCAAGGGGAGTCTCCACTTCTCAATCTCTTTACTTTGTTTTTGTCTTGCTTTATTTTATTTACTACTTTGTTTGCTGCACCTAAACAAAACACAAAAAAATTAGTTGCTATTTTTACTTTATTTACTGTCTTGCTCTCTATATCGAAAACACAAAAAAATTAGTTACTTGCATTTACTTTATCTAGTTTGCTTTATTTACTGTTGCTAAAATGAATACCCCTGAAAATACTAAGTTGTGTGACTTCACAAATGCAAATAATAATGATTTCCTATGCACACCTATTGCTCCACCTGCTACTACAGCAGAATTCTTTGAAATTAAACCTGCTTTACTAAATCTTGTCATGAGAGATCAATTTTCTGGTGTTAGTTCTGATGATGTGCTGCTGCCCATCTCAATAATTTTGTTGAACTTTGTGAAATGCAAAAGTATAAAGATGTAGATGGTGATATTATTAAATTGAAAGTATTTCCTTTCTCATTAAGAGGAAGAGCTAAAGATTGGTTGCTATCTTTGCCTAAGAATAGTATTGATTCATGGACTAAATGTAAGGATGCTTTTATTGGTAGATATTATCCTCCCGCTAAAATTATATCTTTGAGAAGTAGCATAATGAATTTTAAGCAATTAGATACTGAACATGTTGCTCAAGCATGGGAGAGAATGAAAACTTTGGTAAAGAATTGCCCAACCCATGGACTGACTACTTGGATGATCATCCAAACCTTCTATGCATGACTAAATTTTTCTTCGCGGAATTTATTGGATTCAGCTGCTGGAGGTACCTTTATGTCCATCACATTGGGGGCGGCTACAAAACTTCTTGATGATATGATGATAAATTACTCTGAATGGCACACGGAAAGAGCTCCACAAGGTAAGAAGGTAAATTCTGTTGAAGAAACCTCTTCCTTGAGTGATAAGATTGATGTGATTATGTCTATGCTTGTGAATGGTAGATCTAATGTTGATCCTAATAATGTTCCTTTAGCTTCATTGGTTGCTCAAGAAGAAAATGTTGATGTAAATTTCATTAAAAACAATAATTTCAACAACAATGCTTATAGGAACAACTCTGGTAATAACTATAGGCCATATCCTTCTGCTAATGGTAATGGTTATGGTAATTATTATGGGAATTCTTACAATAATAATAGGAGTGTACCCTCTGGTCTTGAAGCCATGCTTAAAGAATTTATTAGTACACAAACTGCTTTTAACAAATCTATTGAGGAAAAGCTTGATAAAATTGATATTATTGCTTCTAGAGTTGATAGACTTGCCTCCGATGTTAATCTTTTAAAATTGAAAGTTATGCCTAATAATGATATTGATAATAAGATTACTACTACAGCAAATGCCATCCAAGTTAGAATTAATGAGAATATAAGATTAATGGCTGAACTGCGTGCTAGGTGGGATAGAGAAGAAAATGAAAAACTAGCTAAAGAGAATAATGTAGCTAAAGTTTGGACTATTACCACCACTAGTAATGCTAACTTCACATGTTGCTGCACCTCCTACTATCAATGGTAAAATAATTGGTGTTGGCAATGTTTCTAGTCCTAGTGCAAAGCGAACAAAGCCTGAAATTGCTAAAGCTATGAAACTGCTTGTGATAAAACTGCTGAAATTTTTTCCAACCTTGGGAACAATGATCCCATTGCTGTAGCTCATAATGATTTAGATTTTGATGATTGCCACATCTCTGAAGTTATAAAGTTCTTACAAAAACTTGCTAAAAGTCCTAATGCTAGTGCTATAAATTTAGCCTTTACAAAACATATTACAAATGCTCTCATAAAAGCTAGAGAAGAGAAACTAAAACTTGAAACTTCTATTCCTAGAAAGTTAGAAGATGGTTGGGAGCCCATCATTAAAATGAAATTCAATGATTTTGAATGTAATGCTTTATGTGATCTTGGTGCAAGTATTTCTGTTATGCCTAAAAAGATTTATGATATGCTTGACTTGCCACCATTGAAGAATTGTTATTTGGATGTTAATCTTGCCGATAATGTTAAAAAGAAACCTTTGGGGAGGATGGGCGCATTACGGTTAACAATAACCTTGTCCCCGTTGATTTTGTTGTTTTGGATATCGAATGCAATGCATCTTGTCCTATTGTATTGGGAAGACCTTTTCTTCGAACCGTTGGTGCTGTTATTGATATGAGGGAAGGTAATATTAAATATCAATTTCCTCTCAAGAAAGGTATGGAACACTTCCCTAGAAAGAGAATGAAGTTGCCTTTTGATTCTATTATTAGAACAAGTTATGATGTTGATGCTTCTACTCTCGATGTTACTTGATTTGCACTTTCTGCGCCTAGCTGAAAGGCGTTAAAAAAAGCGCTTATGGGAGACAACCCATGTTTTTACTACAGCAATTTTTTATTTTGTTGAGTCTTGGAAGTTGTTTACTACTGTAGCAACCTCTCCTTATCATGTTTTTGTGCCAAGTAAAGTTTCTATGTCAAAGTTGATGTTATATTTGGGATCGCTGCGAGAAACAGCATTGCTGTCTGTCACGAATCTGGGCACAGTCCTCAGAATTCGAAAAAATCTGCCAATTTACGAGCGTGATCCTCAGATATGTACGCAACTTTCGTTAGTTTTGAGTTTTTCCATTTGAGCAAGTCTGGTGCCAGCTTTAAATTCGTCTTTACGGACTGTTCTGTTTTTGACAGATTCTGCCTTTTATTTCGCATTGCCTCTTTTGCTATGTTGGATTTATTTCTTTGCTCCATTAATATCCAGTAGCTTTATGAAATGCCCAGAAGTGTAAAGAATGATTGTGTCACCTCTGAATGTGTGAATTATTAATTGTGCACTAACCCTCTAATGAGTTTGCTTGAAGTTTGGTGTGAAGGAAGTTTTCAAGGGTCAAGAGAGGAGAATGATATACTATGAGAGGAGTGAAAGCTCTAAGCTTGGGGATGCCCCGTGGTTCACCCCTGCATATTTTAAGAAGACTCAAGCGTCTAAGCTTGGGGATGCCCAAGGCATCCCCTTCTTCATCGACAACATCATCAGGTTCCTCCCCTGAAACTATATTTTTATTCAATCACATCTTGTGTTCTTTACTTGGAGCGTCGGTTTGTTTTTGTTTTTGTTTTTGTTTGAATAAAATGGATCCTAGCATTCACTTTGTGGGAGAGAGACACGCTCCGCTGTTGCATATGGACAAATATGTCCTTAGGCTTTACTCATAATGTTCATGGCGAAGTTTCTTCTTCGTTAAATTGTTATATGGTTGAAATTGGAAAATGCTACATGTAGTAATTCTAAATGTCTTGGATAATGTGATACTTGGCAATTGTTGTGCTCATGTTTAAGCTCTTGCATCATATGCTTTGCACCCATTAATGAAGAAATACATAGAGCTTGCTAAAATTTGATTTGCATATTTGGTCTCTCTAAGGTCTAGATAATATCTAGTATTGAGTTTTGAACAACAAGGAAGACGGTGTAGAGTCTTATAATGTTTACAATATGTCTTTTATGTGAGTTTTGCTGCACCTGTTCATCCTTGAGTTTGCTTCAAATAACCTTGCTAGCCTAAACCTTGTATCGAGAGGAATACTTCTCATGCATCCAAAATCCTTGAGCCAACTACTATGCCATTTGTCCACCATACCTACCTACTACATGGTATTTCTCCGCCATTCCAAAGTAAATTGCTTGAGTGCTACCTTTAAAATTCCATCATTCACCTTTGCAATATATAGCTCATGGGACAAAATAGCCTAAAAACTATCGTAGTATTGGATATGTACTTATGCACTTTATATTTTATTAAGTTGCTTGTTGTGCGATAACCATGCTTGGGGAACGCCATCAACTATTGTTGAATATCATGTGAGTTGCTATGCATGTCCGTCTTGTCTGAAGGATCTATCATTTTAGTGGTTGGAGCATGCAAAATTGTTAGAGAAGAACATTGGGCCGCTAACTAAAGCCATGAACCATGGTGGAAGTTTCAGTTTGGACATATATCCTCAATCTCATATGAGAATAATAATCATTGCTACATGCTTATGCATTTAAGAGGAGTCCATTATCTGTTGTCCATGTTGTCCCGGTATGGATGTCTAAGTTGAGAATAATCAAAAGCGAGAAATCCAAAATGCGAGCATTCTCCTTAGACCTTTGTACAGGCGGCATGGAGGTACCCCTTTGTGACACTTGGTTGAAACATGGCATGCAAAGATCCGGTAGTCCAAGCTAAGTAGGACGAGGTGCGAACACTATTAGTATACTATGCATGAGGCTTGCAACTTGTAAGATATAATTTACATAACTCATATGCTTTATTACTACCGTTGACAAAATTGTTTCATGTTTTCAAAATAAAAGCTCTAGCACAAATACAGCAATCGATGCTTTCCTCTTTGAAGGACCTTTCTTTTACTTTTATTGTTGAGTCGGTTTACCTATCTCCTTCCACCTTAAGAAGCAAACACTTGTGTGAACTGTGCATTGATTCCTACATACTTGCATATTGCACTTGTTATATTACTTTATGTTGACAATATCCATGAGATATACATGTTATAAGTTGAAAGCAACCGCTGAAACTTAATCTTCCTTTGTGTTGCTTCAATACTTTACTTTATTTATTGCTTTATGAGTTAACTCTTATGCAAGACTTATTGATGCTTGTCTTGAAGTACTATTCATGAAAAGTCTTTGCTATATGATTCACTTGTTTACTCATGTCATTACCTTTGTTTTGATCGCTGCATTCATTACATATGTTTACAAATAGTATGATCAAGATTATGATGGCATGTCACTTCAGAAATTATCTTTGTTATCGTTTTACCTGCTCGGGACGAGAGAACTAAGCTTGGGGATGCTGATACATCTCCAACGTATCGATAATTTCTTATGTTCCATGCCACTTTATTGATGATACCTACATGTTTTATGCACATTATATGTCATATTTATGCATTTTAGAACTAACCTATTAACAAGATGCCGAAGAGCCAGTTGCTGTTTTCTGCTGTTTTTGGTTTCAGAAATCCTAGTAAGGAAATATCTCGGAATTGGACGAAATCTTCGCCCAGGGTCCTATTTTTGCACGGAGCTTCCGAAGACCGAAGAGGGAAGGAAGTGGGGCCACGAGGCGCCGACACCATAGGGCGGCGCGGCCCAGGCCCTGGCCGCGCCGATCTAGGGTGTGGGGCCTGATGTCTACGTTCCCCCTCCTTTCCTGTAGACAGTGTTGGGCCTCCAAGTGCAGAGGTTTGTAGAACAGCAGCAAGTTTTCCCTTAAGTGGATCACCCAAGGTTTATCGAACTCGGGGAGGAAGAGGTCAAAGATATCCCTCTCATGCAACCCTGCAACCACAAAGCAAGAAGTCTCTTGTGTCCCCAACACACCAAATAGGTGCACTAGTTCGGCGAAGAGATAGTGAAATAGGTGGTATGAATATGTATGAGCAGTTACGGTGCCAGAAAATAGCTTTTGGCGTGTAGTTGATGGTGGTAGTATTGATAGTAGTGAGTAAAACGTAAACAAGCAGTAGTAACTCAGGTATTTAGAACAAGGCCTAGGGATTAGACTTTCACTAGTGGACACTCTCAACATTGATCACATAAGAATAGATAAATGCATACTCTACACTTTTGTTGGATGATGAACACATTGCGTAGGATTACACGAACCCTCAATGCCGGAGTTAACAAGCTCCACAATAATGCTCATGTTTAAGTAACCTTAAGTGTAAGATAGATCAAAACGACTAAACCAAGTACTAGCATAGCATGCACACTGTCACCTTCATGCATATGTAGGAGGAATAGATCACATCAATATTATCATAGCAATAGTTAACTTCATAATCTACAAGAGATCACAATCATAGCCTACGCCAAGTACTCACACGGTGCACACACTGTCACCTTTACACACGTGGAGGAGGAATAGAGTACTTTAATAACATCACTAGAGTAGCACATAGATGAATAGTGATACAAAACTCATATGAATCTCAATCATGTAAGGCAGCTCATGAGATCATTGTATTGAAGTACATAGGAGAGAGATTAACCACATAGCTCGGTACAGCCCCGAGCCTCGATGGAGAACTACTCCCTCCTCATGGGAGCAGCGGTGATGAAGATGGCGGTGGAGATGGCGGTCGAGATGGAAAGCCTTCCGGGCACTTCCCGCTCAGGGTGCCGGGCAGAGACTCTGTCCCCAGATCTGCTTCGCGATGACGGCGGCTCGGAACTTTTCTCGTCGTGGCCTCCTCCGTAAGGGTTTTCGATGCAGGGGCTTTATATAGGCGAAGAGGCGGCGCGGGAGGGTCAACGAGGCGACGAGACCATAGGGTGGCGCGGCCGGGGCCCGCGCCACCATGTCATCTGGGCCCACAGGGCCTGGCGGCTCTCGGGTGTTCTGGATGCTTCCGGGCAAAATAGAACACAGGCGTTGATTTCGTCCAATTAGAATATTTCGTTACTAGGATTTCAAAAAAAGAAACGAACTGGCACTTCGGCATCTTGTTAATAGGTTAGTTCCAGAAAATGCATAAATATGACATACAATGTGTATAAAACATGTAGATATCATCAATAAAGTGGCATGGAACATAAGAAATTATCGATACGTCGGAGACGTATCAGCATCCAAGCTTAGTTCTGCTCGTCCCGAGCAGGTAAAACGATAACAAAGATAATTTCTTAAGTGACATGCCATCAAAATCTTGATCATACTATTTGTAAACATATGTAATGAATGCAGCGATCAAAGCAAAGGTAATGACATGAGTAAACAAGTGAATCATAAAGCAAAGACTTTTCATGAATAGTACTTCAAGACAAGCATCAATAAGTCTTGCATAAGAGTTAACTCAAAGCAATAATTCAAAGTAGAGGTATTGAAGCAACACAAAGGAAGATTAAGTTTCAGCGGTTGCTTTCAACTTATAACATGTATATCTCATGGATATTGTCAACATAAAGTAATATAACAAGTGCAATATGCAAGTATGTAGGAATCAATGCACAGTTCACACAAGTGTTTGCTTCTTAAGGTGGAGGAGATAGGTAAACTGACTCAACAATAAAAGTAAAAGAATGGTCCTTCAAAGAGGAAAGCATCGATTGCTGTATTTGTGCTAGAGCTTTGGTTTTGAAAACATAAAAGAGCATAAAAGTAAAATTTTGAGAGGTGTTTGTTGTTGTCAACGAATGGTAGTGGGCACTCTAACTACCTCATCAACCAGACTTTCAAGAGCGGCTCCCATGAAGGACGTTATCTCTACCAGCAAGGTAGATCATCCCTCTTCTCTTTTGTTTACACATGTACTTTAGTTTAGTTTTTCTTTATTTATGGATGACACTCCTCCCAACCTTTTGCTTACACAAGCCATGGCTAACCGAATCCTCGGGTGCCTTCCAACATTCACATACCATGGAGGAGTGTCTATTTGCAAAATTAAGTTGCTTACTGATGAATCAGAGCAAAACATGTGAAGAGAATTATTAATGCAAGTTAATTAATTGAGGCTGGGAACCTCATTGCCAGCTCTTTTTGCAAAATTATTGGATAAGCGGATGAAGCCACTAGTCCATTGTGAAAGTCTGTCAGAAGTAAATGACAAGATTGAAAGATAAAACACCACATACTTCCTCATGAGCTATAAAACATTGACACAAATAAGAGGTAATAACTTTTGAATTGTTTAAAGGTAGCACTCAAGCAATTTACTTTGGAATGGCGGAGAAATACCATGTAGTAGGTAGGTATGGTGGACACAAATGGCATAGTGGTTGGCTCAAGGATTTGGATGCATGAGAAGTATTCCCTCTCGATACAAGGCTTAGGCTAGCAAGGTTATTTGAAACAAACACAAGGATGAACCGGTGCAGCAAAACTCACATAAAAGACATATTGTAAGCATTATAAGACTTTACACCGTCTTCCTTGTTGTTCAAAACTCAATACTAGAAATTATCTAGACCTTAGAGAGACCAATTATGCAAACCAAATTTTAGCATGCTCTATGTATTTCTTCATTAATGGGTGCAAAGCATATGATGCAAGAGCTTAAACATGAGCACAACAATTGCCAAGTATCACATTATCCAAGACAGTTTAGAATTACTACATGTAGCATTTTCCAATTCCAACCATATAACAATTTAACGAAGAAGAAACTTCGCCATGAATATTATGAGCTAAGAACACATGTGTTCATACGAACCAGCGGAGCGTGTCTCTCTCCCACACAAGGATGAACTTATTCAGAGAACTAAGATAACAAAACAAAAACAAAAATAAAAGCACACAGACGCTCCAAGTAAAATACATAGGATGTGACTGAATAAAAATATAGTTTCACTAGAAGAAACCTGATAAGTTGTCGATGAAGAAGGGGATGCCTTGGGCATCCCCAAGCTTAGATGCTTGAGTCTTCTTGAAATATGCAGGGATGAACCACCGGGGCATCCCCAAGCTTAGACCTTTCACTCTTCTCGATCACATTATATCACCCTCTTCTATTGATCCTTGAAAACTTCTTCACACCAAACTTCAAGCAAACTCATTAGAGGGTTAGTGCATAATCAAAATTCACATGTTCAGAGGTGACACAATCATTCTTAACACTTCTGGACATTGCATAATGCTACTGGACATTAGTGGATCAAAGAAATAAATCCAACATAGCAAAAGAGGCAATGCGAAATAAAAGGCAGAATCTGTCAAAAACAGAACAGTCCGTAAAGACGAATTTAGAGATGGCACCAGACTTGCTCAAATGGAAAAACTCAAAACTAATGAAAGTTGCGTACATATCTGAGGATCACGCTCGTAAATTGGCAGATTTTTTCGAATTTTCTACAGAGAATTGTGCCCAGATTCGTGACAGACAGCAATGCTGTTTCTGCGCAGCAATCCCAAATATAACATCAACTTTGACATAGAAACTTTACTTGGCACAACAAAACACAAAACTAAGATAAGGAGAGGTTGCTACAGTAGTAAACAACTTCCAAGACACAAATATAAAACAAAGTACTGTAGCAAAATAACACATGGGTTATCTCCCAAGAAGTTCTTTTCTTTATAGCCATTAAGATGGGCTCAGCAGTTTTAATGATGCACTCGCAAGAAATAAGAGTTGAAGCAAAGAGAGCATCAAGAGGCAAATTCAAAACACATTTAAGTCTAACATGCTTCCTATGCATAGGAATCTTGTAAATAAACAAGTTCATGAAGAGCAAAGTAACAAGCATAGGAAGATAAAACAAGTGTAGCTTCAAAAATTTCAGCACATAGAGAGGCATTTTAGTAACATGAAAATTTCTACAACCATATTTTCCTCTCTCATAATAACTTTCAGTAGCATCATGAGCAAACTCAACAATATAACTATCACATAAAGCATTCTTATCATGAGTCTCATGCATAAAATAATTACTTCTCCCAACATAAGCATAATCAATTTTATTAGTTGTAGTGGGAGCAAATTCAACAAAGTAGCTATCATATATAGGAGGTATATTGTAATCATAATCAAATTTATCCTCCATAACAGGTGGTAACAAAAGACTACTATCATTATAATCATCATAAATAGGAGGCAAAGTATCATCAAAGTAAATTTTCTCCTCAATGCTTGGGGGACTAAAAATATCATGCTCATCAAAGCCAGCTTCCCCAAGCTTAGAATTTTCCATAGCATTAGCAACAATAGTGTTCAAAGCATTCATATTAATATGTTCCATGGGTTTTTTAATTTTCGCATCAAACCATCCATGTCTTAAATCAGGAAATAGAATAAAAAGGTCATTGTTGTCCATTATGCCTAACTAGTGTAAACAAGAAACCAAATGTCGCAATTGCAGAGTCTAAAGGAAATAGCTTCGAGCACACACACAATGGCGCAGGAAAAGTACTGTTACCTGGAACCGGAGTATGAGTGCCTTTTACCTTTCCTCCCCGGCAACGGCGCCCGAAAAGTGCTTGGCGCGTAGTTGACGAGGGAGGAAAAGTGCTTAGTTGCCGGGCTTGCCAATGTGTGAGTGCCGTTTACCTTCCCTCCCCAACGGCGCCAGAAAAGTGCTTGATGTCTACGTTCCCCCTCCTTTCCTGTAGACAGTGTTGGGCCTCCAAGTGCAGAGGTTTGTAGAACAGCAAGTTTTCCCTTAAGTGGATCACCCAAGGTTTATCGAACTCAGGGAGGAAGAGGTCAAAGATATCCCTCTCATGCAACCCTGCAACCACAAAGCAAGAAGTCTCTTGTGTCCCCAACACACCAAATAGGTGCACTAGTTCGGCGAAGAGATAGTGAAATACAGGTGGTATGAATATGTATGAGCAGTAGCAACGGTGCCAGAAAATAGCTTGTTGGCGTGTAGTTGATGGTGGTAGTATTGCAGCAGTAACACAAAAAACAGTAAACAAACAAGCAGCTCAGCAGTATTTAGGAACAAGGCCTAGGGATTAGACTTTCACTAGTGGACACTCTCAACATTGATCACATAACAGAATAGATAAATGCATACTCTACACTTTTGTTGGATGATGAACACATTGCGTAGGATTACACGAACCCTCAATGCCGGAGTTAACAAGCTCCACAATAATGCTCATGTTTAAGTAACCTTAAGTGTAAGATAGATCAAAACGACTAAACCAAGTACTAGCATAGCATGCACACTGTCACCTTCATGCATATGTAGGAGGAATAGATCACATCAATATTATCATAGCAATAGTTAACTTCATAATCTACAAGAGATCACAATCATAGCCTACGCCAAGTACTCACACGGTGCACACACTGTCACCTTTACACACGTGGAGGAGGAATAGAGTACTTTAATAACATCACTAGAGTAGCACATAGATGAATAGTGATACAAAACTCATATGAATCTCAATCATGTAAGGCAGCTCATGAGATCATTGTATTGAAGTACATAGGAGAGAGATTAACCACATAGCTACGGTACAGCCCCGAGCCTCGATGGAGAACTACTCCCTCCTCATGGGAGCAGCAACGGTGATGAAGATGGCGGTGGAGATGGCAGCGGTGTCGATGGAGAAGCCTTCCGGGGCACTTCCCCGCTCCGGCAGGTGCCGGAGCAGAGACTCTGTCCCCGGATCTTGGCTTCGGATGACGGCGGCTCTGGAACTTTTCTCGTATCGTGGCCTCTCTCGTAAGGGTTTTCGATGCGGGGCTTTATATAGGCGAAGAGGCGGCGCGGGAGGGTCAACGCGGCGAGACCATAGGGTGGCGCGGCCCGAGCCTGGCGCGCCACCATGTCATCTGGGCCCACGGGGCCCCCTGGCGGCTCTCGGGTGTTCGGATGCTTCGGGCAAAATAGGAACACAGGCGTTGATTTCGTCCAATTCCGAGAATATTTTTACTAGGATTTCTGAAACCAAAAACAACAGGAACGGCACTTGGCATCTTGTTAATAGGTTAGTTCCAGAAAATGCATAAATATGACATACAATGTGTATAAAACATGTAGATATCATCAATAAAGTGGCATGGAACATAAGAAATTATCGATACGTCGGAGACGTGTCAGCCCCTCGTGTGGCCCCCGCGCTTTCCGCCTACTTAAAGCCCCCGTCGCGAAACCCCCAGTGCGAGAGCCACGATACGGAAAACCTTCCAGAGACGCCGCTCGCAATCCCATCTCGGGGATTCAGGAGATCGCCTCCGGCACCCTGCGGAGAGGGGATTCATCTCCCGGGGGACTCTTCATCGCCATGATCGCCTCCGGAGTGATGAGTGAGTAGTTCACCCCTGGACCATGGGTCCATAGCAGTAGCTGGTCGTCTTCTCCTAATTGTGCTTCATTGTTGGATCTTGTGAGCTGCCTAACATGATCAAGATCATCTATCTGTAATACTATATGTTGTGTTTGTCGGGATCCGATGGATAGAGAATGCTATGTTATGGTGATTATCAATCTATTGTTTATGTGTTGTTTATGATCTTGCATGCTCTCCGTTATTAGTAGAGGCTATGGCCAAGTTTTTGCTCTTAACTCCAAGAGGGAGTATTTATGCTCGATAGTGGGTTCATGCCTTCATTGACACCTGGGACAGTGACAGAAAGTTCTAAGGTTGTGATGTGCTGTTGCCACTAGGGATAAAACATTGATTCTATGTCTAAGGATGTAGTTGTCGATTACATTACGCACCATACTTAATGCAATTGTCTGTTGCTTAGCAACTTAATACCGAATGGGGTTCGGATGATAACCTGAAGGTGGACTTTTTAGGCATAGATGCAGTTGGATGGCGGTCTATGTACTTTGTCGTAATGCCCAATTAAATCTCACTATATTTATCATATCATGTATATGCATTGTTATGCCTTTCTCTCACTACAAGAAAAGTTGCCATGGCCGACGAAGTTGAAGTCGCGCCGTGGTTGCTGGTGTACCATGGCCGACGATTTTGGTCCCTCCGTGGTGCATGTCAAAACTTTTTTTTTTCTCGTTTTTGAGGCCACCTAGCCCGACGAAAGCGGCCAAAACGTGGCGTATGGTGGCCCGGGACGTGGTGCATCTCGAAATCTCGGGTTCGCCGGCCGAGTCAACGCAAATCCGCACCGCCGAGGGATGTAGGGCCCAGATGGCAGCCTCTCTGGCATTGTTTTTTTTCTACATCGCGCCATCTCGTTCAACGAGCCGTTTACGATGCAGGATCATGGGTCCCGCATGTCATCCTCTATGAACCAAAATTCTTTCTATTCTTGGATTTTTTTGACCCCCTGATTTCTGGCTACTTCCTTTTTCTTTTGATCCCTTGCCGCCTTGGAAACGTTGAGACCGCTGCTAAATGGGACCCGCATGTCATCCTCTATGTGCAATCAACTTTCTTTTCTTGGAGTTTTTTTTGGCACCTCAAATTTGGTCACTTGCCTTTTTCTTTCGATCCCTGCCGCCTCTCAAACGGTGATACCGCTGCTGCTAACTGGGACCCGCATGTCATCCTCTATGTACTATAAAACATTCTTTTCCTGGATTATTTTTGGCACCTCAAATTTGGTCACTTGCCTTTTTCTTTCGATCCCTGCCGCCTCTCAAACGGTGATACCGCTGCTGCTAAACGGGACCCGCATGTCATCCTCTATGTACTATAAAACTTTCTTTTCATGGATTATTTTTGGCACCTCAAATTTGGTCACTTGCCTTTTTCTTTCGATCCCTGCCGCCTCTCAAACGGTGATACCGCTGCTGCTAACTGGGACCCGCATGTCATCCTCTATGTACTATAAAACTTTCTTTTCTTGAATTATTTTTGGCTCCTCATATTTTTTCACTTGCCTTTTTCTTTCGATCCCTGCCGCCTCTCAAACGGTGATACCGCTTTGCTAAATGGGACCCGCATGTCATCCTCTATGTACTATAAAACTTTCTTTTCTTGGATTTTTTTTGGCACCTCATATTTCGTCACTTGACTTTTTCTTTCGATCACCTGTGCCTCTCAAACGGTGATACCGCTGCTGCTAAATGGGACCCGCATGTCATCCTCTATGTACTATAAAACTTTCTTTTCCTGGATTTTTTGGCACCTCATATTTGGTCACTTGCCTTTTTCTTTTGATCCCTGCCGCCTCTCAAACGTTGATACAGCTGCTGCTAAATGGGACCCGCATGTCATCCTCTATGTACTATAAAACTTTCTTTTCTTGGATTTTTTGGCACCTCATATTTGGTCACTTGACTTTTTCTTTCGATCCCCTGCCTCTCAAACGGTGATACCGCTGCTGCTAAATGGGACCCGCATGTCATCCTCTATGTACTATAAAACTTTCTTTTCTTGAATTATTTTTGGCTCCTCATATTTTTTCACTTGCCTTTTTCTTTCGATCCCGCCTCTCAAACGGTGATAGCTAAATGGGACCCGCATGTCATCCTCTATGTACTATAAAACTTTCTTTTCTTGAATTATTTTTGGCTCCTGATATTTTTTCACTTGCCTTTTTCTTTCGATCTCATGCCACGTTTGAAACGTTGAGGAACCTGCTGGCTCATGGGACCCGCATGTCATCCTCTATGTACTATAAAAGTTCATTTTCTTGGTTTTTTTCACCATCTGATTTTTGGCAATTTCTTTTTTCTTTTGATCCCCTGCCGCCTCTCAAACGGTGATACCGCTGCTGCTAAATGGGACCCGCATGTCATCCTCTATGTACTATAAAACTTTCTTTTCTTGAATTATTTTTGGCTCCTCATATTTGGTCACTTGCCTTTTTCTTTCGATCTCATGCCAAGTTTGAAACGTTGAGGAACCTGCTGGCTCATGGGACCCGCATGTCATCCTCTATGTACTATAAAAGTTTATTTTCTTTATTTTTTTCACCCCGATTTTTGGCTATTTCCTTTTTCTTTTGATCCCTGCCGCCTTGGAAACGTATGGTAAGCTGCTGACTCATGGGACCCGCATGTCATCCTCTATGTACAATCAACTTTCTTTTTCTTTTGATCTCAAGCCGCATTTGAAACGTTGAGACCGCTGCTGCTAAATGGGACCCGCATGTCATCCTCTCGTACAATAAAGTTTCTTTTCTTGGATTATCTTTGGCTGATATTTTGTCACTTGCCTTTTTCTTTCGATCTCATGCCGCCTTTGAAACGTTGAGTAAGCTGGCTCATGGGTCCCGCATGTCATCCTCTACGAACAATAAAAGTTTCCTTTCTTGGAGTTATTTTTTACCCTAATTTCTGGCTATTTGCCTTTTTCTTTTGATCTCCTGCCCCCTTGAAACGATGAGGACGCTGTTGGCAGGTCGGTCCCACATGTCATCCTCTATGAACAATAAAAGTTTCCTTTGATGGATTTATTTTGAACCCCTCATTAATTTCTGGATATTTCCCCTGCCGCCTTGGAATCGTTGAGGATGCTGCTGCCTCATGGGTCCCGCATGTCATCCTCTCAGAACGGTAAATGTTTATTTTCTTGGATTTTGTGACCAAACGATTTTTGGCTTATTTTTTCTTTCGATCACCTGCAGCCTTTAAAACGTTGAGGACGCCGCTGGCTCACGGGTCCCACATGTCAACCTCTATGAACAATAAACGCTGAGGATGCTGCTGCCTCATGGGTCCCGCATGTCATCCTCTCAGAACGAAAATGTTTCTTTTCTTGGATTTTTTACCAACAGATTTTTGGTTTATTTTTTCTTTCCATCCCCTGCCGCCTTTAAAACGTTGACGACGCTGTTGGCTCATGGGTCCCCGATGTCAGCCTCCCCGTACAAGAAACATATGATATCTTGATTATTTTGCAGACAATAAACAATGTATTGCGCTCTGAGCTATTTCAAACGGATAATTAAATCTTTATTTTTACATAAACAAACTTATATGTTGAATCTCCTTGTTTTTTTGTCTTTGCGAAGCATAGGACTTTCCTGTTTTTTTAGAAAATTCGGAACTTTCCTGTTTTGGAGTGGGCTGAAATTGTACGAGTCAAAAGGCCAAGCAGGATAGTTCGAAAGCCCAGATGTCCAGATGCAGCCCAATTGAAATCTTTCTTCTTGGATTTTTTTCACCCCCTGATTTCTGGCTACTTCATTTTTCTTTTGGTCTGTGCCGCCTTGGAAACGTTGAGACCGCTGCTGCAAAATGGGACCCGCATGTCATCCTCTACGTACAATAAAATTTCTTTTCTTGGATTATTTTTGGCTCCTGATATTTGGTCACTTGCCTTTTTCTTTCGATCCGTGCAGCCTCTCAAACGGTGATACCGCTGCTGCAAAATGGGACCCGCATGTCATCCTCTACGTACAATAAACTTTCTTTTCTTGGATTATTTTTGGCTCCTGATATTTGGTCACTTGCCTTTTTTCTTTCGATCTCATGCCACGTTTGAAACTTTGAGGAACCTGCTGGCTCGTGGGACCCGCATGTCATCCTCTATGTGCTATAAAAGTTTATTTTCTATGGTTTTTTTTCACTCTCTGATTTTTGTCTATTTCCTTTTTCTTTTGATGCCCTGCCGCCTTGGAAACGTTGAGTAAGCTGCTTACACATGGGACCCGCATGTCATCCTCTATGTACAATCAAGTTTCTTTTCTTGAATTATTTTTGGCTCCTGATATTTCACTTGCCTTTTTCTTTCGATCTCATGCCACGTTTGAAACGTTGAGGAACCTGCTGGCTCATGGGACCCGCATGTCATCCTCTATGTGCTATAAAAGTTTGTTTTCTTGGATTTTTTTCACCCTTTGATTTTTGGCTCCTGATATTTCGTCACTTGCCTTTTACTTTTGATCCCCTGGCCCCTTTGAAACGTTGAGTAAGCTGCTGGCACATGGGACCCGCATGTCAACCTCTATGTCCATCAACTTTCTTTTCTTGGATTTTTTTGACCCCCTACTTTCTAGCTACTTTCTTTTTCTTTTGATCTCAAGCCGCATTTCAAACATTGAGACCGCTGCTGCAAAATGGGACCCGCATGTCATCCTCTATGTACAATAAATCTTTGATTATTTTTGGCACCTCATATTTGGTCACTTGCGTTTTTTTCTTTCGATCTCATGCCACCTTTGAAACGTTGAGTAAGCTGCTGGCTCATGGGTCCCCCATGTCATCCTCTACGAACAATAAAAGTTTCCTTTCTTGGAGTTATTTTTGCCCCCTAATTTCTGGCTACTTCCTTTTTCTTTTGATCCCTGCCGCCTTTGAAACGTTGAAAACTTTCTTTTCTTTGATTATTTTTGGCTCTGATATTTGGTCACTTGCCTTTTTCTTTCGATCTCATGCCACGTTTGAAACGTTGAGGAACCTGCTGGCTCATGGGACCCGCATGTCATCCTCTATGTGCTATAAAACTTTCCTTTGTTGGATTTTTTTTCACCCTCTGATTTTTGGCTTGCCTTTTTCTTTTGATCCCCTGCCCCCTTTGAAACGTTGAGTAAGCTGCTGGCTCAAGGGACCCGCATGTCATCCACTATGTACTATAAAACTTTCTTTTCTTGGATTTTTTTTGGCACCTCATATTTGGTCACTTGCCTTTTTCTTTCGATCGCCTGCCGCCTCTCAAACGTTGATACAGCTGCTGCTATATGGGACCCGCATGTCATCCTCTATGTACATTCAAGTTTCTTTTCTTGGACTATTTTTGGCTCTTGATATTTGGTCACTTGCCTTTTTCTTTCGATCTCATGCCACGTTTGAAACGTTGAGGAACCTGCTGCTAAATGGGACCCTCATGTCATCCTCTATGTCCATCAACTTTCTTTTCTTGGATTATTTTGAGCCCCTAATTTCTAGCTACTTTCTTTTTCTTTTGATCTCAAGACGCATTTGAAACATTGAGACCGCTGCTGCAAAATGGGACCCGCATGTCATCCTCTATGTACAATAAATCTTGGATTATTTTTGGCTCCTGATATTTGGTCACTTGCCTTTTTCTTTTGATCACCTGCCGCCTTTGAATTCTGCTGGCTCATGGGTCCCGCATGTCATCCTCTACGAACAATAAAAGTTTCCTTTCTTGGAGTTATTTTTTACCCCTAATTTCTGGATATTTGCCTTTTTCTTTTGATCCCCTGCCCCCTTTGAAACGATGAGGACGCTGTTGGCAGGTCGGTCCCACATGTCATCCTCTATGAACAATAAAAGTTTCCTTTGGTGGATTTATTTTTGACCCCTAATTAATTTCTGGTTATTTCCTTTTTTTCTTTTGATCCCCTGCCGCTTCTCAAACGGTGATACCGCTGATGCTAAATGGGACCCGCATGTCATCCTCTATGTACTATAAAACTTTCTTTTCTTGGATTTTTTTGGCACCTCATATTTGGTCACTTGCCTTTTTCTTTCGATCCCTGCCGCCTCTCAAACGTTGATACAGCTGCTGCTAAATGGGACCCGCATGTCATCCTCTATGTACAATAAAGTTTCTTTTCTTGGATTATCTTTGGCTCCTGATATTTGGTCACTTGCCTTTTTCTTTCGATCTCATGCCGACTTTGAAACGTTGAGGCTGCTGGCTCATGGGTGCCGCATGTCATCCTCTATGAACAATAAAAGTTGGGGATGTCTATTTGTCAGCTGACTGATTTTCAATTCAGCGTAAGTCAGTTTTTCTTCAAATTATAAGACGGCACATGGCATAGGCAAAAATCAGTCAAGCCCATAAAAAAAGAATTTTACCAAGCCTTGTATGTGGGCTAAATCCCTATAATTAGCAACAGACAAACAAGTTGCAAACAGAAAAAAAATCCATAATACATGATTTAAAGACCTTAAAACGTTGTTTGGCGAAAATTACATGTTTTGTATTATGTAAACATAGTTGTAATGGACTGTAAACTGTGAGATGGGGAAACTGAAAGAAAATCGTCTACATGATTTGAAAGTAAAATTACAGACTTGTTTGCCTAATTTTACATGTTCCAAATCATGTAAATACCAGTGTAATGGACTGTAATTCGTCATATACAAATTTACACAAAAAGTTCAGTAAATATCTATCCGCTGACTTAGTCATGCACGCGTTTTACATCCAAAACCTCCCGACACAAACGTGTGCAGCTATAGCAGATGGCTAAGTACGGTACACAGTGGCTCAGAGAAACACGTGCAAGTCCACAATCGCGATGCCTAATTGGTTGGACAGAAATTCGACTGATGGCCAAAAAAGAATAAGTCGACTGTTTCTTAGCAAATCCTAAAAGTTTCCTTTGTTGGATTTATTTTTTACCCTCTGATTTTCGGCTATTTCCTTTTTCTTTTGATCCCCTGCCGCCTTAGAATAGTTGAGGATGCTGCTGCCTCATGGGTCCCGCATGTCATCCCCTCAGAAAGGTAATTGTTTCTTTTCTTGGTTTTGTTTACCAACTGATTTTTGGCTTATTTTTTCTTTCGATCTCCTGCCGCCTTGAAAACGTTGACGACGCTGCTGGCTCATGGGTCCCCAATGTCAGCCTCCCCGTACTGCAAATCCTCTTTATGCAAAGGTTGAGGATGCTGCTGCCTCAAGGGTCCCGCATGTCATCCTCTTAGAACGATAAATGTTTATTTTCTTGGATTTTTACCAACTGATTTTTGGTTTATTTTTTCTTTCGATCCCCTGCCGCCTTTAAAACGTTGACGACGCTGCTGGCTCATGGGTCCCCGATGTCAGCCTCCCCGTACAAGAAACATGTGATATCTTGATTATTTTGCAGACAATAAACAGTGTATTTCGCTCTGAGCTATTTCAAAGGGATAAATTAAATCTTTGTTTTTACATAAACAAACTTATATGTTGAATCTCCTTGCTTTTTGTTTTTGCCAAGCATAGGACTTTCCTGTTTTGGAGTGGGCTTAAATTGTACGAGTCAAAAGGCTTCCAGCACGATAGTTCGAAGGCCCAGATGTCCAGATGCAGCCCAATTGAAATCTTTCTTTTCATGGATTTTTTGACACCCTGATTTCTGGCTACTTCCTTTTTCTTTTGATCCTGTGCCGCCTGGAAACTATGAGACCGCTATTGCAAAATGGGACCCACATGTCATCCTCTATGTACAATAAAAGTTTCTTTTCGTGGATTATTTTTGGCTCCTGATATTTGGTCACTTGCCTTTTTTCTTTCGATCCCGTGCAAAATGGGACCCGCATGTCGTCCTCTATTTACAAAAGAAGTTTCCTTTCTTGGAGTTATTTTTTACCCTAATTTGTGGCTACTTCATTTTTTTTTGATTCCCTGCCGCCTTTGAAACGTTGAGGACTCTGCTGGCTCATGGGCCCCACATGTCAGCCTCTGTGAACAATAAACCTTTCCTCTGTGAACACTAGCATTGACGAACTGAATGTGAACATGCGTTACAGGCTTTTTTTAGTAAATTTTGTCAACCAATTGCTAGCTTCTGTAAATATCACTAGTAGTACATACATCGCGAAAGCATTAGAATATTAGACCATGTTCACAAGAATAACATCAAGTCTGAACTACATTAACAGAGTGATAAAATATATTAGACCATGCACTAGCCACTTGAACCAAAAGTCCGAACTGATGGAAAGGGCTAGGAGTTGCTCATTCACAACATGGTATCAGAGCCCCAGGTCTCGAGTTCAAATCCTGGCTTTCACATGGTTTTCGCAATTAAGCCTAAAAATTGCTGTTGCCCCCTCTTTAGCCACCGCTGATGCCCTATTTCGGTGTGCTCTTCTTCTTTCACGTGTTGACTCTCTCTTCTCCCGTCACACGCGAGTGGGGGTGTTGTGAAGTGTATAAGTAGATTGCCTAGCCCTTTCCATCAGTTCGAACTTTTGGTTCAAGTGGCTAGTGCATGAATCTTAACAGTTCAGACCAGTACAAAATATAGGGAGTTAAACTAACACTATGCAGAAATTGGCCCTTCTCTTGCATCTATCCCTCTAGCAAAGGGATCAGCCACTGACAAGTCATGTACCAACCAGCTAAGAACACCGTCCGAGCTGAACTTATCTAAGGATGGTAAATATCCAAACTGAAAATCAACATCTCTATAAGCGGTGTTCTTCAGGTCTAGCTGCTTGAACTGGGTATCCCACCAGATCTCCTTGTGATGATATCTTACACCAAAATTCATTACTTTGAGCATTCTAGTGTTCTGTATAAAGAACCTGGAGACAATAACATCATTTCTCCTTCCTCGGTAGTCAGAAATCGAAATTTCTTTGAGGTGGAGATCAAGGCATTCAATGGGACAGGCTGGCTCATTATGCAGCACATGAACCTTATTGCCGGTTCTATAAAACTGCAAAGAAGTCAAATTAAGTAGTCAGTACAATAACAAAGTACTTCATAGCTATCAACTAATGAATATCTCAGGTGAGTTGAATCATGTGTTAATTGAGGACCGTGGAACAACATAATCCCCTGACACGTTCCAATTTGATAGATGCACTTTTTTACATCTGTTATTGTCATTGTAAAGTTGGGGAAAGGTTACCAACATGGGAAACTCCAATCCGCAACTAGTTGCGGGTGCACCCCATTTTTCTTTTGACACTTCCAAGTTTCCAAAAAAAATGTAAACTAAAAGTCTGGACATACATTGTGTTCTATCATGTGCTTCTGTGAAGTTTCATCCAAAAATATGATAATATGTGATCTACACAAAAAAAGAACAAATGATGTGTAAATAGTAAGTCACACTATTTACATATGTCTTCTCTTTTTTACACAGATCACATATTATCATGTGTTTATATGAAACTTCACAGATGCACAAGATACAACACATTGTATGACAAGAAGTTTAGTTTTGAACCAACATAATATAACTCCATTGTGGATGTTCTTCTAGTACAATTGTTCAACTGATCTAGGCTAATAAGTAATAACAGGTTAACTCCATGTAACTCTACAGTTTTTGCTCATAGTGGTAAACAGTTAACAACAACGAATTTACCTGGATATATAGCTTCTCCGTGCAGGGAAAGCATCTAAGAAATGCAAGTAGTTGATCCAGACGAGGGCCGTCAGATTTTAGAACCAAGTTCTTCACTGTGCACAGAGAATTTTCCAAGCTTATGGGCATCATCCTCTACAGGACAATGGTACATATGTCAAAAAAAATAACAAAAATGTGAGTTAATTCAACAAGAAGAAGGCTGTTCTACCAAAAAGTTTATGCGTCCAATAACAAGTTGGCAGCCAGGGTACGACGCAAAGCCCAACACCATCAACTTTGGTGCGTTGGCGACCTGGATTAGTAGTGGAACATCATCAACGCATATGACCAATCTCTCGAGGCAAGATGCATCCATAATTTGCACCGTGTCTAACTGAATAAGTTCGGTGGTGTTGCGTTTCCAATAGCTAGCCACACTAATTGTACGAAGATTTGGCATTTGAATGTTGAGTTGGGTGAACCCGTGGACCCCCTCAAGGTGAAGTGCCTCGAGCACAATACAGCGGGTGAACAGGCGGTCGATGTTCGTCGCCTTACAGATGTAGACGTCATAGAGCAAGAGCCTTTTGAGTTGGGGGAAAAGAAGCATGGAGTTGGCATGAATCTCGGGCAAATAGCAAGTAGAAATGCTGACAATGCGCAGCGTGGGCGCGCAGCGGAACGCGGACAGCGGGAAGGAGCGCATCACAGTTCCAGCATCGAATCTGAGGTTCTCGACGCAAGATAGGGTGCTGGACCGGAACCAGCTGTCGAGCGTGGTGTCGACCTTGCAAGTGGTTCTGAAGGGGTCGATTGACACGCTTCTGGCGGGGCCAGGGTGAGCGGCGAGGATACTGGAGACCGCGGCGATGCGTTTGTGGTTTTGCTTGGCGAGTTCGTCGTCGATCTCGAGGTTAAGTGGGACGGAGTGCCAGAGGTGGCGCCACCGTTTGGAGACCAAGGTTGTGCTTACAGCGGATACAGTGGGCAGGTGGGAGATGATGATGTGGAGAATCTGGTCCGGTAGGCGGCTGATGAGGTCGTTGTCGCCGACGAGGAGGTTAAGTGGGACGGAGCGCCAGAGGTGGCGCCACCGTTTGGAGAGCAATGTTGTCCTTACAGCGGATATCATGGGCAGGAGGGAGATGATGATGTGCAGCATCTCGTCGGGGAGGCGGCTGATGAGGTCGAGGCTCGACGGAGGCTCTTCCCGATCTGGCTCGACCCGCCTTCGGGAGTTGAGCGGCTCCGCCTCCATCTGACACGGCGGCGACACACGCAACGCCGCAGTCGTCTGCTGGACAGGGGAATAGGCGCAGCGGCGGTGGTGAGGACAGAAAGGTACTCGGCGGTGGATTTAGGTGGATGGCGGATGCAAGTGCGCTGGGGGTTTTTGGAGGAGACGGCAAGCGCTATGCATGGAACTATTGCGGCGGGCGGCCAGCCGGGGTGCCTGAGGAGAGAAAGGTAGTATACTATGCGGTGCGGCGTTTGCGTCTCCCTTCCCCACGCGTGCAGCCTTCACATTTCACAAGACGTGCGAGTTTTTCAACAGAGATTATCAAGTGGAGAGACTTTCCCAATGCAATTGTCTCTCCACTTGATAATCACTCTTGAAAACACCGAGAAGATGGCGGTGAAGAAGACGGAGAGGCAAGGAAAAAAACAATATGAATTGAAATCAAATATAATACGGGCGTTCCTTCTCTCTCTGGTCTCTGCTGCACTTACTGCACCTGTGGTGCAGGCGTGTGACCCGAGAAGAAGCTAATGTACTGTATAGCCGTCCCTTGCACGCCGTGTAGCTGTATTTTGTCTCGTCAAATCAGCTCGGGACAGTTTCAGCAGAGAAAACATCATTTTTTCTTGCCATCATCATAATAGGCGAACATTACCACGGGCACACGGTAGTGCACATCCAACTTGTACTACTCAATCCTCCATATGCTGCACAAACCACCACTTTAACTTTTTCTTCGCAGTTTTCATGATTTTTAGCAGTTTCCACCATGTGGTGGTCTAATCTGTTGCAATTTTTACCACTTGGTCATCTGATCAGTTATTTTGTCATGTCGATGGCAAAATCAACAAGTGGATGCCAACTTTTTTGAAGGGCTACTCTCTAAAACACAGTTTGCATTATGGCATGTTTGGTATTTTCCCTAGGTAGTACTACATCCTAAAAAAAATTGACTACATGCTTTTATTTGCCTATTTTAAGCACCTTTTACCATGATTTCAAATTTAGGTCAAACTCACGGGGGCCATAGGATGCACGGCATTTATTTGGCAATTGTTTCAGTATGGCCAACTAGTTAGGCCTCCTTTGGTTCATAGGAAATGGAAAGTATAGGAAAAGGAAAATCATAGAATTGCGATGTCATGTCTACTTCAATCCTATGGGAATCGTGCTCCTTTGATTCATATGATTGTCATAGGAATTATGTTGGATTCGGTTCTTATGGGAAAAATTCCTATACAAGTCATTTGATTCATAGGAACTATTCATATAGGAATCTTGTAGTGCAAATCTTATAGGAAAAAAACCATTAGCTAATACCTCATGGAAAAGTTCCTTTGCCACAATCAAAGACACATCATGTTCCTATAGGATTCAACTTGGCATAACATTCCAATCATGCACCTTTCATATTCCTACGCCCTCCATATTCCTTTGAATAAAAGGAGCCCGAAGTTTATTTGATTGTAGCAAAGGAATTTTCCATGTATCGACAGTTTGACATGGTATTTTAATAACCAATCAAGAAGGCATGCAAACGTACTTAAAAACACACATGGTGCCAAAATCGGTGAAAGGGAATATTCTCAAGAACATAGGTAGGTCATGTTTGGCATTGTTCCTAGGTATTTCATCACAAATGATGAATCCATGATAAATTACTAACATTCGGAAGTTTGCCATGGTTCTAGCATTAACCAACTCACCTCTCACTTCGGAAGAGAGCCATGCGAACTCCAAGATGGATTCTGTCAAAAAAAAAACTCCAACATGCATGGTGCCAAAATCTGGTAAGTTCTTCTAAAAAATATTTTGGTGTGCCATGTTTGGTATTTTGATATATATGTAGATTACTTACATCACAAACAACTACTCAATGCTTTCGTTTGCCATATGGGTGTTACGTACTTGGATGCAACGCATATGTTTGGTCATTTTTTGGGGGGTACCACACATTTAGTGCACATCACGTATATATAGTTTCCCCTTTTTTAATTGTACTTCGTGTACTTCGCGTTGAAATTTCAAATTATATGGAAATGAGCCCAGAACTAATTTAATATATGGTCACAAACCGAAATAATTCGTGAAATTTTGAAATGTCCATCCTACCATATCAACCACATGAAAAATTGCATTGGCGGCAATCTGCCACTACAAATTTTAACCATTTCACGCAAAACACTCATGTAGTAATTTGTTCCCTTCTAGCACTTCATAAATCTCCCCGGTCTTGTTTGAAAAGGAGCCCCCGTCCGAAGAGTCCCTGTTTATAACTAAAACTAATTATTTCAGTACCGCATAAATTGCAATTACCATTAGATAAACAAGACTAAGATAGAGCATGTACCACCTGTCAATTACCGGTTCGCAATCTCCATATGCTCGCAATGATCGGTTCCACATTATACTTGGTCGAATTCAATTAAACATACAAGTACATCATGCCGAAGTTTTGTTCTAGGACATGGACACGTTCAAACTAATCACGGTAATAGATGATACAACATCGCACACATAAATAGACGACATGTCTAAAATCATACATTTTTTGAACACAGAAATGTCCCGAAGGACCTCGCGACACTGCTTTTATATTATGATGACGGTGGGATTACAGACTGCAATTAAGCTAGGAGGACCCTCCAAGTAAAAGGAAACTACAGACAAGACATCCAAAAGTACAAAAAGAACTCTAGTTCTAGAAAAGGAAACTCCATCCGGTCCTTCTCCACCGAGCTCAGATTAGCCTCAAAGCGCGATCATCTTCTCCATCGAGACCGGCAAGATCAACCACCTACCGTCTCGTTGGCGCATGCGGGCACGTCACCTCATGTTGAAAGTATTCGAGCAAGTCGCCGCTCATGTCGCAACCATCGTTGCTGCAATCCACCTTCAACAAGGAGGCAAATCTACTTAAATCCTCATCCTCTTCGTAGATGCCGTCGCAGTTCGGGCACACGAGACTGGGTAGGTTTCTTAAGCAGCTTCCGCATGCAATGTGATGTCCCTCCCCCATGCGAATGCACTGCTTAATACAAGGAAATTTACATGACTGTTGGCCCAAAGAAAAATATAGTTGGGTGGAACCTAGTGAAGAAAGTACTAACCCGTTATAGTGGACGTCGTGCGATTTGAGAGCACAAACCGCAGATGAACGTTCTTCTCACCACATTCTTTTCCATAACACATTCACGGGAAAAGTACATGCTTTCAGATGGAGGACTTTCACCTTGGAAGACGCCCTGGCATCCCGGGCACGCGCCACCGGGCAGGTTCCTAGCGCAGCTGTCGCATGCAACCTTCTTGCACGAACAGCACTGCTTAATACAAGGAAATTAACACGACTGTTAGCCCAAATTAAAATACATCTTGATGAACCTAGTGAAGAAAGTACTAACCCGCCAAAATGGAGGTTGTGCGGATTGAGAGCACAAACCGTAGGTGAGCAGTCTTCTCAAATTAGCATCGTCGACAAAAGCTCGATCTAAAGCTACCAGGGGGGACCTCCATGCCCAACGATTCTAAATGGGAATATGAATTTAGAGGATGTGAAGGAGATAGGGATAGAGGGTCGTAGTCTTCGACTTGTATAGTATATATATGGGAGGGAATTGCAGATTCCACCAAGGAACGAGATCCAGTAACTTCACTGGCGACTTGTACGTGAGTCATTCGATCAAGATCCAACGCACATGGTTGATCCAAATTTTAAACTTAAAATTAAACTCAATTTTCAAATGAAGTAAAACTTTACCAGAATACTTAAGAAAGATATATATCTTACTGTAATGTTTTCGATTTTTTTCGAGCAACTTAAAATGTGACTACAAATTCTGGATCAACTGTGTCCGTTGGATCTTGATCCGATGGCTCATGTACGTAAAGTTGCATTTTGGAGTAAGTAAAGTCACTGGCCTCAAGTTCCACCACCTCATACTTCGTATGTTGCACAAAAACACCATTTGGAAGGATATTTTGCGGTTTCCACCATGTACTGCTCCAATCTGTTGTGATTTCACCACTTAATCTTCTAATCAACCAATTATACTGGTAAATATTCTCTTACTTTGCATCTCAAACATTTCCCTGACTTTGAGTCCCTGCGCGCTAGTACACTCAATAAAGACAGAGAGAGAGGAGAGACGCTGAGGAGGACTTTGAGTTCTAGTACCTCACCTGGCCGGAATAAGTACGCTGGCAGCCTGACCTGCCCTAAGTACGTCCGGTCAAATCGATGCCTTGCCTTGCACGCCGTCTGCGCGCATCCATGTCTTCCCGATGAAATTGTCAGTCCAAAAAAATCGGAAATTTAATTCGGCTATTGGGCGGATATGCTACCTCGACCCAAAAAAACATATTTTTAATTTTCAAAAAATTCTAACAAAAAAATCCGCATGTACTTCTCGATAATCTATGTGTGTTCGTGTAGTTTCGTGAAAAGCCGATATTTTTTGTGGTTGATGTAAACAGCTTTATTTTTAGCAATAAATTTTATCTTTTTTACATAGCCCAAACGACAATTTAGTTTTTTATGGAAAGACTTTATGCGCTCTTAGCATGTGAAGATGAAAAGATTAATTTTTTGTTTGGATTTTTTTTACATTTCAAAATATATAGATGTTGCAGTTCAAACTAAAGGGAGCATACGCAAACCAGGAGCCAAAACATCCTCCCCAAAAAAATATGATTTGTTTTCTATTTGCGACGCTTCCGCGATGCCTATCACATGTCTGTATAGCCGCAGCTAGCACCATCGAGCACGCCCCAATGCTCTGTGTGTTGTCTTGTCAATTCAATGGTCAAGGTAATCTGACCAAAAGATACGTCTTGGAGTACGCGTGCGCCTTATTCCTTGAAATGGAGGTAGTACTTTATATTTGGCCCAAATGCGAAAAGTGTTACTCCTCCTATTCTAGTATACCATACTACGTATTACTCAAAACAAGTTCGAAGTTATGTCAAGTATGACTAGTGCAAATAAACCCTCTGGCATTAAGAGTATGAGAAGTTCGGATCATGATGAACAAGTTAATCTTCAAAACGTACAGCTATGTCAAGTATGACTAGTGCAAATAAACCCTCTGGCATTAAGAGAAACATCAAATAGTACAAAACACCTGAAAAAAAACGAAATTACAACAAAATCCTTGAGATGCCCTTCGTCTTCAACCTCCAGACCATGTCGACGACACCATGGCCGACACTAATCCAACCCAGGAAGCCAGAATCCTAGGATAAGCAAGCTCGGAAGGTAGGTGGCCACGGAAGCTCTAGCACGTACCAATTCAGCACGCGCGAGGGCCCGCCCAGCATCTCAATCGGCACGGTGTGAAGCCAGTCCTCGTCTCGAGCTCTCTCGAAGCGTGAGAGCTCGCCGGATTCTCTGTCGAGAGCAAGAATGAAGTTTCCGAGCCCACCGAACACGTACCACTGGAAGAAACGGGCGTTGCACCCCACAAAGAGGATATCCGACCGGCCTGTGTGCGTGGCGTGGAGAGGCACGATGGCGCCGGAGGAGGTCCAAGCGTGGCCACCAGGGCCAGGCGAGAACACGCAGGTCTTGCAGATGCCGTCATGATAGATCAGGCACGTCACCCTGTAATTTGACAGACTGATGCGCGCCGCAGCGTCCTCGCCATGGAGGGCGGCGCCCAGGAACAAGCTTACGAATGTTGTGTGCGAAACAGCAGGGGGTGGAGGGACCGTCACGTACTGACCTGCCAGGGGATCGCAGACGACGAGACGTGAAGGCTGCTCGAAAGGCTTTCCGTGTTCGGTGTGGTCGAAGTCCGCAAGGAGTAGGAGGCCGCCCCGAGAGTCGGCGAGCTCCAAACTGAGGTCGCCGTTTGGCGCCCGTGGGAGGAAGTCGAGCGCGAGATTATTTGCGGCGACCCCGGCCCAACATGACGAGGAAGAGGGAACGAAGTGGGGCAGCAAGCCAGACGGCCGATAGTGACAATGGGAGAAGCTGATGTGGTAGTGGCCGGCGACTATGGAGGATGGCGCGCCGTGGCGAGCGGAGAGGACACGGAAGTCCTCCGCCGCGATGACCTTGCGCCAGCTCCTGCAGGCGAACGCGGCGCGGACGAGATCCAGAGGCGAGGTGAGGCGCAGGAACACCAGCCCGAGAAGTTCATCCGGGATGGCGTCACCCTTGTCCTCCTGCCCGGACTTCCTCTGAGCATTCTTCCAGCGGGGGCGGCTGTGCCCCATCTCCGGCTGGACCTAGCTCGCGTACGGGGGCGAGGTGTGCTGTAGGGAGGAAGCTAGGGAAGTAGCGAGGCGGCCGGCTTGGTAGAGACTAGAGGAGTTAAGGAGGAGACTTATGTACTGAAAAAGTTCCGTGGAATCAAATTCCTATATTGGTTAATTACATGCAAGGATGAGCAGAGTAGTTGGTTGTGTAATTGAAACGAGATTACGAGCTTGATCCCCACACACGAACCACATCGTAAAGCTTCATGAAAGAAAAATAGGAAAACAACAAAATTGTGTGGCACAACAGTTGCTTTCTCCAAGTTCCTATAGAGGGAGTACTATGTACATATTCAAACTAGACAAATCATGTATCTACCCCCTAACCCCTAAAACTCAGTCTTATGAAATCTAGCATAAAGAGATCGAAGTCGTTTTGGGTTTCAAACATGGAAATTTCAAGAACATCCCAAAAGCTTCATTTTAGAGTGACTAAGAAGGATCCATGCTTACCTTTTCATTTTCATGTTTTAAACTTGTTTAAATCATGGTCAAACCTAGGATTTGACCAAGATTCAAATGGGCCTAAAAAATCAGAAAAAATCAAAAGAATGAACAACCAAAGCACATATATAGCATTCTTATGTCATATATATAGTAAGCATTCAAGTTGATAAACAAGGTCTAGACATATATATTCAAACCAGAAAAATCATGTATATATCTACCCCTAAAACCCTAAACTCTGTCTTATGAAGTCAATCATGAAGAGAAGTGGTTTTGGGTTTCAAACATGGAAATTTCAAGAACCTCCCAAAAGCTTCATTTTAGAGTGACTAAGAAGGATCCAGGCTTATCTTTTCATTTCATGTTTTAAACTTGTTTAAATCCTGGTCAAACCTAGGATTTGATGAAGATACAAATGGGTGGGCACGTACAATATTCAAAAAAATCAGAAAAATGAAAAACCAAATCACATTGTCTTCTTATGTCATATCGTAAGCATTCAAGTTGATAAATTAACAAGGTCTAGATATATCCAAACCAGACAAATCATGTATCTACCCCCTGTCGATCTTATGAAGTCTAGCATGAAGGGAAGTCGTTTTCGGTTTCAAACATGGTAATTTCAAGAACATCCCAAAAGCTTCCATTTTAGAGTGACTAAGAAGGATACAGACTTCCTTTTTATTTTCATGTTTTAAACTTGTTTAAATCTTGGTCAAACCAAGGATTTGACCAAGATTCAAATGGGCCTAAAAATTTAGAAAAAAATCAAAAGAGAATGAAAAACCAAAGCACATAGCATTCTTATGTCATATGTATAGTAAGCATTCAAGTTGATAAACAAGGGCTAGACATATTCAAACCAGAAAAATCATGTATATATCTACCCCTAAAACCCTAAACTTTGTCTTATGAAGTCAAGCATGAAGAGAAGTGGTTTTGGGTTTCAAACCTGGAAATTTAAAAAAAAAACCAAAAGCTTCATTTTAGGGAGACTAAGAAGGATCCATGCTTACCATTTTATTTTCACGTCTTAAACTTGTTTAAATCTTGGTCAAACCTAGGATTTGACCAAGATACAAATTGGCAGAAAAGTTTAAAAAATCAAAAAAATTAAAAACCAAAGTACATAGTCTTCTTATGGCATATAGTAAGCATTCAAGTTGTTAAACAAGGTCTAGACATATTTAAACCAAACAAATCATGTATCTATACCCCTAATAACCCCTAATTAAACTCTATATATCTTATGAAGTCAAGCATGAAGAGACGTGGTTTTTGGTTTCAAACATGGAAATTTCAAAAACCTCCCAAAATCTTCATTTTAATTAGAGTGACTAAGAAGGATACATGCTTCCCTTCTCATTTTCATGTTTTAAACTTGTTTAAATCTTGGTCAAACCTAGGATTCGACCAAGATTCAAATGGGCATAAAAATTCAGAAAAAATCAAAAGAATGAAAAACCAAAGCACATAGCATTCTTATGTCATATATAGTAAGCTAGCATTCAAGTTGATAAACAAGGTCTAGACATATATATTCAAACCAGAAAAATCATGTATATATCTACCCCTAAAACCCTAATTAAACTCAGTCAATCATGAAGAGAAGTGGTTTTGGGTTTCAAACATGGAAATTTCAAGAACCTCCCAAAACCTTCATTTTAGAGTGACTAAGAAGGATCCGGGCTTACTTATTCGTTTTCACGTGTTAAACTTGTCTAAATCTTGGTCAAACCTAGGATTTGACCAAGATATGATTCAAATGCGCAGAAAAATAAAAAAATCAGAAAAATGAAAAACCAAAGTACATAGTCTTCTTATGTCATATAGTAAGCATATTCAAGTTGATAAACAAGGTTTGGACATATTCAAACCATACAAATCATGTATCTATATATACCCCCTAACCCTAAACTTTGTCTAATTATGAAGTCAAGCATGAAGAGACGTGGTTTTGGGTTTCAAACATGGAAATTTCAAAAACCTCCCAAAAACTTCATTTTAGAGTGACTGAGAAGGTTACATGCTTCCCTTTTCATTTTCATGTTTTAAACTTGTTTAAATCTTGGTCAAACCTAGGATTCGACCAAGATTCAAATGGGCATAAAAATTCAGAAAAAAATCAAAAGAATGAAAAACCAAAGCACATAGCATTCTTATATATGTCATATGTATAGTAAGCATTCAAGTTGATAAACCAGGTCTAGACATATTCAAACCAGAAAAATCATGTATATACCTACCCCTAAAACCCTAAACTCTTTCTTATGAAGTCAATCATGAAGAGAAGTGGTTTTGGGTTTCAAACATGGAAATTTCAAGAACCTCCCAAAAGATTTAATTTAGAGTGACTAATAAGGATCCATGCTTACCTTTTCATTTTCACAATTTAAACTTGTTTAAATCTTTGTCAAACCTATGATTTGACCAAGATTCAAATTGGCAGAAAATTTTAAAAAATCAAAAAAAATAAAAACCAAAGTAATAGTCTTCTTATGGCATATAGTAAGCATTCAAGTTGTTAAACAAGGTCTAGACATATTCAAACCAAACAAATCATGTATCTATACCCCTAACCCCTAATTAAACTCTATATATCTTATGAAGTCAAGCATGAAGAGACGTGGTTTTTGGTTTCAAACATGGAAATTTCAAAAACCTCCCAAAATCTTCATTTTAATTAGAGTGACTAAGAAGGATACATGCTTCCCTTCTCATTTTCATGTTTTAAACTTGTTTAAATCTTGGTCAAACCTAGGATTCGACCAAGATTCAAATGGGCATAAAAATTCAGAAAAAAATCAAAAGAATGAAAAACCAAAGCACATAGCATTCTTATGTCATATATAGTAAGCTAGCATTCAAGTTGATAAACAAGGTCTAGACATATATATTCAAACCAGAAAAATCATGTATATATCTACCCCTAACCCTAAACTATGTCTTATGAAGTCAAGCATGAAGAGAAGTGGTTTTTGGTTTCAAACATGGAAATTTCAAAAAAAAAAACTTCATTTTCGGGAGACTAAGAAGGATCCATGCTTACCATTTTATTTTCATGTTTTAAACTTGTTTAAATCTTGGTCAAACCTAGGATTTGACCAAGATTCAAATGGGCAGAAAATTAAAAAAAGTGTGTTTGCCCGTCGAGTGAAACTCGGAGGAAGAGGGATCACTCGGAAGGAGAGAAGAAGGGAGAGAATTATGGTGTCTCCCCTTTTTCGGGTGATGATGTTGACTTTTGTGCAGGGTTTGTCAGTGAGCAGGAGGTGCGCGCGAGCGAGCGAGCGAGTCGAGCCGAGAATGAGAGAGATTTGTTTTTTTTGTGAGAGGGACAACCGAAGGATCCAGAAGGACCCACAGACTTCCAATACGCATCTGATGCGTCTTCTCTTGACAAAGAAGATGGCTGGGAGTTTGCGTACCTATTGCACGTGACTTGTGCTCACTGAAGTGTGGGACCTCACGCGTGGGCACCACACGTAAGTGACAGACCTGTTGGTGTAAAAACTCGGTTGATTATTATAGTGCATTAGAACAAAGTTTCCTATGGATTCAAGGGTAGGAAATCCAAGTTAACTCATTTACATGACATTATTTTTCTTATGTCATATAGTAAGCATTAAAGTTGATAAACAATGTCTAGACACATTCAAACCAGACAAATCATGTATCTATACCCCTAACCCCTAAACTCTGTCTTATGAAGTCAAGCATGTGAAGAGATGTGGTTTTGGGTTTCAAACATGTAAATTTCAAAAACCTCCCAAAAGCTTCATTTTAGAGTGCCTAAGAAGGATACATGCTTCCCTTTTCATTTTCATGTTTTATAAAACTTGTTTTAATTATCTTGGTCAAACCTAGGATTTGACGAAGATACAAATGGGTGGGCAAAAAATTAAAAAAATCAGAAAAATGGAAAACCAAATCACATAGTCTTCTTATGTCATATCGTAAGCAATCAAGTTGATAAACAAGGTCTAGATATATCCAAACCAGACAAATCGTGTATCTACCCCCTTTCGATCTTATGAAGTCTAGCATGAAGGGAAGTCGTTTTGGGTTTCAAACATTGAAATTTCAAGAACATCCCAAAAGCTTCATTTTAGAGTGACTAAGAAGGATACAGACTTCCCTTTTCATTTTCATGTTTTAAACTTGTTTAAATCTTGGTCAAACCAAGGATTTGACCAAGATTCAAATGGCCCTAAAAATTCAGAAAAAAATCAAAAGAATGAAAAACCAAAGCACATAGCATTCTTATATATGTCATATGTATAGTAAGCATTCAAGTTGATAAACCAGGTCTAGACATATTCAAACCAGAAAAATCATGTATATACCTACCCCTAAAACCCTAAACTCTTTCTTATGAAGTCAATCATGAAGAGAAGTGGTTTTGGGTTTCAAACATGGAAATTTCAAGAACCTCCCAAAAGATTTAATTTAGAGTGACTAATAAGGATCCATGCTTACCTTTTCATTTTCACAATTTAAACTTGTTTAAATCTTTGTCAAACCTATGATTTGACCAAGATTCAAATTGGCAGAAAATTTTAAAAAATCAAAAAAATTAAAAACCAAAGTAATAGTCTTCTTATGGCATATAGTAAGCATTCAAGTTGTTAAACAAGGTCTAGACATATTCAAACCAAACAAATCATGTATCTATACCCCTAACCCCTAATTAAACTCTATATATCTTATGAAGTCAAGCATGAAGAGACGTGGTTTTTGGTTTCAAACATGGAAATTTCAAAAACCTCCCAAAATCTTCATTTTAATTAGAGTGACTAAGAAGGATACATGCTTCCCTTCTCATTTTCATGTTTTAAACTTGTTTAAATCTTGGTCAAACCTAGGATTCGACCAAGATTCAAATGGGCATAAAAATTCAAAAAAATCAAAAGAATGAAAAACCAAAGCACATAGCATTCTTATGTCATATATAGTAAGCTAGCATTCAAGTTGATAAACAAGGTCTAGACATATTCAAACCAGAAAAATCATGTATATATCTACCCCTAACCCTAAACTATGTCTTATGAAGTCAAGCATGAAGAGAAGTGGTTTTTGGTTTCAAACATGGAAATTTCAAAAAAAAAACTTCATTTTCGGGAGACTAAGAAGGATCCATGCTTACCATTTTATTTTCATGTTTTAAACTTGTTTAAATCTTGGTCAAACCTAGGATTTGACCAAGATTCAAATGGGCAGAAAATTAAAAAAAGTGTGTTTGCCCGTCGAGTGAAACTCGGAGGAAGAGGGATCACTCGGAAGGAGAGAAGAAGGGAGAGAATTATGGTGTCTCCCCTTTTTCGGGTGATGATGTTGACTTTTGTGCAGGGTTTGTCAGTGAGCAGGAGGTGCGAGCGAGCGAGCGAGCGAGGCCGAGAATGAGAGAGATTTGTTTTTTTTTGTGAGAGGGACAACCGAAGGATCCAGAAGGACCCACAGACTTCCAATACGCATCCTGATGCGTCTTCTCTTGACAAAGAAGATGGCTGGGAGTTTGCGTACCTATTGCACGTGACTTGTGCTCACTGAAGTGTGGGACCTCACGCGTGGGCACCACACGTAAGTGACAGACCTGTTGGTGTAAAAACTCGGTTGATTATTATAGTGCATTAGAACAAAGTTTCCTATGGATTCAAGGGTAGGAAATCCAAGTTAACTCATTTACATGACATTATTTTTCTTATGTCATATAGTAAGCATTAAAGTTGATAAACAATGTCTAGACACATTCAAACCAGACAAATCATGTATCTATACCCCTAACCCCTAAACTCTGTCTTATGAAGTCAAGCATGTGAAGAGATGTGGTTTTGGGTTTCAAACATGTAAATTTCAAAAACCTCCCAAAAGCTTCATTTTAGAGTGCCTAAGAAGGATACATGCTTCCCTTTTCATTTTCATGTTTTATAAAACTTGTTTTAATTATCTTGGTCAAACCTAGGATTTGACGAAGATACAAATGGGTGGGCAAAAAATTAAAAAAATCAGAAAAATGGAAAACCAAATCACATAGTCTTCTTATGTCATATCGTAAGCAATCAAGTTGATAAACAAGGTCTAGATATATCCAAACCAGACAAATCGTGTATCTACCCCCTTTCGATCTTATGAAGTCTAGCATGAAGGGAAGTCGTTTTGGGTTTCAAACATTGAAATTTCAAGAACATCCCAAAAGCTTCATTTTAGAGTGACTAAGAAGGATACAGACTTCCCTTTTCATTTTCATGTTTTAAACTTGTTTAAATCTTGGTCAAACCAAGGATTTGACCAAGATTCAAATGGCCCTAAAAATTCAGAAAAAATCAAAAGAATGAAAAACCAAAGCACATAGCATTCTTATGTCATATGTATAGTAAGCATTCAAGTTGATAAACAAGGTCTAGACATATATATTCAAACCAGAAAAATCATGTATATATCTACCCCTAAAACCCTAATTAAACTCAGTCAATCATGAAGAGAAGTGGTTTTGGGTTTCAAACATGGAAATTTCAAGAACCTCCCAAAAGCTTCATTTTAGAGTGAATAAGAAGGATCCAGGCTTACTTATTCGTTTTCACGTGTTAAACTTGTCTAAATCTTGGTAAAACCTAGGATTTGACCAAGATATGATTCAAATGCGCAGAAAATTAAAAAAATCAGAAAAATGAAAAACCAAAGTACATAGTCTTCTTATGTCATATAGTAAGCATATTCAAGTTGATAAACAAAAGGTTTGGACATATTCAAACCATACAAATCATGTATCTATATATACCCCCTAACCCTAAACTTTGTCTTATGAAGTCAAGCATGAAGAGAAGTGGTTTTGGGTTTCAAACGTACATGGAAATTTCAAAAACCTCCCAAAAACTTCACTTTAGAGTGACTGAGAAGGTTACATGCTTCCCTTTTCATTTTCATGTTTTAAACTTGTTTAAATTAGCTTGGTCAAACCTAGGATTTCATGAAGATACAAATGGGTGGGCACAATGTTCAAAAAAATCAGAAAAATGAAAAACCAAATCACATAGTCTTCTTATGTCATATCGTAAGCAATCAAGTTGATAAACAAGGTCTAGATATATCCAAACCAGACAAATCATGTATCTACCCCCTTTCGATCTTATGAAGTCTAGCATGAAGGGAAGTCGTTTTGGGTTTCAAACATTGAAATTTCAAGAACATCCCAAAAGCTTCATTTTAGAGTGACTAAGAAGGATATAGACTTCCCTTTTCATTTTCATGTTTTAAACTTGTTTAAATCTTGGCCAAACCAATGATTTGACCAAGATTCAAATGGCCCTAAAAATTCAGAAAAAAAATCAAAAGAATGAAAAACCAAAGCACATAGCATTCTTAGATATGTCATATGTATAGTAAGCATTCAAGTTGATAAACAAGGTCTCTAGACATATATATTCAAACCAGAAAAATCATGTATATATCTACCCCTAAAACCCTATATAATTAAACTCAGTCAATCATGAAGAGAAGTGGTTTTGGGTTTCAAACATGGAAATTTCAAGAACCTCCCAAAAGCTTCATTTTAGAGTGACTAAGAAGGATCCAGGCTTACTTATTCGTTTTCACGTGTTAAACTTGTCTAAATCTTGGTCAAACCTAGGATTTGACCAAGATATGATTCAAATGTGCAGAAAATTAAAAAAATCAGAAAAATGAAAAACCAAAGTACATAGTCTTCTTATGTCATATAGTAAGCATATTCAAGTTGATAAACAAGGTTTGGACATATTCAAACCATACAAATCATGTATCTATACCCCCTAACCCTAAACTTTGTCTTATGAAGTCAAGCATGAAGAGAAGTGGTTTTGGGTTGCAAACATGGAAATTTCAAAAACCTCCCAAAAACTTCATTTTAGAGTGACTGAGAAGGTTACATGTTTCCCTTTTCGTTTTCATGTTTTAAACTTGTTTAAATTATCTTGGTAAAACCTAGGATTTCATGAAGATACAAATGGGTGGGCACAATATTCAAAAAAATCAGAAAATTGAAAAACCAAATCACATTGTCTTCTTATGTCATATGGTAAGCATTCAAGTTGATAAATTAACAAGGTCTAGATATATCCAAACCAGACAAATCATGTATCTACGTTACCCCCTGTCGATCTTATGAAGTCTAGCATGAAGGGAAGTCGTTTTCGGTTTCAAACATGGAAATTTCAAGAACATCCCAAAAGCTTCCATTTTAGAGTTACTAAAAGAAGGATATACAGACTTCCCTTTTTCATTTTCATGTTTTAAACTTGTTTAAATCCTTGTCAAACCAAAGATTTTGACCAAGATTCAAATGGGCATAAAAATTTAGAAAAAAAATCAAAAGAGAATGAAAAACCAAAGCACATAGCATTCTTATATATGTCATATGTATAGTAAGCATTCAAGTAGATAAACCAGGTCTAGACATATTCAAACCAGAAAAATCATGTATATATCTACCCCTAAAACCCTAAACTCTTTCTTATGAAGTCAATCATGAAGAGAAGTGGTTTTGGGTTTCAAACATGGAAATTTCAAGAACCTCCCAAAAGATTTAATTTAGAGTGACTAATAAGGATCCATGCTTACCTTTTCATTTTCACAATTTAAACTTGTTTAAATCTTTGTCAAACCTATGATTTGACCAAGATTCAAATTGGCAGAAAATTTTAAAAAATCAAAAAAATTAAAAACCAAAGTAATAGTCTTCTTATGGCATATAGTAAGCATTCAAGTTGTTAAACAAGGTCTAGACATATTCAAACCAAACAAATCATGTATCTATACCCCTAACCCCTAATTAAACTCTATATATCTTATGAAGTCAAGCATGAAGAGAAGTTTTTGGTTTCAAACATGGAAATTTCAAGAACCTCCCAAAAGATTTAATTTAGAGTGACTAATAAGGATCCATGCTTACCTTTTCATTTTCACAATTTAAACTTGTTTAAATCTTTGTCAAACCTATGATTTGACCAAGATTCAAATTGGCAGAAAATTTTAAAAAATCAAAAAAATTAAAAACCAAAGTAATAGTCTTCTTATGGCATATAGTAAGCATTCAAGTTGTTAAACAAGGTCTAGACATATTCAAACCAAACAAATCATGTATCTATACCCCTAACCCCTAATTAAACTCTATATATCTTATGAAGTCAAGCATGAAGAGACGTGGTTTTTGGTTTCAAACATGGAAATTTCAAAAACCTCCCAAAATCTTCATTTTAATTAGAGTGACTAAGAAGGATACATGCTTCCCTTCTCATTTTCATGTTTTAAACTTGTTTAAATCTTGGTCAAACCTAGGATTCGACCAAGATTCAAATGGGCATAAAAATTCAGAAAAAATCAAAAGAATGAAAAACCAAAGCACATAGCATTCTTATGTCATATATAGTAAGCTAGCATTCAAGTTGATAAACAAGGTCTAGACATATTCAAACCAGAAAAATCATGTATATATCTACCCCTAACCCTAAACTATGTCTTATGAAGTCAAGCATGAAGAGAAGTGGTTTTTGGTTTCAAACATGGAAATTTCAAAAAAAAACTTCATTTTCGGGAGACTAAGAAGGATCCATGCTTACCATTTTATTTTCATGTTTTAAACTTGTTTAAATCTTGGTCAAACCTAGGATTTGACCAAGATTCAAATGGGCAGAAAATTAAAAAAAGTGTGTTTGCCCGTCGAGTGAAACTCGGAGGAAGAGGGATCACTCGGAAGGAGAGAAGAAGGGAGAGAATTATGGTGTCTCCCCTTTTTCGGGTGATGATGTTGACTTTTGTGCAGGGTTTGTCAGTGAGCAGGAGGTGCGAGCGAGCGAGCGAGCGAGTCGAGCGAGGCCGAGAATGAGAGAGATTTGTTTTTTTGTGAGAGGGACAACCGAAGGATCCAGAAGGACCCACAGACTTCCAATACGCATCTGATGCGTCTTCTCTTGACAAAGAAGATGGCTGGGAGTTTGCGTACCTATTGCACGTGACTTGTGCTCACTGAAGTGTGGGACCTCACGCGTGGGCACCACACGTAAGTGACAGACCTGTTGGTGTAAAAACTCGGTTGATTATTATAGTGCATTAGAACAAAGTTTCCTATGGATTCAAGGGTAGGAAATCCAAGTTAACTCATTTACATGACATTATTTTTCTTATGTCATATAGTAAGCATTAAAGTTGATAAACAATGTCTAGACACATTCAAACCAGACAAATCATGTATCTATACCCCTAACCCCTAAACTCTGTCTTATGAAGTCAAGCATGTGAAGAGATGTGGTTTTGGGTTTCAAACATGTAAATTTCAAAAACCTCCCAAAAGCTTCATTTTAGAGTGCCTAAGAAGGATACATGCTTCCCTTTTCATTTTCATGTTTTATAAAACTTGTTTTAATTATCTTGGTCAAACCTAGGATTTGACGAAGATACAAATGGGTGGGCAAAAAATTAAAAAAATCAGAAAAATGGAAAACCAAATCACATAGTCTTCTTATGTCATATCGTAAGCAATCAAGTTGATAAACAAGGTCTAGATATATCCAAACCAGACAAATCGTGTATCTACCCCCTTTCGATCTTATGAAGTCTAGCATGAAGGGAAGTCGTTTTGGGTTTCAAACATTGAAATTTCAAGAACATCCCAAAAGCTTCATTTTAGAGTGACTAAGAAGGATACAGACTTCCCTTTTCATTTTCATGTTTTAAACTTGTTTAAATCTTGGTCAAACCAAGGATTTGACCAAGATTCAAATGGCCCTAAAAATTCAGAAAAAAATCAAAAGAATGAAAAACCAAAGCACATAGCATTCTTATGTCATATGTATAGTAAGCATTCAAGTTGATAAACAAGGTCTAGACATATATATTCAAACCAGAAAAATCATGTATATATCTACCCCTAAAACCCTAATTAAACTCAGTCAATCATGAAGAGAAGTGGTTTTGGGTTTCAAACATGGAAATTTCAAGAACCTCCCAAAAGCTTCATTTTAGAGTGACTAAGAAGGATCCAGGCTTACTTATTCGTTTTCACGTGTTAAACTTGTCTAAATCTTGGTCAAACCTAGGATTTGACCAAGATATGATTCAAATGCGCAGAAAATTAAAAAAAATCAGAAAAATGAAAAACCAAAGTACATAGTCTTCTTATGTCATATAGTAAGCATATTCAAGTTGATAAACAAAAGGTTTGGACATATTCAAACCATACAAATCATGTATCTATATATACCCCCTAACCCTAAACTTTGTCTTATGAAGTCAAGCATGAAGAGAAGTGGTTTTGGGTTTCAAACATGGAAATTTCAAAAACCTCCCAAAAACTTCATTTTAGAGTGACTGAGAAGGTTACATGCTTCCCTTTTCATTTTCATGTTTTAAACTTGTTTAAATTAGCTTGGTCAAACCTAGGATTTCATGAAGATACAAATGGGTGGGCACAATGTTCAAAAAAATCAGAAAAATGAAAAACCAAATCACATAGTCTTCTTATGTCATATCGTAAGCAATCAAGTTGATAAACAAGGTCTAGATATATCCAAACCAGACAAATCATGTATCTACCCCCTTTCGATCTTATGAAGTCTAGCATGAAGGGAAGTCGTTTTGGGTTTCAAACATTGAAATTTCAAGAACATCCCAAAAGCTTCATTTTAGAGTGACTAAGAAGGATACAGACTTCCCTTTTCATTTTCATGTTTTAAACTTGTTTAAATCTTGGTCAAACCAATGATTTGACCAAGATTCAAATGGCCCTAAAAATTCAGAAAAAAAAATCAAAAGAATGAAAAACCAAAGCACATAGCATTCTTAGATATGTCATATGTATAGTAAGCATTCAAGTTGATAAACAAGGTCTCTAGACATATATATTCAAACCAGAAAAATCATGTATATATCTACCCCTAAAACCCTATATAATTAAACTCAGTCAATCATGAAGAGAAGTGGTTTTGGGTTTCAAACATGGAAATTTCAAGAACCTCCCAAAAGCTTCATTTTAGAGTGACTAAGAAGGATCCAGGCTTACTTATTCATTTTCACGTGTTAAACTTGTCTAAATCTTGGTCAAACCTAGGATTTGACCAAGATATGATTCAAATGTGCAGAAAATTAAAAAAATCAGAAAAATGAAAAACCAAAGTACATAGTCTTCTTATGTCATATAGTAAGCATATTCAAGTTGATAAACAAGGTTTGGACATATTCAAACCATACAAATCATGTATCTACCCCCTAACCCTAAACTTTGTCTTATGAAGTCAAGCATGAAGAGAAGTGGTTTTGGGTTTCAAACATGGAAATTTCAAAAACCTCCCAAAAACTTCATTTTAGAGTGACTTAGAAGGTTACATGTTTCCCTTTTCGTTTTCATGTTTTAAACTTGTTTAAATTATCTTGGTAAAACCTAGGATTTCATGAAGATACAAATGGGTGGGCACAATATTCAAAAAAATCAGAAAATTGAAAAACCAAATCACATTGTCTTCTTATGTCATATATATGGTAAGCATTCAAGTTGATAAATTAACAAGGTCTAGATATATCCAAACCAGACAAATCATGTATCTACCCCCTGTCGATCTTATGAAGTCTAGCATGAAGGGAAGTCGTTTTCGGTTTCAAACATGGAAATTTCAAGAACATCCCAAAAGCTTCCATTTTAGAGTTACTAAAAGAAGGATATACAGACTTCCCTTTTTCATTTTCATGTTTTAAACTTGTTTAAATCCTTGTCAAACCAAAGATTTTGACCAAGATTCAAATGGGCATAAAAATTTAGAAAAAAAATCAAAAGAGAATGAAAAACCAAAGCACATAGCATTCTTATATATGTCATATGTATAGTAAGCATTCAACTGATAAACCAGGTCTAGACATATTCAAACCAGAAAAATCATGTATATATCTACCCCTAAAACCCTAAACTCTTTCTTATGAAGTCAATCATGAAGAGAAGTGGTTTTGGGTTTCAAACATGGAAATTTCAAGAACCTCCCAAAAGATTTAATTTAGAGTGTGACTAATAAGGATCCATGCTTACCTTTTCATTTTCACAATTTAAACTTGTTTAAATCTTTGTCAAACATATGATTTGACCAAGATTCAAATATATGGGCATAAAATTCAAAAAAAATCAGAAAAATGAAAAACAAAAGCATATAGTCTTCTTATGTCATATAGTAAGCATTCAAGTTGATAAATTAACAAGGTTTGGACATATTCAAACCATACAAATCATGTATCTACCCCTAACCCTAAACTCGGTCGATCTTATGAAGTGTAGCATGAAGAGAGGTCGTTTTGGGTTTCAAACATGGAAATTTCAAGAACATCCCAAAATGCTTCATTTTAGAGTGACTAAGAAGGATCCAGGCTTACTTATTCGTTTTCACGTGTTAAACTTGTCTAATCTTGGTCAAACCTAGGATTTGACCAAGATTCAAATGCGCAGAAAATTTAAAAAATCAGAAAAATGAAAACCAAAGTACATAGTCTTCTTATGTCATATAGTAAGCATATTCAAGTTGATAAACAAGGTTTGAACCTTGATCTGTAGTAGTGGGCAAAACCCTAGTTTAACCTATTTAATTATAGATTCGTAGGTTGATTTTTCTACATTTTTATTATTACTAACCTATTTAATTATAGATTCGTAGGTTGATTTTTCTATACCTTTTTATTATTACTATGCAGCACAAGTGTGTTTGCCCGTCGAGTGAAACTCGGAGGAAGAGGGATCACTCGGAGGAAGGAGAGAAGAAGGGAGAGAATTATGGTGTCTCCCCTTTTTCGGGTGATGATGTTGACTTTTGTGCAGGGTTTGTCAGTGAGCGAGGAGCGAGCGAGCGAGTCGAGCGAGGCCGAGAATGAGAGAGATTTGTTTTTTTTGAGAGGGACAACCGAAGGATCCAGAAGGACCCACAGACTTCCAATACGCATCCTGATGCGTCTTCTCTTGACAAAGAAGATGGCTGGGAGTTTGCGTACCTATTGCACGTGACTTGTGCTCACTGAAGTGTGGGACCTCACGCGTGGGCACCACACGTAAGTGACAGACCTGTTGGTGTAAAAACTCGGTTGATTATTATAGTGCATTAGAACAAAGTTTCCTATGGATTCAAGGGTAGGAAATCCAAGTTAACTCATTTACATGACATTATTTTTCTTATGTCATATAGTAAGCATTAAAGTTGATAAACAATGTCTAGACATATTCAAACCAGACAAATCATGTATCTATACCCCTAACCCCTAAACTCTGTCTTATGAAGTCAAGCATGTGAACAGATGTGGTTTTGGGTTTCAAACATGGAAATTTCAAAAAACTCCCAAAAGCTTCATTTTAGAGTGCCTAAGAAGGATACATGCTTCCCTTTTCATTTTCATGTTTTATAAAACTTGTTTTAATTATCTTGGTCAAACCTAGGATTTGACGAAGATACAAATGGGTGGGCACAATGTTCAAAAAAATCAGAAAAATGGAAAACCAAATCACATAGTCTTCTTATGTCATATCGTAAGCAATCAAGTTGATAAACAAGGTCTAGATATATCCAAACCAGACAAATCGTGTATCTACCCCCTTTCGATCTTATGAAGTCTAGCATGAAGGGAAGTCGTTTTGGGTTTCAAACATTGAAATTTCAAGAACATCCCAAAATTAAGCTTCATTTTAGAGTGACTAAGAAGGATACAGACTTCCCTTTTCATTTTCATGTTTTAAACTTGTTTAAATCTTGGTCAAACCAAGGATTTGACCAAGATTCAAATGGCCCTAAAAATTCAGAAAAAAATCAAAAGAATGAAAAACCAAAGCACATAGCATTCTTAGATATGTCATATGTATAGTAAGCATTCAAGTTGATAAACAAGGTCTCTAGACATATATATTCAAACCAGAAAAATCATGTATATATCTACCCCTAAAACCCTATATAATTAAACTCAGTCAATCATGAAGAGAAGTGGTTTTGGGTTTCAAACATGGAAATTTCAAGAACCTCCCAAAAGCTTCATTTTAGAGTGACTAAGAAGGATCCAGGCTTACTTATTCGTTTTCACGTGTTAAACTTGTCTAAATCTTGGTCAAACCTAGGATTTGACCAAGATATGATTCAAATGCGCAGAAAATTAAAAAAATCAGAAAAATGAAAAACCAAAGTACATAGTCTTCTTATGTCATATAGTAAGCATATTCAAGTTGATAAACAAAAGGTTTGGACATATTCAAACCATACAAATCATGTATCTATATATACCCCCTAACCCTAAACTTTGTCTTATGAAGTCAAGCATGAAGAGAAGTGGTTTTGGGTTTCAAACATGGAAATTTCAAAAACCTCCCAAAAACTTCATTTTAGAGTGACTGAGAAGGTTACATGCTTCCCTTTTCATTTTCATGTTTTAAACTTGTTTAAATTAGCTTGGTCAAACCTAGGATTTCATGAAGATACAAATGGGTGGGCACAATGTTCAAAAAAATCAGAAAAACGAAAAACCAAATCACATAGTCTTCTTATGTCATATCGTAAGCAATCAAGTTGATAAACAAGGTCTAGATATATCCAAACCAGACAAATCATGTATCTAGCCCCTTTCGATCTTATGAAGTCTAGCATGAAGGGAAGTCGTTTTGGGTTTCAAACATTGAAATTTCAAGAACATCCCAAAAGCTTCATTTTAGAGTGACTAAGAAGGATACAGACTTCCCTTTTCATTTTCATGTTTTAAACTTGTTTAAATCTTGGTCAAACCAATGATTTGACCAAGATTCAAATGGCCCTAAAAATTCAGAAAAAAATCAAAAGAATGAAAAACCAAAGCACATAGCATTCTTAGATATGTCATATGTATAGTAAGCATTCAAGTTGATAAACAAGGTCTAGACATATATATTCAAACCAGAAAAATCATGTATATATCTACCCCTAAAATCCTATATAATTAAACTCAGTCAATCATGAAGAGAAGTGGTTTTGGGTTTCAAACATGGAAATTTCAAGAACCTCCCAAAAGCTTCATTTTAGAGTGACTAAGAAGGATCCAGGCTTACTTATTCGTTTTCACGTGTTAAACTTGTCTAAATCTTGGTCAAACCTAGGATTTGACCAAGATATGATTCAAATGTGCAGAAAATTAAAAAAAGATCAGAAAAATGAAAAACCAAAGTACATAGTCTTCTTATGTCATATAGTAAGCATATTCAAGTTGATAAACAAGGTTTGGACATATTCAAACCATACAAATCATGTATCTATACCCCTAACCCTAAACTTTGTCTTATGAAGTCAAGCATGAAGAGAAGTGGTTTTGGGTTTCAAACATGGAAATTTCAAAAACCTCCCAAAAACTTCATTTTAGAGTGACTGAGAAGGTTACATGTTTCCCTTTTCGTTTTCATGTTTTAAACTTGTTTAAATTATCTTGGTAAAACCTAGGATTTCATGAAGATACAAATGGGTGGGCACAATATTCAAAAAAATCAGAAAATTGAAAAACCAAATCACATTGTCTTCTTATGTCATATCGTAAGCATTCAAGTTGATAAATTAACAAGGTCTAGATATATCCAAACCAGACAAATCATGTATCTACCCCCTGTCGATCTTATGAAGTCTAGCATGAAGGGAAGTCGTTTTCGGTTTCAAACATGGAAATTTCAAGAACATCCCAAAAGCTTCCATTTTAGAGTTACTAAAAGAAGGATATACAGACTTCCCTTTTTCATTTTCATGTTTTAAACTTGTTTAAATCCTTGTCAAACCAAAGATTTTGACCAAGATTCAAATGGGCATAAAAATTTAGAAAAAAAATCAAAAGAGAATGAAAAACCAAAGCACATAGCATTCTTATATATGTCATATGTATAGTAAGCATTCAAGTTGATAAACCAGGTCTAGACATATTCAAACCAGAAAAATCATGTATATATCTACCCCTAAAACCCTAAACTCTTTCTTATGAAGTCAATCATGAAGAGAAGTGGTTTTGGGTTTCAAACATGGAAATTTCAAGAACCTCCCAAAAGATTTAATTTAGAGTGTGACTAATAAGGATCCATGCTTACCTTTTCATTTTCACAATTTAAACTTGTTTAAATCTTTGTCAAACATATGATTTGACCAAGATTCAAATATATGGGCATAAAATTCAAAAAAAATCAGAAAAATGAAAAACAAAAGCATATAGTCTTCTTATGTCATATAGTAAGCATTCAAGTTGATAAATTAACAAGGTTTGGACATATTCAAACCATACAAATCATGTATCTACCCCTAACCCTAAACTCGGTCGATCTTATGAAGTGTAGCATGAAGAGAGGTCGTTTTGGGTTTCAAACATGGAAATTTCAAGAACATCCCAAAATGCTTCATTTTAGAGTGACTAAGAAGGATCCAGGCTTACTTATTCGTTTTCACGTGTTAAACTTGTCTAATCTTGGTCAAACCTAGGATTTGACCAAGATTCAAATGCGCAGAAAATTTAAAAAATCAGAAAAATGAAAACCAAAGTACATAGTCTTCTTATGTCATATAGTAAGCATATTCAAGTTGATAAACAAGGTTTGAACCTTGATCTGTAGTAGTGGGCAAAACCCTAGTTTAACCTATTTAATTATAGATTCGTAGGTTGATTTTTCTACATTTTTATTATTACTAACCTATTTAATTATAGATTCGTAGGTTGATTTTTCTATACCTTTTTATTATTACTATGCAGCACAAGTGTGTTTGCCCGTCGAGTGAAACTCGGAGGAAGAGGGATCACTCGGAGGAAGGAGAGAAGAAGGGAGAGAATTATGGTGTCTCCCCTTTTTCGGGTGATGATGTTGACTTTTGTGCAGGGTTTGTCGGTGCAGGAGGTGCGAGCGAGCGAGCGAGCGAGTCGAGAGAGGCCGAGAATGAGAGAGATTTGTTTTTTTGTGAGAGGGACAACCGAAGGATCCAGAAGGACCCACAGACTTCCAATACGCATCTGATGCGTCTTCTCTTGACAAAGAAGATGGCTGGGAGTTTGCGTACCTATTGCACGTGACTTGTGCTCACTGAAGTGTGGGACCTCACGCGTGGGCACCACACGTAAGTGACAGACCTGTTGGTGTAAAAACTCGGTTGATTATTATAGTGCATTAGAACAAAGTTTCCTATGGATTCAAGGGTAGGAAATCCAAGTTAACTCATTTACATGACATTATTTTTCTTATGTCATATAGTAAGCATTAAAGTTGATAAACAATGTCTAGACATATTCAAACCAGACAAATCATGTATCTATACCCCTAACCCCTAAACTCTGTCTTATGAAGTCAAGCATGTGAACAGATGTGGTTTTGGGTTTCAAACATGGAAATTTCAAAAAACTCCCAAAAGCTTCATTTTAGAGTGCCTAAGAAGGATACATGCTTCCCTTTTCATTTTCATGTTTTATAAAACTTGTTTTAATTATCTTGGTCAAACCTAGGATTTGACGAAGATACAAATGGGTGGGCACAATGTTCAAAAAAATCAGAAAAATGGAAAACCAAATCACATAGTCTTCTTATGTCATATCGTAAGCAATCAAGTTGATAAACAAGGTCTAGATATATCCAAACCAGACAAATCGTGTATCTACCCCCTTTCGATCTTATGAAGTCTAGCATGAAGGGAAGTCGTTTTGGGTTTCAAACATTGAAATTTCAAGAACATCCCAAAATTAAGCTTCATTTTAGAGTGACTAAGAAGGATACAGACTTCCCTTTTCATTTTCATGTTTTAAACTTGTTTAAATCTTGGTCAAACCAAGGATTTGACCAAGATTCAAATGGCCCTAAAAATTCAGAAAAAAATCAAAAGAATGAAAAACCAAAGCACATAGCATTCTTAGATATGTCATATGTATAGTAAGCATTCAAGTTGATAAACAAGGTCTCTAGACATATATATTCAAACCAGAAAAATCATGTATATATCTACCCCTAAAACCCTATATAATTAAACTCAGTCAATCATGAAGAGAAGTGGTTTTGGGTTTCAAACATGGAAATTTCAAGAACCTCCCAAAAGCTTCATTTTAGAGTGACTAAGAAGGATCCAGGCTTACTTATTCGTTTTCACGTGTTAAACTTGTCTAAATCTTGGTCAAACCTAGGATTTGACCAAGATATGATTCAAATGCGCAGAAAATTAAAAAAATCAGAAAAATGAAAAACCAAAGTACATAGTCTTCTTATGTCATATAGTAAGCATATTCAAGTTGATAAACAAAAGGTTTGGACATATTCAAACCATACAAATCATGTATCTATATATACCCCCTAACCCTAAACTTTGTCTTATGAAGTCAAGCATGAAGAGAAGTGGTTTTGGGTTTCAAACATGGAAATTTCAAAAACCTCCCAAAAACTTCATTTTAGAGTGACTGAGAAGGTTACATGCTTCCCTTTTCATTTTCATGTTTTAAACTTGTTTAAATTAGCTTGGTCAAACCTAGGATTTCATGAAGATACAAATGGGTGGGCACAATGTTCAAAAAAATCAGAAAAACGAAAAACCAAATCACATAGTCTTCTTATGTCATATCGTAAGCAATCAAGTTGATAAACAAGGTCTAGATATATCCAAACCAGACAAATCATGTATCTAGCCCCTTTCGATCTTATGAAGTCTAGCATGAAGGGAAGTCGTTTTGGGTTTCAAACATTGAAATTTCAAGAACATCCCAAAAGCTTCATTTTAGAGTGACTAAGAAGGATACAGACTTCCCTTTTCATTTTCATGTTTTAAACTTGTTTAAATCTTGGTCAAACCAATGATTTGACCAAGATTCAAATGGCCCTAAAAATTCAGAAAAAAATCAAAAGAATGAAAAACCAAAGCACATAGCATTCTTAGATATGTCATATGTATAGTAAGCATTCAAGTTGATAAACAAGGTCTAGACATATATATTCAAACCAGAAAAATCATGTATATATCTACCCCTAAAATCCTATATAATTAAACTCAGTCAATCATGAAGAGAAGTGGTTTTGGGTTTCAAACATGGAAATTTCAAGAACCTCCCAAAAGCTTCATTTTAGAGTGACTAAGAAGGATCCAGGCTTACTTATTCGTTTTCACGTGTTAAACTTGTCTAAATCTTGGTCAAACCTAGGATTTGACCAAGATATGATTCAAATGTGCAGAAAATTAAAAAAAATCAGAAAAATGAAAAACCAAAGTACATAGTCTTCTTATGTCATATAGTAAGCATATTCAAGTTGATAAACAAGGTTTGGACATATTCAAACCATACAAATCATGTATCTATACCCCCTAACCCTAAACTTTGTCTTATGAAGTCAAGCATGAAGAGAAGTGGTTTTGGGTTTCAAACATGGAAATTTCAAAAACCTCCCAAAAACTTCATTTTAGAGTGACTGAGAAGGTTACATGTTTCCCTTTTCGTTTTCATGTTTTAAACTTGTTTAAATTATCTTGGTAAAACCTAGGATTTCATGAAGATACAAATGGGTGGGCACAATATTCAAAAAAATCAGAAAATTGAAAAACCAAATCACATTGTCTTCTTATGTCATATCGTAAGCATTCAAGTTGATAAATTAACAAGGTCTAGATATATCCAAACCAGACAAATCATGTATCTACCCCCTGTCGATCTTATGAAGTCTAGCATGAAGGGAAGTCGTTTTCGGTTTCAAACATGGAAATTTCAAGAACATCCCAAAAGCTTCCATTTTAGAGTTACTAAAAGAAGGATATACAGACTTCCCTTTTTCATTTTCATGTTTTAAACTTGTTTAAATCCTTGTCAAACCAAAGATTTTGACCAAGATTCAAATGGGCATAAAAATTTAGAAAAAAAATCAAAAGAGAATGAAAAACCAAAGCACATAGCATTCTTATATATGTCATATGTATAGTAAGCATTCAACTGATAAACCAGGTCTAGACATATTCAAACCAGAAAAATCATGTATATATCTACCCCTAAAACCCTAAACTCTTTCTTATGAAGTCAATCATGAAGAGAAGTGGTTTTGGGTTTCAAACATGGAAATTTCAAGAACCTCCCAAAAGATTTAATTTAGAGTGTGACTAATAAGGATCCATGCTTACCTTTTCATTTTCACAATTTAAACTTGTTTAAATCTTTGTCAAACATATGATTTGACCAAGATTCAAATATATGGGCATAAAATTCAAAAAAAATCAGAAAAATGAAAAACAAAAGCATATAGTCTTCTTATGTCATATAGTAAGCATTCAAGTTGATAAATTAACAAGGTTTGGACATATTCAAACCATACAAATCATGTATCTACCCCTAACCCTAAACTCGGTCGATCTTATGAAGTGTAGCATGAAGAGAGGTCGTTTTGGGTTTCAAACATGGAAATTTCAAGAACATCCCAAAATGCTTCATTTTAGAGTGACTAAGAAGGATCCAGGCTTACTTATTCGTTTTCACGTGTTAAACTTGTCTAATCTTGGTCAAACCTAGGATTTGACCAAGATTCAAATGCGCAGAAAATTTAAAAAATCAGAAAAATGAAAACCAAAGTACATAGTCTTCTTATGTCATATAGTAAGCATATTCAAGTTGATAAACAAGGTTTGAACCTTGATCTGTAGTAGTGGGCAAAACCCTAGTTTAACCTATTTAATTATAGATTCGTAGGTTGATTTTTCTACATTTTTATTATTACTAACCTATTTAATTATAGATTCGTAGGTTGATTTTTCTATACCTTTTTATTATTACTATGCAGCACAAGTGTGTTTGCCCGTCGAGTGAAACTCGGAGGAAGAGGGATCACTCGGAGGAAGGAGAGAAGAAGGGAGAGAATTATGGTGTCTCCCTTTTTCGGGTGATGATGTTGACTTTTGTGCAGGGTTTGTCAGTGAGCAGGAGGTGCGAGCGAGTCGAGCGAGGCCGAGAATGAGAGAGATTTGTTTTTTTGTGAGAGGGACAACCGAAGGATCCAGAAGGACCCACAGACTTCCAATACGCATCCTGATGCGTCTTCTCTTGACAAAGAAGATGGCTGGGAGTTTGCGTACCTATTGCACGTGACTTGTGCTCACTGAAGTGTGGGACCTCACGCGTGGGCACCACACGTAAGTGACAGACCTGTTGGTGTAAAAACTCGGTTGATTATTATAGTGCATTAGAACAAAGTTTCCTATGGATTCAAGGGTAGGAAATCCAAGTTAACTCATTTACATGACATTATTTTTCTTATGTCATATAGTAAGCATTAAAGTTGATAAACAATGTCTAGACATATTCAAACCAGACAAATCATGTATCTATACCCCTAACCCCTAAACTCTGTCTTATGAAGTCAAGCATGTGAAGAGATGTGGTTTTGGGTTTCAAACATGGAAATTTCAAAAAACTCCCAAAAGCTTCATTTTAGAGTGCCTAAGAAGGATACATGCTTCCCTTTTCATTTTCATGTTTTATAAAACTTGTTTTAATTATCTTGGTCAAACCTAGGATTTGACGAAGATACAAATGGGTGGGCAAAAAATTAAAAAAATCAGAAAAATGGAAAACCAAATCACATAGTCTTCTTATGTCATATCGTAAGCAATCAAGTTGATAAACAAGGTCTAGATATATCCAAACCAGACAAATCGTGTATATACCCCCTTTCGATCTTATGAAGTCTAGCATGAAGGGAAGTCGTTTTGGGTTTCAAACATTGAAATTTCAAGAACATCCCAAAAGCTTCATTTTAGATTGACTAAGAAGGATACAGACTTCCCTTTTCATTTTCATGTTTTAAACTTGTTTCAATCTTGGTCAAACCAAGGATTTGACCAAGATTCAAATGGCCCTAAAAATTCAGAAAAAAATCAAAAGAATGAAAAACCAGAAAAATCATGTATATATATATCTACCCCTAAAACCCTAATTAAACTCAGTCAATCATGAAGAGAAGTGGTTTTGGGTTTCAAACATGGAAATTTCAAGAACCTCCCAAAAGCTTCATTTTAGAGTTACTAAGAAGGATCCAGGCTTCCCTTTTCATTTTCATGTTTTAAAATTGTTTAAATTATCTTGGTCAAACCTAGGATTTCATGAAGATACAAATGGGTGGGCACAATATTCAAAAAAATCAGAAAAATGAAAAACCAAAGCACATAGTCTTCTTATGTCATATAGTTAGCATTAAAGTTGTTAAACAAGGTCTAGACATATTCAAACTAGACAAACCAAATGTATCTACACCCCCTGACCCCTAAACTCTATCTTATGAAGTCAGGCATGAAGAGAAGTGGTTTTGGGTTTCAAACATGGAATTTTCAAAAACCTCCCAAAAACTTCATTTTAGAGTGACTAAGAAGTATACATGCTTCCCTTTTCATATTCATGTTTTAAACTTGTTTAAATTATCTTGGTCAAACGACCTAGGATTTGACAAGATTCAAATGGGCATCAAAATTCAAAAAAAATCAGAAAAATGAAAACAAAAGCAAATAGTTTTCTTATGTCATATAGTAAGCATTCAAGTTGATAAACAAGGTCTAGACATATTAAAACCAGAAAAATCATGTATATATCTACCCCTAACCCTAAACTAATCTGTCGATCTTATGAAGTCAATCATGAAGAGAAGTGGTTTTGGGTTTCAAACATGGAAATTTCAAGAACCTCCCAAAGGCTTCATTTTAGAGTGACTAAGAAGGATCCAGGCTTACTTATTCGTTTTCACGTGTTAAACTTGTCTAAATCTTGGTCAAATTTAGGATTTGACCAAGATTCAAATGCGCAGAAAATTAAAAAAATCAGAAAAATGAAAAACCAAAGTACATAGTCTTCTTATGTCATATAGTAAGCATATTCAAGTTGATAAACAAGGTCTAGACATATTCAAAGTTTCAAACTAGACAAACCATGTATCTACCCCCTAACCCCTAAACTCTGTCTTATGAAGTCAAGCATGAAGAGAAGTGGTTTTGGGTTTCAGACATGGAAATTTCAAAAACCTCCCAAAAACTTCATTTTAGAGTGACTAAGAAGGATACATGCTTCCCTTTTCATTTCCATGTTTTAAACTTGTTTAAATTATCTTGGTCAAACCTAGGATTTGACAAGATTCAAATGGGCATCAAAATTCAAAAAAATCAGAAAAATGAAAAACCAAAGCAAATAGTTTTCTTATGTCATATAGTAAGAATTAAAGTTGATAAACAAGGTCTAGACATATTCAAACCAAACAAATCATGTATATATCTACCCCTAACCCTAAACTCTGTCTTATGAAGTCAAGCATGGAAATTTCAAGAACATCCCAAAAGCTTCATTTTAGAGTGACTAAGAAGGATCCATGCTTACCTTTTCATATATTTTAAACTTGTTTAAATCTTTGTCAAACCTAGGATTTGACCAAAAGATTCAAATGGGCATAAAATTCAAAAAAATCAGAAAAATGAAAAACACTACGAACAGTGAACAATACTGTTTCGCGTCCCTACAGTACACCATGTACAGTGTTGCGAGTGACCTGTGTCCTTCACGGATAGAGATCAGGTGACATGCACCTTTCGCATGTCACCTGGTGACATGCGGCTTAAATCTAGATTTAAATATTGCGTAAAAATCATGTCCCAACCTATAGCCCTCTCGATTTATAGGCCCCTGCCGCCTCTCCCCATTCACTTCACTTCTCGCTACCTCACTCCTCTCGATTTATATAGGCCCCTGCCGCCTCTCCCCATTCATCTTCAAAATCCTATAGCCCCAACCTGTACAGTGCTCGTCGGCGGCTGTACCATCCACAACCTCTGTATTAGCGCCTCCCTGCACCCCCATCTTCCGGCGATGAATCCCACGAGTGGACAAGGGGGCCTGTTAGGTGTGCGGCCCACCGTCGTAATCCCCCAGCAGCAACTACAGGACCTCGCCGCCAACTCGCACGCCCCCCTACAGCTGCTGCAGCAGGCGCATGGCGGCCTCGCCGTTGAGTCTGATGTGCCCACCAAGCGGCAGCGGATCAACGACCTCTCCGTGGGCTCAGACGTGACAGTCCTGCTGCAGCTGCAAGACAACCTCGCCGTCGCCGGGGAGTCGGTCCTCTCCAAGGAGGAGAGCTTCGAGGTCAGTGGTTAATGTAGTTTAATCATTGGTTTAAAACTAGTTAGCCCCCTACTGAGTATTATTCGGAGGGGATTTGATGCAAAATACTTCATTCACCATGTTTTGGCGTGAGTATTTGCGGCAGATCAGGACAACCTGAGAGATAGCCTGTCCTGGGGCATTATTAGTTTTTTTTTTGAGGGGTTCCTCGGGCCTTATTAGTGAAGCGTCCAATTTCTATTCACGTAATCCATGCCAGCAGGCCTCAGGACTTGTAATTTTGCATTGGAATCAATCCCTCAGCCTGATCCATGCTGGAACGGGGTGGATGCCTGGAAGGAGAAGCAGCAATCGGAGCACGTATGCGGAACGACCAGAAACGCGAGAGCATAGAGGTGTTGCGGTTCCACGTCCACCCGACGTGCGCGGAAGTGTTTCCTGAGGATCCCCGCGACTCTGATCCTGTCCAATACTCTTCTGCCAAACAGATAAAATGTGTTCTTATTAAGAAAGACCCAGATATTACTCACTGAACCATGTGAAAACACGTCAACCAAACAAGGCACAAGGGATTTCTACTGCACTAATACTAGCTGCATTACCACTTTCGAACTTCAATGCAAACTTGAAACTTCACTGCAGTCTTTTTCCCCCTTTCGAACTTGAGATCCAGCCTCTCCATCGATTGATGCATAGGGCAAACTTTATTAGTTCATGTTTCGTTCTTAGTTTGAAACTTTATTACTCCAAGCTCCGGAGTACTCATATTACTACAGTATTGCAATTGAAATTTATACATATTACAATTACTATTGAAGTTAGTCTTGTACATATTACTATGAGTATTGAAGTTTAAGTCCTGCAAACTTTCGGAGTACTATATTTTTACGGTTTTGCTATGTCTCAGTCAACTGAGAATTCCTTAAGTCTCAGTCACTCACAAAAATACACTTGAGTTGCACTTTTCTGTCAAAAAAGTGCAATTGAACTTTTCTACTAGAAAAGTGCAACCGACCCGTTGCACTTTTCTGACGTGACTGAGACTTAAGAAATTCTCAGTTGACTGAGACATAGACACACCCATATTTTTACTATTGAAGTTACACTCTTGCACTTTATTAGTATAATATCATGTGTCACACAGGGTCGCTCTGTGAATCTACCATCTAATGAAGGACGACAACATGAAGCGTCTCTGCAAGTAATCCGGCGGTCGCTCCTGGATGAGTCGCGCGAGTTGATTGACCATGCGTCCAAGCTCCGAGATGTGAACGCACATCTGGTAAACCGTGCTATGAAGCTATGGAATGAGTATGCCGTACTCTTGAATGAGCACTCATCTCTATCAAAGGAGAACTCATCTCTATCGAAGGAGAACCTCTCCATGGTAAATCAGAACGGGTCTCTAACGAAGGAGAACATCTCCATCCTAAAAGAGAACTCATCTCTGAAAAAGGAGAACATCTCCATCCTAAAAGAGAATTCATCTCTGAAAAAGGAGCACACCTACTACAAGTGGCGGAGCATGACAGGAAACAAGTAATCTTCTTCGGGCGTGAAGAAGTTGTACCCATATGTGCATGTAGAGAGGTGGAGACGGTTGCCGATGAGACAAGTGAGTAGATTGAGGAGGGCAGCCACAACCCACAACGTTTGTAGTTACAAATCTTCTATCGTAAAAGTAGTAGTATCGAAATTAATATGTATCCCTTAATATATGTGGTGTTTGGCAATATATAGTTTAACATGCAAGGACTCTGCAATGTAATTTGTATCAGTTTGATTGGCTTTCTACCCAAGTGAGCATGTGTCATATTTGTCCAAGGTTTGATTTTTGCATCTTATCATATTTTGTTGAATACCATACTAAAAAATTCCATGTGCATCATTTTGATGCAGAGGCTGGGGGTCTCAACTTCCATTACGAAAAGGATTTGTCAAGACATGAAACATTGGATAAAATCTTTGACTGTACCCTGCAAGTGTGGCACCTAGAAACAATGATTAAAATTCAAAGCTGCATCTCCTACCAATACAAATGGTATATCAGACAATTTTGAAACAAATTGAATCCAACCCGAAATAAATTAAATTATATTTGGAAGAAGATATGTAGAAATACCCCTGTACAGTAGGACGCTATGTGCAATGCACGACATATTGGCAAAAAATTACCCGCATGTACCAAAGGCATGGGCACCAAGATCTGATGCAAATTTGAATTCGGCCAAAGGAGGGTACTAGCAAAGATTTCGATCGTGTCAGCGATCCAGACATTCTTATGAAGTAAAGGGAATTTGATCATCTTGGTCTTGCAAGTAATGAAATGTGGGGACTCCTAAGATCGACGCCTTCAACACTGATGTTTCTTTCTATCAGAAGCTAGTGGCTGACAACTTTGATTCCTATTCGGCTGATGCAGATATCCATGAGATCATCAAGAGGATCTTGGAACATGTTGAAGCACGTGTCGACATTCTGCTCTCGTGCTTGAAGGCAGATGATTTTGATAGGGTGATGCAAAAGCCGCCATATGGTCAATAGATTGTTATTATATACAAGGATGTTTCTTGGGTCATCATCTAGATCTTTTGTTTTCTTATGTGTTAGCAGTACTTTATGGAAACTATGTTAGTATTGTCTTATACTGAATTGTTGCTATATCTGGACACCGGATGCTTATGTTCTATGACATTATGGAATGTATGGAAAAAAGATGACACCTTTTTAGCTATTCAGAAAAGGCAAAAAAACAACAACAATTTGTTTCCCACAATAAAATGAAATCTTATTGCACCTTTCCCCAAAATGTTAATGCACATTTTACCTTGGGCATTTTTGTTAAGACCCATGGTTTTTTATATAAAATGGTAGGCCATATTTTGAAGTTAGTTTTTTTTTAAAAAAAACATATCAAAATTCAAGCTTATCATTTTATAGCCACAAGTTCACTTTTTTTTCTTCATTTTTTCTGAAACAGGGTGGGAATCGACTGCATGCCATTCCTTGCAAACATTGGCGAATGTCGGAAATAATCTTAGATAGGGCGAACTCTAAAAGAAGAGGTAAATACCGAAATAGTCCCGAGACATTGTGATGCATGTAATTCTAACGCAATCCCAATAAACCAAAACATATTTTATTATAAGTAGAACCTATATACATACCAATTATGTAATGGCAAAACTTTAGTTCTTTTGAAAATCATTTTGTAATTGGATCGATCAAGAATTTTTTCAATATCTTTTGCTCGATGCACAACTCGGAATTTATGATCTTTGTTGTCGAGCCATTTCAGGAGTCCTTTAAGTCATAGGATAGGAAAAACGTATGTACATCTTGTCTATTTGAATCCTATGGGAATATGAGTTTCTTTGATTGTACCAAAGGGATTTTTCCATGAGGGATGACCTAATGTTTTGTTCATATAGGATTTGTAGTACAAGATTCATATGGGATATGTTCCCTTTGAATATAACCAATAGTGTAGAATAATTCCCGTAGGATCTAAATCCTATAAATCAAAGGAGCCTCAGTTGTTTTCGTCACCACATATAAAATCAGCGCCAACTCAATGAGATGATAAATGTTGTCGGATGAAACATGGCGTTTCTTTCAAATATAAAGAAATATCTGAAGTCTTCAATTCTACGCGTATGATAATGAATAGCTCAAGGTTATTTTACATATACTAAGATCCATGATACATCAATCTTTTTAATGCGGAGAACGAGTCTATATATGTTTTTTGGTACCTAGTCCATGTTTTGTTTTCGAAATCGGCTCCACGCAGTGTTCACTAAAATAGGCGCAACTTTGTCATATGAAGTCCGTTTTAAGTACTCAAATATTCAGAAAAAAACACATATATATGAATGGATGGATATTCACTAAAAATCAAGGTAGGATGGCTGCCGTACCGCCCATGCTTACAAATGAGACATTGATGGGGTCGGACCGCGTCCATTTTTTTTTCGCGCATCCACCAAACCATTTCAACGAAGCGCCAAAACAGCGGCGAAAATAGCTCGGGTTGCCGCCTCCAATTTTCAAATGTTCGAATTTCCGATCTTATCCTTTCATCAAAAACGTCCCCAGCGGTTCTTCTCTTGGCCAAGGCCAATCTCACCCCAGCCATTAAAACATACCACCGGCACAGGCGCCGAATCCCACATCTCTCACGCGTCACACACCGAATCGGAGTATCTCGCCCGACGACGGCAGTGCACCACCGTCCCACCTCGCCACCACAGCCTCCTGACCAGACGCTGTAGTGTCCGAGAAGACGTTGTCAAGCAAGCCGGAGCCGCTTCCCCTACGAAGGCGCACACCGCACCATTTGTGCTCCACCGTAGCCGACGCCCACCGCGCCGGATCCTGCTCAGGGACGCCGTCCACCTCCGCCGCTGCGTCGGATCTGCTTCCCGACTCCCTGGTCTACCGCACGGTGAAATGGGTAGACCCCGCGCCCAACCGGTCCACCGCGCGAAACCAAAGCGTAAAGCCGTCCACTCCCCATGCGAAGGTTGGTGTTTAGCCGCTTCCGTTATGCATTTCATTTCCGAACATCAGTTTCGTGCGATCTGGGGTTTCAAGTTTACTTTTCCTACAATCTGTTTGGTGCTATCTGGTATGACTGTAGTAGAAGTCAAGCCTGCAGAGTGATTAGTCGACATTATTAAACTGCATGTTTATAAATCTTGTAATCATCAATTGGCATGCACAGGGAAATCATTTATTTTTGATCTACGCTTTATTCCTTTTTGAGCTATCATCTACTTGCTACTACTAATTTGCCCTTCTACTGCTCTACTCAAAGTTCCATGATAAATCTCGTTAGCATTTTTTTCTAATGCATGCTAAAGATACTGTAGTAGAGTACAAAGAGGGCCGGAGAGAAAATATAGGCATCACCAGTGAACAATCAAACACCTCTCCTGTCTCCATCGATAACAATCATTTTCTTATTCAGAACTTGATCCTACTGAACAAGAGTCTGAGGGAGACCTGAGTAAAGAGGATGCCCTTGTCAAGCACCCTACTCCACCACCCAAGGTGATTGCTCGCTCTTTTCATTGGCATTATTGTTGCATCTTCAATAACTGTGATGTATCTGTCCAACCCAGCCCAAGTTATAGCATTATCATCTGCTCAGTTAACACATAATAATAACATATGTTTCATCATGTCTTGGCTTGCTGTTCTTATGTTCCATAATCGTATCAAGCATGTATATGATTTTGTTGATTGAAGTACCGTTTATCTCTGGCAGGCATCAGGGACTTCACGTAAGGACGTTTCAAATACCAACAAGGTGAAGAACATAGTTCAACAGGAAGATCAATATCTGCCAGCTCACCTAAAAATAAAAAGGGTTCAAGCTGGTCATGTCAGATCACAAACAAATGCAGTGAACAGAGTAAAAACAAGGTCTCAGACTCAGAGTCACTCTAATCTAGTTGAAAATGATGACCAGGCAAAAAAATATTGTAATGCGAAACACCAACATAAAAAGCTTCGACCTAACCCCACATCGGTTGGTCTAAAAGCTGTAGACGGAGCAAATACCAAACCACATGTTCCCCAGCCACCTGTTGCCAATCCAGTTACCCAAGAACAATTCACAGCAGACCCAGTTTCAACAGCAGGTTCTCAACACCTAACTAATCACGATCGCCCGCTGACATTTAGTCCTGCCAGAGACAACTTCTTCCTTAAAGATGATGGTGGGGCCGAATTAGGTACGTGTTCCCTTACATGCTCCGTTACATAAATACCTTGATAGCTTGATGTAATGCTTAAATTTGCAGTTCCACCACGACCAAGAAAACGAAGGGGGCCAACGACTTTGAAATCACTTAAAAATAAGATTGCCCGAATGGGAACAAGATTTCCCATCACATCAGTTATAGCAGGTATCAGAAGGCCACTGGATCCACAAGAATCATCTAATATAGCATCGATCACAGGCGTTTTTGTCAGGACTCAAATTCCTATCTTTCCATCATGGAAACAACACGTAAACACCCCTTCTCATTTTGAAGGTTTACTGCACATGTTACATGTAAGTCATTTTCGTAAACAATACCATGTTGCTCGTTCACATTCCCTCTAGCTTTCTGTTGGCTAGCTATCTAACACATGAACGGTTCCCATTGTTGTAAACAGACATGTCTTGAGTTTGATGATGACATGAAGAATGTAATCACTGTTATCAGGAGCATATTCTCTTCAGCGTTGCGCCAGGAGCGCCATAGGCTAAAGATGAGATACTTTGCTGGGAGGACTCCTAGCGATATTCCAACAACCTCTCCTATACTACAGATGACTGATGATCAATGGTGTGATCTTGTTGAGTATTGGTCTGCTCAAAAGAATTTGGTATGTTCTGTGAAGACAGTGAGACAAGATCACATTACTGATTCCTTTTTAAGCATGTGTCTCACAAGTCTTCATTTGTAGTTCATCGCTCGAAGTAACATGCGTGCTCGTAATAATGTACGTTTACAACAGCGTACAGGATCTCGTAGCTTGATTGGACACCTCTACTGTATGGTAAGGAATGTTATCTGTACAACTATATTTAAATTAGTAAATCATTTAGAATTTATAGATGCACAATATACATCGTAAATTGATGTCTCTGTTTTATTTATATTTTTTTTGAAAACTTTCAATTGTCGCATGTCGGCATGTGACGTGGTTGTGAAACTAATTTATATTTTCTCTTGCGAAAATATCAGAAGGCAAGGCAAGCATACTGTGAGAGTACAGACAGAGAGATGAGTCTACTTGAGCAATTCAAGGTGTGCCAGACGAGCAGAAATGGTTTGACTGGACATTTTGCACAGAGTGTTATTGTAAGTATTCTCTACTAATGTCAGTTATGGTTTTCAATTGTATTCAGAAATATCTTGTCATATTTGTCAAGCTTCATGCACTAGCCAACACAACCAAATGTCCGAACTGGTGGAAAGGGCTAGTACAATTCACTTATATACTTCTCAGCAATATCATGCACATTACGAATTCTACACATGGATCCATGCATATTTTTATAGTCCTGCTATTACGTGTTAGCAATAGAAGACATGTCAATATGATGTAACATGCTCTTACTAAAATGTATATGCGGTAATCAGCCATGCCAGTTTGTAGGATTATTAGAGGTAGTTCATACACATGTCTTCACATTATAATCTCTTCTCTTACACATGTGTAACAACTGAAAACTCCTCAGTCTGACATGAAAGTGGAGCTGGCAAAACCAAAGAAAGATGGTATAGAAAAAACCCAGGAAGAATGTCTGAATTCATTTTCCAAGGTACTACAATGTCATGGTATAGCCAACAACACATTCCTGCGTAATGCTGGGTTCACAACTAATTTGTCGAGGTCCAAGTCCAAGTCAAAGCCCAAGCGCAGGTTGAGGTCCAAGTCATTGTCTTTTTATGTTCTCGAGGAACTACTCAAAGAGGAACGAGCAATAGTGGCTGCACAAAGAGTAGTCATCCACCGTATAACTGCAGGATTAGAAGCAAGTCAAGCCCACCTGGGCAACATCCTGAGAAAGTGTGGGAGATGCTGAATACCACAGTGAACACTGACAGTCAAAGGTGTCCCTTGGTTGTGTGAAAGGGTTTGTGATGCTGAACTATTTTGTTGGTGCTTCTATCTGCACTTGTTATGTACCTGGTGGTTGTTTCCTTGGTGATGTGGATTAAATGAAAACTGAATGGATTGGATGCACCAATATTTAATCAAGGTTTAATCTGATTTGTAGTATTTTTTATATTGCGCTGCATGGGAAAAGTATAACTATTAGTTGGCCCATTGGTGACCATTTTCATACATTATTTTAGTTGATTGGTCCTTGTCCTTGTATCCCTGAAAGGAGGCAGTACTACAGTAAGCTACCAATTTTGCTAGTACAGTATTTTTTTAGCGCCAGCTAAATTGAAAATATCTGTCAAGCGCTACAATCTCCCGCCAATAAAATCCAAAATATTTGTACATGGGAACTGATTTTGGTTGTGATTATGACTTGATGTGACCGTATAGTAGTGTCATGCGCATGCGGGACTGGTGTTTTGAAACATAGGAGCATATGCTCCCTCCATTTTGAAATGCATCTTACACATATTTTGAATTTCAAAAAAATGAAACAAAAAATTCGCATGTACATCTTCTCGTGCTACGCCCTTAAAAAGTTGCGACTTGTCGTGTGACGTGTGTAAAAAGATAAAACACAGTACTAAAAATAATGCTTTTCACAAGATAAGTTTTCTCTTTTTTACATAGACCACAAAAAATATTGGTTTTTCGTGAAACTTGACGAACGAACATATATTATGAATATGTACATGTAAATTTTTTGCTAATTTTTTTCGACATTTTAAAATATGATTTTTTGGTAGAGGGAGCATATGCACCCGGGAGCCAAATTGAATTTCCGCATGCATATGACACTACTCTATGTTACTACCTTCATAATGCATAGTAACTTAGATGTAGTACTATCATGCATGATTGTTTTAGTTAGTATGTAGACTCATTCTATCTTGAAAAGTGTTATGGTAACATAGCTAGTTACCACAACCAGCTCTATGTTAATACTCCTTAGTTACTCCCACTATGAGTAGTCTAAGTAGCATGGTCTACCCCGGAAGTAGATCCTCTAACGTGCAATAGACAAGTCGGGTAAGCTACACCTCTCTAATTTTCCTTCTCCACATCTACATGATTAAGTCTAATTTGATCTAAATTAACTTCCATAATATATGTAAGCCATATGCATTTACGATAATTAGTAACAATCAAAATTATGACTATCTTTTTAAAATATTTATACGATTTTTTATACAGTAAAAATATACAGTGGTTGCTACAGTAAATACGTACAGTATTTGTTACATTTTCCTGATTTTTCTTCTACGTTTTGCACTACTTAAGCACTGTGCTTACCTGACTTGTCATCTCTACGTTAGAGGATATGGTTCCGGTCTACCCCTGGCCTTATATTACAATCACGAGTATATATTACTTGGACCATCTGTACAACATACTTTTGTTGCTCCTTGCAAAAAAAAAACATACATTTGTTGCGACTGGATTATTAATAAAAGCCGTGTGCATCACCACGATGCAGAGGCTGGGGTCATATCCCCTTTTCGAAGAAAAAAAATTACTTAGTCAAGCTGCAAAATCTCCTAGTACCAATCCCGAAATATTTCAGAAGGGCTTTTCAAAATTGATTTTCAAGATATATCATGATTATGCTCGTGGTAACCGATTTTCAACGTGATGATGACTTGATGTGACACTTGACCGTACTAGTACGGTCTCATATTTTTGTATTACTTGGACTATAGCCAAATTCGAAATCTCATTCCAGCGGCAAAACTTCCCGCTCGAAAAATACAAATATTTCACACGCCTCTAACTTCCCATTCTACCCTCGTAAAGATGACAACAATGTCCATATGCATAAGTCGGTTGGTGGGGGGTCTACCCGTCATTTTTTTCGATCACCACCTCCCTAGCTCCGAAACTCCCCGAAAAAAAATTCATTTCCCTCACTCTCTCCTCTGAGACCACCCACCGGAACTTCCCAAGTCCCTCTCTCTCCCACCTCCACGACCACCGCACCGGAACATCCCCGCCGGACTTCCCTGGCCTACCCGAGCCCTCGCGATCCTCGTCATCCGGCTGTCTGCCGGAGCCGCTTCATCGACGCCGTCATCAACCGGACTGGATCATCCCCGCCGAACCTCGAAACCATATACTCATCCAGCAGTCTACCGCAGTCGCTTCAGCTGCGGTATCGTCCACCACCGGAGCCGCTTCGCCGGATCCGTCGTCCACCGCATCGGATCTTGCTCACCGACACCGCTGTGCATGAACCGGATCTGCTTCACCGGCGCCGTGCATGATCTAAACTCTTCTACTGTCGCTTTTCTATTGCTTGCCTGCAAGTTCTTGTTTAATCTTGGGGGAATCTGTTTGTGCTAACGACGCGCCGTTACGTTTTTGCAGATGAGATGAGTAACCATGAAGTGTAATGGCCGTCTCTCCAACCCCAAGTAGCACATGTAGCGTACTTCATCACCGGATCTATCAACCCCAGGAAGATCTGCTGTGACTCCCACAGAGTGCTTCTCCTAATGTAAGTCCCTTGTTTTAGCGCCATGTTCTGGGTTCAGATGCTTGTTTGTCTGAAGCTCTTTTAGTTCATTCCTAGCTATGACCGTAACATCTTGCTATTTTCTACTTCATTGCTAACTTTAAGCGATTGAACATTTTGGTTTGCATTCCCTGCTCTGTAGATGTAGCCATCATAACTTCTATCTTGCTCAGTCGTTGTTACAAAAATTATACTGTAGGTATTATAGTAACATCCTGCTATAATTTAGTTCATGGCCAATTTTAAGTAATTGCACATGTTGGTTCGCATTCCCTGCTCTATAGCTTTTGGCATCGTAACTTCTATATTTGGTTTACATTCCCTGCTCTGTAGATCTAGCCATCATAACTTTATCTTGCTCAGTCGTTGTTACAAAAATTATGGCCTGCTACTATGTTGTTTGTGCCAATTTTTTACTCCATGAACATGTTGGCTTGCATTCCCTGTAGGTGATGCCATTGTTTTGTATCTAGTTCATTGTAAGCTAACAAAGTAAGGACTTAGTTTGGCATGCTATCACTCTGCTATCTAGCCTGTAGTACAAATAAACTTGTCATACTACTAGATAATAATTTTGCGTGCCATCTTGTTCTTCAAAAGCTGCATTATTGACTTGTTTCTCTGACTTGGCATGACGCTCACATATGGAAAGCTGAACATATTGGTTTGCATTCCCTCTTATACAAGTTCACAGGTGATCCCACTATATTCTGTATCTGGTCCATCCTAAGCTCAAGCATTAACTATCCTCTATGTGTTGCTCATTACAAGTTTATATCCCGAAACATCTTGATTTGCATCCCCTTCACTATAAGTTCAGGAGTATTATTTAGTTCACTTGGCACATGTTGGTTCACATTCCCTCCTCTTTAGCTTTTGCCATCGTAACTTCTATTTTTGGTTTACATTCCCTGCTCTGTAGATGTAGCCATCATAACTTCATCTTGCTCAGTCGTTGTTACAAAATTTATAGCCTGCTACTATGTTGTTCATGCCAATTTTGTACTCCCTGAACATGTTGGTTTGCATGGGACTCGACAGTAGTAAGTCTGTTGTTTCATTCTAACATGCTCTGTTATATTGGCTGTTGGTATGCGGCATGCACTCTTTGTTTGCTTATTGTGCGCATTACAATGATCTTGTTATAACGACGAAATGATGAGTTCCAAATTCTTTGCCAAACAATATTGTAGTGTCTTTGCCTTTCCATTGTTGTTGTCTTAACTTGTAATGTCTTTGTTTCAGATATAGGTGCTGCATGGACAACTTAAAAGATTGCCGGATCGCTTCATTGTATTGCTAGGTTTAATTACCATTCAATTTCTCTGGGTTCTGTAATATTTTTTTCAATGCCTTGCAGCTGATGTAATATTTAGTTAGTTTTTATAGTTCTTTCGCGCATTTTTTCTTTGGTGCTTGTGGTAAGTGAGGCTATCCGACAGAAATCAATGCTGCGTAAATATTCTCAGTATCTAAATCACGAATTCCCATCCCTTAAACGGCCCAATTAAGCGAAATCACATATGTGCCTGCCCGCAAAATCCTAAAGCGCATATTATGCCGGCATATAAACAACAACTAAACGGGCTGGCCACTTACTTCTTGGGCCAGCCCATTTGATTTACGGTGGACCCACACTAATCATGGCCCACTTGCTTTAAGGTGGACCCCACCAACTCGGGCAGCCCACTAATTAGTTGGACCAGCCCATTTGCTTTGGTGGACCCCACATAATAAACGGCCGGCCCTTTAAGAGGAAAGTGGGACCCACCTATGTTTTTGGCCGCCCATTATCTTGTTGGGCCCACTTGCTATATGGTGGACCCCACATACTAGTTGGGCCGGCCCTTTAGGAACGTGGGACCCACATGTGTTTGGCCCGCCCACTATCTTGTTGGGCGCCCCTTTATATGGTGGTCCCACATACTAAATAGGCCTTTAAGAGAAAGTGGGACCCACTGTTTTTGGCCCCACTATCTTGTTGGGCCGCCCACCGCTATATGGTGGACCCCACGTACTAATGGGCGGCCCTTTAACAGAAAGTGGGACCGCTGTGTTTTGGCCCCACTATCTTCTGGGCCACCCACTTGCTATATGGTGGACCCCACATACTAAATGGCCGGCCCTTTAACAGAAAGTGGGACCCACTGTGTTTTGGCCCGCCCACTATTTTGTTGGGCCCACTTGCATGGTGGACCCCACAAACTAAATGGGCCGACCCTTTAACCTGGAAAGTGGGACCCACTGTTTTGGCCGCCCACTTGCTATACGGTGGACCCCACACACTAAAAGGCCCTTTAACGGAAAGTGGGACCCCTGTGTTTTTGGCCCGGTCCACTTGCTTCTTGGGCCCGGATTGCTGTAAGGTGGACCCCACATGTTAAATGGGCGGCCCATTTAAGTTTTGACCAGTCAACCTTAGAGGTTAGGCCGGCCCACGTAACTAATGGACCACCCTATATAGTTGACCGGTCAAACTATGTCATCTGGCCCGCCCTTAAGACGTGGCAGGCCTCGTGTGGGCCTACCATCTACCACGGGGTTTCAGGTTAACGCCGTTAACGCGTTAACGCGTCGCCACGTGTCGTTTGCATGACGTCGGCCAACGGGCTCCCGAAAACACATCCGCAACGGTCCGATTTTCCGTGGCGGAAGGCCCAAGCGACGACCGAAAAAATCATCGTTGGACTTTGCCTGACGCAGTTTCCACAACAGAACCCATATCGTCGGGTTAGGCCCATAGGCGACGAAAAATGCCCCTTAGTTGACGATTTTGGGACGTTGTCTATCAGAACTTTTCTTGTAGTGTCTATTTGTCAATTGCCCGACTGTAATTTGTTCACCCAACATGCTTTTATCTTATGGGAGAGACACCTCTAGTGAACTGTGGACCCCGGTCCTATTCTTTACATAGCATACAATCTACTGCAATTGTGTTTTACTATTTTCTTGCAAACAATCATCTTCCACTCGATACGTTTAATCCTTTGTTACGCAAGCCGGTGAGATTGACAACCTCACTGTTTCGTTGGGGCAAAGTACTTTGGTTTTGTTGTGCAGATTCCACGTTACGGAATCCCGGTGTTGCGCCGCATCACATTCGCGACCATCAACCTTCAACGTGCTTCTTGGCTCCTCTGGTTCGATTCAACCTTGGTTTCTTTCTGAGGGAAAACTTGCCACTGTGCGCATCATACCTTCCTCTTGGGGTTCCCAACGGACGTGTACATTTACGCGCATCAAACCCTTACGTCCTTCTTGTCTGATCTTGATTGCTGAAAATATGGGTTACAATGGGGTGCCGAAGGTATCGGCTGTGACTTTCGTCGAGAGGCTAAGTTCTATGAAACCCTAGCTCTAGACTTACGGCGATTGAAGGCTATTGATATTCTGTCCCTCGGCAGCCCCTCACCTGGCCCTTATATTGGGAGCCAGGTCTCGAGAGGTCTGTCCGGGTACAACTAGGTTAGAAAAAGTCCTAGATCTAATATTTCCTTGTATTCTTCGTCTTCTCGCCTTGTTCTCCAAGAATTCTTCTTAGTAACCGACGTAGCGGTCCACCTGGCCATCGAGTGTCCTCATGGGCCCCTGGTTGGGCTGTAAGAGGTAGTGCAACATTAGTTATCCGACGGGTAATGCTCACATCAGCAGGCCTAGATAATAAGCCCCTACAAGTGCCACTAATAATCTGGCCTAAGTGAACCAGGTCTGTAGAACTTCACACCTTGTACACTAATTATGCTATCTTTTATGCATGTTTTTCTCCTGCTCGTGGGAGGACTATAAGTAGAGCCCCCACAACCCCTAGAAATCCTAGATCTGATTTTAAGATTAGACATGAGCCTTGCTCTTGCCTCCCATCCTTAGACATATATCTATTTAGCGTATCAAGGATGTTCTTGGGTGTTGGTATCTTGCATTCTAGGAATTCTGGTGTTTTTGATCTTTCGCTTTGTAATTCTATCAATTTGCACTCTTTTCCTCTTTGGAACTCTACCGACAACTTGCCGATCTTTTATGAGGGATTCTACTCTTGCGATTCTTTACCTTGCAATTTCATTGGGTAGGCGTATCGGGCCTATGAATTTAGCCATATGGCTTGGTTTTCTGCTTCGTGCTTATGCATTATCATCCTAGAGGATGGTGAAATTTCTTCTTAGGAACTCTTATATTCGAACCCGGGAACGGTAATTTTATTTTGCCAAATCTAGCGGGAGATCCGCCTCAACCGGTTATGTGTGTGTATGTGTGTGTGAGTGTCACATTTGTATCCTTGTTTCCCTCGCTTTCCTACACGAATTCTTCGTGTTGGTCACCACTCCGACTTAGATAGTGAAGACCAGGGCCCAAACTGTAGTTTGGCCATATCCGTGGTGAAGTTGAAACCGATTACCCATCCCTCCACCGCTCCATGATTTGGCTACCCATCAATCCCCGCCATGACATAGGATTAGGAGGAGGGTATGCCTAAAGCATCACGTGAACCCCACCACCATACCGCAACCTCGTGGACGACACGCAACATCTCGACCTCACCACTGCACTCAACATCATGAAGGTATAGCCCATCCATGCCTTTGTGATTGATGTGCTTCTATCTCTATATTAAATAGTGCATTAGCGAGGGTTTGAACTTGAGACCTCCTTAGACAGGATTTGATCATAGACGTGGGATCGATGGGAGGGCGCAACTATTTTCATATTAAAAAGTGCATTAGCTAGGGTTTGAACTTGACACCTCCTTAGATAGGATTTGATCTTCACACCTTAGGCTTTGCTACCATATTAGACGGATGTGCTAGCCAACTCAACCAAAAGTCTGAACTGTTAAAAAAAACTAGGTTATATATTTTAACATATTTATCTTCTAATCATTAGAAGACATGTGGATATTCAATTGTTTTCTATTTCATCGAAAGTCATTTTTTTACTTGTCATTTACAATATACATACATTATTATTTACAATGCATATAGATGTAATTTATATGTATATGCCGTGTAACAATACATATACATATAATTTATATTGTTAGTGGGATAGTAATTTACTAATTTACATGTAAATAGGTTATAATTTCCGACATGTAAAAAATTGCACACAAAAAAGCAAGCGGCCCAATCGATCTATCATGCATAGAATCGAAAAACAAGTGTTAATGCGTTGAAAACACTAGGCCGTCAAATAGCAAAAGTGTCTCTATTCTAAACAAAATGGATTTCTTGTTTTTTCACAAATCAAGATCTCTATAAGTTTGGTTGCCCACAGTCTCTTCAAGTTTGAGCAAAAATAAAATTATCTTTCTTTTGTTCTTTTTTTTTTGAAAGTTGAACTTATTAAAAGGTGGGAGAGTACATACAGATCTTGATCAACAACCTACACATCACGAGGAAATGTGTCGTCGTGTCATTCCTAGACGACGCACGTCGACCAATCGATTCATTACCACCTTCCATTTCATCAAGGATTGCACATCTGCTCCAATCCAGACCCGGAGTCCCCACCAGTCAGATCCGAAACGCCAATAAACGCAGAGCACCTCCGAAACCTTCCCCCGGCCACCACCAGCAACCGACGAAACCCGCACCCACTCCACCTCCACCTCCTCCGCCCCCGGCCATCCGACCTCCGCCGCAGCCGGCGCATCCGCCGCGATGGGCCGCAAGCTCGCACTCCTGGTGGGCATCAACTACCCGGGGACCAAGGCGGAGCTCAAGGGCTGCCACAACGACGTTGACCGCATGCACAAGTGCCTCGTCGACCGGTTCGGCTTCGACGAGGAGGACATCACCGTCCTCGTCGACCGCGACTCCTCCGGCCCGCAGCCCACCGGCGCCAACATCCGCCACGCGCTAGCCAAGCTCGTCGGGGACGCGCGCCCCGGGGACTTCCTCTTCTTCCACTACAGCGGCCACGGCACGCGCCTGCCGGCCGAGACCGGCCAGGACGACGACACCGGCTACGACGAGTGCATCGTGCCCAGCGACATGAACCTCATCACAGGTGCGATTCGGGGAAAACTCAGATTTGCTTCCCCCCTGTGTATTTCATTTCACTCCCTTTTCACTCAAGTAATCGCGAAACGGTGGGATTAGAAATCCTTCAGATGTGAAACTGATTTTGGAAGCGTCAAGTCAACGCCTACGCGATGTGGATCTGATCTAAGTGGAGACCTGTCCAAAAAAATTATGAACCATTATAACTCAAAATTAATTGGGCATTTTACTGCTCGTTGATTCATTTGTTTTGCACTGCAGTAAGTTTTAAATGATATTATTCCTGATGAAAAGTTAAGATGGTATTGGTGAAGTTTGAGCTTGTTATATCGCGCATATTGGTGTACTAGAATGGTTTTGAGTTGCAGCTGCCGAAACTGTTGGGGTAGGGTGGGGATAACTTGATGTAAAGATGTGTGCCTACTGTTTGCACTGAGTCAGTAATGTGCACATGTTTTGCACAGAATTCTAGTTGTAGAAATCCCCAAAGATCTTGGAGCTTAGTTAACTTAGCTGTTTCAGATTTATTTTCTTTTAGGCAACATTGTAAACAGCATGGGCAGGATATTATTTGAGTTAAATTATCATTTCTACTCAACATTAAGTAAGTAGTAGTATTTCTTATCACAAATATCATCTATCCTAACAGAAAGATGAGAAAATGAACAAGGCATATGTTAATCTGTTTGTTCTGCATTTCTGATTCACTATTTTATCTAGCTATTGTGCTGTTAGTTTCTAGCTAGCGTAAGATTCATTGCTGTAAGTTTGATAGAGCACACATCTTACCCCTTTGCACTCTAGTTTCATACGCATTCCTGGACCATCAGTGTGTTCAATCAATGACTGTCTCCTGACCAAGTCCCTAACGTTGTTGTATCTGCAGACCAAGATTTCAGAGATCTCGTTATGAAGGTCCCTGATGGTTGCATATTTACCATCGTCTCTGATTCATGCCACAGTGGTGGCCTACTGGACCAGGCAAAGGAGCAGATAGGCAATAGCTATCAGACCCAGACCCAGTCCCGTGAACCTGAAGAACGATCTGAATCTGGCTCCGGCTTCCGGTCCTTTCTCAAAGAGACCGCTCGGGATGTGTTCGAGACTCATGTCCGCCATGGCAGAAGCCAGCATGGAGGCGAGGACCAGGATGAGGCAGACGAACAACCTACAGGGGATGGCCAAACCAAGAACCGGTCCCTGCCACTCTCAACATTTATTGAGATGCTCAAGGACCAAACTGGGAAGGATGACATTGAGGAGGGCTCGATCCGGCTGACGCTGTTCAACGTGTTTGGGGAGGATTCCAGCCCAAAGATCAAGAAGTTCATGAAAGTCATGCTCGGTAAGTTCCATGAAGGAGGATCAGGTGAGCAGGGTGGTCTCATGGGCATGGTTGGTGCCCTTGCTCACGAGTTCCTAAAGGCTAAGCTTGAAGGTAACGAGGAAGAAACTTTCAAGCCAGCCTTAGAACAAAATGTTGACAGTGTTGACGAGGTGTATGCCGGGACCAAGTCATGGGCACCTAACAATGGCATCCTCATTAGTGGGTGCCAAACTAACCAGACATCAGCAGATGCAACCACAGCGCAGGGATCTTCGTTTGGCGCTCTGAGCAATGCCATCCAGACCATTCTTGCAGGCAAGCACGGAAAGGTGACGAACAAGGATCTCGTTATGAAAGCGCGTGAGTCGCTGGCCAAGCAAGGATACACTCAGCAGCCTGGGCTTTACTGCAGCGATGAGAATGTTCATGTGGCCTTCATTTGCTGAAACGTGGATTGCTATTGTGATTTGTTTCTTTTTGTGTTGGGCTGTGCACGAGAGACTGAAGTTTTCCCTTTTTCCCTGGTTTGCTGTGGTTATGTACTTATGTCAAAAATATGACTGACTATACCAATACTGAAATAAGGATTGCCTGATCCAAACTGCATACATAATAGATATACTAGCTTCATGAGTCCATCCAATTTCTCTTTTATGTTGTCTTTCCATATTCGCCGTTCTGATCCTAGTAGTCTTATTTATTTTATTTTTGAAACAGTTTTCCTGGTAGCGTTAGTACCAAAAATAACTGATGTTGGTTCAAGTTTTGCTTGTCAACATGCATTTCCATTTGTGCAAGCAAGATTGGTTGGATTAGCTCATGTTTATGTGGCTTGTCATCCCCTGTAAGAATTCAACATATATCAAGAAGTTGAACATACAAGGAGTATACAAACCAAAGCTCTTTGGGACAGCTGAAATCAATCTCCTGGCATTTTATTTTATGACTAGATAACCGAGTACAATACCATGCCATAACCTTACAGTCCATGTTAATGTTGGAAGCGCGAGGATATGGAGCGACATGAACTGCTGAGAAGCTCAGATGTGCCAATAAAACTTGCACATCAGGCGACGCCCTAGACTAATGCATGCCTTGGTGTGTATCTGGGCCACACAAAAATGAACATGGCCTATGTGTCGGAGACTCCGAATCATGCCTCATTGTCGGAAATCAGCAGATTCCTTGTTTTTGGTTTTGAACAATGGGCTGTGTCCATCAGATTCCTTGTTTTTGGTTTTGAACAAGGGGACTGAGAATATAAGGGCAAAACATTAGATGACTCGCTGCTTGCCCAGTTGTCCTATAATGAAATATTTACACCAATTGCACCGTGGTGTGGTTGTGTAAGCTTCAGCTGTTTTTGGCTTCTCTCGCATTGAATTAACAATAGGCATAATCCTATTTGTTTTTTTTTGTTATTCCAGGGGAGCTCTCATATATTTCTGATGATGACCGTTCTAGCTTTGTTTGTAGATGCATGTCCTCATAAAATTTGAATACATCAGTTATGGTACCCGAAGATCTTGGCGAAATCTGAAAAAATCTCCTCCCTTTTTATTTAGTTGAGTAATGAAGTACAATATAGCACATACATAAACACGCAACATTACAAAGCTTCAAAATTAACACACTTATAACGAAACAAAGACAGATCTAGGAACATACACATAGGTGAACACTTGCTCTATGATGGCAAGTTACTAGACGGGAGGAGACCAGCACAAGCCACCTACATGTGGCACTACCCATGCATGGGTTAGGGTTTCAATGCTATGTTGGGGCCAGAGGCCACACAACACTCGAGGGAATGAGGGCAGCAATAAGCAGGAGGATCTGTACTCATAGGCCTGCCTTGCACTGTCCATGGAGTTGCCATCATCCCCAGTATGCACACTTGGACAATAAGGAAGACCATGGCTACGCGAAGACTATCGGCCAACATCACTTCGGTATTGGAAGAGATCTAGAATACCAATGTAGTTCTACCTCAAATAAACTTTTTGTGGTAGTAGCAGAACATCATATATATAGCATGCCAATCTCACATGAAACCATACCCACACCGAAGAATGGCAGGCACACAATTAATGTTGTTCCCACAAGTGGCAGTTCCAGCAACACAAGTGGCGTGCATGCCATGTTAAGTGTCGTTCAAGCAAAACATGTGTCAGCTCAAGCAACACAGGTGGCATGCATGCCATGTTAAGTGGCAGTTCAAGCAACACAAGTGGCAGTTCAAATAGCACAAGTGGCGTGCATGCCATGTTAACCGTTAAGTGGTAGAATAAGGATTGAAGATAATTTACCCGCAAAAAAAAAAAAAAGATAATTAATACACCCTCTGTTAGATGGCACTCCTTCTTTTCCAAAACAGGATGAATATAGTTTTTAGGCAAAGTCGAATTATTTGAAGTTTGACTAACTATATAGAAAAAAATATGAACATTTACCATACCAAATACACACAATATGAAAGTATATTTCACGATAAATCTAAGAATATTGGTTTAAGATTAAACTCACACCCATCTGTGTCTGTATAAAATCCATTCGCTGACATGGAGATACTTTTGTACTTAAAACTTCAAAAAATTTCAGTTTGACTCATACTTTAAAAAGTTTAACTTTAATATAAAAAACATGCGTCCTATTATGGGAATGAGGGGGTAGAAATTAATTAAAGGGCATCACAAGCATAGCTAAGTGATAGATCAGGATTGGAGATTATTAATATACTCCTTCCGGTTTAAAATAATTGCTTAAAACATAATGTATCTACACACTAAAACATGTCTAGATACATCTATTTTTATGCATCTATTTTAAACCGGAGGGAGTACATGATTTTCGATGGTAGAAATTAAATAAAGGGCATCAAAAGAATAACAGACGACAGAGCCAGCAAGAAACTTATGCCACCACCACTGGTTGGCATGGTTAAGAGGCATGAAATCTGGATGAAATATATAAAAAAATAATGGAACTTTACACATCTTATATCATTACCTGTTCTATATCCACTAATTTTGGATATACATAGGAAAATGATGTGTTCAACACCTGGGCTACAAGAGTTTCGACAACAGACTAGAGAATGGAAACTTCACAATTTCTGTAACATTACAGGTCATTAGTTTGGAGCAGTACATACACAGGGACAAGTAATATTCAACAATTTGGCCAAAAAAATGTTAGAGAGTAGCACTAACAACATAATGTGATTACCATGATGATGTCGCAACCCTGAATTGCATCTCACAAAGAAAAATAGAAACACAATAGACCGTTTTGTTGACAAGGTTCATTGTGATCACTGACTTTATGCCTGACGCAGGACTACAAGCACATATCTCATATATTGTGGAAGGCAAGACGTCAGCAAGCTTACCCGATCAATCTAGCCACCCTCCACTCTCGTGTTCCGCCTCAGGATCCTATCTGCTAACAATATTCCAATCAAAATATAAGCTGTGTTGTTCTACTCTTCTTTATAGCACCAGAAAAAAGAGCAACAACGTACGCTCTCACTCACTTGGCTCGCCACACAACACGCACGCCATGTTTCATGAATTGAGTTGGAAGAGCTTGAGTTGGAGAGTGTTTTATGCAAGTTTTATTTTTTACCTACTTGCACAAAATCTGTATATGTACGTGTCGCAACGTTAGCGCGTGTTTGACACGTTCTCTGTTTGCAGAAACTTGTTCCACTGCCTGACTGCGTGAGATGCACCTGGGCATAGAAACGCATTCCTAAGCAGTAATTGCATAAAATAAAGTATAGATATAGCTCAAACTAAAAAGATGCCATAAAAAACGATCAGCAATTTATCTCTACTGTGACATGTAGAGACACGCACCATTTACATGTGCCAACCTTAATAAAAGTTCTATTTTCTGCTCGGGTCGATAGATTCTGCTTGCTTCTATGTATATCTGTATCGCGGTGCAAGAACTGTGTTCTAACATAAAACAATTCAGAGAACATGAATCACTTTGTATGGAACTTGACTAGCTTGAATTCATGGCACAAATTGCTAGTCCTGAAACAGCAAAAGTTGGTACAACAAAAACTAGCAGCGCCCTAATCCTTGTCAGTTGCTCTAGCTCGTCGTCCATGTTCTTTGCTTCAGCCAAATTAAATATTGGCCGTTGGAGGGTAGTAGTTGAATCTGGTTCAGACCATATAATACGGCAGTAAATGAGGCACTCAAAAAATGTATTAACTAGGTAGGAGTAGTACCCTCCGTCCTAGTTTGTAAGTCACAATTTTTGAAAATCTTGGCCCAAGGTACTAGCTGATTGGGTCTCATTTTCTCTCTCTCATTGATGCATGCAGCCCCTTTCTCTCCCTCATTTGTGCATGCATTTTCTTTCTCTCCCTCATTGGTGCATGTAACCCCTTTCTCTCCCTCATTAAATAACATTATGCCTTAGAGGTGAAGGTTATGGGACAAATAATTTTTGAAAATATGACTTACACTCTAGGACGGAGGGAGTAGTTTGCACTTGGATTTGAGAGACGCTAGCTCCAGTGAGCTCCTCACTCTTCAGCATCCCCACCAACAGCGGCAGTATACAAGTGACTAACAATATAATGAATTTATTCAAATAGAAAAGCAGAAATAATTAAACATAGGCATTCACAAATCCTTCATAGCAAAGAAAATAACGCTTCATCGTAGACATATATTGTAAAATGCCGTTTATTCAAATATAGAAGTTAAATAACACAGAGGAAATGCATGATTCACATAACAAATTCTACCATCAAACTGTACCCATGTTGCTAAAAAGGTACATTTCGAGAAAAAAATACCTGCAATATGTATCTACAATCTTGTAATCCATAAAAATCAGAACATATACAACATGGGCATAAACTACACTCCAGCGCCATCATGATTGAGCGTCAAGTTTACAAACCACTCTCCAATGTGCACACTTTATGGAATGGAGTTTGAAGCTCCCACAGGGCGAGTAAGTTCAATCATTCTAATAAAACGAAACAAATATGAAGAACAAAAGGAAAGCACAATAAACGGTAATTGGTTTCATCAAATTCAGTGGCAAACCAGCAATGAGCGTAATTACAACTTTCCAGGACCCTGCCGTGTAATTGTGTAAGCCAATGATATCCCATTCAACAATTGGGCAATGAAAATGACAAGAAACCCAAATGATGCATATAAAGGTTGTAAAATTATAGAATTTTGACAATCATGTACTACTAATCAAGTAAATTTCTGCAACGAAAGATAAGGCATCAAAACCTTGTCAAATTGAGGTTTCTTCAGATATTTCAGCATACCAAAACAATCCTAGCAATTATACATATCAAGTACAAGGCATAATTGATTCAACACAATCAAGTAAGCAGCATAGTGGCAATATTGCATATATTTCACAAGGAGCAGTCAGAACAAAAAGATGCTGATTTTCACCACTCCTTCAGAAACGTATTCCAACACAATAAGTACAGGAACTGGAAGTATTGCTTTCACACTCCATCATGGTATCGTCAAATTCAGTGTCAAACTGCCAATTAAGCGTAATTACAACTTTCCAATACCCTGTTATATAATTGCTTAAGCCATGCTCACTCATTCCTAAATACCAGTCTATACTCAATTTGTTCCATTGCCATCACATTCAGCCATTGAGTAATGAAAATCACAAGAAAGCCCTAGTGATACCTATAGAGCTTGTAAAATTATAGGTATTTAATAAATCATGCAATCAAATATATTGTGCAATAAAAATGAACAACATCAACTTGAGATTTCTTCGGGAATTTCAACAGACCAAAACAATCCTAGCGGCAACACATAGATCAATTGCAACATTGCATGTTTTACTAAGGGCCGGGCAAAAACAATAGATCCTACTTTTCATTTTAAACAAAGCTTTGCTCTGCAGCAAAGTGATAGAAAAAACAGTACAATGAGGATGCCTTTGGAAGAAGTAGAACCAATTAAAATAACAAGAACACTGATAAATATTAAGACAAACTGTGTAAGGTTTGGCAGTACAGAAATGTGCTGATTTTCACCACTCCTTCAGAAACGTGTTCCAACACAATAAGTACAGAAACTGGAAGTATTGCTTTCGTACTGGTCTCACTCTACATTCTTCCCCAAATTTTATACCTCTGCCCTCCTCTCTAACAACCAAACTCGCTGTGTTATCTGTCCATAAAGAATACTAGCAGAGAATTCACTTTCCAAATTAAAAAATTCTAATAGTGACGAATTCTTTTTTGGCATAAATATAATAATGCAATCTACCTCCCCAGTCCTCCAAGAAAATCTGATAACGTCCAACCCTTATCAAGAAACTTGCTTTTGAATTCAATCCACAAGTGTGCATAGTATATTGAAGAACGAACTCACACAACAATCACATCAATTTTCACATGGAATCATCATCAGCTTTACGCTATTGCATTTTCTAAGTGTTACTAAACCCCGTCCGTCGCGTTAATATTTTCGGAAGAGCACAAATACATGCAGCACCCATCATAAACTCCTTCTCACACTACAACACTAGTAATGAATACATCGATCAATCAATGCCAACCTCCACTAAATCACTAATCATATGCGGATGTGCCCAGAATCATAACATGGAACAGAGAAAGGCAAGGTAAAGAAGAACAAGATTTTGCAAAAAGGAAGAAAGATAACTCTCTTTATTTTCCATGCAACAGATCAGTTCATACCGCGCATTATTGTTAGATACAGATTGCAACAGAGCAGTATATTATGCTAGAAACAAAGGTAAATCCTAGTAACACCATCCATACTCAGATACTCTTCTTTTAGAGCAAGTTCCAACAACAACACAACTACTAGTAAGGAGGGAGCGAGCTTACCCTCCCCACCATGAATGCGCCAACCTCAGAGGTTCTCCATCTGGATGTTGCTCTTGAGCGGCACATACTCGCCAAGGTAGCCGCCGAGGTGCTCGTAGAGCGCGGTCCTGTCGATCTCCTGGTTGTGGTAGGCCTTGCAGGCGTAGTAGAATACGCTCTGCACGAGGAGGCCCAGCAGATTGGCAATGACGAGAAGCGAGACCATTACGGCACCGACAAGTATCTTGACAGGCAAGGTGAGGCCGAGGCTGCCCTCCTCGCCGCGCTCCTTGACGACGGCCGAATGGAAGAGACCGGCTGTCACGCCGCAGGCGGCGAAGTAGGAGACAACGAGCACGGCTGCGGTGCGTGTGCGGCCCTTGAGGAGCTGCCTGCTTTTCGACATGGCGGCGAGGCCGCATACGGGCTCGAGCACGGAGACGACGCTGGCGAGGTGCCAGAGCGCGGAGATGTAGACGTGGACGGCGAGGAAGCCGACGACGAAGAGGAGGGCGAAGAGGAGGAAGGAGAGGGCCATGGCGGTGGAGCGGGCGGGGTCGGGCGCGTAGGCGGTGAGGAGGAGGAGGAGGGTGAGGACGAAGAGGGCGTGGTAGGCGAGCATGAGGAGCGAGACCCAGAGGAAGGTCTTGAGGAGGCGCGGCAGGATGGTGGGCAGCGCGGAGAGCGAGGCGGCGATGGAGGCCGGCTTGGCGGCGTAGAGCGAGGCGACGGTGAAGACGGCGGCGGCGGTGGAGAGCAGCGAGAAGGTGAAGAGGAAGATGAGGTAGAGGAACTGGTAGGCGAAGAGCGCCACCCACTGCGCGGCGCCCGCCGCGTAGGCGGAGGCCTTGAGGCGGAGCAGGATGGGGTGGGTGAAGAGGGAGTGCGCGAGGACCGCGAAGGAGAGCGGGAAGACGAGGCAGGCGGTCAGCAGCGCGAAGGTGCGCGGCGCGGCGCGCGGGATCGTGGCGGAGATGCGGATTAGGTCGCCGGCGCCCAGCGCCGCCAGGTCGTGCGCCGCCAGCTCCATCGGGGATTTGCCGGGGGCGGGGCGGCGGTGCGGCGAGGAAGGCCGGTCGGTGGGCGGTGGCTGGGCTCAGATCGGAGAAGGGAAATGCGCGATGTGAGAATGAGATGGGGATGGCAGTGGCACGCGTGTCAGCCGCAGGAGGTCCGACGATGTCATGCGCGCAGCACGGGGAGTCGGGGAAGGAGGAAGAGGCCGCGGCCCGCGGGTGACTTCGAAGCGAAGTAATCCAGTTTGATCGATCCCAATTCAATTCGAAACAATCTGGAACAAATTGGAGCTCAAAATAGACAACGTGTGACATACACTTGCTATTCTTGTTGTTCAAAATCGGTTCAAAACATCGCAAAATAAACAGTAAATCTTGTCTTTTCTGTTTCATGGTCAAATTAACAAAAATAATGACTTGATTCGAGGACTCAAAATTCAGAGTAAATCAAGGGAAGAGGGGTTGTATTGGGTTCTCTCAGACTACACACCATCACGTTCCATGTGCACATACTAAATTTCATCAGAGAACTCATATTTGTTGGCATGTGTTAGAAATACAATTTAGTGTTTCTAAACTTTCTATTTGATTCGAGACTTGCTTTTTGTTTTGTTTTCTCCATGGAGCAACCTCTGATTCCATAATAAGTGTCGTGTGCTTTTAGTAAGGGAGTAGTACATGAACTAAAACCCCAAAACTATTATGGATCAGATGGAGTAATTAACAATAAACTACTACTTTGCTGATTGAGGGTAAAAATAACCCACCACAACCGTTTTAAAATGTGTGTAGTTGATGACGGTGTTGAACGATTTTGCATCTCTCTTTGAACGGAAGCTGTTCTCTTGTGGCTGATTGCAGATGCGACAGATCTCCATCACTGAAATACAAGCAGAAGTCGAATCATAAGAAGATTGAGAAGAAAATCAAAAAAACAAGAACTGAAAAAACCCTATCCGAAATATGAAAAAAATCACAAATCATTGTCGGGAACAAACTAGATTGAACGAAATGTAGAAGAACACTATACTTAAGCGTACAAATAATCTACAAATGATTGGAGAAATCCGAAGAAATCCAGCGAATGAACTGGCGGAGGTTACCGTAGTGCCGTCGTCGCTGCAACTGGCGGGCGTGCATTTTCAGATTTGCCCCAAGGCGATGGTTCTTATTCAAGGCCGCCTATGAAAATCAACTGTTTGAGATGGTGGTATAGAAGAACAACTAAGACGGTACTAATTTAAGGCCGCTTCGAAACAGTCATTTCTTTGAGGCGGGTTTAGTTTACAGTACGATTGTCTTAGGGTTTTCAGCAGGTGCGTCTTTTATTAATTTGGGACAAAACCAATTGAATTGATAGTTTCTAAGTAGCAAGTTTGTACTAGTGGTCAAACCATTGCTGTATCTTTTTTGTGAATGGAAATCTATATTAATCAACCAAGAGAATTACACTCGTTGCGGCAAGTGCCGAAACGTTATTTGGCCTGACCCTGGCCAGGTTTGAGTTCTAGTACTAGTTCTACCCAAATTTGCCAAACTATGGCTTACAGAATTTTGCTCATGGCTAATAGTATCGATTAACATATTTCTCCTTGTTGCCATTAGGCATTTGATCTCCTGGACTAGACCTGTGAAAGGGGACGATTAAGTTCCCCTGAGCGGGACGATTAAGTTCCCCTGAGCGAATCATTCTCGCAGCTTCGGCACATTCCATCTCTATCAGACATCTTTATCGAAAAAAAATCTCTTTCAGACATGGAAGAGTGGACCAATCGAGGGCCAAAACAACATCTTCGCGGCAAGCTTCAAGCTCAGCTTCAAGCGGGCTATGACAGGGTTGTAAAAGGAGGGATTTCAAAAGAATGACCGCTCCCTTGTCATCCCGCAGCACCACTCCTTGCAAAATGAGCCGTCCACATTTAGCTTCACAAAGCCCTCCTGTGGCTTCCTCCATGGGCGTAGCTCCCTCTGCTCTTCGCTTTTGTTCTTTGGGATAGCCTCCCAAGTGATTGTCATCTTTCCTTTAGCTGGATCAGCATACGGTAATTGCTTTTTTTTTACCTGGACTACGGCTGGCTTACGCCGGCCTGAACACTTTATATCTACACATGAAGCATACAAGGGTTATTACAAATATTTTGGAGGACAGAGAGAGAAAGAGGGGGGTGTGGGATCTCAGGGCGGATCATGGCCGTTACACCAGTTATTAAGAAGAGAGGTAGAGGAGGGAGTGTTACAACGGTAAGCCCAAAGTCTAATGTCTTCAATACATCTTCGAGAGACCGTGGAAAGATCCTCGTCGAGCCCGCTGAAGGTCAGGGCATTTCTTTGTTTCCAAATGGTCCAACTGATGGTTGTGTTCATAGTAGTCTCCTCATAGGTGCGGCAGTGCGAGAGCCAAAAGTCGTCGAAGGTGGCAGAGGCCATGTTGTCGAAGTCGTGGTGAAAATGGCACCAGACTTGCTTGGCGCGGGGGCACAGCAGAAGAAGGTGGTCCGTATCTTCATCAAGAGGGCAGGCGAAGCAGGTGGCAGAGTTGTTTAGGTGGTGTCTGAAGCGCCGCTCATTGGTTGGAAGTCGCTTTTTCCGAGCAAACCAGCAGAAGATCTTGCACTTGAGAGGGGCAGCACTCCTCCAAATTGTGGTCGCCACATCGTCAACCTGCAGATGGCTGAAAGTAGAGGCATAGAGGTTTTTGTTCGAAAACTTTTTGTTCGTGAGACGGCAAACTCTAATGTCCGGGGCACCGATGCTCAGGTGCACCGAGCGCAGCTCAACAGAAAGGTCTCGAAGCTCGGACGCCGCAACAGCTGAGAGGCTGAAAGGACACAGATGTCGCCTAGAGGGGGTGAATAGGCGGTTTAAAACTTTTACGAGATGGGCTTAACAAATGCGGAATAAAACTAGCGTTTACTTTGTCAAGCCCAAAGCCTATATACTATGGTTCACCTATGTGCACTAACAACTTATTCTAAGCAATGGTTCACCTATGTGCACCATCAACTTATGCTAAGCAAGACAAGCAACTTATGTGATAGCAAGATATATATAACTTCAAGCACGATGGCTATCACAAGGTAAAGTGCATAAGTAAAGAGCTCGGGTATAGAGATAACCGAGGCACGCGGGAGACGATGATTTATCCCGGAGTTCACACTCTTGCGAGTGCTAATCTCCGGTGGATAGGTGCGGTGGCTTAGTGCTCCCGAACGCCACAAGAGGCTCACCTTGAGGTGTGGTTGCTCGATGCACACCAAAGCCACAAAGGCCTCACCCCAAGATGCGGTACTCACACCACACACCGAACGCCACGAAGGCGCCTCACCTAAATCTCCGGTGACCCTCGCCACAAAGGCCTAGGTCACGGTTCCACTAAGGGATTTCCTTCGAGGCGGAAACCGGGCCTTACACAAAGGTTGGGGCACACATCCACAACTTAATTGGAGGCTCCCAACAAATCACCACAAAGGTCTAGAATCCGTCTAGGGTTCCAAGAACCCAAGAGTAACAACTTTCTTGCTTTCACCTCCACGAATCACCGTGGAGAACTCAAACCGATGCACCAAATGCAATGGCAAGAACACCACAAAGATGCTCAAGTCCTTCTCTCTCAAATTCCAACAAAGCTACAAAAGATATTGGGGGAATAAGAGAGGAAGAACAAAGGAATTCACAAAGAACACCAAGATCAAGATCTAGAGAGTTCCACTCACAAAGAGATGGATTTGATTGGTAGAAATATAGATCTAGATCTCCTCTTCCTTTTCCCTCAAATGGATTCAAGAATCATTGGAGGAGTAGAGGGATTGGGCAAGCTCTCAAGGTCAACAATGGTGGAGAGCAAAAGGAGGAAGAAGAAGTGGGGAGAAAGAGGAGGAAGAAGGCCTTAAATAGGGGTCTCAGATTTCTGCCCGTTGGGGCCAAAATCGCGACAGGCCGGCAGTGCCGGCCTTGTTCCACCGGCAGTGCCGGGGTGGCCGGCAGTTCTGGCCTTTTTCCACCAGCAGTGCCGGCCGGCAGTGCGGGGTGTTCCGGCGGCAGTTCCCCCCCCAGTTTTTGCCCAAACACCCGATACGAAAACCTTGATAACTTTTGCATCCGGACTCCGATTTCGATGATCTTGGGCTCGTTGAAATCACAACAACGAGCTCTACAACAATATGCATAGAAACATCATAGTCCAGCTGATGAGGACATCCCATCTATTGATACAACCGCTGTACCTACAGCCACACAAATACAAGGACCAATCACTCGAGCTCGTGCCAAACAACTTAACTATCAGGTACTTTCGTTTCTTGGAACTGTTCCTCATATACATGAGAATATGATGCTGCCTAAAACAGATATGTTTGTTACTCTTAGGAATGATGGACCTAGCATGGATGAGGAGAACAAGCATTGGAGCATGATCACACATGGAGGAGATGGCAGCAAGCACTTGAGGATTGAAGATGACGCCACAAGTGGAGATTTCAGGACTTTGAAGCCACCATAAGAAGAGATGAAGACATGGACGAAATATAGAGTTCTCTACTTCATAATTTCGTCCATAGCATAATATGGTGCTGCGTCACCTTTAGTTTTGGGCCAGGCCCATGTCATTTTCGTCGGAATTAAGTCAGCCACTTTTTAGAGTCCGTATTGAAGGGGAAAGGCCTTCTAGGGTTTGGTTCGGCCACCATACGTATGGCTGGTCGAAACCCCACCTTTTCCTCCTTTAAATACCCCCATAGCCATCACGTTTAGACTCGGATTTTGATTAGATTAAATGTTAGCCATTGCTGCAACTCGTGTACTTCTTTTGAGGCCAACGCCCAGAACAAGACCGACTATTCGGAATCCCACCTTATTCAATAAAGCTTTCATCTATATCCGCAATATTCTGATTGCAATATTAGTTCTTACTTGTTCTCGATTTCAGGTAGGAATTAAGACCCTTGGTCGGCTGATCGTGCATCCGCAAGATCAGTAACTCCCGGAGATTGTCCTAGCGATTGCATTGGCGCACGAGCTTTGCACGTGTAGTCGGATCGTCAAGCACGAACTCCACCAACAAATCGAATTATCCACGTCTCATCGAAAGATCGGCCACCTTAGCCCTATCAAGTGGTATCAGATTTCAGGTTGCTCGGTGAGATTTTACTGTTTTCCTAGTGTAGATTGCATCTGCCATCATACCCATAAACCACGAAAAAGCCAAAAATACAGTTAGGGTTTAGATCATCTAATCCCATAAACCCCTGCCACGCCTTGCATTGTCTTTTCAGTTTTGCATAGTTGAATTTGTGTCTGCATCTTCGTGTCGAGTTGCTGGTCTTAGCGTCTAGTTCCTTTAGAGTTTCGAGTTCTGGTCATATTAGTCACGCCGCCGCCGCCACTCGCACCACACGCAGATCACCGCCACCACCACCACCATATACTTCCGCCACTGCCATATACACCCTGCCATATACTTCCGCCACTACCATATACACCCTGCCATATACTTCCGCCACTGCCATATACACCCTGCCATATACATCCGTATCCACCATATACCCCGTTTCCTACCGCGACAGATTCGTGTTGTTTTCTGCCGTGACAGAGTCCGAGTAGAATTAGGTTTTATTGTTTTTCCTCCTTCGCTGTTGCCTTCTAATTCCGTCTGTGCTGTAGAAAAATTTTCCGTGAGATAAGTTTCGGCCGCAGTAAGTAATTGGAAGGAGAGCAAAAAAAAAAAAAGAAAGAAAAGTCTGGAACCTTCTCGAAAAAATTTTCTGGCTACATTGGTTTTTCACCTTGGCGATCACTTTTCGCCACTGGCCGTTATAGCGACATTTTTTGGCGCCTGCGCGCTTTCCGGAGCACTTTCCAGAAATTTCGACAAAAAATTTTCTGAGGCTATACTGTTTTTAGACCTTGGGGATCAGTTTGAGACACTTGCCATCATAGTGATTTTTCGCACCTCGCGTCGCCACATCATCGCCACCTCATCGCTGCTTTTTGCTTGTGTGCCGCGCCGTGACCTCGTTAGTGTTCTAGGCTCGCGTCTCTAGTACGGTCTAGCCTAGGACCAGCACAGTACCGTTGTTGAGCATACTTTCAATACTGCATCGCTGTTTTGACAATTGCTGTTTTGCTACCATATTAGCCATCCTACAGCTCCACATATTGTCTCCACGTGCTTGGTGTCGACCCCTGGTAATCGCTTTGGCAATCCTTGGAGACACTGATTCCTGCTGGTTGTACATCGCCTTCCGCCTGTTTGGTAAGAACTTGTAAGAGCTTTGTATTTTGCTTGACGAATTGTGCGTGAACCACCATATTCCGTAGTTTCTAGGCATATACAATTGTGCTTTTTGAGTACTAACCATGTCAGGACCTACACCGGCCGCTGTTGACCCGGCCACGATGACGAGCGAGGAGTTGCATGCTCACTTCACCCACCTTTTGGGCGGGCATGCACGCGACACCGAGGCGCGCATTGGTGACGTGGACGCCAAACTCACCGACGCGCTGGACAAGCTGGATGGCCTCGAGGCAGCTTTCAACACCAAGCTCGACGCCAAGTTCCAGGAGTTGTTGACTCGGTTACCGCCGCCTCGCGCCAACGTGCAACGCCGCGCACGCCGCGTTCCTCGTGCGGACGTTCCTGCAGGTACCGCTGCTGCTGCAGCCGCACATGACGCGCCTTCTGATGAAGGATACGAGGACTATGGAGGGAACGAGGATGAGCAAGTAGATGAGAACATGCTGGATGACGAGGAGGTCCAACAACCTGCACCTGGTCGTCCACGACAACTAAACCGCAACGCTCGCCCACCTCCACGGCCGGTACGTAATGATGATGATCATGTTGCTAAACTTAAATTGAATATTCCGCCATTTGAGGGTAGATATAATCCTGATGCATATCTTACATGGGAATTGGAAGTAGAGCAACGCTTTGCATGTTTACGCTATCCTGATCATTTGCGTGTTAGTGCTGCTACTTGTGAGTTCACAGATTTTGCATCTATTTGGTGGTCTGAGCATTGTAGAGTACACCATGCTAATATTCCTACTACTTGGGTTGGTTTAAAACTTGCTATGCGTACTCGTTTTGTTCCTCCACATTATCAACGTGATTTGCTAAAGAAATTGTCTCGCTTAGAACAAGGAAAAAATTCTGTAGAAGACTATTATCAAGAATTGCAAACTGGCATGATTCGCTGTGGTATTGTAGAGGATAATGAGGCTATGCTTGCACGTTTCTTTGGTGGTTTGAATAAAGAGATTCAGCATATTTTAGATTATAAGGAGTACAACACTATTACTCGCTTGTTTCATCTTGCTTGCAAAGCTGAACGTGAAGTGCAGGATCGTCAACCACCATGGAGAAAAGCTAATGTTTCTGCAGGTCGTACATCGTCATGGACTACGCGACAATCAGCGCCACAATCTCGTGGGGCTACACCAGCACCTTCTACCTCCAAGTACACCGCGCCTGCATCACGAGCACCACCGGCTGCTACTTCACCACCATCTGCTGGTCCTCCTCGGAGTTCATCTTCGATGGCCTCCACGGGGAAGACGCGCGACATACAATGTCGCAAATGCTTGGGTTTTGGCCACATAGAGAGAGAATGCAGAACCAAGCGTGTGATGTTGGTGCGTGAAGATGGCGAATATGATTCTGCAAGTGACTTTGATGAAGATACATTGGCCCTTATTGCTGCACGTGATGGTGCCAATTCTGATTCTGAGAGAGAGATGGAGGTAATGGAAGCTGACACTGCTGATCAGTACAGGAGCTTAGTTGCACAACGTGTGTTGAGCGTGCAATTGAGCAAAGCTGAGCATGATCAACGCCACAATCTGTTCCAAACAAGAGGCGTTGTCAAAGAGCGAGCTATAAGGATCATCATTGATGGAGGGAGCTGCAATAATCTGGCTAGCGTTGACATGGTGGAGAAGCTTTCTCTTCCTACAAGACAGCGCACACATCCATATTACATTCAATGGTTTGAGAGCTCTCGGAAGCTCAAGGTAACAAGAACTACACGTGTGCATTTTACTATTGGTACATATTCTGATTTTGTGGATTGTGATGTTGTACCTATGCAAGCTTGTTCTTTGTTACTTGGTAGACCTTGGCAATTTGATAGAGAATCTGTTCATAATGGTAAAACTAATCAGTATTCTCTTATGCATGATGGAAAGAAAATTGGTCTCAAACCTATGACTCCTGAACAAATACTAAAAGATGATCTTGCTAGAGCTAGTAGAGTAAAAAACGAGGAGAAACTTAAGAGTGAGAATCAGATTGTTGCTGCAGATTTTGTGCCACATAAGACTAATACTAAATCTGATTCAAACCATGCTACTGAAATTCGTTTGAAAAATCCTTGTTTGCTTGCTAGCAAATCTGATATTGCTGAACTTGATGTGAACACTACTCAATGCTATGCTATTATTTGCAAAGAAGTTCTGTTTTCATTTGAGGATATGCCTCCTTCTTTGCCACCTGCGGTTGCTAACCTTTTGCAGGAGTTCATTGATGTGTTCCCACAAGATGTACCACCTGGACTACCACCTATCCGTGGGATAGAACACCAGATTGACTTGATTCCAGGTGCTTTGCCCAACCGTGCGCCATATCGTACCAATCCTGAAGAAACCAAAGAGATTCAGCGACAAATTCAGGTTCTCCAAGATAAAGGTTACATTCGTGAGTCTCTTAGCCCATGTGCTGTTCCTATTATCTTGCTACCTAAGAAGGATGGTTCTTCACGCCTGTGTACTGATTGTCGATCTATTAATAATATTACCATTCGTTACCGTCATCCTATACCTCGTTTAGATGATATGCTTGATGAATTGAGTGGTTCTATTATGTTCTCTAAAGTTGATTTGCGTAGTGGTTACCACCAGATTCGTATGCAATTAGGAGATGAATGGAAAACAGCGTTTAAAACTAAGTTCGGTTTATATGAGTGGTTAGTAATGCCTTTTGGTTTAACTAATGCACCTAGTACTTTCATGAGACTGATGAACGAAGTTTTACGTGCTTTTATTGGACGTTTTGTGGTGGTATACTTTGATGATATTCTGATTTATAGCAAATCTTTGGAGGAACATTTGGATCATTTACGTGCTGTTTTCAATGCTTTACGTGATGCACGTTTGTATGGTAATCTTGAGAAGTGCACTTTTTGCACCAATCGAGTTGCGTTTCTTGGCTATGTTGTTACTGCGCAGGGCATTGAAGTTGATCCAAGCAAGATTGAGGCAATTGAGAATTGGCCGCAGCCAAAGACGGTCACACAAGTGAGGAGTTTTCTTGGCCTCGCTGGTTTCTATAGGCGCTTTGTGAAAGATTTTGGATCCATTGCTGCGCCGCTGAATGAGCTTACAAAGAAGGATGTGCCCTTTGTGTGGGGCGATGCACAACAAGATGCCTTCATGATACTGAAAGATAAGTTAACACATGCTCCATTACTCCAACTTCCTGATTTCAATAAGACTTTTGAGCTTGAATGTGATGCTAGTGGAATTGGTTTAGGAGGTGTGTTATTACAAGAGGGCAAACCTGTTGCATATTTTAGTGAGAAATTGAGTGGGCCTAGTCTGAATTATTCTACTTATGATAAAGAATTGTATGCGCTGGTTCGGACATTACAAACTTGGCAACATTATTTATGGCCTAAAGAATTTGTTATACATTCTGATCATGAATCTTTGAAGCATATTCGTAGTCAAGCTAAGTTGAATCGCCGCCATGCAAAGTGGGTTGAGTTTATTGAGTCTTTTCCTTATGTTATCAAACACAAAAAGGGTAAAGATAATGTTATTGCTGATGCTTTGTCGCGCCGTTATACTATGCTATCTCAACTTGACTTCAAGATTTTTGGATTAGAAACCATAAAGGAACAATACTTGCATGATGCTGATTTTAAAGATGTGTTGCTGAATTGTAAAGATGGTAGAACATGGAACAAATTCGTCCTCAATGATGGATTTGTGTTCCGTGCTAACAAGCTATGCATCCCAGATAGTTCCGTTCGTCTTTTGTTGTTGCAGGAGGCGCATGGAGGAGGATTGATGGGTCACTTTGGTGTGAAGAAGACGGAGGATGTACTTGCTGCACACTTCTTTTGGCCACGTATGCGTCGAGATGTTGAGAGATTTGTGGCACGCTGCACTACATGTCAAAAAGCTAAGTCTCGACTTAATCCACATGGTTTATATATGCCTCTTCCTGTTCCTAGTGTACCTTGGGAGGATATTTCTATGGATTTCGTTTTGGGTTTGCCTCGTACACAGAAGGGGAGGGATAGTATCTTTGTTGTTGTGGATAGATTTTCTAAGATGGCACACTTTATTCCATGTCACAAAACTGATGATGCTACACATGTTGCTGATTTGTTCTTTCGCGAAATTGTGCGTTTACATGGTGTGCCAAATACTATTGTTTCTGATCGTGATACTAAATTTCTTAGCCACTTTTGGAGATGTTTATGGGCTAAGTTGGGGACTAAATTGCTGTTTAGTACTACATGTCATCCCCAAACTGATGGACAAACTGAAGTAGTAAATAGAACATTATCTACTATGCTGCGGGCTGTTTTGAAGAAGAACTTAAAATTGTGGGAAGAGTGTTTGCCTCATATTGAATTTGCTTACAATCGTTCGCTGCATTCTACCACTAAGATGTGCCCTTTTGAGATTGTGTATGGTTTTGTTCCACGTGCACCTATTGATTTATTGCCTTTACCATCTTCGGTGCAAAATGATTTGGATGCTACACAACGAGCTGAATTGATATTAAAATTGCATGAGACTACTAAAGACAACATAGAACGCATGAATGCTAAGTATAAAATTGTGGGGATAGAGGAAGAAAGCATGTTGTGTTTGATGTTGGTGATCTTGTTTGGTTGCATTTGCGCAAAGATCGTTTTCCTGCATTGCGCAAGTCTAAGCTCATGCCACGTGCCGCTGGTCCTTTTAAGGTGTTAGAGAAAATAAATGATAATGCATATAAACTTGAGCTTCCTGCAGAATTGGGTCCGGTTAGTCCTACATTTAACATTGCAGATTTGAAGCCTTACTTTGGTGAAGAAGATGAGATCGCGTCGAGGACGACTTCAATTCAAGAAGGGGGGCATGATGAGGACATCCCATCTATTGATACAACCGCTGTACCTACAGCCACACAAATACAAGGACCAATCACTCGAGCTCGTGCCAAACAACTTAACTATCAGGTACTTTCGTTTCTTGGAACTGTTCCTCATATACATGAGAATATGATGCTGCCTAAATCAGATATGTTTGTTACTCTTAGGAATGATGGACCTAGCATGGATGAGGAGAACAAGCATTGGAGCATGATCACACATGGAGGAGATGGCAGCAAGCACTTGAGGATTGAAGATGACGCCACAAGTGGAGATTTCAGGACTTTGAAGCCACCATAAGAAGAGATGAAGACATGGACGAAATATAGAGTTCTCTACTTCATAATTTCGTCCATAGCATAATATGGTGCTGCGTCACCTTTAGTTTTGGGCCAGGCCCATGTCATTTTCGTCGGAATTAAGTCAGCCACTTTTTAGAGTCCGTATTGAAGGGGGAAAGGCCTTCTAGGGTTTGGTTCGGCCACCATACGTATGGCTGGTCGAAACCCCACCTTTTCCTCCTTTAAATACCCCCATAGCCGTCACGTTTAGACTCGGATTTTGATTAGATTAAAAGTTAGCCATTGCTGCAACTCTCGTGTACTTCTTTTGAGGCCAACGCCCAGAACAAGACCGACTATTCGGAATCCCACCTTATTCAATAAAGCTTTCATCTATATCCGCAATATTCTGATTGCAATATTAGTTCTTACTTGTTCTCGATTTCAGGTAGGAATTAAGACCCTCGCTGGTCAGGCTGATCGTGCATCCGCAAGATCAGTAACTCCCGGAGATTGTCCTAGCGATTGCATTGGCGCACGAGCTTTGCACGTGTAGTCGGATCGTCAAGCACGAACTCCACCAACAAATCGAATTATCCACGTCTCATCGAAAGATCGGCCACCTTAGCCCTATCACCAGCAAAGTAGGATAGAAACAAATGGATAAAGGTTTTACCTATCTATAAACAGCAAACCGGTAAAACCTCCAATATGGAAAATGCAACAACTTGAGTTAGGAAACTCGCATTTAGGTGAAACCAATTTTGTTGTAAAGAAGATGACAATAGCTACCCCACAAAGATTGAAAAGCTTAAGAACAAGTGGGGTAGGTTTTTCTATGTATTTTAGAGTGAAACCTCTCAATACGAGAAACCGAGAAAAACTCCAATATCGAAAACGCAACAAGTGATTCATGCGGAATCCGTTTTCGATGAACTAGAGCTTGTCATGAGAATAAGCACAAGCTCTAAAACACCATATGGATAAGATCCAAATAACAACCAAGAAAGATGATGCAAGGATGCAAAGGTTTGAGCTCTCCGAAGGATACGATCGAGTTACTCACTCGAGAGCCCTCTTGATAGTACGGCAACTAAACTATAAACCGGTCTCCAACTACACCATGAGACCGGTGAGAAAGAAACCCTATCAAGAGCAAACCTTATCCTTGCGCGTTCCTCTTGAGCTCGATGATGACGATCTTGATCACAACAAGATGGAACGCCTTTCTTGATTGTGCTTGCTTGACGAAGTCTTGTGGATTGCTCCCCCATAATCCACCATGGGAGAGCTTCTTCTTCGGCACATCTTCACATATCCATGATCACCATATGGATGGCAAGCTTCAAGCAAATGATCTCTTCGAGATGGCTCATCTTGAACTTGCACTTCATTTCTTCATTCTTCATCATGTTGATGTCTTGAAGTTAACTTTGAGGGCTCACTTCATCTTCATCTTCAAGACATACTTGACACTTCAAATTATTCATCAATTTCTTCTTATTGCAACCTTGAAGCCAACATATGGTTCAAGCATTGCCTATGGACCACACCTACAAATATAACTCAATGCAAACATTAGTCCATAGGGATTGTCATTAATTACCAAAACCACACATGGGGGCTCCATGCACTTTCAATCTCCCCCATTTTGGTAATTGATGACAATCTCTTTGAGAGGGTTTATATAAGGAATTGAAGTAACAAACAAGTTGAATATATAGAGCAAACTCCCCCATAATATATGCATGTGTGAATGAACTTGACTTTCATTGCATATATTGGCATTCAAAGCCTAGTGGAGTTTCCTCTAAATATTCAACTATGCAAAGCAACAAGATGCAATGCAATAAAGGCACATGCTTAAGCACAAAGCAAAGACATAACCAAATTCCCTTAAACCCTCCAAACTTCTCCCCCATTGGCACCAATTGCCGAAATGGGTGAAAAATTTAGAAGGCCAATATAGTGAGAGTTCCTCCATAGCGTGTGCATTTCTCATAATTTGAGTGGAATCAAATGCACGTATCCAATGATGAATATTCGGAAGGAATCACACTATAGATAGGATCAAAGATTGCAAAAAGATAACAAAGTCAAGAAGCTTCAACAAATGAAGCAAGCAACCAAATGAACCACAAAGAAGATACCAAAAGAAAGATAGATATTATGATAAGATCAAGAAGATTGCTCTAAATAATATTAGGAAGCTCCCCAAGGTTTGTGCACAAAACTAGACAATTTTCATTGGAGTATGAAGTGCACAAACATGGAATCATCACTCCCACATTACTATTTAAAACAAAAAATACCAAGTGAATCAAACTCCAATGATCACCACAAGATAGTGTTCTAAATCAAATGAGGAAGCTCCCCAAGGTACATGCATAAAATAAAATGTTGCATTTGAATACAATATGCATAACATGGAATCCTCACTCCCTCATTTAAAACACAAACATTTGTAATAGATCATAGATAGAAAAGTAAGCTAAACACTTGCAACAAACAAATAGTTGAGCAACAAGTAAGAGGCACCATAATAAAAAGGCTCAACCAAGAGGATATGTGAAAGGCATGATAAAGCATATTATAAGACTACTACAAGGATGAGCAAAAAGCATCATCATAGTCTTCAATGAATTATATTGCTTAGCATGACCAATCAACACGCAATAAATAAATAAGATATCAAAAGGAGATGTATCATCTCTTATGTGTATAAGTTTCTCTAAGTGGGCAATATCACAAAGATATTTATCCACAAAAAAACATGCACACATAAAATAGATACGCAAGAAAAATAGTATGATATCCAAGAGGAAGTCATGCAATATACCAATAAGAATTTTTGCTTAATAGCATGGCCAAAGGCTCAATTTTATCTTATTGTACATTCATGAACTTCAACCACAAACAACTAAAATATATCACAAATATCAACAAGGGATAGAAGATAGTTGGGATGCATTTGAGAAAGGCAACAAGTATCACAAACGGGGATACCAAAAGAAGTAACTAAATTTGCACTTTCATCTATATTGCACATGTGAGAGCCTTGAGGAATTGATATGCAACAAAATTGCTAGATAGGCATAGTTGGGATGGATGAATCATGAGCATGATTTAAAATACTTCCCAACAAATGCACTCATCTCAAATTACTCACATTCACAATAAAGAGGTTTCATTAAGACTTTTGCAAGAAGCACAACATTTGCAAATCAAGAGATTCATGCCAAGATGCAACCATAAGGTTGGATACAAGAAAAGTATGCATGAGAAGATACTTGTTACCAAGATAGCATTGGTGTGGATGTAGTAGATATGTGTTCGTTGATCATCCTAGCTTGCCTCAAGTTACCATTGAGTCACCACTTTTTTCCAAGAGTGAGACAAGCATTCAATGCATATCCATTGTACCTAACACAAAGGTAAGTACAAAATGGTCCCCAAACTAATTGGGTCCGAAGTAGTTAGACACACTACAACATATAGGACAAACTCCACAATTCTATGTGCATATAGATATGAAATTGAATTTCATGCACATCTTAGCCAAATTAGGATTTGATGGAGTTTACCCTATATATTGGATCAAAGAAAGTGACACATGCCATAATATATACATATATTAAATATGCATGCACAATACTTTCAAGAACCAAAGGAAGATACAATTTGGACAAAACACCAAATAAACCAAGAGACAATGGTTGTCCAAATTATATCAAAGAATCAAATCAACACAAGATTGACTCCAAAGACTTATCTCATTATAAGAACCTAATTAAACCTAAACACAAAGGAATGAGATAACCAACTTCTAAGAGAGCAAGGTTCCAACAAATAAACTAAACCCTCGAAACTTTCTATGATGGCACAAAGTACCAAAAAGAAAAATTTATGTCTCCCAAAACCAAATTTTTGATAAAGATCAAGAGATGTTAAGCATTCTAATAATATAGAAGAGCTCCCCCAAGTTTGGTGCATTATCAAGGATTTTTTATATGAATACAAAATGCACAAAACTAGGATCATCACGCTACCTATATCTTCTAACAATGCTAAGAAAGTTTGAATAGACAACTTAGATCCATAAGATGCAAGGAAGACACATGGGAGTCAAAGCACAACAAATTCATGGCAATAAATAAGGCAATATAAATACAAGAGCCAATGTAGATATGATCAATAAATATCTACCTCATAATTGATTACCAATTGTCCTAGGACAAGAGGTATTAGGAAATATTTCCCGGTGGTAGTTTGTAAGTATACATAAGATCATATTTACAACGAACAAAGCATATGGTAAAAGATAAGAGTTAACCATCATGCAAAGATAGTTTCTTGATGCTTCATTTAGTCATACCAACATGCAAGGCAATTAATAGTATTCATACCAACATGCAAAGCAATTAATAGTATTCATACCAACATGCAAAGCAATTAATAGTATTCATACCAACATGCAAAGCAATTAATAGTATGACTTGAAGCACATGGTTTTCCAAAAATGTATTGAGGGACACGTTGTGAAAAACCATGCCAAGAAGAACTTTCACAAATAAGATCCACAAAGATATTAGCAATGAAGCCATTTAAGCAAATTGGAACTTGTTTGAAAACATGTCACATATGAGAGATAATTTACAATATCAATTCTATGTGACACAACCTCAAATGTTCACATTTCCTAGGCTTGTAATATGCACAAAGCTTATTACTCCCCCATAATGTGATAAATAATATATTTTCACAAGAGGCAAATAAGATCCAACTAGAGATATTAATGGACATTGGAATTTGAATTTCTCATGACGATGACATACCACATAGAGACTAGATAATCTTGCAATATCAATCCTAAGTGATATTCCTCATGTACACACATTGTTAGGATCATGAAATTCCCAAAGGAATATCACTCCCCCAAAACGGGATAGTCCATTAATCTCTCATAAGAGCCATATAAGATACAACAAGATGCAAAGAGGCTCCAACATAAACACAAGTACACGGTGTGCACCCAACATACATAGACTTGATTTCTCAAGAAAAGCAAGTAGGAAGAACAACATATACAAACACATGCTAGGAACAAAACTAACACATGCAAAGGGGCGAGTAACTTTCAATATAAGTGAGTTGAGAACATGTTACCGTAAGGAGGAACATTGAATACATGATAGAAGCAAGATAACCAAAAGACTTGGCTTGAGATAATATAAATGATGAAGATCCCTTAATTCTTCATGATGTAGCCAAGTCTCCAATGCCCTCCAACAAGCACCTATTGATCAAATTTTGGATTGTTGGTCCCCAACTAAGTTGGGTCCTAAGAGGTTAGTCACAATAGGCTTGGCAACCCAAATGGTTCTTTTCTTGACACCACTTTGAGCACCAACATATTTGGCAAACACATTGCCACCCTCATCCTTACGAAGAGAATAAACATCATCAATGGTGATAGAGTTGGATGAGGTACCAATAGTGCACAAGGAGGAGATGTGGCCCTTCTCACGGCATATGTAGCAAGTTCTTTTCTTCTCCTTCTTCTCACTAGGTTTCTCCATAATGGGAGTATTGGCTTGTTTCTTCTTGGGAAGTGGCATTTCTTCAACTTGAGGTTGAATGTAAGTTTGAGCTTGAGGCCGCTTCCCTTTTTGCTTCTTCTTCAAAGGGCAAGATCTAACATGGTGCCCTTCAATATTGCACTTGAAGCAAACAATCTTGGCCGGGTCTTTGACTTGTACTTGGCCCTTCTTCTTGTTGTTGTTCTTGGACTTGTTCTTGTTGTTGGATTTGAATCCAAGTCCACTCTTGTCATTGGGGGATTGTTGCATACTCAACATCGTGTCAAGTTTGCATTTCCCTTCATGACCCTTTACCAAGTCATTCTTTAAAGAAGTGACTTGGGCCTTGAGCTCTTTGATTTCCTCTACATGGTTAGTAACAACACAAGTACTAGAGGAAGTAGAATCTTCATTGTTAGAGCAACAAGGCAAGGAAGATAATTCATCACAAGATTTAGCAATATTATGAGTGGATGAATTACTAGGACTAGCACATGGAAATATAGCATTTTGAGTAGTAGTGCTAGTATCCACATGAGGCTCACAAGGTGTTGCCTTAAATATGATAGCCTCATGAGCTAACTTTAGCCTATCATGAGAGGCTAGAAGATCCTCATGGGAGCGAGAAAGCTTTCCATGATTTTCTTCCAATTTCCCATAATTGCAAGTTAGCAACTCAAGTTGAGCCCTTAGCTCAACATTCTCCTTCAAGATAGATGCTTCACAAGAAGTAGAGTTAGTAGCACAAGCATCAATATTAGTATTAATAGGAGAAGGCAAGTTGGCATGCTCTTTTAGATAAGAAGCTTTAAGTTGCTCATGCGACTCGGTGAGTTTGGCGAGCGCACTCTCAATGACCCTTGAGCCCTTTTTGAGTTGCTCAAAATCCTCAAGGAGTTTAGCATTAACAAACACAAGCTTATCATTTTTTAGCTTTAGTTCATTTGCCATCTCAAGAGCTCTATCATGGTTTTCCTTTTCTCTAGACAATTCTAGAGCAAAGGTCTCCTCAAGAGCTTCCTTGATGGTTTGTTCTTCTTCAAGTTCATTTTTTAATGATGCTACATCATCGGCATACTCTCGTTCAAGAGCACCCTTTTTATCAATGGTGTTCTCATGCATCCAAATAAGTTTTTGGCTCTCAATAGCGGTAGTCAAGATTTCAAAGAAGTGAGTGCTAGCAATTTTATCTTTGCAAATAACCTTGAATACGCTCTTACCCTTATCGCGTAGAGAGACAACCCAATCCTCTTCTTCATATTCATCCTCATCCTTATCACCACGAGACATATTAGGTTCCATGCTAGGAGGTACCGTGGAACCCTTGGCCATAAGGCATATATGAGGACCGTGAGATAAAGATGAGGAGTTACTTGAGGCTCCTTTCAAGATCTTGTCTTGACCAATAGAATCTTTGGTTTCCTCTACATTGTTAGACACACAACAACTAGAGGAAATAGAAGCATTTTTATCATGGCCACAAGACAATGCAAGCATATCATCATTAGATTTATTCAAGCAACTTACACATGATATGCAAAGACTATCAACACAAGCATGTAAATCATTTCTAGTGCTAGATGTGTTTGAGTCCGTAGATGAAGCATTGCAATGAGATAGAGATGAAGAATCATCAATAGTAAGCTCAATATCAACATTGCAATTTTCATCACCACTCACCATATCATTACCTTGTGTCTTGACACACTTTGGTGAAGTGGATGAAGATGAGAATTCATCACGGCCGGAAGTGGATGAAGATGAGAATTCATCACGGCCGGAAGTGGAAGCAATACTATCATCCTCAATAATATTGGACACATCATATTTATCTTGAATCTTTGTCCATAACTCATGAGCGCTCCAAAAAGGCAAGTATGGAAAAAGACCTACATCTCTCAAAGCATTCATAAGAACATAAGAAGCTTGAGAATTGAGATATAAATTTTTCTCATCCTCTAACGATAGATTTTGTGAATCCATAGGAGGAGAAAAACCTATATCTACAATTTTCTCCATATGAGGGTCAATGTCCCGAAAATGACTAAGCATGCAAATTTTCCAAACATCATAATTTGTGCCATCTAATATAAGAGTGTTATCGTGCACTAATCCTCTAGCCGACATCTTTACTCTCAAGGCGGTGAAGCCTAAGAATGAGAGACCTTGCTCTGATACCAATTGAAAGGACACGGATGTCGCCTAGAGGGGGGGTGGGCGGTTTAAAAACTTTTACGAGATGGGCTTAACAAATGCGGAATAAAACTAGCGTTTACTTTGTCAAGCCCAAAGCCTATATACTATGGTTCACCTATGTGCACTAACAACTTATTCTAAGCAATGGTTCACCTATGTGCACCAACAACTTATGCTAAGCAAGACAAGCAACTTATGTGATAGCAAGATATATATAACTTCAAGCACGATGGCTATCACAAGGTAAAGTGCATAAGTAAAGAGCTCGGGTATAGAGATAACCGAGGCACGCGGGAGACGATGATTTATCCCGGAGTTCACACTCTTGCGAGTGCTAATCTCCGGTGGAGAGGTGCGGTGGCTTAGTGCTCCCGAACGCCACAAGAGGCTCACCTTGAGGTGTGGTTGCTCGATGCACACCAACGCCACAAAGGCCTCACCCCAAGATGCGGTACTCACACCACACACCGAACGCCACGAAGGCGCCTCACCTAAATCTCCGGTGACCCTCGCCACAAAGGCCTAGGTCACGGTTCCACTAAGGGATTTCCTTCGAGGCGGAAACCGGGCCTTACACAAAGGTTGGGGCACACATCCACAACTTAATTGGAGGCTCCCAACAAATCACCACAAAGTTCTAGAATCCGTCTAGGGTTCCAAGAACCCAAGAGTAACAACTTTCTTGCTTTCACCTCCACGAATCACCGTGGAGAACTCAAACCGATGCACCAAATGCAATGGCAAGAACACCACAAGGATGCTCAAGTCCTTCTCTCTCAAATTCCAACAAAGCTACAAAAGATATTGGGGGAATAAGAGAGGAAGAACAAAGGAATTCACAAAGAACACCAAGATCAAGATCTAGAGAGTTCCACTCACAAAGAGATGGATTTGATTGGTAGAAATATAGATCTAGATCTCCTCTTCCTTTTCCCTCAAATGGATTCAAGAATCATTGGAGGAGTAGAGGGATTGGGCAAGCTCTCAAGGTCAACAATGGTGGAGAGCAAAAGGAGGAAGAAGAAGTGGGGAGAAAGAGGAGGAAGAAGGCCTTAAATAGGGGTCTCAGATTTCTGCCCGTTGGGGCCAAAATCGCGACAGGCCGGCAGTGCCGGCCTTGTTCCACCGGCAGTGCCGGGGTGGCCGGCAGTTCTGGCCTTTTTCCACCGGCAGTGCCGGCCCGGCGGCAGTGCCGGGGTGTTCCCGGCGGCAGTTCCGCCCCCCCCCCCAGTTTTTGCCCAAACACCCGATACGAAAACCTTGATAACTTTTGCATCCGGACTCCGATTTCGATGATCTTGGGCTCGTTGAAATCACAACAACGAGCTCTACAACAATATGCATAGAAACATCATAGTCCAGCACAGTAGGATAGAAACAAATGGATAAAGGTTTTACCTATCTATAAACAGCAAACCGGTAAAACCTCCAATATGGAAAATGCAACAACTTGAGTTAGGAAACTCGCATTTAGGTGAAACCAATTTTGTTGTAAAGAAGATGACAATAGCTACCCCACAAAGATTGAAAAGCTTAAGAACAAGTGGGGTAGGTTTTTCTATGTATTTTAGAGTGAAACCTCTCAATACGAGAAACCGAGAAAAACTCCAATATCGAAAACGCAACAAGTGATTCATGCGGAATCCGTTTTCGATGAACTAGAGCTTGTCATGAGAATAAGCACAAGCTCTAAAACACCATATGGATAAGATCCAAATAACAACCAAGAAAGATGATGCAAGGATGCAAAGGTTTGAGCTCTCCGAAGGATACGATCGAGTTACTCACTCGAGAGCCCTCTTGATAGTACGACAACTAAACTATAAACCGGTCTCCAACTACACCATGAGACCGGTGAGAAAGAAACCCTATCAATAGCAAACCTTATCCTTGCACGTTCCTCTTGAGCTCGATGATGACGATCTTGATCACAACAAGATGGAACGCCTTTCTTGATTGTGCTTGCTTGACGAAGTCTTGTGGATTGCTCCCCCATAATCCACCATGGGAGAGCTTCTTCTTCGGCACATCTTCACATATCCATGATCACCATATGGATGGCAAACTTCAAGCAAATGATCTCTTCGAGATGGCTCATCTTGAACTTGCACTTCATTTCTTCATTCTTCATCATGTTGATGTCTTGAAGTTAACTTTGAGGGCTCACTTCATCTTCATCTTCAAGACATACTTGACACTTCAAATTATTCATCAATTTCTTCTTATTGCAACCTTGAAGCCAACATATGGTTCAAGCATTGCCTATGGACCACACCTACAAATATAACTCAATGCAAACATTAGTCCATAGGGATTGTCATTAATTAGCAAAACCACACATGGGGGCTCCATGCACTTTCAGAGGCGGGGGACCAAAAAGTGGCGGATGCCATGTGGAAGGGCAGTGGCGACGTTAAGGTTGAGGCGGGCGGAGTGAGTGAACAGGATAGGAAAACGAGCATGGAGAGGAGAGTTGCCCAACCAGAGATCAAACCAGAAGAGAGTTGCCCAACCAGTGATTTATTTATCATGAGTAGAGATTGCATGTAGCTGCATAGGAACTCACGTGAGCTTTCCACAAGTGGCACCGTCTTGTGATGAACCACCTCATTGCGGCTGTGCTAGATGCGCCAGGATGTCATGAGGATCATGGCCCGAGTCGTATCCTCCTTGCCTTCGAGCATGAGCTTATGCATCACCGAGATCCGCCACACCGCCTTAGGTCCTCACCACATGGCTTGCTTTGTGGGTGAGCCCGCTGCCTTCAGCAATGAAGGTCCTGGGCGGGGAGGGAGGGACATACCCGCAGGCCGCAGCGGCTAGGGTTACTTCCAAGCAGGGGAGTATCTAGCAGCCATGCCCTTGCTTGCGTTATATGACTTTATTTATACAGCGATTTAAAATTGGCATCTTAAGCATGTTTACCAGGCTTCGAGAAGTTTCTAGGTTTGCATTTCTCTCGAGAGCCAGGACCTCTTTTGTATATAGTTTCTTTTCTTTGTGGAACTTTGCAGGCCATAAAAGACCGTAAAAGGCACAAATATATGTGTAGTTGTCTGTAAAAAAGTCAGATTTTTAAAATTCCCAGCTAATCTTAGTACTTCACTGTGCATTAGCGAGCAAATCCAAAACGTCATCAACCAACATACTCCGCGCTTCAAATTGAATCAATTAAACACATATACATTATACACTGGTGCACATTACAAAACCCAATGTTGTCTGCAAATGACAACATGGGACATGAAACATCGGCTGACCTATCTATCTTACGGCGTTCCTGGTGACGGGTAAATTCGTTTCGCTCCGTCCTTCAAACTCACCATTGCACACCCAACACTCTTTCGCATGTTGCACCTATGTCCTCGTTTGTGAAGAAAGCCAAGGCCACCGCCACATCAAGGCCGTCTCTGTGTCCTCACGGGAGTAGCCGAAATGTATTCGTTCAGCAAGCTCTTGTATTGTGCCTCCGCCTGCTGAATTTCGAGTCTTAACTTCTCTTCCTGTACATACAAGAAATTAGTTTCGAATTTCCATCGGCTAAGTGAGCAAAATGCAATGAACTATTGTAACTGATGATCATCAAAATTACCTTGAGTAAAAGCTCCTTCTCGGCCATCTCGAATTCCAAGCACCTGCAAATAAAACAAAATTAGAGTTCTTCAAATATAGGAAAGAAATAAATGGGGAAAGTTGGTGTCGGACTTACTCTTCGCGGAGCTGTTCATTCTCTAGCTTCAAATGGGAAAATTCATTCAGATCTCGTTCTGTCATATATTGGTAGACCTGTGGCATTGAAAGGCAGCTACTCTCAATACAAAGCTCAGATTATCCATTAGAAAATGATTGTGGAATTATGGATGCATGCATCACGCTCCACATGTTAAGTTACATCAACTGCTAGTGTAGTTGTAGGTGGTGAACATCTCTGTCAAGATGGATCATCCACTGAGGCACAAGGTGCAGTAAGGCAGTAACAATGCAACAAGACTAACCTGATTATTGCCCTCAAAATTGTGTGCAGCCTGCCTCTTGCATGAATCCATCTGCATAGCGTCCTCGTTTTTCCTCTTTCTTGTCTCTGCTAAATCAGTGTTGGGTGCCATATGATGCGAACTTGTCATGCCGGTCTGTACAATCTGTGTGCCTGGCATGCAGTAGGATGTGGGCACTCTGGTTCCGGCAGGCACCGATGGATGAGGACGAGCGAAAGCTATAGGAATAGCACTTGTGGGGTTATCGCTTGTGCTGTGTCTCCCATGCGCCACCGAGAGAGCAGAAGAAACCGCATTGCTCCCGGATGGTTCAGCGATGGTGTGTTGTTCTGGAAGCATTGCAGGAGGGGTGAGGGAAACAGAAGATGCACGGGGCATTTTCTGGTATCCAATCAGGTGACTGTGCAAATCCCTATAAGCAAGTGGACCATTACATACCGAGTAAAGAACAGAAGCAAACTTGCTATACCAGGTAATGAACTTGGATGGAATAGAAAAAGAAACAGGACTTACCAGTACTCAGTTGTCATATCTTTCAGGCGGGTGATCAGCTTCTGATAGAGCTGCGACTTCTCAAAGTCCTGCTTGTCATGAGTAGGTTTGATAAAGTTCGCCTCTAGGACCCCGACGATGGCTCTGCCTTTACTACTCGCGGAACTCAAAACTCGATGAAAAGGCTGAAAGGCGTTCATGTTACAAACAAAGTCAAGTAATATTAAGATAAGAAGGATGTGACTGGGTTGAGCTTTGTTCTGCTATTTATGCCTATTGACCATCCTCAAAGAAAGTAAACACAGAGGTAATGGGAGGCTCACCAATATAAGGCGATTCCTGTAGTAGATATTAAATCCATGCACACTGATTGTTGGGGCACCGTTTATGAATCCAATACTCGTAAGAACCTCACCCTGAATGGAGCAAAGTGGATGTAAAAGGCTGCGGTTTCAGCATGTGGATGCAAAAAGGAGTAAGTTCAGAAATTTGACTATACACAAAAATAATTTTGTGTTAAACACGGACCTCCTTTGTTCTCAAGAGTTGTTGAGGCGTATAACTAATACATTGCCGATATATGAGGTCAGAGGCAATGCTGTGGCGCTTCACTTCTTGTCCCCGAAGAACGATCTTGAAGTACTCGGGCAACTGCAAATATAAGACAGAAGTGTACACCTGCAAAACGCTAATTCAGCAACCTTTATAAGAGTTATAGAAGATAAATGGTTAGCCATGCGACACTCACCCTAAGAGAATAGCGCAGTTGATTTGCCATATGATTTTCGTTCATTCTCTTGACATCATTTTTTGTTTCTGCCGGATTTGGCGCACCACTAATCATAATATCCTGGTTAAAGGAAAATAAAATTTCATTATTATGAATGCTACTTCAACAAGTCGAACAGTTACACAAAGTAATTGAAGAAATATATAAGTATTTGATGCTTACTTCCTCCCTGGAGTCAAAATCGAGCTCGAGAACACCATTGTCATTAGACCACAGATTGAACACTATAATCTTTGTGCCATGTGGACCAATGTCACTGAACTGTTCCTCAACCATACAAGTAAAACAATCATTAGTCTACTGAATTAGCGATAAGCTAGTAGTAACTACTAAAATGAAATAACTACTAAAATGAAACATACATTTTTTTTATTGAGCTTGATGGTTTCACACCTTGGCAACTAATTGCTACATCTAAATGGTGATACTTGTCTCAAAGACAAGCAGATGATTCTAATGCCTTTGAAAGGTCTAACTTTTGCAGAAAATGGTAAGACTACTGTCTTCTTTCAAGGGTGTGATATAAAGACAGTATCTATAGGAAGCAGATCTAACTTACGTTTTCCATAAGCTCTTCTTCTGTTGCAAAAGGGGACCATTTTAACATCACTGAAAGATTTGAGCGGAACTGATGTGCGCCATGTCGCCCATCTGGTATAGCTTCCCCTGTCAATAAATTGTACTTGTAGTCGACCTAACGATAGCAACACATGTCATCAGAATCACCAAAGTACAATACAATTTCCATCAGTGGTCTGCCAAAGGAAACAACAGTTCACATAGCATACCACAGGAACTACGACATCCTTTTGACCCGTTTCCGCCAAGAAAGTGTAAGAGAGAAGACCAACTGATTGTGTAGGTCCGCTGGAAACCAGAAATAGTTTGGTGTTAATTCAACACAAAGTAAATTAGAAAGATAACATGTTGTTACACCGAAGCAACTAATTAGAAGCGAGTCGAGACCTGCTCTTCATGCAGCGACTGAAGACGATAGCATCTGCCCCTAGCCGCATTGTGCTAGTCTTGAATCCGTTGCCATCTGTCAAATAGTCAAATGCCAATATATATTAGACAGAATGTACTTTGGGGTACACGATAAAGAATATGTGAAACTAAGTTAGTGACACACTGGCACATACATTGTCCAATTGAAGTTCCTGATTGCTTATCAGAAAACCCGAAGCTCATGCAACACCTCATGGAGTCAGGATCCATGCCTCCACCGTCATCTTTATGAAAACCAAATACAGTTTCGTAAGAAATCTCATAAGATTGTGCTGCATGTCATTTGTCGTGCTGAAACAAAAGAAGAAACAGTAACATGGGTAATAGCAATCAAAACCTTGAACAAGTAAAGCTGGCGACCCGTTCCGCTTGTCAACGATTTTGTCTACCACGATTCTAGTAGCACCAGTTTTTATCTGTGTCGGATCAAAAAGTTTCAGTCAGATATACGACCATAACTCCAAACGGTGCTGCAATGCATCCCTGAAATGTGACTGAAAGCTGTTGGTTTTTACCTCATCGACCGCATTATCGAGTAACTCTGCCAGGGCTGCAAAGTAGGCGAAAAGGAAGTGTAAAAGACGCGAAGGATTAAGCAGTTTCTCATGGCAGCAAGAAGAAATTACGGCAAGCAGGTAACCGCTTACCTCCGAAAGGCCATTTATGCGAGGTCGCATTCGAGTGGAGGAATTTGGGGTGGACGCACATGCGATTTCCCACATCTGCCGAATAGTAAATTGAAGGCAAAAAACCATGGTAAGAATCAAGCAAATTCAGCAAGCAGAATCGGCAGGCAAAAAAATCATTAGGCAAATTCTTGCGTACTTCCAGGCGGTTGCGCGGGCTTCCCGCTTGACGCTTCGTAATCGCCGGCGCTCCAGAACTTCCTGCTAATCTGCACGGCGGAGACGGGAGCGGGACGACAGCTCGTGACGCCCTCGGGCCCGACACTCTCGCCGCCGCAACTCCGGCCGACTTCCGGCACCTCGGACGAGGCTCGATTCAGCACGCAGCCGGCCTGCTGCGGTGCCGCGACTCGCGCGCTGCGCCCCAGCGGCGTCGGCGCCGCCTGGCAGATGCTAAAACCGGGCAAGCCTCGCTGGCTGGCGATCGAGGGCAAGAAGGGCTTGATGTCTCGCCGCGTGTCCATGGCGTCTCTGGCTGGTGTGGCGGTTCCTGTACACATGAGTGACACGATGGATCGGTTAGCGATACCAAGAGATTGGAGATGGAAAACAACATAAAAGAACAAGAAGACCTAATGATTTTGAGGGTTAATGGTGGAATCTCAAAGGATCCACCAAGCAAAGTTCTAACCTAATTTTAGTATCTTCCAAGAACCAGGTAGTCAAACAAAAGTGTGTCTTCCCCTCTTGGGTGTCCTTAAATAGATGGTGAGGGAATATGACTTGTGTTGGACAGTTGGTTTTGGACTCCTAGAAGGAAACGGATCTATCTATACTTACCTATTCCTTTGCCTATTATCTTGGGAGAGAAGTTCAGATTTGGTGTTGGTAGTTATCCTTTCCTCTTTTTTTTTTCCTAAATAAAAGGATAATGCTAGGAAAACTCCTTCAAGATCTCTAACAAATAGATAGGATCAACAAACAAATCTCTAACAGATTTATTTTTCTCCTAACAAGTTCTTCCTAGAGAATTATGTCCCATATTGTTTGGTCCATGTAGGCGAATTTGTGGACCAGATCTCATAAAATTATCTTCCTCCCAATATTACCAAATTTGATGTCTTTCTAAAAAAAATGCAATTGTTTGTTTTAGTTTCCTATTTCATCCATGATAATTAATGTTAGATTTAATTTTTATATTATTATCTTTTTTAAACTTTTCATGTCACAACGAATGCCATAACAAGTGATATATTGATTTTTTTTCGAACTTATGGGCATAGAAATTGAGTCGATTGAGGAAAACAAAGTTAATTCAATAGTGCAAAAAAAAAATTAACACTCAACAAGTTAATGGAGGGAGATTCTTCTTATAGAATTTTTCCATATATGGATGATTTTTATGTATAATACTCTATGTCTAAATTTTGATAAGTCTCGGACAATCTTCGTGGGGACGGAGGGAGTATTACACGTATAGTTTTGTATTGAAATTAAAATATTACCTATTTATTTTTTGTTGATTGGTGCAACAAAGAGAAAAATATGGAGAAACACTAGTGGTTTTGTTGTGACATGGTCAAAGATCACACATACACATGCCTGGCCATGGGCAGCCCGGCCCGAGGCCCGACCCGAAGCCCGGCCCAAAAAACCCGGGCCTAGGCCTGAAAATGTTGGCCCGATGGTCGGGCCAGGCCAGGCTTGGGTAGCCCGAAAAACACATTTAACACTACGGCCCTGCCCGCGGCCCGACGGGCTTCATGGGTATTTGGTCGGGCCAGGCTGGGCTTGTGCCTGATTTTTTACCGTCGGGCTTTTTTCGGCCCGGCCCGGCCCGAGACATGGTCAGGTATACACATGCACAAGGACGTCCACAAAATAGAAAATTGAATTAAATAATTTCTCCTTACACAATTTATATGTACGAGCATAGTTGGGTATAGATAGCCCGACCCAAAGCCTGGTCCTACAATTCTAGGATGAGACCTAAAATTTAGGCCCGACGGTCAGCACAGGCTAGGTCTAAGTAGTGCAGGTCAGGATTTAACAAAGAGGCCCTGCCCGTCAGGCTTTCAAGATTTTTAACTAGGTTGGGCCTAGGCTTTTCTTGGCCCTGCCTGAATCCCGGTGGCCCGAAGGATGCCTAGATTTATGCATGAGTATAAGGGTTACAATTTAGATCATAATTTAATTAACATAACAATTCTAGATACAATTACACCCACCAAAGGGTTCTATTTCGTAAGGTTTCCAAGACGTAAAGACCTATTCTATGCCATATTGAATCGTTCTGAAAGGTTTTCTATTTGATTGCCCTAGGAACATATAAGACCATCTCTAATGGAAGGTGCCTAGAAAAGTGCTTACAAAAATAAATCGGTCCTTATCTTAAGCAAGTTATACTAAATACGAGTCAATTAAAAAGGACCGGAGGGAGTATCTGCCATGTAAAATACAATGCTTATGGAAAACATATAAATTTTTTTTTTGCGAGAACATATAATTTTTCTAAGCACCTATTTTTAGCACCTTGCAATCATGATGTCCTATGAATCGGTCAAATAGGTTATGATCATTAAAAAATACTGTGAAATACTTGTGAGTTGAACAAAGTCCTAGTAGATATGGATACAAAACTTTTTTTAAAAAAAAAGGTGATGTATAGACACAACAACAACAAAAAAAGCAGCGGAAACAATTCCAATAGGGGAGCCTTTGAATTGTAGTCATGTAAGAACATGGAGAAAGAAAAGCACAGATGCACTTGAAGCTGATGATACTTACGTATGCCCCTGGTTTCACAGGTCGAATTGCTTTTCTCTTCTTGCCTATCCACGCTTGGGGTGCTCATCTTGGATCAGATCGAGCGATTTCAAGGGTTGGTGTTCTGCAATTGAAGAGCCTCTTAATTCCTCAATAACTTCTGCTGCAAGTTGCTTCAACTTCAGAAGCTTTTGTTGCCTGCCCTTGATGACAGTGCCAAAACCCTAGCACCTTGAGTTCTGCAATCCTGAGGTAGCAGTACAATTAACCCTTAATCACATATATTTGTATGCCAAGAGATCCATGAGCTTTTAGGGTCTGGGCCAAACAGAGTCCAGGAATACAATGGACCATGTACAGTCCAACTCCAACTCATGATACATCAGGTTAAATCTGGACTATCAGAGTTCTTTTAGGATCAGGGTTTCTTATTAATTTGCTACCGTTCCTCTCTCTAGGATTTGGGACAGCATAACCCACCAGAGATTAGGATACAGAACCAGACAAATAGGAAACCATACAATGTAAAGTTGGGAATCTCATATGAAAATGACTCCTATATATCGGTTCTCAAGACACGATCTGAAAGGTAGAGTCAGATTAGAAATAGGAGGACTGAGCATACCAAACTCCAGATTGGACGTGATCGACAAGACTTACATCAAGGGCCAAAACGGAGCGTTGTCTTCGACTTGTCTAAATATACATATATTCTCCCTTCGTTTAAAAATAGATGTCTCATTTTTGTTTCAAATGTACATATGTATCTAGATAAAGTTAAGACACCTAATTCTAGACGAAGGGAATATCTATATACGTCTAAATTTAGGCAAATCTAAAATAACTTTCATGAAACGGAGGGAGTAATATACCTTCTCTATTCTTTTTTATGCATTTTGATTCCAGATCTGACGTCACATGACACGACTTCCAATCATACAGTACAACTTATGCCCGACTAAAGACCTACTCATTATATTTGTAAAACTAGTGCAGGTCCTGCATCAAACACTTTAGCGACCTCGTGAAAATAGCACATGCCGACGCCGATGGCGTAGGAAATGCTTCAGATGGTGGCATTGTTCGGCTGAATCGGCGAGGGGCTTAGGGCATGTACAAAGATTTATGGACCTACCTCGGGCTCGGTTGACCGAGATTTAAGCTAGCTCTCGGTCCGTGGCACCGCCGTCCCTCTCCATGTCTGTTCTCATGCTCCCCCGGCAAGCCCCCGCAACCACCGCCAACCTAATTGCCGTCACCCCCTCCCATGGCCGGCAAGCATATCATATCTTCGCATATGAGTCACAAGTTGTACTCTTATTCTCTGCGAAATTCCAATAGATCTAGGTTTGATGGGACTCTTGGCTTAGGATTTGTGATTGATAACAATAGAAAGCGGTGGTACGGGTCGAGTTCACACAAGACTAGGAGATTAGGTGTTAGGGCGAGTAGCGCAACAGATAAATGATGGGCTAAGATGAAATTGTTTACGGAATGGTAGAAAAGGCATCTCGCCCCTCGTCTAGAAAAGCATAGCAACTCGATATAAGAGGAGGACAAATAAGAGAGAGCGCCATCAAAAGTGAAAAGAGATGGTGTAGATAGAATGTGTGTGCTGATTTCTACAAATAGGCAAAAACAAATCTAAGATACAATTTCATGGAAAATTAACCATAAGTTCATCATAACATCTTACCGTTGCACCTCCGTCGCAATCCACACACTTGCTATGAGGCGACCCAAAAACTGAAGGCCACCAATTTAGATCTGGTTTTAAGGGGACCCTCACTTAGATCTGGGTTGGACAACAATGAACAAGGGTAGGTGAATTAAGGAGGCGTCCTCATATATGACTTGTGGGATAGGTGTCGGGACAACGCGAATTGGTAGAGAACAAAATTATCACAAGGAGGGAAGAAAGCGGCGCAATGACTAATAAGGAAGAGAAAAGCCCTATGAAAAAATATGATCTTGGAGTGAATTTTAGAGCGTTTTCTTCTTCATTTGGTCCTTCTAATAAAAATGAAAAGTTCCCAGCGTTTCTTTCCTTATTTTCCCTTTTTGCGATCCACATTTTCCGGTTAAGCAGGAGTACTACTTTTATGAGGAACCGGTCAAGCAGGTTGGGCTGCATCTTGAGTTGTTTTCACTTGCATGAAAAGCGGCGAAAAAGCCCATCGAAGAATTTAGCAGGCTTACCCGATCGATGCAGCCCAAGCCCAACCTGCCGACAAATAGAGAACCTTAATGGAAGGTTTTTTTTAACAGAACTCAGTGTAAAGTTAGGAACCTCATATGGAAAGGACTCCTATCGGTTCTCTAGACACGATCTGAAAGTAGTCGGATGAGGACTGATCGGACGGGATCGACAAGACTTACATCAAGGGCCAAAATAGATGTCTCACTTTTGTCTTAAATATACATCTGTATCTAGATAAAATTAAGACACCTAATTTTAAACAGAAAAAATATCTATATACGTCTAAATTTAGACAAATCTAAAATAACTTTCATGAAACGGAGGGAGTAAATACCTTCTCTATTCCTTTTTTATGCATCTTGACTCTAGATCTGACGTCACATGACATGGCTTCCAATCATACATTACAACTTATGTTGACTAAAGACCTACTCAGTATATTTGTAAAACTAGTGCAGGTCCTGCATCAAACACTTTAGCTACCTCATGAAAACGATGTGCATGTAGAAAATGCCGACGCCGGTGGCGGTGGCGCAGGAAGTGCTTCGGATGGTGGCATGGTGCGGCTGAATCGGCGAGGGGCTTAGGGCATGTATAATGATATATGGACCTGCCTTGGGCTCGGTTGACCAAGATTTAAGCTAGCTCTCGGTCCGCGGCACCGCCGTCCCTCTCCATGTCTCTTCTCATCCTCCTCCGGCAAGCCTTTGCAACCACTGCCATCGTCCCCTCCCGTGGCCGGCAAGCATATCATACCTTCGCATATGATCAGTCACAAGCTGTACTATTATTCTCCACGAAATACCAATAGATCTAGATCTATGTTTGATTGGATTCTCCGCGAAATACCAATAGATCTAGATCTATGTTTGATTGGACCCTTGGCTTAGGATTTGTGATTGATAATAACAAAAAGCGCAGGTACGGGTCGAGTTCACACAAGGCTACGAGATTAGGTGTTAGGGAGGGTAGCGCAACAGATGAATGTTGGGCTAAGAAGAAATTGTTTACGCAATGGTAGAAAAGGCATCTCGCCCCTCGACTAGAAAAGCATCGCAACCCGATATAAGAGGAGGACAAATAAGGGAGAGCGCCATTAAAAGTGAAAGGGATGGTGTAGATAGAAGAATGGGTGTGTTGATTTTTACAAATAGGCAAAAACAAATCCAAGATATAATTTCATGGAAAATTAACCATAAAATCATCATAACATCATACCGTGGCACCTCCGTTGCAATCCACACGCTTGCTATAAGGCGACCCAAAAATTGAAGGCCACCAATTTAGATCTTGTTTTAAGAGGACCCTTGCTGAGATCTGGGTTGGAGAACAATGGACAAGGGTAGGTGAATTAAGGAGGCGGCCTCATATATGACTGGTGGGCTAGGTGTCGAGACGACGCGAATTGGACCTTATATAAATAAATCTGGAGAGAAAAAAAAAATCACATGGAGAGAAGAAGGCGGCGCAATGAGGAAGGAAGAGAAGCCCTATGAAGAAAGATATGATCTTTGGCGAATTTTAGAGCGTTTTCTTCCTTGTTTGCTCCTTCTAAAAATGAAAAGTTCCGAGCATTTCTTTCCTTATTTACCCGTTTTCTGTAGAGATCCACATTTTCCGGTTAAGAACTTACTACTTTTATGAGGAACCAGTCAAGCAGGTTGGGCCGCATCGTGAAAAACGGCGAAAGAGCCCATCTAAGAACTTAGCAGGCTTTTCAGCAGTGCAGCCTGCTGACAACATTGCCCGATCGATGCAGCCCAACTTACCCGAAGCAGGTCACGGTCCGGGTCAATTCCAAATCGAAGCGGCCGCGCCAGCGTGGCAGCGCTCACATTGCGGCGACGCCGCCGCCCAACTAGTCCCCATGTCCCTTCCTCAACACCTCGCCGCCGGCGAACTCCTCACCGCCATCTACGGCACCGGCGAGCTCCTCACGGCCCTCCGCGGCGCCACCTGCCACTCCTCGGCCATCCGCCTGTACTCCCTCCTCCGCATCCGCCTCCGCCCCTCAGATCCTCCCCATTGCGCCGGGCGCGCCGCCGTCTTCGCCCTCAAGCCCCTCTCCGCCGCCGCCTCCCTCCCTCTCCTCTCCCACTTCCACGCGCACCTCCTCAGGTCCAACCTCCTCGCGCACCCCCACGTCGCATCCTCCCTCCTCCGCTCCTACTCGCTCCTCTCCCCCGCCGTCGCCCACCACCTGTTCGATGAAATACCCCCCGCCGCCTGCAACACGTTCGTCGTCAACGTCATGCTCTCTTCCCTCTGCCGGTCCTCCGACCTCGCCTCCGCGCGCCTATTCTTCGACGGCATCCCCGACAAGGACGTCGTCTCCTGGTCCACTATGCTGGCCTGCTACTTCTCCCACGGCCGCGTAGCCGACGGCCTCGCCTTCTTCCGTGCAATGGCGTTCACCGCCGAGCTTGCTGCGGACTCCGCGATGCTCGTCGCTATCCTCACGGGCTGTGCGTCGGCTGGCTTGCTGCCGCTCTTCTGCAGGTCCATCCATGGGTACATTGTGCGCCGCCGCGTCCCAGCCAGTATGCACCTCGGGACGTCGCTCATTGACTGCTATGCGAAGGCGAACCGCCTCGATTATGCTTCCCGCGTGTTTGCACGCGTGCCTTCCAGGTGCGTAATGCACTGGACTGCGATGATTTGCGGGATGACTATGCATCTGCAAAGCGAAGAAGCTATCCGGCTGTTTGAGGAGATGCGTCGGCGAGGAGTGCGCCCGAATGCGATGACATTCACAGCCGTGCTCAGGGCGTGTGCGCATGCTGGGCTGGTGGAGCAAGGGAGGGAGTTCTTTAAACTTATGGTTGAGAAGTATGACATTGAGCCAAGTATACATCACTATGGCTGCATGGTTGATATCTTTGCAAAGGCTGGACAGCTGGAGGGTGCTTATGATGTCATCAAGACCATGAGACTGGAGCCAAATCTCATCATCTGGACCTCATTGCTAGTGGCGTGCAAGAGGTTTAAGAATTTTGACATTGCAGTGGAGGGAATAGAGAAAGTCCTGGCTATGGAGATATCTGATGATAATCTTGGATTATATATGCTTATGTCTGACCTGTATGCTATGGGCGGTCGGTGGGATGATGTTGTAAAGGTTAGAAGATTGATGGAGGAACATATTGTGCGGAAGAACAGAGGGTTGAGCCCCATCAAGGCAAGCGAACCACGGGCCTTGACTGTTCCTGCAACCATTTGAGCTTTCGCAAGATTCAGCATCTACAAAGTTTTTGATCCAATTGTAGAATGATCCTCTTTTGATTAGACTCACCACAGATTTATTCAGCGGATAAGTCCACACGTTGCATGATGCAATCCAGTTGAGGCCTTGTGGGAATCAGCGGAATGAAAACAAATTTCCGCTCCGACCTCTTGCAATATTGTATTGAGGTAAAGCATTGTTAACCTGGATACTGTTTAATAGGGGTTATGAGCTGAGATATCTGAACAACGATTTGGTTGAGACAGGTGATTACACACATATGAATATGTGATCAAGTGTTATGAGCCAAATTCATCACTGGATATCCTTGTGATCCTGTACTGATATATTTCATTCTTCATTGTTCCCATAGGCCTGGAGATAACAGATAAGGATTTGTTCAAATACGTTGCTGATCATGGTGAACTCCTTTGTTGCATTTTGGCATTTCAGAGAGAATGCGGACTAACAGTAGGGTTTCAGGTCAGGATTCAGAAAAATTCATTTAACTCTGTACTATATATTGAGGCGGTTTTGCCGCTAACAGTGTGCAGCTACAGTGTCTCAAATAAAATCCGCAACCCTCAACTTTGTTGATCTCTGTTCTTTTGGTGAATGGCTTGGTAGGTGAAATCTTTGCAGTGCTACATTCATAGGCATTCCTGGTGTGCATGTTGAAATTCTTTCAAAATCTCTTGTATTTATGTGGGAACCTGTGTCCTATTGTAGATGGACCTTCTATGCAAAAGATGTTGCTTGGATCATGGAACTAATTTTTGTACCTTTGGCCTGTTACAATATTTATTTTGCGTGCATATCAGCATCCTTAATTATTTTATGGGAAAGCGTCTGGATCGTTTGATTTCATTCTGTACCACACACATAAGGCTTACACTATGGCATGATGCCCTAGTCCTGTTGTAGCCCAGTTCATGCGTCAGTTGGACAGCTGATAAGAACTGATAGAAATCTGTGACGCTAAGTGACACTTTACTCTAGATGTTACCAACATCACCAAAAGGATATATCCTCCGTTTTAATTATCTTGGGTTTTGGATTTGTCAAAGTAAAACTTTGTAAAGTTTGACCAAGTACGTAGAAAAAATATCAACTTCTAGAATACCAAATGCATATAATTTGAAAATTATTTTATGATAATTCTTCAATGTTGATTTTATATTATAGTTTTGGACCTTCTCTTGTTGCTATCGGCTCAGCGAATGCAAGATATTTTGAAAGAAAAAAAATATTTGTGGCTACAAGTAAATAGTGAGATGTGTGTGACTGTATGTGTAGAATGTATTCAGTGGAAAATTTAGAATGTGAGATGAATGAGTTCGTTCAGTGACCCAAAGAATTTTCAGTGAAACTGGGAGTATAATGTGAGCCGAATGTCTTTGTTCAGAGATTCAGAAAATGTGATATATAGGGAATGTAAGCTGCCAAAACATTTTTTGCTTTAGTTTGCAATATTCAGTTGAAGACGAAGTTAAATTTGTGCAGCATCTATGTCACGATGTCTCCCGTTTGGCATTGTACAGTGGAAAAGAAGTAAATTTGCAGCTCTTCTGTTTCTAGTTTGCCTTGTTTAGCGAATCTATTTCCGGCAGCATGTTTGCAAATTTAGCTTCGATATGCGTTATGCAGTGAAAAGAAGTAAAAACTTTGCAACATTTCTATTTCCTGGTCTGCAGCTTGCATTGTGAGCAGCATCTCTGAATTTATTCAGTGGAGGGAAAAAAAGCACTTGGAGGCAACAGGTATGTTCTTTTACGGTGGGAGTTGGGAGTTGGGAGTACATTTGTTGATTTACAGGATTCGTATAGGATTTAGATGCTATGCGAATTTTTCCTACACTAGTTGTTTGATTCATAGGAATATATCCTATAGAAACTAATCATATAGGGTCCAAATCCTATAGAAATAAAATATTAGGTAATACCTTTTCCTTTGGCACGATTAAACACAACTCATCTTTCTATAGGATTGAACTAGCCATGACATCCTATGCTATCCTATGAATCAAAGAACCCTCAGTTCATGCGATTTCCTGAATTTACTACTATAATGTCACTTACTGAAGCTAAATGTACATACATGCTGTCGTTTTTTCCATTGACCTATGCAAACTGAACCTGAACATACACAAATGCTGCGATATTCTTTTGAATTTTCACTGAAGATCAGTGCAAACTGAACATTATCACACACAAATTTCTTCTTTCCACTGAAGAAACAAGGCAAACTGAACCCAAACATACAACAAATGCTGCAAAAAAGATGATCACATAGCATGCACTTAAACTAGAATTCACACAGTGCTAGCTACATTTCGCATTCTCTGAATCTTGGACACATTCGTACAATCAAATCATCATGGCCTCATGACCCGGGGATTAAAACAAGTTAAACTAACCAGCTCATGCTAGCACATTTCTCACAAGTTGTTTTATACCTGCATCCAATTATCGTACATCGACCGACAGGCACCGCGCGGAATCCTCGTTTTGGTAAAATTAAATTAATGAAAGCTTAGCTTTGGCTGAAGTTGACGGCCCTATGTATCCAACTACTGGTTGGTTGGTCCTGAATTATCTTTGCTTGGAGCTCACTACTGTTTGGCCCTGGAAAGCAAGAGAAGAACGCCGTTTCAGCTTGCTTGGAACATACGTGCTGTCTGCTCGTTCGCAAAAACCCACAAGTTCTCCTGTCATTCACCTAACGTCTATGTCAAATATTGAAATGGAGAAGCGTTATTTTCAGGCCATAACACTGTTAACAGTAACATGCCATCCGCTTCAAACGACTCTTTTTATATTTCAGACGGAGTTGATTGGATTATTTCTTGCTGAATAAAAGGAAAGAGTCACATGGTTGTTTGTTGCCGGAAAGGGGTGAGAAAAAGTTGGTACACGTATTGTTCATGTCTCGTTGTCAAAGGGATCGGGACAGCTCTCACCCTCGAGGTCGGTGGAAAATCTAAGTCCACCCTGGTGTGTGAATTAGGTGCAACTAAACGAAAAGGCTATGGTTGCCACGTCACACTCGCAAATGGAGTTTGGTAGGCAGGCCTAAAACAAACTTGCAGCTGTGTCGCTCTTCTTCTCCTTTCTCGTCACTCACCCCACTTTCCTCAGCTGCTTCTCTACCACGGAGACACCAGACACGGAGTACACCGCAACCCCACAACACACACACACGCTCTCTCTCTTCTGCTTTGACCCCCGCATTTGCTTCCTCTGAGATGTCGTCGACGGCGTACTCGCGGCCGTCGAAGCTCCCGGGCGGGCCCGGCGAGAGGAGGCTGCCGCCGCGGCTCATGAGGAGCTTCACCGGCAAGATCGAGCCCAAGAAGCTCGGCCTCGGCCTCCTCGCCGGCGGATGCCTCGCGCTCCTCACCTACGTCTCCCTCGCCAAGCTCTTCGCCATCTACTCGCCTGTGTTCGGTGCGTACTCATTCCTATCCGATCCAGTGCCCAAGCTTTTCTTTCGATCTGGTCTAATTTGAGCTTGCTGCTGCTGCCTCAGCTAGCACGGCCAACGCGTCAGGCCTGCTGCAGAACGCGCCGCCGGGCTCGTCATCCGCTCCGCAGAAGGAGGCCGTTCCGCCGCTGGAAGATACAACATTTGCCGGCCGCAAGAACGACGACCCCGCGGATCCCGTCGATTTCCCGGAGGAGGGCCCGGCGGTCGCGGTCACCGAGGAGCCCGGCTTGCCGGAGGGGCTAGTCTCGAAAAAGGAGAAGGACGCGCCGCTGCCATCCGAACCTAATCCATGTAAGGAATCTTTGCATCTTTCCCCGCTCCTTTTCTCGCGAATCTACCGTCAAAGGAAAGCGGGCACCCCCAAACCAAAACTGAGTACCCCGGCAGCTGCTTTTATCTCCTGCGAGTGAATTTAAAGCTCTGCACTCTGCATTCTCGGCAAAAATTGTCGCGTCCCCACATTTTCTTTGATTTGGGTAGACTTAGTTAAAATGTACTGCGAGATCTGCCGCGTAGAGTGATTGGGATCTTTCTTGTGCAACCTCGCAGCTGAGAAGGATCAGGACAAGAGCATTGGGGATGCCAAGATGGCGTGCGACGAGAACGGCGTGGACGAGGGCTTCCCGTACGCGCGGCCGGCGGTGTGCGAGCTGTCCGGCGACATCCGCGTCAGCCCCAAGCAGAAGACCATGTATCTCGTCAACCCGTCCGGCGCCGCCGCCGGCTTCGACGAGAAGGGCGAGAAGAAGGTCCGCCCGTACGCCCGCAACGACGACTTCCTCCTCCCGGCCGTCGTGGAGGTCACCGTCAAGTCCCTCCCCTCCGCGGAGGCCGCGCCGCAGTGCACGAAGCGGCACCGCGTGCCCGCCGTGGTGTTCTCCGTCGCCGGCTACACGGACAACTTCTTCCACGACAACACGGACGTGATGATCCCGCTCTTCCTCACGGCGGGCCACCTCAAGGGCGAGGTGCAGCTGCTCATCACCAACTACAAGCCGTGGTGGGTGCAGAAGTACACGCCGCTGCTCAGCAAGCTCTCCAACTACCCCGTCATCAACTTCGACGAGGACGCCGGCGTGCACTGCTTCACGCAGGGGTTCCTCGGCATGTACCGCGACCGCGACCTCATCCTCTCCCCGCACCCCACCCGCAACCCGCGCAACGTCACCATGCTCGACTACAACCGCTTTGTCCGCAGCGCGTATGGGCTGCGCCGCGAGCAGCCCGCCGTGCTCGGGGAGGAGCCCGGGATGCGGCCCCAGATGCTCATCATCTCCCGCAGCGGCACGCGCAAGCTGCTCAACCTCGACGAGGTAGCCGCGGCCGCGATGGCCCTCGGGTTCAACGTGACGGTGGCCGAGGCCGGCGCCGACGTGCCGGCGTTCGCCGCGCTCGTGAACTCCGCGGACGTGCTCTTGGCAGTCCATGGCGCCGGTCTCACCAACCAGATCTTCCTGCCAACCAACGCCGTCGTGCTGCAGATCGTGCCTTGGGGGAACATGAACTGGCAGGCCACCAACTTCTACGGTCAGCCGGCGCGGGACATGCAGCTCCGGTACCTCGAGTACTTCGTCGACGAGGAGGAGACCAGCCTCAAGGACAAGTACCCCAGGGATCACGTCGTCTTCAAGGACCCCAAGGCGCTCCACACACAGGGCTGGCAGGTGCTCGCCGAGACTATCATGAAGCAGGATGTCAAGGTCAACCTCACCAGGTTCCAGCCGTTCCTGCTGCAGACCATCGACAAGCTACAAGAGTAACAGCCCCCAAGATGGTGCCCTAACACAAGGCGGGCTTTAAACATTGACATTCTTTTTTGTACACCTATGAGTTATTTTCCTATCATGAATGTGCCTTGGAATGGCACTCCAGATAGTGTATTTGTTCAAATGTCACAGAGTATGTGTTGCTGTTTATACAAAAAATTGTCCGCACATCTGAAATCCAAAAGAGTTTCTTGTTGCCTACGAATTTTGTTTGCATATCCGAAATCCCTAGCCTTGTTCCATGAATTCCTCTTCAGTTTATTGAACATTTGAACAATGGCTTGACAATGACATGTTCAATTCAATGTGCCTTCCTCTTGTAGTCTTGTAGTTAGGTGGAAGTTCTGGAGATCGAGCTACTGTATTTCTTTGCCATCAGCTACTGTAGTTCTCTTAACTTCTGATGCTTTTGTGTAAATTAATGTGAATGTTAAGGTTGTTTCTGCCATCAGCTACTGTAGTTCTCTTAGCATATTGGTGCTAGAGAAGTAATGTGGTACAATACCTCAGTTTCTTCAGCATTGACAATCTTGTGTTGTCTTCAGTACTGACAAGAACTTTCTACAGTATTGCATAACCCCTTAACCAGTAGTATTGTTACCTTGGCACTCAAGGAGGTAAATCCTGAGGAGAAATGTTGCATCGAAGAACTGCATTATGATATTGTCGTTATGGTGCCAACATTCATGTCATCCACTCCAGATTTCACCACAAGAAATCTATAAGCAATGCTATGGGCAGCATAGCCAAGAAAGACACAGTCCACGGTTTTTGGTCTAAGCTTTCGCTTTTTGGTGATTGGCAAATTCACTTTAGCCAAACAACCCCAAGTTCGTAGGTAGGAGAGTGTTGGTCTTTTCTTTTCCCATTCCTCATATGGGGTAATCTCTTTATTCTTGGTTGGAACACGATTTAGGACATGACACGAAGTCAATATAGCCTCCCCCACCATTCCTTGGATAAACCCGAAACATCTAACATGGCATTAACCAAATCTGTTAGAGTATGGTTTTTCCTTTCCGCAATCCCATTGGATTGTGGGGAATTGGGAGGCGTCCTCTCATGGATTATACCATGTTCCGCACAGAATAAATTGAACTCATTAGAAAAGTACTCTCCACCACGATCGGACCGAACCCTTTTTATCTTTCTTTCAAGTTGATTCTCAACTTCAGCCTTATAGATTTTAAAGAAATCAAGAGCCTCATCTTTAGTTTTGAGGAGATACACATAACAGTACCTAGTGGAATCATCAATCAAAGTCATGAAATATTTCTTTCCACCTTTTGTCAACTCACCATTCATCTCACATAGATCTGAATGTATGAGCTCTAGTGGTGCCAAGTTTCTTTCCTTCGCAGGCTTGTGAGGCTTGCGAGGCTGCTTTGCTTGCACACAAGCATGGCACTTAGAGCCTTTGACAAAGGTGAATTTCGGAATTAAACTCATATCAGCAAGCCGCGTCATACAACCGAAATTAACATGACAAAGTCGTGAATGCCAAACATTAGTTTCATTAACATTAGTGCTTACATGGTTCACAACATTATCACAGAAGTCTTCTAGAGAGAAGCGCAACATTCCCTCACACTCATATCCCTTTCCAACAAAAGTTCCATACTTAGACAAGTACAACTTTATTGGACTCAAACACCAACTTAAACCCATCTTTCATAAGACGGGAGCCACTAACGAGATTCTTCTTGATGGAAGGGACATGCAGACGTTCTTCGGTTGCACGATCTTTCCGAAGTAAACTTCAGATCTACCGTGCCAACACCACATAGCATGTAACCCATTCCCCATCATTGCCGAGGAACCTCGGGCCCGATAAGAGGTAAACATGGAGATGTCAGCACACACATGAACGTTAGCACTGTATCAACCCACCATTCCGTGGGCTGAAACACGAAAGAACGTAGGTAACATATTACCATACCCCGTAGTTCCTTCTTCGTGTTGCCAATGACCATCTTGTAATTTGAGTTGTCCGCCCGACATTTCTTTCCTTTGCGTTGTGGACAACGATTGGCCCAATGGCCAGTCTCGCCACACACCCAGAAGGATCTTTCTTCTCCGTTTTCCCCTTCTTCTTGAAGTTGGTAGTCCGGGAGACTCCCTTGTTCTTTCCCTTGGACTTGTGGGCATTTTTCTGCACCATATTGGCAGCAGAACGTCCCTCGGTTCCTCCAGTGTGTTTGTCTTTTGCCCTCGCCTTCTCCTCAACATCAAGAGAGCCCATGATATTCTCAACAGAAAACTCATCTGATGTTTCAGAGAAGTGGCAAAGTTCCTCCATGAAGGGGAAGCTTAGCGACAATGCATCCCGCGACAAACTTGTCCGGTAGCACACACTTGAGGAGCTCAAGTTCCTTTGCCATGATCTGTATCTCATGAGCCTGTTCTACTACGATCGGTTCTCAACCATTCGTAGTCATTGAACTGCTCCATAGCATACTTCACCTCCGGCATCGGCAGACCGAACTTAACGTCCAGTGCATCCCACAGTTCCTTCCCATTTCGTATGTGAGATAAGCATCAACCAACTTGTCTCCAAGCACACTTAGGACGGCACCCACAAAGATTACGGTGGCATCCCCGAACGCTTTATCCTCTTCAGGAGTAAGCGGACCTGGGAGTACCTTCCGCAACTCGATGCACGCCCATAGAAGTGAGCCACAAGAGGGTCTTACTCTGCCATCTCTTGAAATGAGAACCCGTAAACGGGCTCGGTTTAGCGCAGCAGCAAAACCAGACGGTGAAAATTGCCTAAGCATATAAGGTTTTTGGATTGTTAGATTATTAGGCAATTTCCGTGTGAGTTTAATTACCGAAATCAACATTACAGATGCACAAGCATACTTAACCATACACATCAGACTAAGCACATGCATCAGATCTGAACATGGAACAAGTAGCAACGCAAGGTAGGAGAGGAAAAGCACGTACATCGCGACCGGGAAGGTCGCACCAGCAGCAGCAGCACCACCACCATGGGTATTGTTGATGTCGCCCATGGTGTAGTCGGATCTGTCGATGAAGCAGCCGGATCGTCGAGGAAGAAGACGAACAAGCGAGCGTCGCGCCGAGACGCTCCCAAAAACCTTATCGCCCGTCTCCGGTGCAGGATCTCAACGGACGGAGTTTCGGAGGCCTGCTCTCCCGGACGTGCACGCAGTCGCCGGGATGGGGAAGACTAGAGAGTAGCGCAGCAAAAGGAACTTCGCGAGAGAGATGGACTAGAGAGTTGAACTGTATATTTCTCTAGATCTGATCTGTCTCCTTGTATAGCCTGGGCCGAGCCGACCCGACCGCGTTGACACGCGTAGGAAGCCAGGGACACGCGGCGAACATGCACATGCAGGTTGACACGTACCCAACACAGTTGGTGCACCAAGCAAAAAGTTTAGGCTTCCTTGAGTGTGTCTCGAACTCAAACTCGAGTCACGAAACGCGACGTGTGTGCGTGACGAGGCGAGGCGAGGCGGGGCGGGCGGAGGAGGAGGAGTGCGCGAGGGCTCTTTCTATTCTCACTCACTTGGAATGACTAGAACATCAGCCCTTATATACCACTCCAACTCTCTCCCAACTAGCAATGTGGGACTAAACTTTGTCCCCAAGGCTGTCCCAAGCTGCCAACGTGATGGGCCTTGAGATTTCAGGAATTGTAGACTATATGGGCTGCCTTACTAGGCTGCAGCCCATCTACATCCAACAGCACATATGTGAAAGTGCATGGATCCCCCATGTGTGGTTTTGGTAATTAATGACAATCCCTATGGACTAATGTTTGCTTTGAGTTATATTTGTAGGAGTTGTCCATAGGCAATGCTTGAACCATATGTTGGCTTCAAGGTTGCAATAAGAAGAAATTGATGAAGGATATCAAGTGTCAAGTATGTCTTGAAGATGAAGATGAAGTGAGCCCTCAAGTTATCTCAAGACATCAACATGATGAAGAATGAAGAAATGAAGTGCAAGTTCAAGATGAGCCAACTCGAAGAGATCATATGCTTGAAGCTTGCCATCCATATGGTGATCATGGATATGTGAAGATGCGCCGAAGAAGAAGCTCTCCCATGGTGGATTATGGGGGAGCAATCCACAAGACTTCGTCAAGCAAGCACAATCAAGAAAGGCGTTCCATCTTGTTGAGGTCAAGATCGTCATCATCGAGCTCAAGTGGAATGCGCAAGTATAAGGTTTGCTCTTGATAGGGTTTCTTTCTCACCGGTCGCATAGTGTAGTTGGAGACCGGTTTATAGTTTAGTTGCCGTACTATCAAGAGGGCTCTCGAGTGAGTAACCCGATCGTATCGTTCGGAGAGAGCTCAAACCTTTGCATCCTTGCATCACCTTTCTTGGTTGTTATTTGGGTATTATCCATGTGACGTTTTAGAGCTTGTGCTTATTCTCATGACAAGCTCTAGTTCTTCGAAAACGGATTTCGCATAGATCACTTGTTGCGTTTTCGAGTTTGGTGATTTTCTCGGTTTCTCATGTTGAGGTGTTGCACCTCTAAAAATAATAGAAAATCACCCCCCACTAGTTTCCATATTTCCAACAAAATTTGGTTTCTCATGATTTTCTTGGTTTCTTATGTTGAGGTTTGTAGGGATAGCTCTTGTCGACCTCTTTCCAACAAAATTGGTTTCATCTCGTTTGGTTTCTCCAATCTCAAGATATTTGCATTTTATATTTGGGTTTAAAAGAAAGAAAAGTAAAAGAAAGAAAAAGGGGAGGAGGGGTGATGCGTGTGGTTGACACGTCCGTTGGGAACCCCAAGAGGAAGGTGTGATGCGCACAGCGGCAAGTTTCCCTCAGTAAGAAACCAAGGTTTAATCGAACCAGTAGGAGTCAAGAAGCACGTTGAAGGTTGATGGATAGTGCGGCGCAACACCGGGATTCGGCGCCAACGTGGAACCTGCACAACACAACCAAAGTACTTTGCCCCAACGAAACAGTGAGGTTGTCAATCTCACCGGCTTGCTGTAACAAAGGATTAACCGTATTGTGTGGAAGATGATTGTTTGAAACAGAAATAGTATTGCAGATTGTATTTAGATAGAGAATTGGACCGGGGTCCACAGTTCACTAGAGGTGTCTCTCCCATAAGATAAACAGCATGTTGGGTGAACAAATTACAGTTGGGCAATTGACAAATAAAGAGGGCATGACCATGCACATACATATTATGATGAGTATAGTGAGATTTAATTGGGCATTACGACAAAGTACATAGACCGCCATCCAAGCGCATCTATGCCTAAAAAGTCCACCTTCAGTTATCATCCGAACCCCTCCCGGTATTAAGTTGCAAAGCACAGACAATTGCATTAAGTATGGTGCGTAATGTAATCAACAACTACATCCTTAGACATAGCATCAATGTTTTATCCCTAGTGGCAACACACAACACAACCTTAGAACTTTCTCATGTCCCAGGTGTCAAGGCATGAACCCACTATCGAGCATAAGTACTCCCTCTTGGAGTTACAAGCATCTACTTGGCCAGAGCATCTACTAGTAACGGAAAGCATGCAAGATCATAAACAACACGTAGATATAACTTTGATAATCAACATAACAAGTATTCTCTATTCATCGGATCCCAACAAACGCAACATATAGAATTACGGATAGATGATCTTGATCATGTTAGGCAGCTCACAAGATCCGACAATGATAGCACAATGGGGAGAAGACAACCATCTAGCTACTGCTATGGACCCATAGTCCAGGGGTAGACTACTCACACATCACACCGGAGGCGACCATGGTGGTGTAGAGTATTCCGGGAGATGATTCCCCTCTCCGCGGGTGCGGGAGGCGTCTCTGGATCCCCGAGATGGGATCGGCGTTGGCGCGTCTCGGAAGGTTTTCCGTATCGTGGCTCGGACGGGGGTTTCGTCACGGAGGCTTTAAGTAGGCGGAAGGGCAAGTCGGGGGCACAGGGGCCCCACACCATAGGCCGGCGCGGCCAGGGGGGGCGCGCCGCCCTAGGGTTTGGGCACCCTGTGGCCCCACTTCGTTCGTCTTCGGACTTCGGAAGCTTCGTGGAAAAATAGGCCCTGGCTTTGATTTCGTCCAATTCGAGAATATTTCCTTACTAGGATTTCGAAACCAAAAACAGCAGAAACAAAAGGCACTTGGCATCTTGTTAATAGGTTAGTTCCAGAAAATGCACGAATATGACATAAAGTGTGCATAAAACATGTAGATAACATCAATAATGTGGCATGGAACATAAGAAATTATCGATACGTCGGAGACGTATCAGCATCCCCAAGCTTAGTTCTGCTCGTCCCGAGCAGGTAAAACGATAACAGATAATTTGGAGTGACATGCCATCATAACCTTGATCATACTATTTGTAAAGCATATGTAGTGAATGCAGCGATCAAAACAATGTATATGACATGAGTAAACAAGTGAATCATAAAGCAAAGACTTTTCATGAATAGCACTTCAAGACAAGCATCAATTAAGTCTTGCATAAGAGTTAACTCATAAAGCAATAATTCAAAGTAAAGGTATTGAAGCAACACAAAAGAAGATTAAGTTTCAGCTTGCTTTCAACTTGTAACATGTATATCTCATGGATATTGTCAACATAGAGTAATATAATAAGTGCAATAAGCAAGTATGTAGGAATCAATGCACAGTTCACACAAGTGTTTGCTTCTTGAAGTGGAGAGAAATAGGTGAACTGACTCAACATTAAAAGTAAAAGAATGGTCCTCCATAGAGGAAAAGCATCGATTGCTATATTTGTGCTAGAGCTTTGATTTTGAAAACATGAAACAATTTTGTCAACGGTAGTAATAAAGCATATGCATCATGTAAATTATATCTTATAAGTTGCAAGCCTCATGCATAGTGTACTAATAGTGCCCGCACCTTGTCCTAATTAGCTTGGACTACCGGATCATCACAATGCACATGTTTTTACCAAGTGTCACAAAGGGGTACCTCTATGCCGCCTGTACAAAGGTCTAAGGAGAAAGCTCGCATTGGATTTCTCGCTATTGATTATTCTTCAACTTAGACATCCATACCGGGACAACATAGACAACAGATAATGGACTCCTCTTTTATGCATAAGCATGTAACAACAATTAATAATTTTCTCATTTGAGATTGAGGATATATGTCCAAAACTGAAACTTCCACCATGGATCATGGCTTTAGTTAGCGGTCCAATGTTCTTCTCTAACATTATGCATGCTTAACCATAGGGTGGTAGATCTCTCTTACTTCAGACAAGACGGACATGCATAGCAACTCACATGAAATTCAACAATGAATAGTTGATGGCGTCCCGGTGAACATGGTTATCGCACAACAAGCAACTTAATAAGAGATAAAGTGCATAATTACATATTCAATACCACAATAGTTTTTAAGCTATTTGTCCCATGAGCTATATATTGCAAAGGTGAATGATGGAATTTTAAAGGTAGCACTCAAGCAATTTACTTTGGAATGGCGGAAAATACCATGTAGTAGGTAGGTATGGTGGACACAAATGGCATAGTGGTTGGCTCAAGTATTTTGGATGCATGAGAAGTATTCCCTCTCGATACAAGGTTTAGGCTAGGAAGGCTTATTTGAAACAAACACAAGGATGAACCGGTGCAGCAAAACTCACATAAAAGACATATTGAAAACATTATAAGACTCTACACCGTCTTCCTTGTTGTTCAAACTCAATACTAGAAATTATCTAGACCTTAGAGAAACCAAATATGCAAACCAAATTTTAGCATGCTCTATGTATTTCTTCATTAATGGGTGCAAAGCATATGATGCAAGAGCTTAAACATGAGCACAACAATTGCCAAGTATCACATTACCCAAGACATTAATAGCAATTACTACATGTATCATTTTCCAATTCCAACCATATAACAATTTAACGAAGAAGAAACTTCGCCATGAATACTATGAGTAGAAACCAAGGACATACTTGTCCATATGCTACAGCGGAGCGTGTCTCTCTCCCATAAAGTGAATGCTAGGATCCATTTTATTCAAACAAAACAAAAACAAAAACAAACCGACGCAAGAAAAAACACATAAGATGTGATGGAATAAAAATATAGTTTCAGGGAGGAACCTGATAATGTTGTCGATGAAGAAGGGGATGCCTTGGGCATCCCCAAGCTTAGACGCTTGAGTCTTCTTAATATATGCAGGGGTGGGGGCATCCCCAAGCTTAGAGCTTTCACTCTCCTTGATCATGTTGCATCATACTCCTCTCTTGATCCTTGAAAACTTCCTCCACACCAAACTCGAAACAACTCATTAGAGGGTTAGTGCACAATATAAATTGACATATTCAGAGGTGACACAATCATTCTTAACACTTCTGGATATTGCATAATGCTACTGGACATTAGTGGATCAAAGAAATTCATCCAACATAGCAAAAGAGACAATGCGAAATAAAAGGCAGGATCTGTCAAAACAGAACAGTTCGTATTGACGAATTTTAAAATGGCACCAGACTTGCTCAAATGAAAATGCTCAAATAGAATGAAAGTTGCGTACATATCTGAGGATCATGCACGTAAATTGGCTTAATTTTCTGAGCTACCTACAGGGAGGTGGACCCAGATTCGTGACAGCAAAGAAATCTGCGCAGTAATCCAAATCTAGTACTTACTTTTCTATCAACGGCTTAACTTGGCACAACAAAACACAAAACTAAGATAAGGAGAGGTTGCTACAGTAGTAAACAACTTCCAAGACACAAAATAAAAACAAAGTACTGTAGGTAAAAACATGGGTTGTCTCCCATAAGCGCTTTTCTTTAACGCCTTTCAGCTAGGCGCAGAAAGTGTGTATCAAGTATTATCAAGAGACGAAGTGTCAACATCATAATTTGTTCTCATAATGAAATCAAAAGGTACCTTCATTCTCTTTCTAGGGAAGTGTTCCATACCTTTCTTGAGAGGAAATTGATATTTTATATTACCTTCCTTCATATCAATGATAGCACCAACAATTCGAAGAAAAGGTCTTCCCAATATAATGGGACAAGATGCATTGCATTCAATATCCAAGACAACAAAATCAACGGGAACAAGGTTATTGTTAACGGTAATGTGAACATTATCAACTTTCCCCAAAGGTTTCTTTGTAGAATGATCAGCAAGATTAACATCCAAATAACAATTTTTCAGCGGTGGCAAGTCAAGCATATTATAAATTTTCTTAGGCATAACAGAAATACTTGCACCAAGATCACATAAAGCATTACAATCAAAATCTTTAACCTTCATCTTAATGATGGGCTCCCAACCATCCTCTAGCTTTTTAGGAATAGAGGCTTTGCGCTCTAGTTTCTCTTCTCTAGCTTTAATGAGAGCATTTGTAATATGATGTGTGAAAGCCAAATTTATAGCACTAGCATTAGGACTTTTAGCAAGTTTTTGCAAGAACTTTATAACTTCAGAGATGTGGCAATCATCAAAATTCAAACCATTATAATCTAAAGCAATGGGATCATCATCCCCAATGTTGGAAAAAATTTCAGCAGCTTTATCACAGGCAGTTTCAGCAGTTTTAGCAGTTTCAGGCAGTTTTTCGCGCTTTGTATTAGAAGTGGAAACATTGCTAACACCAATTCTTTTATTAGTATTAGTAGGAGGTGCAGCAACATGTGTAGCATTAGCATTACTAGTGGTGGTAATAGTCCAAACTTTAGCTACATTCTTCTCTTTAGCTAGTTTTTCATTTTCTTCTCTATCCCACCTAGCACGCAGTTCAACCATTAATCTTATATTCTCATTAATTCTAACTTGGATGGCATTTGCTGTAGTAGTAATTTTGTCATCTAAATCCTCAGGTTTAGCAGCCATTTTATTAATTAAAGAAGATTGTGATGCGGACATGTATGAGATTCGGGTTTCAGCATTAGCAAGTTTAGTTTGCAACCCCGAGATCTCCCTATTCAGATTTTCAAGTTGATTCCCTATATTCTTCAACAAGGTAGATTGCTCATTCATAGTTTTAGTAAACAATTTATTTTGCTCATATTGTGATTGCATAAAGCTCTTAGTGGATCTTTCAATTTCTAGCATCTTTTCTTCATTAGGTGAAGCATATCTACCATAAGAGTTACCATTAGGGTATGGCCTAGAATCATTGTGATTGTTATTTTTAATGAAATTCACATCAACATATTCTTTTTGAGCAACTAATGACGCTAACGGAACATTATTAGAATTAACATTAGGCCTACCATTCACAAGCATAGACATAATAGCATCAATCTTATCACTCAAGGAAGAGGTTTCTTCGACAGAATTTACCTTCTTACCTTGTGGAGCTCTTTCCGTGTGCCATTCAGAGTAGTTGATCATCATATTATCAAGAAGCTTTGTTGCTTCACCAAGAGTGATGGACATAAAGGTACCTCCAGCAGCTGAATCCAATAAATTCCGTGAAGAAAAATTTAGTCCTGCATAGAAGGTTTGGATGATCATCCAAGTAGTCGTCCATGGGTTGGGCAATTTTTAACCAGAGATTTCATTCTTTCCCAAGCTTGAGCAACATGTTCAGTATCTAATTGTTTAAAATTCATTATGCTACTCCTCAAAGATATAATTTTAGCAGGGGGATAATATCTACCAATAAAAGCATCCTTGCGTTTAGTCCATGAATCAATACTATTCTTAGGCAGAGATAGCAACCAATCTTTAGCTCTTCCTCTTAATGAGAAAGGGAACAATTTTAGTTTAATAATATCACCATCTACATCTTTATATTTTTGCATTTCACATAGTTCAACAAAATTATTAAGATGGGCAGCAGCATCATCAGAACTAACACCAGAAAATTGCTCTCGCATAACAAGATTCAGTAAAGCAGGTTTAATTTCAAAGAATTCTGCTAGTAGCAGGTGGAGCAATAGGTGTGCATAAGAAATCATTATTATTTGTGGTTGTGAAGTCACACAACTTAGTATTTTCAGCGTTGGCCATTTTAGCAACAGTAAATAAAACAAACTGGATAAAGTAAATGCAAGTAAACTAATTTTTTTGTGTTTTTGATATAGCAAACAAGATAGCAAAACTAGCAACTAATTTTTTTGTATTTTGATTTAGTGCAGCAAACAAAGTAGTAAATAAAACTAAGCAAGACAAAAACAAAGTAAAGAGATTGAGAAGTGGAGACTCCCCTTGCAGCGTGTCTTGATCTCCCCGGCAACGGCGCCAGAAATTTGTTGTTGGCGCAAAGTTGACGTGGGAGTTAGAGATCTCTGTGGTGTAACTTTTCTTCAGATCCCGCAACGGCGCCAGAAATTTGCTTGATGCGTGTGGTTGACACGTCCGTTGGGAACCCCAAGAGGAAGGTGTGATGCGCACAGCGGCAAGTTCCCTCAGAAGAAACCAAGGTTTAATCGAACCAGTAAGAAGCACGTTGAAGGTTGATGGCGGCGGGATGTAGTGCGGCGCAACACCAGGGATTCCGCGCCAACGTGGAACCTGCACAACACAACCAAAGTACTTTGCCCCAACGAAACAGTGAGGTTGTCAATCTCACCGGCTTGCTGTAACAAAGGATTAACCGTATTGTGTGGAAGATGATTGTTTGCAGAAAACAGTAGAACAAGTATTGCAGAGATTGTATTTCAGTAGAGAATTGGACCGGGGTCCACAGTTCACTAGAGGTGTCTCTCCCATAAGATAAACAGCATGTTGGGTGAACAAATTACAGTTGGGTAATTGACAAATAAAGAGGGCATGACCATGCACATACATATTATGATGAGTATAGTGAGATTTAATTGGGCATTACGACAAAGTACATAGACCGCCATCCAACTGCATCTATGCCTAAAAAGTCCACCTTCGGGTTATCATCCGAACCCCCTCCAGTATTAAGTTGCAAAGCAACAGACAATTGCATTAAGTATGGTGCGTAATGTAATCAACAACTACATCCTTAGACATAGCATCAATGTTTTATCCCTAGTGGCAACAAGACAACACAACCTTAGAACTTTCTGTCACTGTCCCAGGTGTCAATGCGGCATGAACCCACTATCGAGCATAAGTACTCCCTCTTGGAGTTACAAGCATCTACTTGGCCAGAGCATCTACTAGTAACGGAAAGCATGCAAGATCATAAACAACACGTAGATATAACTTTGATAATCAACATAACAAGTATTCTCTATTCATCGGATCCCAACAAACGCAACATATAGAATTACAGATAGATGATCTTGATCATGTTAGGCAGCTCACAAGATCCGACAATGGTAGCACAATGGGGAGAAGACAACCATCTAGCTACTGCTATGGACCCATAGTCCAGGGGTAGACTACTCACACATCACACGGAGGCGACCATGGCGGTGTAGAGTCCTCGGGAGATGATTCCCCTCTCGGCAGGTGCGGAGGCGATCTCCTGGATCCCCGAGATGGGATCGGCGTTGGCGGCGTCTCTGGAAGGTTTTCCGTATCGTGGCTCTCGGTCGGGGGTTTCATCACGGAGGCTTTAAGTAGGCGGAAGGGCAAGTCGGGGGGCACGGGGCCCCACACCATGGTGGCGCGGCCAAGGGGGGCGCCGCCTAGGGTTTGGGCACCGTGGCCCGCGTTTCGTCTTCGGACTTCTGGAAGCTTCGTGGAAAAATAGTGAAAGATCGGGATGTCGCCTAGGGGGGGGTGAATAGGCAATTACAAACTCTTGCGGATTTGTCTTGTATGAATGCGGAATTAAACTATCGTTTAGTTTACAAGCACAAACCCTAAATATGCTAAGCTCAACTAAGTGTAACAATAGCAACTAGAGCTAAGCAAGATAGGCACAAGATATATGTAGCACAAGTGATAGCAAGATATATGTAGTTCAAGCACGATGGCTATCACAAGGGAAGAGAGCTCGGGTATAGAAATAACCGAGGCACGCGGAGACGAGGATGTATTCCCGTGTTCCCTTGCTTTGCAACAAGGTACGTCACGTTTGGAGGAGTGGAGGTCCCACGAAGGATTCCCCGCGCCACGAAGGCTCACCCTATTCTCCGAACCACACCCACGAAGGATAATGGCCCTTTCCTTATGGTTAGCTTTTCCTCCGCTCCGGAGATGGCAAGCTCCACAACCACTTCACAAGCTCCACGAAGGAGAAGCCCGGGCCTCTTCACAATCTTCTTGAAGAGATCACCGGAGCACCAATCACCAAGCCAACTAGGAGGTCACCCTCCAAGAGTAACAAGCTCACGGTCTCTCACTCGAACAAATCGTGGTGGAGAGCTCAACACTATGCAATGATGCAAAGCAAGAACACCGGAGGTGTTCAAGTCCTTCACACTCAAATCCCACCAAAGCAACGAATGCTAGGATGAGATTGGAGAGGAAGAACAAGGGGAAAGTCAACCAAAGACTCCAAGATCTAGATCCCAAGAGTTTCCCTCACTTAGAGAAGAAATCGATCGGTGGAAGTGTAGATCTAGATCCCCTCTCCCAAATCCTCAAATATGAGCAAGAATGGTTGGAGGATTCAAGGGGGAGAGCAAGTTCTTCAAATAGTAGCAATGGAGGAGAGAGAATGGGAAGAACTAGTTTGGCTCAAGGTGGAAGAAGCCTATTTATAGCAAAGGGAGAAATAGAGCTGTTGGGGAAAAAACCAGGAGAAAAACGCATTAAAAACGAGCTAAAAAACAGCCCAGCCGGTTGCCGACAGCGGGGCACCGGCCGGTCTGGGGCCCCGGCCGGCCCAGGAGAGGGCGGGGGCAGCGGCGCGGGCCAGGGAGAGGGCGGGCAGCGGCGGGGCCAGGCAGGGGCGGGGGCAGCGGCGCGGGCGGGCAGGCGGCCGCGGCGCGGCGGGCGGGCTGGCGGCCCATTACCGCGGGCGGCGCGGAGGCGGGAGGCCGTGGGGCGGTGGGGCGGAGCGGCCCAGAGGCGCCGGTCGACCGGAGGAGGCGCCGGGCGGTCGAGGCGGGCCTTAGCCGGTCATGGGCCAAAGGCCTGGCGGCCGGATGGCACCGGTCAGGCCAGTCGGTGACCGGGTGGGCCGCTCGGCCCGGCAGACGGGGCGGCGGCGGCTGCCACGCCCACTTTTTTCTTTTCTTTTCTTTTTCTCTTTTTCCCTTTTCTTTAATAACAAATGCTCCCGAACTCCGAATCGCATGAAACCAATTTTGTTTGGAAGATAACAACAAATGCTATCTTATGAAAAGTGAAAACCCAAGAATCTGTAGGGGATTTTATCATGAATATAAAAGGTAGAACCTTATATCATGAATAACCGGTAAAATCACCCAACCTCGAAAACGCAATAGAAGATGCATGTGAACTCCGTTTTCGATGAACTTGGGCTTGTTGTAAAGCTAGCAACAAGCTCAAGAACCTCACACCGAGAAATACCAAGAAGCAATAAGAATATGCAACGCATGCAAGGATTGAGCTCCCTAAGACGATGTGATCAAGTTAACCAACCGAAAGCCCCTCTTGATAGTGCGGCTATCTATCCTATAATCCGGTCTCCCATCAACCACCTCGAGACCGGTAAAAGGAAAACCTATCAAGGTCATACCTTTGCCTTGCGCATCCCATCACTTGATCATTGTCGCTTCGTGTATACTCACAAATGCTCCCCCATACACTATGATGGGAAAGGTTCATTGATGCACATCTTCACTATCACCAAGTGGACGGCAAGCTTCAAGCATGTGATCCACACAAGATGCTCATCTTGAACTTGCCCAACTCAACCTTGTATCTTCTCATACTCACTTAAGATAGAGCATGGATAATATTGAGTTCCACATAAGAACTCCATCTTCATTTCTTCTTCTTGATCATATCACATATATATCTTCATATCGATGATCATGATGCCAATACACAAGGTATATCTTTATCTTCATGGCATCCATACTTGAATCCAACACATAGAGAGCAAGTAGTACCTATGGAATATTCCTTCATATAAACTCAATGAAAACATTAGTCCATAGGGGTTGTCATTAATTACCAAAACCACACATAGGGGCAATGTACCCTTACAATCTCCCCCATTTTGGTAATTGATGACAACCACAATAAGAGGGTTTATATAATGAATATTAGTGACAAGTACGCAACTTATCCGAGAATAAGTTGTATACAAGAGGTTGTATTTGATATGGTCAAGTAACACAAAGCTACTAGTCCATATCAAAACCGGCTCTACTCACACAACTACAACAAATGCAATGGATGTGAGTAGAACCAATATATATAGAGAAAACTCCCCCACAATGTATGCACGTGTGATGAACATGAATTCATTGCATACATTGTCAAGATTAACCTTTGGGATAGTTTCCACTATATATATACAACCATGCAAGACATATAAATATGGAATGCATGAGAGGCAAAACACTTAAGCACAAACCAAACTTAAGTATAAAACCATTCCCTTAAACCCTCTAAACTTCTCCCCCATTGGCATCGATTGTCAAAATGGGTGAAAAATTTAGAAGGCCAATATAATGTGAGTTCCTCCCCAAAGTGTGCACTTCTCATAATTTGAGTGGAATCAAGTGCACATATCCAATGATGAATACTTGAAGGAAGTCAAACTATATTGAGGATCAAAGATTGCATAAAGATAACATGGTGAAGTGAGCTTCAACAAATAAAGCAAGCAATCAAAGATCCAATTGGACAAACAAAGATATCATGATAAGAAAGATATAGTGCTCTAAAAATAAGAAAGCTCCCCAAGGTTCGTGCACAATTTATAATGTTTGCATTTGGATACAATATGCACAAACATGGAATCCTCACTCCCTATATATCATTTAGAACACAACTAAGATAAAGAGAGTATGCTTATCAAGAACAACTTGAGTCCAACAATTACGAGATATGAGTGCATGAAGAAAATAAATAAACCAAGCACTCATAAATTTTCTTTACCAACCCACTAAAAACAAAAAGGGGTAAAAGATGGTCGGCAAAGATCAAGAATATCAAGGTGATGGATTAACACTCTTATGTATATGAGTTTCTAAAGTGGACAAAGTGATCCATAAAGAAACATGCACACACAAGAGGTTAGTCAAAATAGATAAAACAATATATCCAAGATGAAGTCATAAAATATACCAAAGGATGTTTGCTTAAGAAGCATATATAGCCAATGGCTCCAATTTTCACTTATGGTATATATATGAATGAACTTCAACCAAGTTAAACCTCAAAAGCATTACAACTAACAATAAGGGAAGTAGAGCTAGTTGGAGTGTTTTGAGAAAGGCAACAAGTATCACAAATACGGATTTATTTCACAAATTCATCAATATTGCACACAAGAGCTCTTTGAGGAATTGATATGCAATAAATTGCTAGAGGGCATATTTGTGATAGGTGAATCATAAAATATGATATACATATAACCTATCATATGCATCTTCTCAAATTACTCAAATGTTCAACAAGAAGTTTTACTTTAAAAGGGTTTTTCAAGAACCGCAATATTTTTGAAATAAATAATTTCATGCCAAGATACAACCTACAAGAGGTTGGATGCTATATGAGTATGCATGAATAAGATACTTGTTACCGAGATAGCAATGGCTTGATGTAGTAGATAAGAGTTCATCGATCATCCTAGCTTGACTCCAATTCTCATATGGTGATAACACCTTCCTTATAGATGAGACAAGCCTCCATTGCATCTCCAATGTACCTAAAACATCATTCAAGTACATCTTGGCCCCCAAACTTATTGGGTCCAACATGGTTAGACTAACCACAATATATAGGACACACTCCATATAAACATGTGCATATTTAGATGAAGTTTGAATTTCATGCACATCTTAGCCATTTAGGATTTGATGGAGTATATCCTACATAATGGATCGAAAGAAAGCAAGCATGCTACAAGTATAAACAAATTACATATAAGCATGCACCAAAACTTTTAAAGATCCAAGAAAGATATACTTTGGACAAAACACCAAAGGAATTAAATAAGGCATAGAGGTGTCACAAAACAAATTTGTTGTCCAAATTATATCTAAGAAGCAAATCACAAAAGATTTGTTCAACAAAGTTCAACAAGTGAACTAAGAAGAAACCGTTGAGCATAAAGGATGAAATAAGGCAAACATGCTCAAGGATTTATCTCATTCAAGCAAATAAATCATGTAAGAAAGAATGAGATAGCAAACTCCCCAAAAGAGCAAGGTTCAAACAAAATAAACCAAACCCTATACACTTTTCACAATGGCACAATGTACCGTAAGGAAAAGGTTTGTCTTCCAAAACAAACACTTGATATGAATCAAGAGAATTTATCAAAACATTTTTCAAAGGGACAAGGAAGACACATGGGAGCAACAAGGATTTGTTGGAAGTAAAATAAGGCAATAAGAGACAATCCAAGGTGAAGATGATCCAAAAGTTCAACCACATACAAGGTTATCAATTGTCAAAGACAATGAGTATATTGGAAATAATTTCCGGTGGAGTATTGACAATGTTAGAAAGGATCAACTTCACAATAAAAGGCATAGGATAAGTATATATAATTGAGCACTATGCACGGATGAAGATTCTTGATAGCTTCAACTAGTCACACAATCACGCACGGCAATGATTAGAATAACTTGAAGCAAACGGTGTCCCAAATAAGATATAGAGATATGTATTTGAGGAAAAACCGCACCAAGAATTTCATATTCAAACAAAAGCCCACAAGATGAGTAATAAAATATTTTTATTAGGAATGGAGCTTGTTTGAGCAAACATGCCACCTATGAACAAGATAATTAAGAGCATCAACTCTAAGTGGCATAACCTCATATGTTCACATTTTCTAGGCTTGTGATATGTACAAAACATATTACTCCCCCATAATGTGATAAAACATTTCTTCTAAATAAGAGGCAACTAAAGTTCAACTAGAGATGATTAATGGATCTTTAGAATTTGAATTTCTCATGAGTATGGCACACCACATAGTGACTAGATAATCTTGCAATATCAATACTAAGTGGTGGTACCCATGTACACACATTTTAAAGAAAGAGAGATGCACAAAGCATATCACTCCCCCAAAATGGGATGTTCCATTAATCACTTCAAAGAGAGCCAAATAAGATATCATCAAGATGCATTAGGCTCAAAGCAATACACAAGTATATGGTGAGTCAAACAAACATACTTGAATACACAAATAAGCAAGTAAGACACAACACATACATACACATATTTGGTACAAAACCAAACATGCAAAGGGGCAAGTAACTTACAATAAACATGAAGAGTTGAAGTATAAGTTACCGCAAGGAGGAACATTGGATTATGAGATATAGATGATAATCCATATGACTTGGCTTGGTCAAAATATAATATATGAAGATCCCTTAATTCTTCATGAAGTAGCCAAATCTCCAATGCCCTCCACATGCACCTATTGATCAAATTTGAGATTGTTGGTCCCCAACCAAGTTGGGTCCTAAGAGATTAATCACAATAGGCTTGGCAACCCAAATGGTTCTTTTCTTGAAACCACTTTGAGTTCCAACAAACTTGGCAAACACATTGCCATCCTTATCCTTCCCTAGAGAATAATCATTATCAACAACTATAGGGTTAGATAAGGTACCACCTAAGCAAGAAGAAGCAAAGTGCCCCTTCTCACGGCATAAGTAGCAAGTGTTCCCCTTTCTCTTCTTTATTGATTTCTTCTCTTGGGGAACAATATCTTGATTCTTCTTGGGAAGTGGCCTATCTTCAACTTGAGGTCGAGCATGAGCTTGACCTTTACCTTGTGGCCGTTTCCCTTGTTGTTTCTCACTCAAGTGCTTCTTCTTCTTCTTCAATGGGCATGATCTAACATGATGCCCTTCAACCTTGCACTTGAAACAAACCAACTTGGCCGGATCCTTGACTTTGTCTTGGCCCTTCTTCTTGTTGCTCTTGCTCTTGGACTTGTTCTTGTTATTGGAGTTGAATCCAAGTCCACTCTTGTCATTGGGGGATTGTTGCACACTTAGCATCTTGTCAAGTGCGGATTTCCCTTCATGACGCTTTTCCAAGTCTTTCTTCAAAGAAAGGACTTGGGCCTCGAGCTCTTTTATTTCCTCTACATGGTTAGTAGAAATACAAGTACTAGAGGAAGTAGAGGCTTCATTGTTAGAGCAACAAGGCAAAGTGAGTAATCCAACACAAGGTGTATCACTAGTTGGACTAGATGGATTACAAGGACTAGCACATGAAGATATAGTATTTGTAGTAGAGATTGTGCTAATGTCCACATGAGGCTCACAAGATGTTACCTTAGTGATACTAGCCTCATGAGCTAACTTTAGCCCATCATAGGAAATTAGAAGTTCATCATGAGAGCTTGAGAGCTTTTTATGACTTTCTTCCAATTCCCTATAATTGCTAGTTAGCAACTCAAGTTGAGCCCTTAGCTCAACATTCTCCTTTAAGGTCGATGCTTCACAAGAATTAGAGTTAGTAGCACAAGCATCAACAATAGTTTTCTCATTTTCATGCATATAGGATTCAACTTTTTGTGTAAGCATGAAATTAGCATGCTTCTCATCTTTTAGCTCATGCTTGAGGAGAGTGAATCTCATTTCCTCATTTTCAACATGGGATTCCAACTTCACTATGGTTTCCTTATATTTATTCAAGATATCCATAGAGTATTCGAGATTAGCACGAGCTTCTTTATTACCATGAAGAGAAGCATATATCATTGCCATATTATGCACCAAGGTATTATATTCTTCATCATTATCATCATCATCACTCTCATCATTAGAGGAAGTGTTAGGAGTCAAAGTAGGAGATACCTTTGATCCATTTGTCATAAGGCACATGTGCATACCGGAGAATGAAGATGAAGATATTCTTGAATCCTCATTTGAAAACATGTCTTGATCCATATAGTGTTCGGTTTCCTCTACATTGTTAGTCAACAAACAACTAGAGGAAATATAAGCATTTTGATTATGGGGGCAAGACAAGGTAAGCATATCTTCATGAGATCTATGTAAGCAATTTACACATGATATGCAAGGACTAACAACACAAGCATGTAGGTCATTTTCAATGCTAGATGTGTTTAAGTCCAAAGAGGAAACATTGCAATGAGATAGAGATGAAGAGTCATCACTATTGAGCACAATATCAACATTGCAATTTCCCTCACCACTCACCATATCATTACCTTGTGTCTTGCAACACGTTGGTGAAGTGGAAGAAGATGATATATCATCACGACCGGAGGTGGAAGCAACTTGGAGCTCTTCATGATGTGAAGGGGAAGAGAGCTCCTCGGAGTCACCACCAAACATTTCCTTAAGCTTGATCCACATCTCATGAGACGATTTTCGCTTTATATATATCAAGAACCTACGAAAATCGGGTCTCAAAGAGAATAAAAGCTCATTAGATACTTGAGCTTCAAGATGTAAGTTTTTCTCATCCTCTAAAGATAGATTTTGAGAATCCATCGGAGGAGAAAAACCGACATCTAGAAATTGCTCTATATGTGGACACAAGGTCCGAAGCTTACAAAGCAAGCAATTTCGCCACAAATGATAATTTGTGCCAACAAAGATAATTGTGTCATTGTGCACTAAATTACTAGCCGACGTCTTTACTCTCAAGGCGGTGAAGCCTAAAACAAGGAGAGACCTTGCTCTGATACCAATTGAAAGATCGGGATGTCGCCTAGAGGGGGGGTGAATAGGCAATTACAAACTCTTGCGGATTTGTCTTGTATGAATGCGGAATTAAACTATCGTTTAGTTTACAAGCACAAACCCTAAATATGCTAAGCTCAACTAAGTGTAACAATAGCAACTAGAGCTAAGCAAGATAGGCACAAGATATATGTAGCACAAGTGATAGCAAGATATATGTAGTTCAAGCACGATGGCTATCACAAGGAAAGAGAGCTCGGGTATAGAAATAACCGAGGCACGCGGAGACGAGGATGTATTCCCGTGTTCCCTTGCTTTGCAACAAGGTACGTCACGTTTGGAGGAGTGGAGGTCCCACGAAGGATTCCCCGCGCCACGAAGGCTCACCCTATTCTCCGAACCACACCCACGAAGGATAATGGCCCTTTCCTTATGGTTAGCTTTTCCTCCGCTCCGGAGATGGCAAGCTCCACAACCACTTCACAAGCTCCACGAAGGAGAAGCCCGGGCCTCTTCACAATCTTCTTGAAGAGATCACCGGAGCACCAATCACCAAGCCAACTAGGAGGTCACCCTCCAAGAGTAACAAGCTCACGGTCTCTCACTCGAACAAATCGTGGTGGAGAGCTCAACACTATGCAATGATGCAAAGCAAGAACACCGGAGGTGTTCAAGTCCTTCACACTCAAATCCCACCAAAGCAACGAATGCTAGGATGAGATTGGAGAGGAAGAACAAGGGGGAAAGTCAACCAAAGACTCCAAGATCTAGATCCCAAGAGTTTCCCTCACTTAGAGAAGAAATCGATCGGTGGAAGTGTAGATCTAGATCCCCTCTCCCAAATCCTCAAATATGAGCAAGAATGGTTGGAGGATTCAAGGGGGAGAGCAAGTTCTTCAAATAGTAGCAATGGAGGAGAGAGAATGGGAAGAACTAGTTTGGCTCAAGGTGGAAGAAGCCTATTTATAGCAAAGGGAGAAATAGAGCTGTTGGGGAAAAAACCAGGAGAAAAACGCATTAAAAACGGGCTAAAAACGTGCCCGCGGGAGCCGGGGGCGTGGCCGAGGCCTGGAGAGGAGGAGTCAGTCGGCGGTAGGCCGGCCGGGCCAGCAAAGCGGCGCACGGCGGCCGGCGGGCAGCAGCGAGGAGCCAGCGGGGCGGGCCCACCAGGCGGCCGGTACGCGGAGGCTGCGAGGCGATGGGCCGGGCTGTACGGCAGGAGGCGCCGTCGGGGCCGGAGGCCTTAGGGGTCGTGGGGAAGGCCTTGGCCGCGCCCGATGGCCACCGGCATGGCCTGTCGTGACCGGGTGCCGTGGCCGGCCCAGGCCGGCCGCCGGCCGCCTGCATTCTTTTTTTTTCTTTTCTTTTTTCTCTTTTCCCTTTTCTTTAATAACAAATGCTCCCGAACTCCGAATCGCATGAAACCAATTTTGTTTGGAAGATAACAACAAATGCTATCTTATGAAAAGTGAAAACCCAAGAATCTGTAGGAGGGGATTTTATCATGAATATAAAAGGTAGAACCTTACATCATGAATAACCGGTAAAATCACCCAACCTCGAAAACGCAATAGAAGATGCATGTGAACTCCATTTTCGATGAACTTGGGCTTGTTGTAAAGCTAGCAACAAGCTCAAGAACCTCACACCGAGAAATACCAAGAAGCAATAAGAATATGCAACGCATGCAAGGATTGAGCTCCCTAAGACGATGTGATCAAGTTAACCAACCGAAAGCCCCTCTTGATAGTGCGGCTATCTATCCTATAATCCGGTCTCCCATCAACCACCTCGAGACCGGTAAAAGGAAAACCTATCAAGGTCATACCTTTGCCTTGCGCATCCCATCACTTGATCATTGTCGCTTCGTGTATACTCACAAATGCTCCCCCATACACTATGATGGGAAAGGTTCATTGATGCACATCTTCACTATCACCAAGTGGACGGCAAGCTTCAAGCATGTGATCCACACAAGATGCTCATCTTGAACTTGCCCAACTCAACCTTGTATCTTCTCATACTCACTTAAGATAGAGCATGGATAATATTGAGTTCCACATAAGAACTCCATCTTCATTTCTTCTTCTTGATCATATCACATATATATCTTCATATCGATGATCATGATGCCAATACACAAGGTATATCTTTATCTTCATGGCATCCATACTTGAATCCAACACATGGAGAGCAAGTAGTACCTATGGAATATTCCTTCATATAAACTCAATGAAAACATTAGTCCATAGGGGTTGTCATTAATTACCGAAACCACACATAGGGGCAATGTACCCTTACAAATAGGCCCCTGGCTTTGATTTCGTCCAATTCCGAGAATATTTCCTTACTAGGATTTCTGAAACCAAAAACAGCAAAACATAAATGGCACTTCGGCATCTTGTTAATAGGTTAGTTCCGAAAATGCACGAATATGACATAAAGTGTGCATAAAACATGTAGATAACATCAATAATGTGGCATGGAACATAAGAAATTATCGATACGCGGAGACGTATCAGCAGCCGGAGGCACGGGCGGTACCACCGGCCTCACCATGGCCGGAGCGGGCTCGGTACGCCCGAGGTACCGGAAGTGGCCTGTGTGCCACGATGGTTGCCGGGGAGTTTGGAGCCCCGGCGGTACCTCGCCACCACGGCCGGAGGCTCCCGCCTCCTCCCACCTCCGCCGCCTCCTGCCAACACTGGCCGGTAGTACCGGCCCAACCTGGCCGGTACTACCGGTCCCTCTCCCTCGCGCGCTGCAGCCTCCAACGGGCAGAAATTTGGGCCTCCCTTTTAAGCCCCCTCTCTCTCAGACTTTTGCTTTGCTTCTTCCTCCTCTCTCTCAAGCCTCTCTCCTCCATTGTTGTTGACATTTTGAAGCTTGAGATCTTTCTCCCCTTCCCATGATTCTTGCATCTATTTGAGAGAAAGATTGAGGGGATCTAGATCCACACTTTGACCAAACCAAATCATCTCTTTGTGAGTGAATCTTTGGGATCTAGATCTTGGAGAATTTTGTTTCTCTTTGTTCTTCCTCTCTTATTCCCCCAATAGCTTTTGTAGCTTTGTTGGAATTTGAGAGAGAAGGACTTGAGCATCTTTGTGGTGTTCTTGCCATTGCATTTGGTGCATCGGTTTGAGTTCTCCACGGTGATTCGTGGTGGTGAAAGCAAGAAGGTTGTTACTCTTGGGTTCTTGGAACCCTAGACGGATTCTAGACCTTTGTGGTGATTTGTTGGGAGCCTCCGATTAAGTTGTGGATGTGTGCCCCAACCTTTGTGTAAGGCCCGGTTTCCGCCTCGAAGGAAATCCTTAGTGGAACCGTGACCTAGGCCTTTGTGGCGAGGGTCACCGGAGATTTAGGTGAGGCGCCTTCGTGGCGTTCGGTGTGTGGTGTGAGTACCGCATCTTGGGGTGAGGCCTTTGTGGCGTTGGTGTGCATCGAGCAACCACACCTCAAGGTGAGCCTCTTGTGGCGTTCGGGAGCACTAAGCAACCGCACCTCTCCACCGGAGATTAGCACTCGCAAGAGTGTGAACTCCGGGATAAATCATCGTCTCCCGCGTGCCTCGGTTATCTCTATACCCGAGCTCTTTACTTATGCACTTTACCTTGTGATAGCCATCGTGCTTGAAGTTATATATATCTTGCTATCACATACTTGCTTGTATTGCTTAGCATAAGTTGTTGGTGCACATAGGTGAACCATTGCTTAGAATAAGTTGTTGGTGCACATAGGTGAACAATAGTATATAGGCTTTGGGCTTGACAAAGTAAACGCTAGTTTTATTCCGCATTTTAGCCATTTAAGATCTCTTCTCTCTTTGATTGAGGAGTGGTGTAGTTGCTACTGAATTCCATGAATTTGCAATTGAATTTGAAGCCCATCTCGTAAAAGTTTTAAATCGCCTATTCACCCCCCCCCTCTAGGCGACATCAGTGTCCTTTCAATATGTGAACCTAAGATCGAAATCCACAACAACTAGGATCTGGATGGTGTAGTGCTTCCTTCCCCGAAATGCTGAAGACTGTGCTTTGGGCACGCTTGCTGTCACATGAGTACCATTGATAGCATCAATACAATCTTGTGGACAGTCATGTTTGTGACCATAGGACATGTATGATGAATTGAACGAACATGAATTGTGCTCATCCAAACCACCCGTTGCTGTTCTTGATCTTGGGTCGTGTGTTCTTTGATGGTGGCTTGGTCATTCCATCTCTCAGCTCCCCAGCTACAAACAACACCTATTGAAAGTAGCGAGAAATATTCTCCATAGACTGTCTAAATGTGTTTTGGATCACTCTGAACCTCTAGTTATGACCAACAACATGAAGAAACATGGCTATTTGCTATTCGATAGTTGTGTGGATGCTATCTTGAAGCAGCCCTCTCTCCTTGGACGTTTTGATTAGTGCATAGAAAAGGAGTTCTTCTCATCCGAAGCATTTGGATTCCCTCTACTTCGTTGCAATTGTTGATGTAGTTTAGGTTCGCCATCCTCTCCTGATATCGTGGTAACACTAGACCGTAGGTGAGACGAGGAAAATCAGCATGACTGCTCTCTTGTGCAGCAACATGATCCATGCCCGAATGACATCGATAAGTGTTTCAGCGTAATGCAAGCGCTCGATGTGGTCGTTCTAATCAAATCGATCTACAATTAGGACCAACCAAATCGATGCTACGGATTTCTAGGTAAATGGATCTACCACTAGACGACAGAGTAGAGAAGAATATTGTTGCTTACCCCTACCCTGCCGGATGATGGAGAGGATCCAGAGTCGGAGAAGAAGGAGTACAACCTCTTTCTTCGGTGCACACGGTGACGCGGGTCTGGTACAGGAGACCAAGAAGACGAGCTCCTCTAGAGGATGACGATGGTACGGTACGAGAGCACAGATCTGGGTTGCCTCCACCATCGCCGCCGGTGTTGGAAGTGGGGAAAGAGGATTTTTTGCTCGGGGCTAGTGGAGGGGGTAACCGAAACAGGGAGGTGACCCCCAGCTTTGCCACGCAACGTCGCCTGAATATCGCCTTCTCCTGCCATCTCACGCCTGAGCTCCCACGCACACGACGTTGTGGATTTTCGTCATGCCTCGGTGTCAACACCCGGATTTTTAAGTCCAGATGCCTATTATGTCATTCATCGCAATCCCAGGAATATTGTTTTTGCGAGACATAATAGATTAATATCACAACACATCATTTATTACAACGCATAATTGTCTTACAACAAAGGATCACATGATCCAGTCTCATTACAATACTAGATGATCCATTGATCAATTACAAAACACATAGCGGAAGCGAAGTAGCGTAGCGGTCGTGGTCCATCTGTTCCACAGGCAACTGTTGACGTCAGGAGTGATCCTAGTTGTCGTAGACGTCCTGCTGTCCTTCTTCCGGGTTCTGGTACTCCTCTTCATAGTCTGCCATTTGAATAGCCAGGGACAAAGCCATGAGTACTTTAAAGTACTCGCAAACTAATACTAAGGTAAACACTATCAACTATAGTAAGGGGTTCTAAGCTCTAGTTTCATTTGCATAAAGCCAGTTTTATTTCATAAACACTTTAATAATCAAAAACCTTCATTTGCTCGACTAACTCAAGTGGGAACATTAGTGTCATTCCCACAACTCTGTTGTGATTCAAAGTCAAAGTCACCTTTCAATTCAAATCACAAGTCACCATTCACCTTTTCAAGTTCAAAATCACCCTTCACATGTCACATTTTGAAAATAGTCTGATGACGGAACAGTATGGCCTTTCCAACCGTCCATAACCGTGGACGCGGCTATTCGAATAGATCTACACTCAGAGGTCGTACACTTGTGCCACAACATTTGCAATAATCCGTCAGGGTTAACTGGCCCTGATTTACCACACTCCGTGTGCGGACTACCAACCATAACCTTTCACTTACATATCCTTGTATAGGCATCTCTCCCCATGAGCTTGGCCTCCCAGTGAAGACAAACTGTCAGCCTGGAACTGCACAGGGCTTGGGCCGGACATTCACCTCATTTCACGTCATATCACATCACTTCACTTTTGTAGAGGCAGCCTCCAGCATAACCCCGATGACGCTTGTTTAGAGGGAACCCATACTAAGATACATAAACTTCTAGTTAAGCCCTACCCATATCAGGTATTGTGGGGGTACTTGCAAAATTGGAATGGTATCGCATCCAAACCCAACCATCAGTTTTTGTAAAATTCACCAAGTCATTCACCAGTCATATTCACCTTCAAAATCTTTCAATAGAATGACTCATCATTCCAAGGTTTTCAAAGTCTTTTCATTTCACAAGTTCCCATCTAGAGTAGTCAATTTTGATATTGAGCACTAGCAACTAGTCCTGAGGGATGCTAAATATCTTGGAGCTTGCTAGGCTAATTTTGATACTCTTGTAGTACTCTATTTCTAGACCAAAGTTAACTATAAAAGCAAGTTATAAATAATCAAAAACCAAAGCTTGTAAGAATAAAACTGGGAAATAGGATCATAAGCATAAAGTAAAAAGTAGTGGTGAGTGTGCCTTGCTCTAGTAGAGCTTTGCACTTTGCAAGACTATTAGCTTGCAAGGGTGTTAGCTTGCATTGGTAATAGCTTTCAAATAACATAGCTTGCATTGGTAATAGCATGCAAGAATACTAGCTTGCCTTGAGTGGTGTACTGATCAAAGTGGTCTTCCTCTTCCTGGAAGTAGACTTCCTCCTCCTCTTGATACTCCTCGGTACTAGCGTCTAAAATACGAATACGAGGATACAATCACCAAACAATTCATTGGCTCTTCCCAACATCACATATATTCACACAAACTATTCTATTCACATAATTAATACAATTTGGTGCATTGGTGGTATTGTTTTGAGGAAGAATAATTTCCTCTCATTTTATATGTAAATGATAGTTTCCATATAGTTCTCGAGGAATAATTTCCTCTCATTGAATCTTCTTTAAGATTTAATTTCTCAAATCATCACACATGAATTTATGTTGACCTAAGTCAACCATTCATCATCATCATTTGAGAAAATGATTTAAATGAGGTAGGGATACCTCATACCATTTAATAATGCCTATTATGATTTAAATCTCCAAGTATTTCATGTGAGAGTTTTTGACCCGGGGTTCAAACTTCATATGAAAGTACTTGGGACAAGATTTAAATGAAGTAAAACACCTCATATAATTTACACAAGTAAACTAACATCACTTATTACTATTAAGTGGGTAAAAGTGTTGTTTTCTTATTTAGGAAAATAATTTCCTCTCATATTAATTAAGGTGTTACTTTTAATTATTTAGAGAAATAATTTCCTCTCATCATCTTATTAAGATTTAATTTCTCACATGGACAATATATGACCTAGGTTGACCAAAGTTAACCTCTTCATACTTATCATTTGAGAAAAAGGATTTAAATGAGGTGAACACCTCATACCTTTTAATCCTAACAAGGTAAAGAGTTAATATCATCAACAATTCAGGTGAGACCTAAATGACCAGAGTCTCAACCTCATTTTGAATTGTTCATGACAATATTTAAATGAGAGGAACACTCCCATAAGTTTTAAATAATTTGTTGGAACAATTTAAAAAGGCTACTAAGGCAAACATTTAATATTAAGTGAACAAATGTGAGGCCAAGCAACCAGGGTTATCACACTACTTCATACAACTTGAGAGGATGATTTACATGAGGTGCTACACCTCATACTATTTAAATACTATTTTTGAAAAAGTTTAAATGAGCTAGAAATGGCCAGATAGCCATTATTTGAGTTTAGCCCAAGATCATATGAAACAACTATAGTATTTTATTACATAATAAATTAGACAACATCAATTGTGATTTTTGAGAGGTGGAACCACCTCAAAATAGTTTATGGTTGATTTTTAAGATTTATTTGAAGTTTGAAAAGTTACTGATTTGTTATTTTTACTATTCAAATTCTACAACATATTTTGATTTGAATCCAGTGTGGTTGGATGGGGCCTTTCATGAGCTTTCTAAATATATAAAATTTGTGAGAAATTGGCTCAGTAGATTTGGATCTATTAAATTTTGAAGCTAGCATCAGATTGCAAAATAAATGAAAAAGAATTTAACCATTTTGAAATTAAACGGGGCGGGAACTTAAACGGGCCGGCCCAGCTACGCGGGCGATGCGCGGGCCGCCTGACAGTGGGGTCCACTGTCAGTTTCTTTTAAAACACCGAACCGGTATGGGCTAACCTCCGTGGGATCAGAAGGGGATCGAGCGGAAGGCGTCGTCGTCGTCCTCAGCGAGAAACAGCGGCGGGCACGGCGGAGGTAGGAGGTCGGCGGCGCTCCCAGGCTCCGGTGATCGACGGCGATAGGCAGCGCGATGTGACGAGGGGAGCCGGCGGTGGATGATGACGGCGGCGTCTGGCGGCTGCCGCGGGGTTCCGGCGCAATTGGGTGGCTGCCGGCGAGGATGTGGCTGGGAGAGGTGCGAGGAGGATCAAGAGAGGAGAGGAGTAGATTGGCGTGAGAAATGGTTGCGGGGGTTCTCCTTTTATAGGTTCAAGGGGTGGCCGTGGCGCTCGGGGTAGGTCGACGCGGCGAAGCCGCGTTCCAAGGCGACGAAGGGGCAAGCGAGGGGCGCAGGTGTTGGCGATGTCAAGGCGGTGCTGACGCGCGTCATGGTGAGGCAGGGGAAGGAATGGTCGCGACGTTATCGTCATCGGACGCCAGGGTACTCCGGCGGATGGTCATCGTCCGGACGACGCTACAGGCGTGCGCGTCCAAGCGGCGTTGTCCGTGAGGTAGCTGACGTCGAGGTGAGGCTGCAGGTGAAAGGAGAGGTCGAGGGGAGCACTGAGTTGACGGGCACGGCGGCGTCTGTCGCGCTCCGGGGCGTCATCGTGCGTGTCCTGGCGCGCGTGGGTGTCTCTGGGCGCGTCGGTTCACGTCTGGGCCGTCGGTGGCGACGTCAACTTGGTCAAGGGCTTGCAGGGCAGCTTCAGGAGGGTCAGGGGAGTCGATTGACAAGGTGAGGGGAGATGGATGTGAGAGGAGAGTGGAAGAGCATGGGGAGTGACATGAGGCCGGCATGGTTGGGTTCTGGTCAAAAATGGTCAAGGTGCAGGGCTGGCAAGGCTTGGCAGGGATGCAGAGGGGTACAGGGATGCAGAGGGAGTGGTTGGACTTGGTCCAAGCCAAAATCCAGCATGGGCACAAATCTAAGTGCTGCCCACAAGGTGTTTGTTGATATGGCCGAAAGAGAAAAAGTTTCAAATTTTTGAAATTCCTTTGGTGGATCTCATTCATATATTCATAGAGATGGAAAGGTGGTGGTGGGGTTCAATTTGGTGTAGGTTTGCAAGAATTCAAAAAGTGGATCATCTTCTCTTTATTTCAAAGTCATCACTTGTCTCCTCTATTCTGGTCAACCTAGTCAACATGAGATATGGTGGTCAACATGGAAGTTGTTGACCTTGACATGGTCTTGGATGACATGGTCATAGTTGACCAAGTTTGGTTGAAGAAAGGTCAAAACCAGGGGTGCAAAGTGGGGAAGAAAAAATAAAAGTGACATATGACCATTATCATATGTGAAGTGAATTTGAGATTTCCTTTGATTGGATTCTTGTTTCTTTGATGCAAATGTGTTTGTTTATCATATCTAAGAGTTTTACAAACAAGAGATCAAGCAAAGGTGGCCTTGGTTGAAGATTTGCAATTTTGGCTAAGTGTATGTGAGTGAAATTGGGATTTTCTCCCTATTTGATTTCTACCCATTTGATTTGACTTTTGTTGACTCTAAAGTGATTCTTCTTAGTTTAGAAACATTTTCAAACCATTGAATCCATTTCAAAAGGTCTTTATCCAAGATTTGCAAAATTGGCCATAACACATAAGAGGTGATGTGTCACTTTTTATTATTTTTGAAAAGGGTTCACCTTGCTTTACTTGGACATGGGTTAGGGTCAATTTAGTGTTATATTAGGTTGAGAGATGGTTTCCCATCATTTGGTCAAGGTTTAAAGCCATAGGTCAAAGTTTGGTGAAATGGCTATGTGGCACATATGCTTCTATGCATATGTTTAATTTGATTTTTGATTTGAGTGTTCTTGGCCCATTTGATGTTGTTGAGTGTTGAAATGGTATATGGAAGTGATCCATCCATTCACAACAAGTCTTAGGGTCAAACTTCTCAAATTCACAAATTTGCACTTTTCTTACATATGCCTCTATGGCATTTTTAGTTTCTTTTTAATTCTTTTGGAAAACACTTGGGTTTGGTTTGATAAGTACTAGGTAAGGTGTGGGAAGGTTTTTCCAAACCTCTAAGCAAAGTAGAAAGGCTTAGGGTAAAGTTTTATAAATATATCCATAGGCACATATGCCTCTTTCTTATTTAATTCTCTTTTTATTTCATTTTAACTAGGGTGGTGAGAAGAGGGGTGAGGTTTAGGGTTTTGTGGGGTTCTCAAAGGTTCACCACCATTTAGCATAATTAAAAAAAAGTAGGGTTCAAGATTTACCTATTAGGGCTATATGCCCCCCATAGGTCTTTTATTTTATTTTGTGTTTCTTAAAATATATCCAAAATGAATTTTGGAGAAGATTAGGGTTTAAGGTTTTTCTTATTTGAATTATTTTTCTTGTATTTTATTTGATTGGTGATCTTCACTTGATCACTTTGGGGTTTTAGGGTTTAGCACATAAGCATAATAACACTCATCATGGCAAAACACAAGATTTAAACAAGGTCTATATGTATCAATCTTATTTTAATAAAAGTTTTTGTTGGTTCCAAAATTTGGAACTAGGGAAAATTCAATTTGTTTGTTTTGAAAATTTGGGATGTTACAAACCCTTCCCCTTAAACAAATCTCGTCCCGAGATTTTAAGAAAAGTTAGGTTCCTAAGAGAGATTGAGCATTTTAATAACAGGAGGACATACTTGGCATTGTCTGGGGTGCTTCCTGAGCTTCAGTGGCAGTCATGTGGTAGAAACGTCCGTTGTTGTTGTTCGTTCCTTCTTCCGGCAAAGGGTGTCGTTGTTGAGCAAAGCGGTATTGGCGGCAATCCCGGCAAGCTTCTTGGGGCACTCCTTGGAGAAGTGACCCACAACTCCACATTCATAGCAGTTGACGGTGGACTTGTCTTTGGGGTTGACGGGGCAGCATTGCTTCCAGTCCTTGGGGCAAGATGGGGTTACCATTAGGGTGGTTGTTGTTGTTGTTGCCTCCGTGCTTCGGGGTCCTCCGTTGTTGTTGGTGTAGTTGGGGATAACTGGGCAGGGGGCTTGTTGTATCTTGGGTTGAATCCTCCAGAGGAGGTATTGCGGTACTTCTGATTATGGTGGGGTCCATTTTGGTTCATCATTCTTCTCTTGCGGTTCTCGTTGGCCTGATGCAGCTTTCCTTCCATCTGTATGGCTGAGTCCACGAGGGCTTCCAAATCAGCGAACGGAATGTTAAATACACCGATCTCGTCGTGTAGTCCGTTCGTAAATCTTTCCTTTCTCTTCTCGTTGTGTCGGTCTCATCCATGCACTCGACAGTGAGAAACCTGTCGCGGTATTCCACCACGGACATCCTTCCTTGCTTGAGTTCACGGAACTCGTCTCTCATCTTCTTGATCAATCCTTGGGGCACATGGTATTTGCTAAACTTTAGCTTGAAGTCTTCCCAGGTCATCATCTGTCCTGCATTCATGGCTCGGGTGCTGGTCCACCAAGCTCTGGCTGGTCCTGCCAGATAATGGGTGGCAACAGACTTTCTCTCGCTTCAACTTGCGCAACTTCGAGGTTGTTCTCCATGGTCTGGCCACATCGCAGGGGCTCTTCAGTCTTGTTGAATACCGAGGGTTGGTGTGTGAAAGTTCTTCAGATCCAGGGTGATCGTGGTTTCCATGGCCTTGATTGTTCGAGCTATCTCGCGGTAAGAATGGTTGGCTTGGCGCTCAGCTCTTTCACTGCTCTATCCTCCAAGATGGTTTGCAACAGCTGCATCATGGCGTCTTGGTTGGTGCTGCGGGTTGGTGGGGCCATCTGAACATGGAGGTAGATGATAAGATAAGAGGGAAATTTCTATGGTTTGTTTTGTTAAATTTTTAAAAGTTCACAATTTGAAATTTTGAGTAGTGTTGCGGGGGTAAAAACCAACAACACTTTTTCATTCATACCAAGCATCATACATTACAAGGCTAACACACCGTTGGTTTGAAGAACCATTCATCGTTCTACGATACAAGGAGGATCCTGATACAACTCACACCTACTTAAGTGCTTAAATGATACTACTCTTCAGGGGGGATTTCTTCGTCTTCACGGGTGAGGTGCTTGGCGAGAGGCGAGGGCGTTGTCCAAATCTCTGCGGGTTTTGTACTGCCTGAAGTCCTGAGGTGCTTCGTAGGGGTTCATCTTGGGTGTGGTGGGGGCATGGTCATCGATCTTCCCATGGAGTCATGCCTTGGGTAGTAGATGAAGCGAGTGTTCTTGATCTTGTCCTCATTTTGTCCACACAGACGGAAATTGCTTCTTGCATAGCTTTGTCTAGTCCTTCCTTCCAAGTGTTTCCCGTTACAAACCATATGGTTTCCCATACTGGGGCATCAAGCTCTTCGTAGATCAGTAGAGACGTCCCACTGAGGTGGTTCTCCTGACTGAGCCTTGAGGGGTATTCCGAAGAACTCGGGATACGGGTGTCCTAGATAGTCCACCAGTTGCTTCAATTCCTTTTCGAAACTTTTGTCGTCTCCGGATCCAAGCTTATAGGACTCCCATTGGTACTTCATCTGTGAGCAAAGAGGAGGAGTAAATTTAGAGAAGTATTCAAGTGTGCAAAATTTTAGATAGTGCTACAAAGAAAGTAGAGTATGAATTTCTCATTTTGAAAAAGATTTCAAGGATAAGAGTGAGAATAAGTTTTTCACAATTATTCACTTCTTTGGTTTTTGAAGCTAAGTTTTGCAGACGTCCATTCTAACTAGGGTCTCCTAAGGTCAAACAATGGCTCTGATACCAACTTGTCAACACCGGATTTTTAAGTCCAGATGCCTATTATGTCATTCATCGCAATCCAGGAATATTGTTTTTGCGAGACATAATAGATTAATATCACAACACATCATTTATTACAACGCATAATTGTCTTACAACAAAGGATCACATGATCCACATTACAATACTAGATGATCCATTGATCAATTACAAAACACATAGGAAGCGAAGGCGTAGCGGTCGTGGTCCATCTCTGTCCACAGGCAACTGTTGACGTGGGAGTGATCCTAGTTGTCGTAGACGTCCCGCTCCTTCTTCCGGTTCTCGTACTCCTCTTCATAGTCTGGCCATTTGAATAGCCAGGGACAAAGCCATGAGTACTTTAAAGTACTCGCAAACTAATACTAAGGTAAACACTATCAACTATAGTAAGGGTTTCTAAGCTCTAGTTTCATTTGCATAAAGCCAGTTTTATTTCATAAACACTTTAATAATCAAAACCTTCATTTGCTCGACTAACTCAAGTGGGAACATTAGTGTCATTCCCACAACTCTGTTGTGATTCAAAGTCAAAGTCACCTTTCAATTCAAATCACAAGTCACCATTCACCTTTTCAAGTTCAAAAATCACCCTTCACATGTCACATTTTGAAAATAGTCTGATGACGGAACAGTATGGCCTTTCCAACCGTCCATAACCGTGGACGCGGCTATTCGAATAGTTCTACACTCTGCAGAGGTCGTACACTTGTGCCACAACATTTGCAATAATCCGTCAGGGTTAACTGGCCCGATTTACCACACTCCGTGTGCGGACTACCAACCATAACCTTTCACTTACATATCCTTGTATAGGCATCTCTCCCCATGAGCTTGGCCTCCCGTGAAGACAAACCGTCACTGGAACTGGGGCTTGGGACATTCACCTCATTTCACGTCATATCACATCACTTCACTTTTGTAGAGGCAGCCTCCAGCATAACCCCGATGACGCTTGTTTAGAGGGAACCCATACTAAGATACATAAACTTCTAGTTAAGCCCTACCCATATCAGGTATTGTGGGGGTACTTGCAAATTGGAATGGTATCGCATCCAAACCCAACCATCAGTTTTTGTAAAATTCACCAAGTCATTCACCAACATATTCACCTTCAAAATCTTTCAATAGAATGACTCATCATTCCAAGGTTTTCAAAGTCTTTTCATTTCACAAGTTCCCATCTAGAGTAGTCAATTTTGATATTGAGCACTAGCAACTAGTCCTGAGGGATGCTAAATATCTTGGAGCTTGCTAGGCTAATTTTGATACTCTTGTAGTACTCTATTTCTAGACCAAAGTTAACTATAAAAGCAAGTTATAAATAATCAAAAACCAAAGCTTGTAAGAATAAAACTGGGAAATAGGATCATAAGCATAAAGTAAAAAGTAGTGGTGAGTGTGCCTTGCTCTAGTAGAGCTTTGCACTTTGCAAGACTATTAGCTTGCAAGGGTGTTAGCTTGCATTGGTAATAGCTTTCAAATAACATAGCTTGCATTGGTAATAGCATGCAAGAATACTAGCTTGCCTTGAGTGGTGTACTGATCAAAGTGGTCTTCCTCTTCCTGGAAGTAGACTTCCTCCTCCTCTTGATACTCCTCGGTACTAGCGTCTAAAATACGAATACGAGGATACAATCACCAAACAATTCATTGGCTCTTCCCAACATCACATATATTCACACAAACTATTCTATTCACATAATTAATACAATTTGGTGCATTGGTGGTATTGTTTTGAGGAAGAATAATTTCCTCTCATTTTATATGTAAATGATAGTTTCCATATAGTTCTCGAGGAATAATTTCCTCTCATTGAATCTTCTTTAAGATTTAATTTCTCAAACCATCACACATGAATTTATGTTGACCTAAGTCAACCATTCATCATCATCATTTGAGAAAATGATTTAAATGAGGTAGGGATACCTCATACCATTTAATAATGCCTATTATGATTTAAATCTCCAAGTATTTCATGTGAGAGTTTTTGACCCGGGGTTCAAACTTCATATGAAAGTACTTGGGACAAGATTTAAATGAAGTAAAACACCTCATATAATTTACACAAGTAAACTAACATCACTTATTACTATTAAGTGGGTAAAAGTGTTGTTTTCTTATTTAGGAAAATTTCCTCTCATACTAATTAAGGTGTTACTTTTAATTATTTAGAGAAATAATTTCCTCTCATCATCTTATTAAGATTTAATTTCTCACATGGACAATATATGACCTAGGTTGACCAAAGTTAACCTCTTCATACTTATCATTTGAGAAAAAGGATTTAAATGAGGTGAACACCTCATACCTTTTAATCCTAACAAGGTAAAGAGTTAATATCATCAACAATTCAGGTGAGACCTAAATGACCAGAGTCTCAACCTCAATTTGAATTGTTCAAGACAATATTTAAATGAGAGGAACACTCCCATAAGTTTTAAATAATTTGTTGGAACAATTTAAAAAGGCTACTAAGGCAAACATTTAATATTAAGTGAACAAATGTGAGGCCAAGCAACCAGGGTTATCACACTACTTCATACAACTTGAGAGGATGATTTACATGAGGTGCTACACCTCATACTATTTAAATACTATTTTTGAAAAAGTTTAAATGAGCTAGAAATGGCCAGATAGCCATTATTTGAGTTTAGCCCAAGATCATATGAAACAACTATAGTATTTTATTACATAATAAATTAGACAACATCAATTGTGATTTTTGAGAGGTGGAACCACCTCAAAATAGTTTATGGTTGATTTTTAAGATTTATTTGAAGTTTGAAAAGTTACTGATTTGTTATTTTTACTATTCAAATTCTACAACATATTTTGATTTGAATCCAGTGTGGTTGGATGGGGCCTTTCATGAGCTTTCTAAATATATAAAATTTGTGAGAATTGGCTCAGTAGATTTGGATCTATTAAATTTTGAAGCTAGCATCAGATTGCAAAATAAATGAAAAAGAATTTAACCATTTTGAAATTAAACGGGGGCGGGAACTTAAACGGGCCGGCCCAGCTACGCGGGCGATGCTCGCGGGCCGCCTGACAGTGGGGTCCACTGTCAGTTTCTTTTAAAACACCGAACCGGTATGGGCTAACCTCGACCGTTGGATCAGAAGGGGATCGAGCGGAGCAGCGTCGTCGTCGTCCTCGACGAGCAGCGGCGGGCACGGCGAGGGTAGGAGGTCGGCGGCTTACCGGAGCTCCGGCGGATCGACGGCGATGGGCGCGGCGACGTTGTCGAGGACAGAGGAAGAGGGTGGTCGACGGCGGCTCGGATGATGGACGCAATCGACGGCGGCGGCGGCGCTGCGGGTCCGGCGGCAATTGGGTGGCGTCGGCGGCTAATGAGCAAGGGGAGTGAGCGAGGCGGTGAGAAGAGGGAGTAGATTGGCGTGTGAGAAATCGAGGGGAGGGTCTCCTTTTATAGGGCAAGGGGTGGCCGTGGCGATCGGGGTAGGTCGACGGCGAAGTCGCCGTTCCAAGGCGACGAAGGGGCAAGCGAGGGGCGCAGGGTGTTGGCGATGTCAAGGCGGTGCTGACGCGCGTCATGGTGAGGCAGGGGAAGGAATGGTCGCGTCGTTATCGTCATCGGACGCCAGGGTACTGCGGCGGATGGTCATCGTCCGTGACGACGGCTACAGGGCGTGCGCGTCCAAGCGGCGTTGTCCGTGAGGTAGCTGACGTCGAGGTGAGGCTGCAGGTGAAAGGAGAGGTCGAGGGGAGCACTGAGTTGACGGGGCACGGCGGCGTCCTGTCGCGCTCCGGGACGTCATCGTGCGTGTCCTGGCGCGCGTGGGTGTCTCTGGGCGCGTCGGGGCACGTCGGGCCGGTCGGTGGCGACGTCAACTTGGTCAAGGGCTTGCATGGGCAGCTTCAGGAGGGTCAGGGGAGTCGATGACAAGGTGGGGGAGATGGATGTGAGAGGAGGTGAGCATGGGGAGTGACATGAGGCCGGCATGGTTGGGTTCTGGTCAAAAATGGTCAAGGTGCAGGGCTGGCAAGGCTTGGCAGGGATGCAGAGGGGTACAGGGATGCAGAGGGAGTGCAGGGTTGGACTTGGTCCAAGCCAAAATCCAGCATGGGCACAAATCTAAGTGCTGCCCACAAGGTGTTTGTTGATATGGCCGAAAGAGAAAAAGTTTCAAATTTTTGAAATTCCTTTGGTGGATCTCATTCATATATTCATAGAGATGGAATGGTGGTGGTGGGGTTCAATTTGGTGTAGGTTTGCAAGAATTCAAAAAGTGGATCATCTTCTCTTTATTTCAAAGTCATCACTTGTCTCCTCTATTCTGGTCAACCTAGTCAACATGAGATATGGTGGTCAACATGGAAGTTGTTGACCTTGACATGGTCTTGGATGACATGGTCATAGTTGACCAAGTTTGGTTGAAGAAAGGGGTGCAAAGTGGTGAAGAAAATATAAAAGTGACATATGACCATTATCATATGTGAAGTGAATTTGAGATTTCCTTTGATTGGATTCTTGTTTCTTTGATGCAAATGTGTTTGTTTATCATATCTAAGAGTTTTACAAACAAGAGATCAAGCAAAGGTGGCCTTGGTTGAAGATTTGCAATTTTGACTTAAGGGTATGTGAGTGAAATTGGGATTTTCTCCCTATTTGATTTCTACCCATTTGATTTGACTTTTGTTGACTCTAAAGTGATTCTTCTTAGTTTAGAAACATTTTCAAACCATTGAATCCATTTCAAAAGGTCTTTATCCAAGATTTGCAAAATTGGCCATAACACATAAGAGGTGATGTGTCACTTTTTATTATTTTTGAAAAGGGTTCACCTTGCTTTACTTGGACATGGGTTAGGGTCAATTTAGTGTTATATTAGGTTGAGAGATGGTTTCCCATCATTTGGTCAAGGTTTAAAGCCATAGGTCAAAGTTTGGTGAAATGGCTATGTGGCACATATGCTTCTATGCATATGTTTAATTTGATTTTTGATTTGAGTGTTCTTGGCCCATTTGATGTTGTTGAGTGTTGAAATGGTATATGGAAGTGATCCATCCATTCACAACAAGTCTTAGGGTCAAACTTCTCAAATTCACAAATTTGCACTTTTCTTACATATGCCTCTATGGCATTTTTAGTTTCTTTTTAATTCTTTTGGAAAACACTTGGGTTTGGTTTGATAAGTACTAGGTAAGGTGTGGGAAGGTTTTTCCAAACCTCTAAGCAAAGTAGAAAGGCTTAGGGTAAAGTTTTATAAATATATCCATAGGCACATATGCCTCTTTCTTATTTAATTCTCTTTTTATTTCATTTTAACTAGGGTGGTGAGAAGAGGGGTGAGGTTTAGGGTTTTGTGGGGTTCTCAAAGGTTCACCACCATTTAGCATAAAAAAAAAGTAGGGTTCAAGATTTACCTATTAGGGCTATATGCCCCCCATAGGTCTTTTATTTTATTTTGTGTTTCTTAAAATATATCCAAAATGAATTTTGGAGAAGATTAGGGTTTAAGGTTTTTCTTATTTGAATTATTTTTCTTGTATTTTATTTGATTGGTGATCTTCACTTGATCACTTTGGGGTTTTAGGGTTTAGCACATAAGCATAATAACACTCATCATGGCAAAACACAAGATTTAAACAAGGTCTATATGTATCAATCTTATTTTAATAAAAGTTTTTGTTGGTTCCAAAATTTGGAACTAGGGAAAATTCAATTTGTTTGTTTTGAAATTTTTGGGTTGTTACACTCGGCCTGCCCCAACGCAAACCCCCTCCAGCTATCCAAATACCCGTTTTTCGTTCCCCGTGGTCCCCGCTGAGAAGCATGCGACCTACCAAAGTAGCCCGAAATTGCCTCCAGAAGATGGCCCAGTCATGTGCTCCAACAATGTGTCTAGGCAGAGGTCACCTCCTGTTCAACCCCATCATCAGACACTAGCAAGTACACATCAACTGTCAAGACTGTCAATAATTTAGCAATTATACATTGTAGCATTGTGACAGTTTTGAGTGTCATAGTCCATCCGTAAAAGTGACGTGCTGCTATTTCAGATATAAGGATATATTAATATCATGATGATGTCAATTACACCCAAACTCTTGAACGTCATAATGTCAAGAGATAGTTAAGATGTAAACAATATACACAACAAAAAGAAGAAACTGCAAAGCAGCATGGACTATCACCACCACTCCTGGGTGCGTATGCTCCCTCTACTACAAAAATATATTTTGAAGTGTTAAATTTATTTGACAAAAAATTCTACATGTACATATTCATAATAAATGTGTGTTCGTCAAGTTTCGCAAAAAAACCTATATATTTTGTGGTCTGTGTAAAAAAGAGAAAATTTGTCTTGTTAAAGTCCTTATTTTTAGCACTGGTTTTTTTACACCACAAGACAAGTCGAATTTTCATGAAACAACTTCGTTGACACGTAGCACGTGAAGATGTAAGTGTGATTTTTTAGTTTCAATCTTTTTAACATTTTAAAATATGTTTAATATGTATTTTAAAATAAAGGAAACATATGCTTCAGTGAGCCAAAACATCACCCAGCTTCCTGGACACGTACAGCGTGCAAAATTTGGTTGTCTATTTTTAATCTGAACTACCACACATGCAACATGTCAATTCTGAAGTTGATTCATGGGAATGAAATTGTAGAGGTCCCATAAAACTATTTTCCGCCCACGACACGAGTGGCGTCGGAAAAGCACCGCCGGAAACGCTCCATCCCGGCCGGCGGCAACGAGATGCCGACCTCCACACCGCCAAGGCTGCCGCGCCCCTCGGCCATTGACATGGCCCCGGTCTTGGCCACGGACACGATGTCCACCTTGGCTGGTCGGCCGAACCCGAAGTCGACGTCGTACACGCCGAACCTCGGCGACCCGGCCACCGACAGCACGCCGGCCTTCACCGCCTCCTTCACCCGCTCCACGCATCCGTCCCACCGGTCCCGCGCCCCCTCGCCCACCGCTTCCTCCAGCGCGTCGGCGAGCGCGGTGAACGCGGCGAAGAGGCCAGCCAAGGCGTCAGCGGCCAACTCGTCGTGGCACGCAGCGGCGATGGCTGGGCCGAGGCAGTTCCCCAGGTACCACTTCGGGACGGGTGGGTCCAGCCGCGTCCGGTGGTCCACGGAGAAGAGAAAGTATGTTGTTTTAGTTTGGTCGACGCCCTGTTTGGCTCGGCAGTAGCAGGACCAGATGAAGCTGTAGGCGGCGATCAGCGACGAGCACCTGAACGGCATCGTTGCGGCGCCGTGCCTCGCCGCCTCGGCAGCGAGCGCGTCCTTGATGCCACGCAGGAGCTCCTGAGACAGCGTGAACGTGGCGAGGAGCTGGTCGGCAGGGTAAGAGGACAGGCTGGTGCCAGCGAACTCGATTTCGGCGCCGTCGCTCGGCACCATTCCTTTGGAATAGATGCCGTACAGGTTCTTGGGGTCGGCGATGAGCGTGCGGTCGATGACGGGCGGGGGAGGCATGTCGACACCGGCGCAAGCGGCCGCCCAGGAGTGCAGGAAGTGCGTGGAGCTGGCGCCGTCGCAGGCGGAGTGGTGCAGTGTGATGCCGAGAGCGAGGCCTCTCCCGCCGAGAAGCACCGTGGCCTGCACGGCGAGCACCGCCCGGCCCTTGGGGAGCGGTGGCAAGAGAGGCGCGAGCTTAGCGACCGGGACGGGCTCATCGTCGGAGCAGCTGGCGAGGTCGTCGACGTGGACGTCGTACTCGGCGGCGGTGAAGGCGACGCCGTCGCCGGGCTGGTAGAAGAGCTCGTAGCGGTCAGTGCCCGGCGTAAGGCGGACGTGGCCGGCGAGCGGGTAGAAGAGCGTGAGGACCATGGAGAGGGAGCGCCTGAGGTCGGAGACGAGCTGCTGGGCGGTGCCGTGGTGGTGCTGGCGGTCGAGGCGGTAGAGGAAGAGGCGCTGGACGGGCGGCGGGCGGAGCCATTTGACGTCGAAGAAGGTCAGTGGCAAGGAGCGCGCCGGGAGATCGTCGGAGGGCGTGACGACCGTCGCGTCAATGACCAGGAGATTGCCGGCGGCCCCCATCTCAAACAAGTGAGTCGATTTGCATGTCTGATACAGCGATACTACGTACTGTTGATATATACTGTTGCTGCAAGAGGAAAGGTTAGGTAGCAGCGAACGTATAACATGGTTAGGTGTTCAAGGAAAACACGTGATGGTTCGTTGGGCTCTCGATCGGACTTCATCTCTAGCTCTATCCTCTATTTTGTTGCGTCCACCGTCGACGTCCGCTCGTTCGAGCGTCCACGCAGCTAAACATAGGACTGGACTAAAGCCCACCGCGTCACTCACACCCAACTCCGCTCATTTTGAGTGATCAATCTTAGAGGCTATTTGTTTGAGCCGTGGCTGACTGGTTGTGCACGAAAAATTGGTCTTTCGAGTTTCATAAATCACTTCCGTTGTCGGGAAAATTACCGTCATCAACCTTAGCGCCTTCCATAAATCACTTCCCAGATTCAAGTTCAGTGATGTGATGCGCTCTTGGCTCTTTATAATTTTTCTTTAAGAATTGGCTACTCCCTATGAGATCTTAAATACTTGTCACAGATTTTTGTAAAATGTAAGCTAAACTCATGCACATGTTCCGTTTCCTCACCCTCGTAGCAAAGTACATCGCTACCAATCAAAATTCTATAAAGAAACTCCAACACACACACTAATTTGTCTTGTGTCCTCGCGTTGATTCCTATAAACCACCAAAAAATTTCTTTTTTTTTTTTTTCGCGAGGAAAAAGGAAATATATTAAAGTCCCGTTCTTACAGAAAGGTCCAGCTTGAAAAGATAAAAATTACAGATAAGGCCACTGGATCCCGATGTCGATGTCGAGCTCGATGCCGCCGGGCGGCGCCGCCGTACCTCTCAATGGCTTGGATCAGGTACAGCCCTCCGCGCCGGGAAGTCGCCGGACGCCGCCTCCAGGGAGCTTACACCGTGGCCCTCCATCTCCATCGCGAGACTTCGCTCCATCTCCCTTTCTCCATAACTCGCACGACCGGCCCAGCCACGCCCGGCGCCGAGGGCTTGAGAAGCTCCACGATCCAGACCCGCAAGCTCCGGAAGACGAGAGCTCCACCGCGGAGCTCCGAAGAACACCGCGCCGAAGAGGACGAGCTCCGCTCAAACGCCGCACCGACCACACCACTCCTCTCGCGCCGCCGGCAGCCACCCAGAGAGTCCTACACTATGTACAAGCCGTGGATCGACGATTCCCACCCTCCCGCCGCCGGAGCGGCCGCCGGAGGAGGAGGAATCGGCGACCCGACGGCGAGCGAGGTGGATCTCCGGTTAGGTTTCAGAAAATCGCCCCTCCCTACTGTAGCGGGGAAGGGGAACGACCAAGCTTTTACCAAAAAATTTCTTTAGCTAATTGTTCGATGGTTTGTTATATTTGGAGCACAATTTGGGTATAATGTTATTGTTTAATGAGTATATTGCTGGCAACTACCACACTTGTGGCTACGTCACATATATAACCACCGCTATTTTTTTCTCTCAAATCCACGACATTATTTGGGGGACAAGCCACTGATAGTGTGAAACAATGAGTCTTTTGAGGTCACTATGATTGTGTTTCCGACCAATGGGGGCATTAATTAGGGCAGAGCTATTCCATTCTTGTCCTTCACATTTATATGTTTCCCCTTCAACCATGAGCTTTTTGAATTCTTCATTTGCATCCGCTGCTAGATAAGTTGTTTCGGAGAAACAATTCCATCCCATTATCAGTGCGAAGCATTGGAGTTGAGAGAGGGTGCGTTGGTTTGGCTTGGGGATGAGGAAGCCCAACCTTCTCTGTCCTAGGTTCTTGTTTGTATGCACGTTGTAGTATCACACGCCTAGACCTAGAGAATTCGAGATTTGGTGAATCGGACACCTCTGCAGTCATCAACATGGCAAGCAATTAAAGCATTTGCACATGTTTGCAAAGAGTTTTTATGTTGTTCGTCGGTGTTATTACCTTCACGAAAAACAAATCCATGATTTTAATGGCAGCCAACGACAAGTACTCATATTTCATCATTACGTTTTGCAGTGTTGCCTCCTTCGCCCCAGTATGCCCCCCTTGGGATTTTGACTATATCAACACTCCTTTGCAGTCTTCTTTATGATCATGTGTTGCATTAGGTCGATTGGCATCATAAATAGAGGATTGGGTCCGCATGCCGATCTCTTCGATAATCCACTCCATCCTTCTTGAATTGATCAACTCTGGGATTGATTGCATACATGATGTTGTTCGCCTCAAATGAAATTTGCACTACTACTATCCATAAACTAAAATGTGCAAGGTCATCCTGCATAGAAGTTAGAGCTATGTACATTTGAGTGTTGGTCTTGACCAATTTCTTCCCTCCCATCATGATGTCCGGTTATGACCGAAACCATTCCGTAATACTTGGACAATCTCCGGACCATTCCGTAGTATTCCGAGGCTCTACGAACATCCTTCGTAACCACATTACATCGGTAGCATCATAACCGAATCCGAATGAATCAATTCACATCTCAGGACGGCCGGTGGTGCTGCCCAGGGCCCGATCTGTGTGGCGGTCACGGTGGAGATGGGGTTTGAGGGATGAAGGTGGGTCTGGCCAAAGCACGATGCAAGATGGCGCGACAGGCTCCGGGCTAATGCCTTGTCCTCGGTGGCTGGCCGGCCGGCAGCTGGCCGAGGCCGGCGATGGCGACGGCTTCGGGCGCCGCTTCCTTCTTGAAGGCATCGCCGAGGTGATGTTTTGTCATCCTGTCTGGAAAAGCTCCGGGGTAATCCCTAGATCCGCCGTGATCGGTCGATGGCGGCGCTCTTGTGTCGTCTTCCCTCTTGAGGGCATCGATTTGGAGCTGCTTTGGTCGGAGGGACCCGTGGAAGATGGTTGGTGTTGGCGTCGTGGGCTGCGTGGCAACGATGACAATGGTGAGCGGATCGGAGTTGCGGCATGTCCTTCGTCACCCCTGCCGTGATGGTGAAGTCGGAGCTGCGAGGCGACTTGTGGCAACGATGCCACTTGATTGGTGCTTGCGTCGGTGCAAGGCGTGCAACTTTCTCCTATGAAGGTCACGGTTGAAGTCGGAGCTGCCTCCTCCTCGACGTGCTTGGGGGTCGACTGTTTGGCATAGGCTCACATTGGCTCCAGTGTCGTTCGCGGCGAGGGTCTCGGTGGCGGTCGTCTAAGGTGAAGTCGGAATCGCTGGCTCGTGGAGGAGTGACGACGATGACGCTCGATGACATCCTCATCGATGGCTTTTCTTCTCGATGGCGTGTGTGCTCCGTGTGGGTAGCCAGGTTGGCCGGGGTGTCCAGTGTGTGTTGTTGGTTTTCGCCCAATTTTCTCCTAAAAATTGGGCACTTTCTTCTTAATTAATGGATGAGGCAAAGCTTTTGCCTCCGTTTCAAAAAAAAAAAATTCACATGCACGTTTTTATTTTGCAATAGAAAACAGTACATCGGCGACACTAGCTGCTAGCTGGCAGCCAGGCGCGTCAGCGCCTGCGCCAACGTGGTCACGTGACTCACGTCCTTCTTGTCTAGTACACACCCGTACAACAAAGCAACCGTCGGGCCGATGTTCTGCAAACCCTCCAACCTGACGCGGCACTTCTCAAGGCTGGAGAGGGCCGCGTCGAAATCGCCGGAACACATCTTCAGATCGCAGGCGTACACCTTCTGCAGCGCGGCGCCGAGCGCGTCTGTGGCGGCGTCGCGGTCGCTCAGGCAGCCGTTGTACGCATCCTTCAGCTCGCCGGAGAGCGACTGGTTCTTCAGCAGGTCACGGGTTATGGCCCTCAGAGCTTCGTACTCCAGAGAGACCCGTTTCCCGGCGGCGGCGGCGTAGACGGTGACCTCGGCCTCCCGTGGCGCTGCCTGCAGGATGTACCGGCATTGCCAGTACGTCTCGTTAATTCCGGTGGTGGCTTTCTGGCACGCGTCCTCGACGGCCATGGATGGGGATCCCGTGCATGCCTCGCTGCGGCTCGCGAAGAGGATGGCGGTGGCTAGGGCGAAGATGATGGCGGTGGCTGTGTTCTTCATGTTTGCTCTGTATCTCTTACTTTCCTGCCGGATTGATCTATTAGCAGGAAAATCTTCTGGCTATATAGAGGTTTTACACAACTAAAATAAAGATCTCAATATGCTTGATTCGCAATTGGATACTCCGCTCTTAATGCCCACATTTATGGATCGTGTGATTTTAGAATTATTGCACAACTTTAACCATTTCAAAAGTTCTGCTCGAGCATTGCTTGATCAGGCCTTTCACAATGGGTTGGCAACGTTATCATAGTCATTGATGTTTGTTAAGATACAAGTACTCCAATGCATTGAGAACCAACCTGAGGCCGCTACAGGGATTATTGACTCAGCCTCACTGCAGTTCAAAACCCCCTGCGCTGACATCCGTGTCTCATAAAGCGGAATATTCTTTCATGGGAGCACGCTCGCCGAGCGAGGCCTTTCTGTTGACTTCGTCAATTTCAAGATCCAATCCTCCGGCCTTCCGAGGTGCTCATAGTGTGAGGGTATGGCGTGTGCGCTCATAAGGTGATGATGCCATGCTAGCGTGAGCCTATGTTTGTACTGTGTTTCTCAAAAAAAAAAAAGTACTCCAATGCATTGTTTTTTAGTGTTGTATCTAAATTTAATGATTTTAGGCTCATGCATGCATGTGATAGGGCTACTAATGACTTTTACTTATGGCCGTGTGCAAGTGTTGTATCTAAGCTAAGATACAACACCAATCTCTTTCATCAATAAATAGGATGCCACATAAGCAAATTACCAATGATATCACGCTAAGAAACACCCATTATGAAAGGCCTCATAGACAGGCTACATATGCGGACAATGTGATGTAGAAAGAGCATTGAATTTTGGAAGAGTCTATTAATCTCCCAGATGTAGCTAAGCCCGCTCCTTCCTTTGCGCTGGTGCCAGAGAAAAAAAAATACAAAGTAAGTTGCTCCACCATGTCAGCGTAGTTTTGTTCGCGCCGATGCGTCGATGGGTCGTGCTTCCCAGCGGCGCTCTCCGCCAACAAGCACCCTATGAAGACGCCGCTCGCCATGTCCCCCACTGCGGCACCCAGCCTATCGCCGTCGCAGTCTCAGGGCAGCTTGGTCCGTGTCCACACATTTGATGGGCCACACTTCCCGGCAACCCTCTCATTGGACAAGATCGAGGTGGATGTCCACGAGCTCACCGGCCAATGGGTACCAATCAAGTTATTCCGTCATGGGAGCTCGGGTGACGGAGTTATCCACACACCAATCCGGCCACCATACTTAGAGAAGATGGTGGCGGCGATTGGAGTTGGTCGGGGTTGACCCGATCTGGCCGCCTCAGGTCTCCGGTGTGCCATAGTTCATGACTGTCGACCTCGAATCAGCCATGGCACTACTGTTATGGTCATTTGTGAAGGGCAACTTTTAAGGATTGTTATCGATGTTACATACGATGTTGCCATTTGTTATATATGTGCATCATTTTTGTTGCGTAACAACAACAAATTTAAAGTATATTATTTTTTCTACATATGTTACAGAGAAATTATACCAATGATACATGCGTATTGTTATAATGTTGGATGTGATAGGCAAAAATGTTGGATGTACTCTAGTAGTATGTTATAAAACGATGCAACATTTTCATAAATGTTACTTAAATATAGAAAAATGATATATTTAAAATTATTTTGTACTATTGGCGGATTTTTTTACACCATAATTTCGCGACTTGGCAGGCTATAGAAAAAGGTGTTGGAAATAAATGTTACATACTCTGAAAATATTAATACATATAAACCATTTTGTACCAAAATCGGACGCGCATGAATCAGTCATCTAAGTGGATCGGATAACTCAAGATGCAGATGCTCATTCACGTTTTTTCAGCTGGCTGTAGCCTAGTGGTGGCCTTGAATTTCTCTGTCGTTTCTTTGAAAGAGATCATTTTCAAACTGATTGGTACTTCTTTCGATCAAATTTGAACACAAACCTCAACACTTATTATTGATCAAAAGGAGTTGTTGTTTCCATTGTTCGTGACGAGCCATATTATTGATGATTGCCCTAGCTGTGAAAGGAACCTGAAAATGTATTTGTTGGGCCATTAACAATCGTTTTAAAAAAGGCCGACCTGGGCAAATGGCCGATGGCACGCACCTAACATGCGAAGGTCGTGTGTTTTTTTTTTACTTTTGTGGGCTGTATGTTCGTCAAGTGCTAGCTTCTTCTATCAGGAGATAATATGAAGTGTCTACATGTGCCATAAGTGGTGCAAGGAGAGATTTTAGGGAGGAATTCTCCTTTCGACCAAATATCTTGGAAAACCTTTATTCCAAATTATAAAATGTTTTCATTTTCGAGATCTTTGCGTCTAGATCTTCAAATCTAGATCTAATGGTTATATGTTTATCAATGCATTATCCATATTTTACTCACACAAAGTGTCTAGAAGCACGTGCTAGAGCCGACTCTGCAATAACACGTTTAATAATTGAGCGAGTTGCTGGCTATAAGATAGTGACATGTCATTTATAGTTAGTGCCGTGGTGGTGTCACGGCAAATGCCATGGGTAGGATTAAGTTGTTGCCGGATGTACGCCGTAGGAAAAGATGCACTAACAAGCACACACATGACACCGATCTACCCATGTTCAAGGCCATCGTGAGGAGGTAAAACCCCTACTCCTGCTTGTATGGATGTATATATCTCGAGGTGGAAACCCCACAACAATGGTACTCTTTAAGCTATGCAGCGAGAGGAGGAAGAAGCTTTGTGGCTCTATGCGTATGAGGGGAAGAATGAGCGATCCTCTGCCTTCGAGGTCCTAGGCCCCCTTATATACTGGGGGCAGGTTACACTGTCAGAAACCCTAGCATGAGATAAAGCCTATTTACATGGTGCCAAAGTCTTCGCTTGGGCCCCGCTAGGAGCTCCATCCTGCTGCATGATGTGCTCATACGGCGCTGGAATGTAGCGACATGCTCTGCCATGATGATGAGATTTTTCCGTGATTGTAGCGATGGGACTTGAGCGCTGACCTTGGGGACATGCATATGACGGTTAGCTCTATGCCGATCAAAAATGGCGGCTCCCACATAGTATGTCGGTTTCTCACTTCTAGCTTGCTTGACGTAATTTGAGATGACGAACTCTAGGTATGTCGGTTTTGGTATGCCAATATAGGTAAGTCGGTCATCCTATGCCAACTACCCCTAACCCGGTCAACCTTCAGTTTGGTCAACCGCACTTTACCTACAATAAGATTATCTGGCTGACCTCAGTAAGCCAGCATATAAAGATAATTTGACTATAATGCCATACCCTTAGCCTACTGGGGATCATTCCCCTGACAGTTAGCTTATACTACCTCCATTCGAAGGCTTAAGGCTTATTTTTTTTGAAAAATCAAACTAGGTGAAATTTGACCAAAGTTTTAGAAGAATCTATCGACAAATATGATATTTTGTAGATACCATATGAAAGTAAATATTTCATTATCTATCGAATGATATTGATTTTATATTTTGCATGTTAATGATGTTGGATAAAAAAATTGGTTAAACTTGACATTGTTTGACTTTCTAAAAAAATAAGCCTTAAGCCTTGGGATGGATGTAGTAACCAAGAAGCCTAATATTTATGTACAAAAATGTACTATTTTATTGGTATACGGCGCACCTTGCACTCTCAGAAAGTGTCTAGAACCATGTGCTACAACTGCATGTTGCATGAGAGCCCACTCCGTCTACCTTTTCATGTCTCTCTCCTCCACATATGCAAAAGTACCATATATGTGGGTTGTAATCCCACTATTATACTTATTATTACCTTCTTTCTCCTATTCTCTCTCATCCAACTAAACACAAATATGATACGGAGTATTTAAATTCTTGCATATGCTGACTAGCGCTTATGTATTCGCTCTTAGTTGACCGATGAAGTGTTGTTTCTACTATCCCGATTTGGGTCATAAAAAAAACTATGTCCGGGGTAAGCAACCACATGCATGTATACACAAATATACCATGTTTTAGATTCGCAGTGAGAGAAATAGTGATGCTAATGGCATGTATAATATGATGACATCAACTTCCTCATACAGGAGAACCAACCTGAGATTGGGTGGTTAGGAGGGTGGTTGTACCCTCAGCCCATCAGAGTTCAAACCCCAGGTTTGACATCTGTGTGTCTCATAAAGGCGGAATATTCATTCAGTGGGAGGCGACGTCCCGTCGAGCCGAGATGCATGTGGTGACTTCGTCAATTTCAAGATCCAATCTGCCGGCTCAGTCTTACGGAGGTGCTCATAGGGGTAGGGTGTGCGTGCGTTCATAGGATGAGTGTATGCGCATGTATGTGAGCATCTACGTTTGTATTGTGTTTCTAAAAAAAACTCCCTCTTACAATTGTCACATCATATTTTTGCTTAATTTTTTTCGATAAAGGAGCATAGCCCCAGCCTCTGCATCAATAGATGCACACGACTTGATTTATTAGAATAAAGTATGAAGTCACCACAGGTCCATCATCACTTATTACAATCACGGAAAAGCTAAGGTAGATTTATGAATCAACCAAACGAAAATACGGCTAACAGAAAAGCTATGCATTTGCTATTCTATTAAGATGCCCCCACCGAGTAGCCTGGAAAAAAAGTCATGCGCAACCACTAGCATCCGGTTGCATCCAATAACCATATCCTCCCTCTGCTCCATGATACGTCTCAAACGTATCTATAATTTCTTATGTTCCATCCTACTTTTATGACAATACCCACATATTTTATACACACTTTACATCATTATTACGCATTTTCCGGCACTAACCTATTGACAAGATGCCGAAGCGTCAGTTCCTGTTTTTTGCTGTTTTTGGTTTCAAATCCTACAAAGGAAATATTCTCGAAATTGGACGAAACGAACGCCCAGGGTCTTATTTTTCCATGGAGCTTCCAGACCGAAGAGGATAGGGGGGCCACGAGGCGGCCAGACCAGGGCGGCGCGGCCAGCATGGGGCCCGTGCCCATGGTGTGGGCCCCCGTCGCCCTCCGACTCTCCCTTCCGCCTAATTAAACTATCCGTCGCGAAAATCCTATTACCGAGAGCCACGATACGGAAAACCTTCCAGAGACGCCGCGCCGCCAATCCCATCTCTGGGATTCAGGAGATCACCTCCGGCACCCTGACGGAGAGGGGAATCATCACCCGGAGGACTCTACATCACCATGATCGCCTCCGGATCGATGTGTGAGTAGTTCATCTTTGGACTATGGGTCCATAGCAGCTAGATGGTTGTCTTCTCCTCATTGTGCTATCATGTTAGATCTTGTGAGCTGCCTATCATGATCAAGATCGTCTATTTGTAATGCGACATGTTGTGTTTGTTGGGATCCGATGAATATGGAATACTATGTCAAGTTGATTATCAATCTATCATATATGTGTTGTTTATGATCTTGCATGCTCTCCGTTGCTAGTAGAGGCTCTGGCCAAGTTGATACTTGTGACTCCAAGAGGGAGTATTTATGCTCGATAGTGGGTTCATGCCTCCATTGAATCTGGGACAGTGACAGAAAGTTCTAAGGTTGTGGATGTGCTGTTGCCACTAGGGATAAAACATCAATGCTTTGTCTAAGGATATTTGTGTTGATTACATTACGCACCATACTTAATGCAATTGTCTGTTGTTTGCAACTTAATACTGAAAGGGGTGCGGATGCTAACCCGAAGGTGGACTTTTTAGGCATAGATGCATGCTGGATAGCGGTCTATGTACTTTGTCGTAATGCCCTAAGTAAATGTCATATTAGTCATCATGATATGTATGTGCATTGTTATGCCTCTCTATTTGTCAATTGCCCAACTGTAATTTGTTCACCCAACATGCTATTTCTTATTGGAGAGACACCACTAGTGAACTGTGGACCCTCCATTCCTTTACATCTCAATACACCCATACGCAATCATTGTTCTCTACTGTTCATTGCAAACAAACATCATTTTCCAAACCATACATTTAATCCTTTGTTTACAGCAAGCCGGTGAGATTGACAACCTCACTGTTAAGTTGAGGCAAAGTATTTTGATTGTGTTGTGCAGGTTCCACGTTGGCGCCGGAATCCCTGTGTTATGCCGCACTACACTCCGTCACCAACAACCTTCACGTGGCCCTTGACTCCTACCGGTTCGATAACCTTGGTTTCTTACTGAGGGAAAACTTGCCGCCGTACGCATCACACCTTCCTCTTGGGGTTCCCAACGACACGTGCTTCACGCGTTATCAAGCTCTTTTTTCTGCGCGTTGCCGGGAGATCAAGACACGCCGCAAGGAGTCTCCACTTCCAATCTCTTTACTTTGTTTTTGTCTTGCTTTACTTTATTTTATTTTACTGCTTTGTTTGCTCTCTATATCAAAAACACAAAAAAATTAGTTACTTGCATTACTTTATTTACTGTCTTGTTTGCGTTCTCCATATTAAAAACACAAAAAATTAGTTACTTGCATTTACTTTATTTAGTTTGCTTTATTTACTACTGCTAAAATGAGTAATCCGAGAATACTAAGTTGTGTGACTTCACAAGCACAAATAATAATGATTTCATATGCACACCTATTGCTCCACCTCCTACTACAGCAGAATTTTATGAAATTAAACTGCTTTACCGAATCTTGTTATGAGAAAGCAATTTTCTGGTGTTAGTTCTGATGATGCTGCTGCCTGATGTCTACGGGAGCTTCTATTCTTGTAGACAGTGTTGGGCCTCCAAGAGCAGAGGTTTGTAGAACAGCAGCAAGTTTCCCTTAAGTGGATCACCCAAGGTTTATCGATCTCAGGGAGGAAGAGGTCAAAGATATCCCTCTCATGCAACCCCGCAACCACAAAGCAAGAAGTCTCTTGTGTCCCCAACACACCTAATAGGTGCACTAGTTCGGCGAAGAGATAGTGAAATACAGGTGGTATGAATAAGTATGAGCAATAGTAACGGTGCCAGAAAAGTGCTTTGCTGCCCAGGACTGGCGTGTGGTTGATGGTGGTAATATTGCGGACAGTACAGATGCAGTAGAACAGTAAACAAGCAGCGATAGCAGTATTTAGGAACAAGGCCTAGGGATTATACTTTCACTAGTGGACACTCTCAACATTGATCACATAACAGAATAAATAGATAGATGCTAGACTCTACACTCTCTTGTTGGATGATGAACACCACTAATTGCGTAGGGCTACAAGAACCCTCAATGCCGGAGTTAACAAGCTCCACAATATTCGATGTTCATGTTTAAATAACCTTAGAGTGCATGACAGATCAACACAACCAAACCAAGTACTAACATAGCATGCGCACTGTTACCATCACACTATGAAAGGAGGAATAGATCACATCAATACCATCATAGTAATAGTTAACTTCATAATCTACAAGAGATCACAATCATAGCATATACCAAGTACTTCATGATGCACACACTGTCAACATTACATCATGGAGGAGGAATAGACTACTTTAATAACATCACTAGAGTAGCACATAGATGAATTGTGATACAAAACTCATATGAATCTCAATCATGTAAAGCAGCTCATGAGATCATTGTATTGAAGTACATAGGAGAGAGATTAACCACATAGCTACCGGTACAGCCCCCGAGCCTCGATGGAGAACTACTCCCTCATGGGAGACAGCAGCGGTGATGAAGATGGCGTGGAGATGGCAGCGGCGATGGAGAAGCCTTCCGGGGCACTTCCCCGTCCCGGCGGCGTGCCGGAACAGACTCCTGTCCCCCAGATCTTGGCTTCGCGATGGCGGCGGCTCTGGAAGGTTTCTCGTACCATGGCTTTTTCGTATCGAGGTTTTAGGTCGGGGACCTTTTTATAGGCGAAGAGGCGGCGTCAGAAGGTCAACGAGGCGACGACACACTAGGGGGCGCGGCCCCCTTGGCCGCGCCAGTGGTCATGGTGGCCCGTGGCCCCCTCCGCCTCTCTCGGTGTTCTGGATGCTTCCGGGGATTCTAAGATGTCGGCGTTGATTTCGTCCGATCCGAGAATATTTCCTTACTAGGATTTCTGAAACCAAAAATAGCAGAAAACAGGAACTGGCCCTTCGGCATCTCGTCAATAGGTTAGTGCCGGAAAACGCATAAATATGACATAAAGTATGCATAAAGCATGTAGATATCATCAATAATGTGGCATGGAACATAAGAAATTATCGATACGTCGGAGATGTATCAGCATCCCCAAGCTTAGTTCTGCTCGTCCCGAGCAGGTAAACGATAACAAAGATAATTTCTGAGTGACATGCCATCATAACCTTGATCATACTATTGTAAAGCATATGTAATGAATGCAGCGATCAAAACAATGGTAAATGACATGAGTAAACAAATGAATCATAAAGCAAAGACTTTTCATGAATAGTACTTCAAGACAAGCATCAATAAGTCTTGCATAAGAGTTAACTCATAAAGCAATAATTCAAAGTAAAGGTATTGAAACAACACAAAGGAAGATTAAGTTTCAGCGGTTGCTTTCAACTTGTAACATGTATATCTCATGGATATTGTCAACATAGAGTAATATAACAAATGCAATATGCAAGTATGTAGGAATCAACAGTTCACACAAGTGTTTGCTTCTTGAGATGGAGAGAAATAGGTGAACTGACTCAACATAAAAGTAAAAGAATGGCCTTCGCAGAGGGAAGCATTGATTGCTATATTTGTGCTAGAGCTTTGATTTTGAAAACAAGAAACAATTTTGTCAACGGTAGTAATAAAGCATATGTGTTATGTAGATTATATCTTACAAGTTGCAAGCTCATGCATAGTATACTAATAGTGCCCGCACCTTGTCCTAATTAGCTTGGATTACCTGGATTATCACTGCAATACATATGTTTTAACCAAGTGTCACAAAGGGGTACCTCTATGCCGCCTGTACAAAGGTCTAAGGAGAAAGCTCGCATTGGATTTCTTTTGATTATTCTCAACTTAGACATCCATACCGGGACAACATAGACAACAGATAATGGACTCCTCTTTAATGCATAAGCATGTAGCAACAATTAGTTTTCTCATATGAGATTGAGGATATTTGTCCAAAACTGAAACTTCCACCATGGATCATGGCTTTAGTTAGCGGCCCAATGTTCTTCTCTAACATTATGCATGCTCTAACCATTTTAGTGGTAAATCTCCCTTACTTCAGACAAGACGAACATGCATAGCAACTCACATGATATTCAACAAAGAGTAGTTGATGGCGTCCCCAGGAACATGGTTATCGCACAACAAGCAACTTAATAAGAGATAAAGTGCATAAGTACATATTCAATACCACAATAGTTTTTAGGCTATTTGTCCCATGAGCTATATATTGCAAAGGTAAAGGATAGAAATTTTAAAGGTAGCACTCAAGCAATTTAGTTTGGAATGGCGGAGAAATACCATGTAGTAGGTAGGTATGGTGGACACAAATGGCATAGTTATTGGCTCAAGGATTTGGATGCATGAGAAGTATTCCCTCTCGATACAAGGCTTAGGCTAGCAAGGTTATTTGAAACAAACACAAGGATGAACCGGTGCAGCAAAACTCACATAAAAGACATATTGTAAACATTATAAGACTCTACACCGTCTTCCTTGTTGTTCAAACTCAATACTAGAAATTATCTAGATCTTAGAGAGACCAATTATGCAAACCAAATTTTAGCAAGCTCTATGTATTTCTTCACTAATAGGTGCAAAGTATATGATGCAAGAGCTTAAACATGAGTACAACAATTGCCAAGTATCACATTGTTCAAGACATTATACCAATTACCACATGTAGCATTTCCCGTTTCCAACCATATAACAATTAACGAAGCAGTTTCAACCTTCGCCATGAAAATTAAAAGCTAAGAACACATGTGTTCATATGAACCAGCGGAGCGTGTCTCTCTCCCACACAAACATTTATTCAAACAAAAACAAAAACAAAAAGACGCTTCAAGCAAAGTACATAAGATGTGGCCGAATAAAAATATAGTTTCAAGAGAAGGAACCTGATAATTTATCGATGAAGAAGGGGATGCCTTGGGCATCCCCAAGCTTAGACGCTTGAGTCTTCTTGAAATATGCAGGGATGAACCACCGGGGCATCCCCAAGCTTGGAGCTTTCACTCTTCTTGATCATATTATATCATCCTCCTCTCTTGACCCTTGAAAACTTCCTCCACACCAAACTCGAAACAAACTCATTAGAGGGTTAGTGCATAATCAAAAATTCACATGTTCAGAGGTGACACATTCATTCTTAACACTTCTGGACATTGCTCAAAGCTATTGGAAGTTAATGGAACAAAGAAATCCATCCCACATAGCAAAAGAAGCAATGCGAAATAAAAGGCAGAATCTGTCAAAACAGAACAGTCCGTAAAGACGAATTTTAAAGAAGCACCAGACTTGCTCAAATGAAAATGCTCAAATTGAATGAAAGTTGTGTACATATCTGAGGATCACTCACGTAAATTGGCATAATTTTCTGAGTTACCTACAGAGAATTAGGCCCAGATTCGTGACAGAAAGAAATCTGTTTCTGCGCAGTAATCCAAATCTAGTATGAACCTTACTATCAAAGACTTTACTTGGCACAACAATGCAACAAAATTAAGATAAGGAGAGGTTGCTACAGTATTAACAACTTCCAAGACACAAATAAAAAATAAAAGTACTGTAGCAAAATAAACACATGGGTTATCTCCCAAGAAGTTCTTTCTTTATAGCCATTAAGATGGGCTCAGCAGTTTTAATGATGCACTCGCAAGAAATATTATTTGAAGCAAAAGAGAGCATCAAGAGGCAAATTCAAAACACATTTAAGCCTAACATGCTTCCTATGAAAAGGAATCTTGTAAATAAACAAGTTCATGAAGAGCAAAGTAACAAGCATAGGAAGACAGAACAAGTGTAGCTTCAAAAATTTCAGCACATAGAGAGGCATTTTAGTAACATGAAAATTTCTACAACCATATTTTCCTCTCTCATAATAACTTTCAGTAGCATCATGAGCAAACTCAACAATATAACTATCACATAAAGCATTCTTATCATGAGTCTCATGCATAAAATTATTACTCTCCACATAAGCATAATCAATTTTATTAGTTGTAGTGGGAGCAAATTCAACAAAGTAGCTATCATTATTATTCTCATCATCAAATATAGGAGGCATATTGTATTCATAATCAAATTTATCCTCCATAACAGGTGGCAACAAAATACTACTATCATTATAATCATCATAAATAGGAGGCAAAGTATCATCAAAGTAAATTTTCTCCTCAATGCTTGGGGGACTAAAAAGATCATGCTCATCAAAACCAGCTTCCCCAAGCTTAGAATTTTCCATATCATTAGCAATAATGGTGTTCAAAGTGTTCATACTAATATGTTCCATGGGTTTTTTAATTTTCGGATCAAACCATCCATGTCTTAAATCAGGAAATAGAATAAGAAGCTCATTGTTGTCCATTATGCCTTACTAGTGTAAACAAGAAATAAAAAGATGCAATTGCAGGATCTAAAGGAAATAGCTTCGAGCACACATACAATGGTGCGTAAAAGTACTTAGTTACCTGAACCGGAGTATGAGTGCCTTTACCTTTCCTCCCGCAACGCGCCAAAAAGTGCTTGATGTCTACGGGAGCTTCTATTCTTGTAGACAGTGTTGGGCCTCCAAGAGCGAGGTTTGTAGAACAGCCAAGTTTCCCTTAATTGATACGTCCAAAACGTATCTACTTTCCCGAACACTTTTGCTATTGTTTTGCCTCTAATTTGTGTATTTTGGATGCAACTAACACGTACTAACGCTGTTTTCAGCAGAACTGTTCGGTGTCTCGTTTTTGCAGAAATCCAACTTTCGGGAAAATCCTCGGAATTTATGCGAAGGCCCTATTTTCCAGAATACGACGGAGCCGAAGGACAAGTAAGGAGGAGGCCCGAGGGCCCCACACCATAAGGCGGCGCGGCCTAGGGGGCCCGCGGCCCTATGTGTGGCCCCCGGCCGGCCTCCGACGCCCTCCTTCGGACTACTTATTGGCCTCGACCTAAAAACGCACGGGGAGAAGTCGAATCGCAGAAAGCCTCCGAACGCCGCCACATCGCGAAACTCCGCGCGGGAGCCAGAAGTCTCCGTTCTGGCACTCCGCCGGGCGGGGAATTGGAGGAGATCATCGCCATCATCACCGCCAACGCCTCTACATCAACCAGCCATGTTTCCCCCATCCATGTGTGAGTAATTCCCCCGCTGTAGGCCGAAGGGGATGGTAGGGATTGGATGAGATTAGTCATGTAATAGCATAAGATTGTTAGGGCATAGTGCCTAGTGTCCATAATTGGTACTTTGATGATATTGTTGCAACTTGTTATGCTTAATGCTTGTCACTAGGGCCCGAGTGCCATGATCTCAGATCTGAACATGTTATTGTTTCATCATGATATTCATTGTTTATTGATCTTACCTGCAAGTTGTATACACATGTCGCTGTCCGGAACCGATGGCCCCGAAGTGACAGAAATCGGGACAACCGGAGGGAATGGTAGCGATGTGAGGATCACATGTGTTCACGGAGTGTTAATGCTTTGCTCCGGTACTCTATTAAAAGGAGTGCCTTAATATCCAGTAGTTTCCCTTGAGGCCCGGCTGCCACCGGCTGGTAGGACAAAACATGTTGTGCAAGTTTCTCATTGCGAGCACGTACGACTATAATTGGAACACATGCCTATTGATTGCTTTGTACTTGGACACCGTTTATTATTTTCTGCAAATGCCCTGCTATGATTGTTACATGAGTTTCTCTCATCCATGCAACGTCCGTTCATCCATCCCCGTGCCTACAGTATTTTAATCCCGTTTACTAAAATCACTACTGTCTCTCGTTACTCAATGTTATTTCACTAATGCATCGCTATAAAACTGTTACTACTGATAAACTCTTGCGAGCAAGTCTGTTTCCAGGTGCAGCTGAATTGACAACTTCGCTGTTAAGGCTTCCAAGTGTTCTTTGTCTCCCCTTGTGTCGAATCAATAAATTGGGTTATACTACCCGCGAAGACTGTTGCGATCCCCTATACTTGTGGGTCATCAAGACTATTTTCTGGCGCCGTTGCCGGGGAGCATAGCTTTATTTGGAAGTTCACTTGGATTGATATTGTTCGCTGCAAATTCTCCATCATGGGTAAACCTCGCGATACTAAGGTCGCCATATTACCATCCACTACAAGAAAAGGTACAACTCTGAGTACCTCTGCTGCTCTTGATTCACCATCTGTGATTGATAAACTTGTTTCACCGCCACATGCTTCACATGGTACTTCTGCTGAATCTGAAAACTCTCATAATATTGATAATATTTCTGCTGTGCTTGATGATAGTGGTTCATTGGGATCCTTTCTAGATGCTACGATTGCTAGGTCTAGACAAATTGAAAATACTGAAACTCCTAATGCTACTACACCTGTTAATTCACCTGAACTTGATTATTCTAGTGATGATCCTGATGAAGATTATGTGGAGCTTAATGATGATTTTATTGAAAAATGCAATGCTACTACTGATGCAAGAAAAATTAAAAAGTTGCTTGCAGAACATGCTGTTAGATATAAACTGTCTCCTGATCCTAAGTTTGCCACATCTCCTATAAACATTAAGGATAAAGATTATGATTTTTCTCTTGATTTATCTCATATAGCTATTGTTGAGAAAACACCCTTTTGTGGTACTGAAAAAGAAAGTGTTGTTGAACACATGATTGAGCTATCTACTCTGAGTAGCTTGTTTTCTGATGATGTTAAGAAGCGTACTTACTTTGTTGCTAAAATCTTTCCATTCTCATTAAAGGATGACGCTAAAACTTGGTATAATAGTTTGCCACCTAATTCTATTAAAAGTCCAAAAGAATTGCTTGATGTTTTCTTCCGTAAATACTTTCCTGCTAGTGCTCAACATATTGCTTTGCAGAGAATCTATAATTTTGACCAGGGAGATGGAGAGAAATTGCCTGAGGCTTGGGCGAGATTTTGCTCTCTTATTAGAGCTCGGCCTGATCATGATTTGGAAAAGCATGATTTACTTGATATATTTTATAGTGGACTAACCATTGAGTCTAGGGCATACCTGGATAGTTGTGCTGGTTGTGTTTTCAGGAAAAGAACTCCAGACGACGCTGAAGAATTATTGGCTAAAATAGGCCGGAATCATGATGATTGGACTACGCCTGAACCAACTCCAACGCCAATATTAAAGAAGAGGGGTTTAATTAAATTGAATGATGAAGATATGAGGGAAGCCAAGAAGTCTCTCAAGGAGAAAGGTATTAAATCCGAAGATGTGAAGAATCTACCTCCCATAGAAGATATATGTGAGATAATTCCCCTTCATCCATGATTGAGGTAAACTCCCTTCAACGCTTTACTAGGGAAGATATTCCGTATTCGAAACCTCCTGCACAATGCTTAGATGAGTTTGATAATTATATTGTTAAGCAAGAAAATTTTAATATGAGAGTAGAGAATCATTTAATGGAAAATTCTCGAGCTATTAGTGAATTGCATGATATTGTAGAGAGAACCTCCAATGATGTTAAGATGCTTGTTAAACATTTTCATATGGTTCAAACTCAAATTGATCAACTCACTAAAGTGCAAAATGACTTGTTGGGGAATAATTCTAAAGAGAAACATGCTTATGAAGTAACAACTAGAGGTGGTGTCTCTACCCAGGATCCTCTATATCCTGAAGGGCATCCCAAAAGAATTGAACAAGATTCTCAACGCATTGAACCTAGTGCTCCTTCTAAGAAGAAAAAGAAGAAGAAACATAAAAATGTTGTAGAATCCTCTGAACCTGCTAATGATCCTAATAGTATTTCTATTTCCGATGCTGAAACTGAAAGTGGAAATGAACATGATAATGGTAATGATAATGATAAGAATGATGCTTCTGATAAAGAAGAGGTAGAAGATGAACCTGAAAAGCATGCTAAAAATAAAAAGTATACTAAAGAAGATTTTATTGCTGAGAAACATGGTAATGAAAGAGAACCTTGGGTGCAAAAGCAAATGCCTTTTCCTGCTAAGAAACTAAAATCAAAGGAAGAAGAACACTATAATAAATTTTGCGATTGGATGAAACCTTTATTCTTGCAAATCCCTTTGACTGATGCTATTAAATTGCCTCCTTATTCAAAGTATATGAAAGATATTGTTACTAACAAAAGGAAAATCCCCAATGAGGAAATTTCCACTATGCTTGCTAATTACTCTTTCAATGGCAAAGTTCCAAAGAAGTTGGGCGATCCAGGTATACCTACTATTCCTTGTTCTATTAAGAATAATTATGTTAAAACTGCTCTATGTGACTTGGGAGCCGGTGTTAGTGTTATGCCTTTTTCTCTTTATAAGAGACTTTACTTAGATAAGTTGATACCTACTGATATATCTTTGCAAATGGCTGATAAATCTACTGCTATTCCTGTTGGTATATGTGAGGATGTTCCTGTTCAAGTTACTACTAACTGCTTGATATTAACTGATTTTGTTGTGTTGGAAATGCCTGAAGATGATAATATGTCTATTATTCTTGGGAGACCCTTTCTTAACACCGCAGGGGCTGTTATTGATTGCAATAAAGGAAAGGTTACTTTCAATGTTGATGATAAAGAGCATACCGTCTATTTCCCCAAGAAGATTGATAAAGTATGTGGAGTCAATACTATTTCTAATGTGAGAACTATCAAAGTTGGAACTATTGATTGTCCTATATATGAGCCTAAAGAAGGTTATCAAAATCTTATGATTGGATCCATATCAATACAATTCAAGGTAACATGATTGATTTGAGGTTTATTTCTTCTTATGTTATGTAAAATTTATTTGGTGGCAAGACTTGATCAACCTTGTTAACGAATACTTTTTATATGCATAGAGGAGGTAAACAACATCTCTTTCTTCCTCCACTTGCTCTAGTTGCTGTAGCACTTTTAATTTGCAAAGTTCCTTAGTTAATTGGAGATTTCAAAAATTTTCCTGGCCAGTAATAATAAACTTAATACCCAGAAATGTGCATTTTTCAAAGTTTTCAAAAATTCACAAAAATTATACCGTTGGTCCTATTTTTCGACGAGGCACCTGGGAGCACCAGAGGATGACCTGTGGGGCACCACAGTGCCACACCACCAGCCGGCGCGGCCAAGGAGGTGGGCACGCCACCCTGTGGTGTGGGCCCCTCCTTGTCCCACTATTTCATCTCTTTCTCCCAGCATCTTCTCTCTCCCGAAAAAACTCGAACCAGCTTTCTCTCACTCGCGTTTTTGCTCAAGAGCTCGGGATTTTTCGATCTCTTTGCTCAGCCCAGATTTCTGTCTGAAATTTGGCACATTTGCTCTCCGGTATGTGACTCCTCCGCCTATCCAAGTAGAATTTTGTTTGGTTGAGTATATCTTGAATATTTTGCTGCTGTAGGTAACATGTTTAGTGAGCTTGCATGCTTGTTCTAAGTGGTAGAAACTAGTTTTGATGCATGATTAGTACTCTAGCAAGTTCCTATAGTAGTTCCCCTTGATTATATGTCACCAAATCAAATTTTATATTGTTTGTTGAAAATTTCAGAAAATGGAGTGGAGTAGATATCAACTTAACCAACAAGAATTGGAGGTCCAACAAGTTATGAGAGTGAATCGTGAAGAGGGAGTATACCCCTCTTACTACCCGTGCGCGGATTTCATGAGAAGCGCGGGAATATTGGAAGATGTTCGGAGTCTAATTTCTCGAGCAGGGCTGAGTGATTTTGTTGAAGGAGAGCCAAGACAATATGCAAAATTAACTATGTCTTTTGTGCAGGACTTTAAGTTCAATTGGTCGCGATCTAACCCCACGGTTCAGTATAAAATTTACAATAAAGCTGTCAACTTGCCATTCAGTGATTTTTGTGCAGCAATTAGAGTACCGCAATGGGGATCATGCGAGAAGATAAGGGGATCGCCGCAAGAACTCTTAAGCCTCTTCAAGATGATTTGCTATGGAAGGAGTTTCTCAGAGGATAGTGGTAAAATCACTAGCATTCAGCTCCCGGCTATCCGCTACTTTGCCTATTTCATTACTAAATGCGTTCTTGCTAGAAAGATTGGTGGTAAACTTTCTATCCCGGATTTAGCTTTTCTAGCTGCGGCACTGCAAAGTAGTAGGACTTATAATTTGGGGGCATTGATAGCTTATAGACTCGCTACTAACCGTGAGAAAGGTGGAATTTGTGGAGGTCTCATCGCCTCTCGTTTACTAGCTTTTCATAATGTAGAACCTCATCATTTTGATATTCCATTCTCCATAGAAAAACTTGACATAGCCTCTATGATTAAACATGAATTTGTTTCTGATTCCTCCAACTTGGGTAACCTGTTTTACAAGATGACATTTTATAAGAAAGTCTGGAGAATAACTAAGAAAACTGAGAAACTAGTAAGATTGCCTGCGCCTGTTCTGTCTAACCTTGATTCCAGGGAAGATTGGTCGGTCACAGAAGGTGCACTGGATGCACACATAGAGGGAGGAGGCCATCATGCAAGAGACGACACGGAGGTCGAGGAGCACCTCGACTCATCATCCGATGCAGCAAGTTCCTCGCATCAACATGTTGGACATGTGGAGCCTCCACGCTTTTCTTCTGCACAGGAACTTTACTATGACTACGCCATGAATTATCCACCGGCGAGGAACAGCGATCCTCGTTGGGGTTGAACTCCACTTAGGCCAAAAGCCTAAGCTTGGGGGAGGTATACCGGCATCACTCATTCTTTGCATATTATGATTGCTGGATACTTGTATATACTTGTTTTGTTTGTTTGAGTGGTTTTCTAATGAGAGGAAGATGATATTTGGGGAAGTGCTGCCTGAAAACAGATTCTGGACTGTTACCGTAAAAATTCTCAAAAATAGCCAGAACAGTATTTTGCGAAGCCAATTTTTGTGCAGGTTCCCCAGGTTGTTATCTAACTTTCATTAGTTGAACACTTTTCGAGCTGAGCAACGTAAGATTTTTGTAAAAATCGATTTCTGTACTGCTGTCAGGTTTTGGCAGATTTCTGCCATCTCGCTTTTCTGTGTTTCTTTTAGTTTTCATTTTCTTGTTCTTGCTTTGTTTCTTTCCTAAAACACAAAAAGACCAAAAATATTTCTGTTGTTTCTCTTCACCATTTGTTTGCTTTGGTTTCTTGCATTTGTTTCGCTTTATTTGCTATTGCTAGTTTGCTATAAGAAAACCCAAAAAGATTTTGCTTTGTTTGTTTGTTTCCTTTTGTTCTTGTCTCAAATTCGAAAACACCAAAAATATTTGCTGTTTTTCTTTGGTTTTGTAAAGTTCTTTATGAGTTTAATGGTCTTCGGTGGCTGGAGCGTGGTTTTCATTTCATATTATCCAAGCTACACAAGTGAAAGGCAATAATGACGATCTACGACAATCTGATTGTGGTGAGAGGCTGGTATGAACTCTATTTGTTTTCATTTTTGTACATATACTCATCCATGTGAGCATGCTTAGTTGGTTCATGTGAGGTATATGTCATTTAAGAAAGTCTAGTAGTTCATGATCTCTCATGTTTAGCTCCAATTTATTAATATGAGTAGCATGTCATGGATGTTTGCTTGCATTGTTTTATTCATAGATAGGTATGATATTGTGGTATCCTCCTCTGAATAATTCATTTATATCGACTTGGCACATGCTCACGCATGCATATGACTGAACCAAAGTCAATTAAGCCTCGATGATTTATATTGCTTCAGAGTTCTTGTATCACTTTTATGCCTCCGTTAATTTATTTTGCCGCAAGCATGATTATGACAGTTATTGCTCTCTTGATTTGTCGCTCCCTAGTCTATTGCTAGCCTTCACTTGTACTGAGCGGGAACGCTGCTCGTGCTTCCAAACACATGAAAACCAAGTTGTTCCAAAGTGTCCACCATAAATACCTATGCATGGCATTTCAAACCATTCCAAGTAAATTCTCATGCGCTACCTTTAAAACCTTCAAAATGCTTCCCAATTTGTGTTTATGTTTCATAGCTCATGAGGAAGTATGTGGTGTTTAGCTTTCAACCTTGTCATTTACTTTTGACGGACTCTCATATGGACTAGTGGCACATCCGCTTATCCAATAATTTTGCAAAAAGAGCTGGCAATGGGATTCCCAGTCCCGAATTAATTAACTTAAATAGACACTCCTCCATGGTTTGTGATTGTTGGACGGCACCCGAGGATTCGGTTAGCCATGGCTTGTGTAAGCAAAGGTTGGGGGGAGTGTCATCATCATAATAAAACTAAAATAAAAGGCACTCCTTCATGGTATGAGATTGTTGGCAGGCACCCGATGATTCGGTTAGCCATGGTTTGTGTAAGAAAGGTTGGAAAGAGTGCCACATAAACATAAAAAAATAATTCATGGGAGCCGCTCTTGGAAGTCCGGTTGGCGAGGTAGTTAGTGTACCCATTACCATTCGTTGACAACAACAAACACCTCTCAAAATAATTTTACTCCTGATTTCAAAAATGAAAAGCTCTAGCGCATGTTAATCCCTGCTTCCCTCTGCGAAGGGTCAATCTTTTACTTTTGTGTTGTGTCTCCATTATTTCTTTGAGCACTATCTTGAGAGCACAACTGTCATTCTTAGTATAATATGCTTGTCTCAAAATATGATTGATTGTGGTATAACTTTGATGCTTTTATCTTTGACAATCACTACTTCTAGTCTTTCTATGAACTCCAGAGGTGCCTCGGCATTTATGTTTTGCCGATCAAATACGGGCAAGCGAGATACCACTTTATCATACTCTCTTATGAACATTGCAATCCTGCTTATATACATGATTCATGATGCTTATTATTAATTGTTGGTACCTCTCCATGATTGACATAGCTGTTAGATGATCTTATTTGCATGTATCTCATTATGAACTGCTTAAGTATTAGCCATAGCATGAGAATATATACATCATATGAGCAAATGTGTTCGTGAAAGTTCTTTTATCGCTCAGTTGTTAACTGAATTGCTTGAGGACAAGCAATAAGCTAAGCTTGGGGGAGTTGATACGTCCAAAACGTATCTACTTTCCCGAACACTTTTGCTATTGTTTTGCCTCTAATTTGTGTATTTTGGATGCAACTAACACGGACTAACGCTGTTTTCAAAGAACTGTTCTGGTGTCTCGTTTTTGTGCAGAAATCCAACTTTCGGGAAAATCCTCGGAATTTATGCAGAAGGCCCTATTTTCCCAGGACGGAGCCAGAAGGACAAGTAAGGTGGAGGCCCGAGGGCCCCACACCATAAGGCGGCGCGGCCCAGGGGGGCGCGGCCCTATGGTGTGGCCCCCTCGGCCGGCCTCCGACGCCCTCCTTCGGACTACTTATTGGCCTCGACCTAAAAACGCACGGGGAGAAGTCGAAATCGCCAGAAAGCCTCCAGAACGCCGCCACATCGCGAAACTCCGTCGCGGGAGCCAGAAGTCTCCGTTCTGGCACCTCCGGCGGGGAATTGGAGGAGATCATCGCCATCATCACCGCCAACGCCTCTACATCAACCAGCCATGTTTCCCCCATCCATGTGTGAGTAATTCCCCCGCTGTAGGCCGAAGGGGATGGTAGGGATTGGATGAGATTAGTCATGTAATAGCATAAGATTGTTAGGGCATAGTGCCTAGTGTCCGTAATTGGTACTTTGATGATATTGTTGCAACTTGTTATGCTTAATGCTTGTCACTAGGGCCCGAGTGCCATGATCTCAGATCTGAACATGTTATTGTTTCATCATGATATTCATTGTTTATTGATCTTACCTGCAAGTTGTATACACATGTCGCTGTCCGGAACCGATGGCCCCGAAGTGACAGAAATCGGGACAACCGGAGGGAATGGTAGCGATGTGAGGATCACATGTGTTCACGGAGTGTTAATGCTTTGCTCCGGTACTCTATTAAAAGGAGTGCCTTAATATCCAGTAGTTTCCCTTGAGGCCCGGCTGCCACCGGCTGGTAGGACAAAACATGTTGTGCAAGTTTCTCATTGCGAGCACGTACGACTATAATTGGAACACATGCCTATTGATTGCTTTGTACTTGGACACCGTTTTATTATTATCTGCAAATGCCCTGCTATGATTGTTACATGAGTTTCTCTCATCCATGCAACGCCCATTCATCCGTCCCCGTGCCTACAGTATTTTAATCCTGCTGTTTACTAAAATCACTACCGCTGTCTCACTGCTATCGTTATTTCACTACTGCTATCGCTATAAAACTTACTACTGATAAACTCTTGTGAGCAAGTCTATTTCCAGGTGCAGCTGAATTGACAACTCCGCTGTTAAGGCTTCCAAGTGTTCTTTGTCTCCCCTTGTGTCGAATCAATAAATTGGGTTATACTACCCGCGAAGACTGTTGCGATCCCCTATACTTGTGGGTCATCATGGATCACCCAAGGTTTATCGATCTCAGGGAGGAAGAGGTCAAAGATATCCCTCTCATGCAACCCTGCAACCACAAAGCAAGAAGTCTCTTGTGTCCCCAACACACCTAATAGGTGCACTAGTTCGGCGAAGAGATAGTGAAATACAGGTGGTATGAATAAGTATGAGCAGTAGTAACGGTGCCAGAAAAGTGCTTTGCTGCCCAGGACTGGCGTGTGGTTGATGGTGGTAATATTGCGGACAGTACAGATGCAGTAGAACAGTAAACAAGCAGCGATAGCAGTATTTAGGAACAAGGCCTAGGGATTATACTTTCACTAGTGGACACTCTCAACATTGATCACATAACAGAATAAATAGATAGATGCTAGACTCTACACTCTCTTGTTGGATGATGAACACCACTAATTGCGTAGGGCTACAAGAACCCTCAATGCCGGAGTTAACAAGCTCCACAATATTCGATGTTCATGTTTAAATAACCTTAGAGTGCATGACAGATCAACACAACCAAACCAAGTACTAACATAGCATGCACACTGTCACCATCACACTATGAAAGGAGGAATAGATCACATCAATACCATCATAGTAATAGTTAACTTCATAATCTACAAGAGATCACAATCATAGCATATACCAAGTACTTCATGATGCACACACTGTCAACATTACATCATGGAGGAGGAATAGACTACTTTAATAACATCACTAGAGTAGCACATAGATGAATTGTGATACAAAACTCATATGAATCTCAATCATGTAAAGCAGCTCATGAGATCATTGTATTGAAGTACATAGGAGAGAGATTAACCACAGCTACCGGTACAGCCCCGAGCCTCGATGGAGAACTACTCCCTCCTCATGGGAGACAGCAGCGGTGATGAAGATGGCGGTGGAGATGGCAGCGGTGTCGATGGAGAAGCCTTCCGGGGCACTTCCCGTCCCGGCGGCGTGCCGGCAGAGACACCTGTCCCCAGATCTTGGCTTCGCGATGGCGGCGTCTCTGGAAGGTTTCTCGTACCGTGGCTTTTTCGTATCGAGGTTTTAGGTCAGGGACCTTTTTATAGGCGAAGAGGCGGCGTCAGAAGGTCAACGAGGCGACGACACACTAGGGGGCGCGGGCCCCCCTTGGCCGCGCCAGGGTCATGTGTGGTGGCCCTGTGGCCCCCCTCTGGCCTCTCTCGGGTGTTCTGGATGCTTCCGGGGATTCTAAGATGCTGGGCGTTGATTTCGTCCGATTCCGAGAATATTTCCTTACTAGGATTTCTGAAACCAAAACAAAGAGAAACAGGAACTGGCCCTTCGGTATCTCGTCAATAGGTTAGTGCCGGAAAACGCATAAATATGACATAAAGTATGCATAAAACATGTAGATATCATCAATAATGTGGCAAGGAACATAAGAAATTATCGATACGTCGGAGACGTATCAGCATCCCCAAGCTTAGTTTCTGCTCGTTCCGAGCAGGTAAACGATAACAAAGATAATTTCTGGAGTGACATGCCATCATAGCCTTGATCATACTATTGTAAAGCATATGTAATGAATGCAGCGATCAAAACAATGGTAAATGACATGAGTAAACAAATGAATCATAAAGCAAAGACTTTTCATGAATAGTACTTCAAGACAAGCATCAATAAGTCTTGCATAAGAGTTAACTCATAAAGCAATAATTTCATAGTATAGGTATCGAAGCAACACAAAGGAAGATTAAGTTTCAGCGGTTGCTTTCAACTTGTAACATGTATATCTCGTGGATATTGTCAACATAGAGTAATATAACAAATGCAATATGCAACTATGTAGGAATCAATGCGCAGTTCACACAAGTGTTTGCTTCTTGAGATGGAGAGAAATAGGTGAACTGAATCAACATAAAAGTAAAAGAATGGCCCTTCGCAGAGGGAAGCATTGATTGCTATATTTGTGCTAGAGCTTTGATTTTGAAAACAAGAAACAATTTTGTCAACGGTAGTAATAAAGCATATGTGTTATGTAGATTATATCTTACAAGTTGCAAGCCTCATGCATAGTATACTAATAGTGCCCGCACCTTGTCCTAATTAGCTTGGATTACCTGGATTATCACTGCAATACATATGTTTTAACCAAGTGTCACAAAGGGGTACCTCTATGCCGCCTGTACAAAGGTCTAAGGAGAAAGCTCGCATTGGATTTCTCGCTTTTGATTATTCTCAACTTAGACATCCATACCGGGACAACATAGACAACAGATAATGGAATCCTCTTTAATGCATAAGCATGTAGCAACAATTAATTTTCTCATATGAGATTGAGGATATTTGTCCAAAACTGAAACTTCCACCATGGATCATGGCTTTAGTTAGCGGCCCAATGTTCTTCTCTAACATTATGCATGCTCTAACCATTTTAGTGGTAAATCTCCCTTACTTCAGACAAGACGAACATGCATAGCAACTCACATGATATTCAACAAAGAGTAGTTGATGGCGTCCCTAGGAACATGGTTATCGCACAACAAGCAACTTAATAAGAGATAAAGTGCATAAGTACATATTCAATACCACAATAGTTTTTAGGCTATTTGTCCCATGAGCTATATATTGCAAAGGTAAAGGATAGAAATTTTAAAGGTAGCACTCAAGCAATTTACTTTGGAATGGCAGAGAAATACCATGTAGTAGGTAGGTATGATGGACACAAATGGCATAGTTATTGGCTCAAGGATTTGGATGCATGAGAAGTATTCCCTCTCGATACAAGGCTTAGGCTAGCAAGGTTATTTGAAACAAACACAAGGATGAACCGGTGCAGCAAAACTCACATAAAAGACATATTGTAAACATTATAAGACTCTACACCGTCTTCCTTGTTGTTCAAACTCAATACTAGAAATTATCTAGACCTTAGAGAGACCAATTATGCAAACCAAATTTTAGCAAGCTCTATGTATTTCTTCACTAATAGGTGCAAAGTATATGATGCAAGAGCTTAAACATGAGCACAACAATTGCCAAGTATCACATTGTTCAAGACATTATACCAATTACCACATGTAGCATTTCCCGTTTCCAACCATATAACAATTAACGAAGCAGTTTCAACCTTCGCCATGAAAATTAAAAGCTAAGAACACATGTGTTCATATGAACCAGCGGAGCGTGTCTCTCCCACACAAACATTTATTCAAACAAAAACAAAAACAAAAAGAAACCAAGCAAAGTACATAAGATGTGGCCGAATAAAAATATAGTTTCAAGAGAAGGAACCTGATAATTTGTCGATGAAGAAGGGGATGCCTTGGGCATCCCCAAGCTTAGACGCTTGAGTCTTCTTGAAATATGCAGGGATGAACCACCGGGGCATCCCCAAGCTTAGAGCTTTCACTCTTCTTGATCATATTGTATCATCCTCCTCTCTTAACCCTTGAAAACTTCCTCCACACCAAACTCGAAACAAACTCATTAGAGGGTTAGTGCATAATCAAAAATTCACATGTTCAGAGGTGACACATTCATTATTAACACTTCTGGACATTGCTCAAAGCTATTGGAAGTTAATGGAACAAAGAAATCCATCCAACATAGCAAAAGAAGCAATGCGAAATAAAAGGCAGAATCTGTCAAAACAGAACAGTCCGTAAAGACGAATTTTAAAGAAGCACCAGACTTGCTCAAATGAAAATGCTCAAATTGAATGAAAGTTGCTTACATATCTGAGGATCACTCACGTAAATTGGCATAATTTTCTGAGTTACCTACAGAGAATTAGGCCCAGATTCGTGACAGAAAGAAATCTGTTTCTGCGCAGTAATCCAAATCTAGTATGAACCTTACTATCAAAGACTTTACTTGGCACAACAATGCAAAAAAATTAAGATAAGGAGAGGTTGCTACAGTAGTAACAACTTCCAAGACACAAATACAAAATAAAAGTACTGTAGCAAAATAAACACATGGGTTATCTCCCAAGAAGTTTTTTCTTTATAGCCATTAAGATGGGCTCAGCAGTTTTAATGATGCACTCGCAAGAAATATTATTTGAAGCAAAAGAGAGCATCAAGAGGCAAATTCAAAACACATTTAAGCCTAACATGCTTCCTATGAAAAGGAATCTTGTAAATAAATAAGTTCATGAAGAGCAAAGTAACAAGCATAGGAAGACAGAACAAGTGTAGCTTCAAAAATTTCAGCACATAGAGAGGCATTTTAGTAACATGAAAATTTCTACAACCATATTTTCCTCTCTCATAATAACTTTCAGTAGCATCATGAGCAAACTCAACAATATAACTATCACATAAAGCATTCTTATCATGAGTCTCATGCATAAAATTATTACTCTCCACATAAGCATAATCAATTTTATTAGTTGTAGTGGGAGCAAATTCAACAAGTAGCTATCATTATTATTCTCATCATCAAATATAGGAGGCATATTGTATTCATAATCAAATTTATCCTCCATAACAGGTGGAACCAAAAGACTACTATCATTATAATCATCATAAATAGGAGGCAAAGTATCATCAAAGTAAATTTTCTCCTCAATGCTTGGGGGACTAAAAAGATCATGCTCATCAAAACCAGCTTCCCCAAGCTTAGAATTTTCCATATCATTAGCAATAATGGTGTTCAAAGTGTTCATACTAATATGTTCCATGGGTTTTTTAATTTTTCGGATCAAACCATCCATGTCTTAAATCAGGAAATAGAATAAGAAGCTCATTGTTGTCCATTATGCCTTACTAGTGTAAACAAGAAACAAAAAGATGCAATTGCAGGATCTAAAGGAAATAGCTTCGAGCACACACACAATGGTGCCAGAAAAGTACTTAGTTACCTGGAACCGGAGTATGAGTGCCTTTTACCTTTCCTCCCCGGCAACGGCGCCAGAAAAGTGCTTGATGTCTACGGGAGCTTCTATTCTTGTAGACAGTGTTGGGCCTCCAAGAGCAGAGGTTTGTAGAACAGCAGCAAGTTTCCCTTAAGTGGATCACCCAAGGTTTATCGATCTCAGGGAGGAAGAGGTCAAAGATATCCCTCTCATGCAACCCTGCAACCACAAAGCAAGAAGTCTCTTGTGTCCCCAACACACCTAATAGGTGCACTAGTTCGGCGAAGAGATAGTGAAATACAGGTGGTATGAATAAGTATGAGCAGTAGTAACGCAGAAAAGTGCTTTGCTGTCCAGGACTGGTGTGTGGTTGATGGTGGTAATATTGCGGACAGTACAGATGCAGTAGAACAGTAAACAAGCAGCGATAGCAGTATTTAGGAACAAGGCCTAGGGATTATACTTTCACTAGTGGACACTCTCAACATTGATCACATAACAGAATAAATAGATAGATGCTAGACTCTACACTCTCTTGTTGGATGATGAACACCACTAATTGCGTAGGGCTACAAGAACCCTCAATGCCGGAGTTAACAAGCTCCACAATATTCGATGTTCATGTTTAAATAACCTTAGAGTGCATGACAGATCAACACAACCAAACCAAGTACTAACATAGCATGCACACTGTCACCATCACACTATGAAAGGAGGAATAGATCACATCAATACCATCATAGTAATAGTTAACTTCATAATCTACAAGAGATCACAATCATAGCATATACCAAGTACTTCATGATGCACACACTGTCAACATTACATCATGGAGGAGGAATAGACTACTTTAATAACATCACTAGAGTAGCACATAGATGAATTGTGATACAAAACTCATATGAATCTCAATCATGTAAAGCAGCTCATGAGATCATTGTATTGAAGTACATAGGAGAGAGATTAACCACATAGCTACCGGTACAGCCCCGAGCCTCGATGGAGAACTACTCCCTCCTCATGGGAGACAGCAGCGGTGATGAAGATGGCGGTGGAGATGGCAGCGGTGTCGATGGAGAAGCCTTCCGGGCACTTCCCCGTCCCGGCGGCGTGCCGGAACAGAGACTTCTGTCCCCCAGATCTTGGCTTCGCGATGGCGGTGGCTCTGGAAGGTTTCTCGTACCGTGGCTTTTTCGTATCGAGGTTTTAGGTCAGGGACCTTTTTATAGGCGAAGAGGCGGCGTCAGAAGGTCAACGAGGCGACGACACACTAGCGGGCCCCCCTTGGCTGCGCTGCAGTCATGTGTGGTGGCCCGTGGCCCCCTCTGGCCTCTCTCGGGTGTTCTGGATGCTTCCGGGGATTCTAAGATGCTGGGCGTTGATTTCGTCCGATTCCGAGAATATTTCCTTACTAGGATTTCTGAAACCAAAAACAGCAGAAAACAGGAACTGGCCCTTCGGTATCTCGTCAATAGGTTAGTGCCGAAAAACGCATAAATATGACATAAAGTATGCATAAAACATGTAGATATCATCAATAATGTGGCATGGAACATAAGAAATTATCGATACGTCTGATGATGTATGCCCATCTTAATAATTTTGTTGAACTATGTGAAATGCAAAAGTATAAGGATGTAGATGGTGACATTATAAAATTGAAATTGTTTCCTTTCTCCTTAAGAGGAAGAGCTAAAGATTGGTTGCTATCTTTGCCTAAGAATAGTATTGATTCATGGACTAAATGTAAGGATGCTTTCATTGGTAGATATTATCCTCCCGCTAAAATTATATCTTTGAGAAGTAGCATAATGAATTTTAAGCAATTGGATAATGAGCATGTTGCCCAAGCATGGGAAAGAATGAAATATTTGGTCAAGAATTGCCCTACCCATGGACTGACTACTTGGATGATCATCCAAACCTTTTATGCAGGACTGAATTTTTATTCGCGAAACCTATTGGATTCAGCTGATGGAGGTACTTTTATGTCCATCACCTTAGGTGCTGCTTGTGACGGTAAAGCACTCGTCCGTTGGGAACACCAAGAGGAATGTGTGATGCGTACAACAACGAGTTTTCCCTCAGTAAGAAACCAAGGTTATCGAACCAGTAGGAGTCAAGAAGCACATTGAAGGTTGATGGTGGTGGAGTGTAGTGCGGCGCAACACTGGGGATTCCGGTGCCAACGTGGAACCTGCACAACACAACCAAAGTACTTTGCCCCAACTTAACAGTGAGGTTGTCAATCTCACCGGCTTGTTGTAACAAAGGATTAGATGTATAGTGTGGATGATGATGTTTGCAAAGAACAGTAAGAACAAGTATTGCAGTAGATTGTATTCGATGTAAAAGAATGGACCGGGGTCCACAGTTCACTAGTGGTGTCTCTCCAATAAGAAATAGCATGTTGGGTGAACAAATTACAGTTGGGCAATTGACAAATAAAGATGGCATGACAATGCACATACATATTATGATGAGTAGTGTGAAATTCAATTGGGCATTACGACAAAGTACATAGACCGCTATCCAGCATGCATCTATGCCTAAAAAGTCCACCTTCAGGTTAGCATCCGCACCCTTCCATTAAGTTGCAAAAAACAGACAATTGCATTAAGTATGGTGCGTAATGTAATCAACACAAATATCCTTAGACAAAGCATTGATGTTTTATCCCTAGTGGCAACAGCACATCCACAACCTTAGAACTTTCTGTCACTGTCCCAGATTTAATGGAGGCATGAACCCACTATCGAGCATAAATACTCCCTCTTGGAGTTACAAGTATCAACTGGCCAGAGCCTCTACTAGCAACGGAGAGCATGCAAGATCATAAACAACACATAGATGATAGATTGATAATCAACATAACATAGTATTCCATATTCATCGGATCCCAACAAACGCAACATGTAGCATTACAAATAGATGATCTTGATCATGATAGGCAGCTCACAAGATCTAACAATGATAGCACAATGAGGAGAAGACAACCATCTAGCTACTGCTATGGACCCATAGTCCAGGGGTGAACTACTCACACATCACTCCGGAGGCGATCATGGCGATGAAGAGTCCTCCGGAGATGATTACCCTCTCCGGCAGGGTGCCGGAGGCGATCTCCGAATCCCCGAGATGGGATTGGCGGCGGCGGCGTCTCTTGAAGGTTTTCCGTATCGTGGCTCTCGGTACTGGGGTTTTCTCGATGAAGGCTTCTTATAGGCGGAAGGGCAGGTTTAGGGGCGTCACGAGGGGCCCACACACTAGGGCGGCGCGGGCCCCTCCTTGGCCGCGCCGCCTTAGCGTGTCGCCACCTCGTGGCCCCACTTCGTATCTCCCTCGGTCTTCTGGAAGCTTCGTGGAAAAATAAGACCCTGGGCGTTGATTTCATCCAATTCCGAGAATATTTCCTTTGTAGGATTTCTGAAACCAAAACAGCAGAAAACAACAACTGGCTCTTCGGCATCTTGTCAATAGGTTAGTGCCGGAAAATGCGTAAATACGACATAAAGTGTGTATAAAACATGTGAGTATCATCAATAAAGTAGCATGAAACATAAGAAATTATAGATACGTTTGAGACGTATCAAGCATCCCCAAGCTTAGTTCCTACTCGTCCTCTAGTAGGTAAACGATAACAAAGATAATTTCTGAAGTGACATGCTATCATAATCTTGATCAATACTATTGTAAGCATATGTAATGAATGCAGCGATTCGAAGCAATGGTAAAGACAATGAGTAAACAACTGAATCATATAGCAAAGACTTTTCATGAATAGTACTTTCAAGACAAGCATCAATAAGTCTTGCATAAGAGTTAACTCATAAAGCAATAAATTCAAAGTAAAGGCATTGAAGCAACACAAAGGAAGATTTAAGTTTCAGCAGTTGCTTTCAACTTGTAACATGTTTATCTCATGGATAGTTGTCATCATAAAGCAATATAACAAGTGCAATAGGTAAACATGTAAGAATCAATGCACAGTTAACACAAGTGTTTGCTTCTAAGATAGAGATGAATAGGTAAACTGACTCAACATAAAGGTAGAAGAAAGGCCCTTCGAAGAGGGAAGCATGGATTGCTATATTTGTGCTAGAGCTTTTATTTTGAAAACATAGAAACAATTTTGTCTACGGTAGTAATAAAGCATATGTGTTATGTATAAGATATCCTATAAGTTGCAAGCCTCGTGCATAGATTACCAATAGTGCCCGCACCGTGTCCTAATTAGGTTGGATTTACATGGATTATCATCGGATAACATATGTTTTAACCAAGTATCACAAAGGGGTACCTCTATGCCGCCTGTACAAAGGTCCAAGGAGAAAGCTCGCATTGGATTTCTCGCTTTTGATTATTCTCAACTTAGACATCCATACCGGGACAACATAGACAACAGATAATGGACTCCTCTTTAATGCATAAGCATTCAACAACAGATAATATTCTCATAAGAGATTGAGGATTGTTGTCCAAACTGAAACTTCCACCATGGATCATGGCTTTAGTTAGCGGCCCAATGTTCTTCTCTAACAATATGTGACAAGGGATTAACTTGTCAATGCCTACGGGTTGTAGACTAGGGTTTAGTTGGAAGTAGAGGGCAAGTAGATCTCAAAGGTTTCAGCCGAAAAGTACTCGACGATTATGAAAACTAGGGTTTGTGAGACAATGATTCGATGCTTTCTTTGTCCCTCGACTCCCCCTTATATAGGAGGTGGAGCCGAGGGATTCGTATTGTACAAGTTACAGAGTCCGGGAGGGTTTCCAACTCATCCCGCAAGATTACAAATATTATCTCCTAATACAACTCTAGCTTTCCTTAATAATAACTTGGGCTTCCGATTCTTCTTAGGGATTTCTATTTTCGTGCCCCTGGCTCCTTAGTTGTGCTCAGTTTTCCCCAGCCCCTTAGTTTTTCCTCAGTTTTCCCCAAAACCTTGTCTGAAACCCGCAGAAGGAGCTCGGACGGAAGGAAGTTGCTGCTGGCAAGTGGGGCCGCTGTTGGTGCCCCGCAGTGGACACGTCTTCACTTATCCAGATCATCGTGGGACCCACAACTTGTCCACGTTAGCGCGCCGGACCCACAGCTTACCCAGGTGACCGTTGCAAAATGGGAGCCCGAGCCAGCCCCGCGCCCGTGCCCGTGCCATTGCTTCCCCTTTCTTTCCCCGCGCCCCATTGTTCTTCTTCTCCGCCAGCGGCAGCCCTTCTCCGGTAGGCGGGTGATGTCTAGTTTCTCTTCGACCTCCCGTTCTTCATGGCCGCAGTATGGACCCGTGCCTTTGACAAGATGCCCTGACTGCCCACGCCAGGAGCCTCTGAAGCGGTCGATCTGTAAGACGGACGAGAACGGCAACCGTGGACGTGAGTTCGTTGCATGCGAGAGCTTGCCATATAGAGAGGGGGATAAGGTTAGATCTCGCTCCAATTTCTCTGTTTTCTCTCGATTTTCTTGTTATTCCCTCGAATTTGGGATTTAGGGTTCACGTTGTTGTTTTCAGATCTTGAAGAAATGCAGGCATTTCGAGTGGATCGATGTGTACGTTCAGAGGCTTCAGTTGCAGGAATCAATTGGCGCTATTGGGGGCGCAATTTGGGAGGGGGGGACTTGCTGTAGAGAATGCGGCGGAGAGAGGAGCCGTTCCGATTATGCCTAATGCTCCCAATGCAGAACTGGTGGAAGTGAAGGGAGAACTGAAGAAAATGAACAAGCAGTTAAGGCAGCTGATCGAGTTGAAGAAGCAAGCTAACCTGATGGCTGGTTTTTTTTTGTTGTATAATTACGATCGGATTCTTATCATTGCTCACCAGGCGCTAGAAGTTGTTACAAGGGATACCTTACAAATCCATTATTCAGTTACATGTACTTGTAGTTGTTTTCAAAGTTAGTGTGTGCATTCACCGAAATTACCAACTATATTCCCTAAAAGAAAAGGAAAGCTAAAGATAGTTGATAATTGTTAGAGGGGTGACAAATAATGCAATCACCGAAATCCGCAAATATGTATGCCTCGTGTTTATACCAAAATTATACCACTTTTAGGCCGTTTCAAAATACCAATACCATATCCCAAACTATATTCCCTAAAAGAAAAGGACAGCTAAAGATAGTTGATAATTGTTAGAGGGGTGACAAATAATGCAATCACCAAAATCCGCAAATATGTATGCCTCATGTTTATAACAAAATTATACCACTTTTAGGCCGTTTCAAAATGGGATCCCTTTCAAAATAGGGTCCCTTCAAAATACCAATACAATATCCCAAACTATATTCCCTAAAAGAAAAGGACAGCTAAAGATAGTTGATAATTGTTAGAGGGGTGACAAATAATGCAATCACCGAAATCCGCAAATATGTATGCCTCATGTTTATAACAAAATTATACCACTTTTAGGCCGTTTCAAAATATTACCAAAGATAGTTGATAATTGTTAGAGGGGTGACAATAATGCAATCACCGAAATCCGCAAATATGTATGCCTCATGTTTATAACAAAATTATACCACTTTTAGGCCGTTTCAAAATACCAATACTATATCCCAAACTATATTCCCTAAAAGAAAAGGACAGCTAAAGATAGTTGATAATTGTTAGAGGGCTGACTGATGACCCACAAGTATAGGGGATCGCAACAGTCTTCGAGGGAAGTAAAACCCAATTTATTGATTCGACACAAGGGGAGACAAAGAACACTTGGAAGCCTTAACAGCGGAGTTGTCAATTCAGCTGCACCTGGAAACAGACTTGCTCGCAAGAGTTTATCGCAGTAACAGCTTTATAGCAAGAGTAGAGGAAATAATAGAGAGTAACAAAGACAAGTAGTGATTTTAGCAAACAGCAGGATTAAAATATTGTAGGCACGGGGACGGATGAACGGGCGTTGCATGGATGAGAGAAACTCATGTAACAATCATAGCAGGGCATTTGCAGATAATAATAAAACGGTGTCCAAGTACAAAGCAATCAATAGGCATGTGTTCCATATATAGTCGTGCGTGCTCGCAATGAGAAACTTGCACAACATCTTTTGTCCTACCAGCCGGTGGCAGCCGGGCCTCAAGGGAAACTACTGGATATTAAGGTACTCCTTTTAATAGAGTACCGGAGCAAAGCATTAACACTCCGTGAACACATGTGATCCTCACATCACTACCATTCCCTCCGGTTGTCCCGATTTCTCACTTCGGGGCCATTGGTTCCGGACAGCGACATGTGTATACAACTTATAGGTAAGACCATAAACAATGAATATCATGATGAAACAATAACATGTTCAGATCTGAGATCATGGCACTCGGGCCCTAGTGACAAGCATTAAGCATAACAAGTTGCAACAATATCATCAAAGTACCAATTACGGACACTAGGCACTATGCCCTAACAATCTTATGCTATTACATGACCAATCTCATCCAATCCCTACCATCCCCTTCGGCCTACAGCGGGGGAATTACTCACACATGGATGGGGGAAACATGGCTGGTTGATGTAGAGGTGTTGGCGGTGATGCGGCGATGATCTCCTCCAATTCCCCGTCTCCGGCGGAGTGCCGAACGGAGACTCCCGCGACGGAGTTTCGCGATGTGGCGCGTTCTGGAGGGTTTCTGGCGACTTCGACTTCTCCCGTGCGTTTTTAGGTCGAGGCCGATAAATAGTCCGAAGGAGGGCGTCGGAGGCCGGCCGAGGGGGCCACACACAGGCCACGCGGGCCCCCTGGGCCGCGCCGCCTCTATGGTGTGGGGCCCTCGGCCTCCACTTGACTTGTCCTTCTGGCTCCGTTAGTTTCCTGGGAAAATAGGCATAAATTCCGAGGATTTTCCGAAAGTTGGATTTAAAAAAACGAGACACGAACAGTTCTGAAACAGCGTTAGTCCGTGTTAGTTGCATCCAAAATACACAAATTAGAGGCAAAACAATAGCAAAAGTGTTCGGGAAAGTAGATACGTTTTGGACGTATCAACTCCCCCAAGCTTAGCTTATTGCTTGTCCTCAAGCAATTCAGTTAACAACTGAGCGATAAAAGAACTTTCACGAACACATTTGCTCATATGATGTATATATTCTCATGCTATGGCTAATACTTAAGCAGTTCATAATGAGATACATGCAAATAAGATCATCTAAAAGCTATGTCAATCATGGAGAGGTACCAACAATTAATAATAAGCATCATGAATCATGTATATAAGCAGGATTGCAATGTTCATAAGAGAGTATGATAAAGTGGTATCTCGCTTGCCTGTATTTGATTGGCAAAACATAAATGCCCGGGCACCTCTGGAGTTCATAGAAAGACTAGAAGTAGTGATTGTCAAAAGATAAATGCATCAAAGTTATACCACAATCAATCATATTTTGAGACAAGCATATTATACTAAGAATGACAATTGTGCTCTCAAGATAGTGCTCAAAGAAATAATGGAGACACAACATAAAAGTAAAAGATTGACCCTTCGCAGGGGATTAACATGCGCTAGAGCTTTTCATTTTTATAAAGACAGGAGTAAAATTATTTTGAGAGGTGTTTGTTGTTGTCAACGAATGGTAATGGGTACACCAACTACCTCGCCAACCGGACTTTCAAGAGCGGCTCCCATGAATTATTGCATATTTATTTGGCACTCCTTCCAACCTTTCTTACACAAACCATGGCTAACCGAATCCTCGGGTGCCTGCCAACAATCTCATACCATGAAGGAGTGCCTTTTTATTTTAGTTTTATTATGATGATGACACTCCCCCCAACCTTTGCTTACACAAGCCATGGCTAACCGAATCCTTCGGGTGCCGTCCAACAATCACAAACCATGGAGGAGTGTCTAATTAAGTTAATTAATTTGGGACTGGGAATCCCATTGCCAGCTCTTTTTGCAAAATTATTGGATAAGCGGATGTGCCACTAGTCCATATGAGAGTCCGTCAAAAGTAAATGACAAGGTTGAAAGCTAAACACCACATACTTCCTCATGAGCTATGAAACATAAACACAAATTGAGAAGCATTTTGAAGGTTTTAAAGGTAGCGCATGAGAATTTACTTGGAATAGTTTGAAATGCCATGCATAGGTATTTATGGTGGACACTGGAATAACTTGGTTTTCAGGTGTTTGGAAGCACGAGCAGTTCCCGCTCAGTACAAGTGAAGGCTAGCAATAGACTAGGGAGCGACAAATCAAGAGAGCAATAACTGTCATAATCATGCTTGCGGCAAAATAAATTAACGGAGGCATAAAAGTGATACAAGAACTCTGAAGCAATATAGATCATCGAGGCTTAATTGACTTTTTGTTCAGTCATATGCATGCGTGAGCATGTGCCAAGTCGATATAAATGAATTATTCAGAGGAGGATACCACAATGCCATACTTACTTATGAATAAAACAATGCAAACAAACATCCATGACATGCTACTCATATTAATAGATTGGAGCTAATCATGAGAGATCATAAACTACTAGACTTTCTCAAATAACATATACCTCACATGAACCAACTAAGCATGCTCACATGAATGAGTATATGTACAAAAATGAAAACAAATAGAGTTCATACCAGCCTCTCACCACAATCAGATTGTCGTAGATCGTCATTATTGCCTTTTCACTTGTGCAGCTTGGATAATATGAAATGAAAACCACGCTCCAGCCACCGAAGACCATTGAACTCATAAAGAACTTTACAAAACAAAGAAGAACAGCAAATATTTTTGGTGTTTTCGAATTAGAAACAAGAACAAAAGGAAACAAGCAAACAAAGCAAAATCTTTTTGGGTTTTCTTATAGCAAACTAGCAATAGCAAATAAAGCGAAACAAATGCAAGAAACCAAAGCAAACAAATGGTGAAGAGAAACAACAGAAATATTTTTGGTCTTTTTGTGTTTTGGGAAAGAAACAAAGCGAAAACAAGAAATAGCAAACTAAAAGAAACACATAAAAGCGAGATGGCAGAAATCTGCCAAAACCTGACAGCAGTACAGAAATCGATTTTTACAAAAATCTTACGTTGCTCAGATCGAAAAGTGTTCAACTAATGAAAGTTAGATAACAACCTGGGGAACCTGCACAAAAATTGGCAGCTCAAAATGACGCTCTGGCTATTTTTGAGAATTTTTACGGTAACGTTCTAGAATCTGTTTTCAGGCAGCACTTCCCCAAATATCATCTTCCTCTCATTAGAAAACCACTCAAACGAACAAAACAAGTATGTACAGGTATCCAGCAACCATAATATGCAAAGAATGAGTGATGCCGGTATACCTCCCCCAAGCTTAGGCTTTTGGCCTAAGTGGAGTTCAATCCCATCGATCCCATGAGGTAGTGTCTCCGTAGTATGACGAAGATGGATCGTATTCCGGGTATGTGCTAGAAGAAGTGACGGTGTGGTCGTAGGAGGCCCCGGCGTCCTCGGAGTCATGTTGCTGGTGGAAGTCTTTTATCTTCAAATGCTCATCCACTTCCTCCTTAGTGCACGACCATGATTGCCTGTCAATACTTAACAAACCTGGTTGGGGAAGAGGAATTTCTTTCTCATCCCCGTCAGAAAACAACATTCTATACACCATATTATCTAAAGTAGAATCAGTGGTAACAAAATGATGACTCTTCATAGCAACAATATCAAGTTTCCTAGGGGCCAATGGCACATCATTAGGATCAATAGGAAGATTTAGATATGTTAAAACACGCAGTGCGATAGTTCCTCCAAAAATAGGCCCCCTGGTAGTCAGGCGGCGAGCAATAAGAGCACCAAGGTGATAAGATGTCTGACCAGTAAGTGCAATATTCAAGAAAGCAAGATGGTAACTAGAAATGTTGCTAGTGTTCTCCCTACCAAGAATGCTAGTAGCAATGTAGTATGCAAAATACTTAATGGCGGGGAGTTGAATGTTCCTTATCTTGCCACGCTGAATGGTGCGACAATCATCATCGGTAATCCCTCGATAGAGCTCCAACAAGTCCCGGGGGTTGTCATCAATCCTACTTGCTGTACCTACAGGGGCAATATCCAATGCACGACAAAAATCCTTCAATTGCATAGTAACAGGATTACCATAGATCCTGAATGCAACCGTCGGCTCATATTGTTTGTTGTTGAACTGGAAACTCTCGACGAAGATTTTGGTGAGCATATAGTATTGCTCCCTTTCATCTCCCATATAGGTGGTTAACCCTGCCCTGTTGACAAGGGTTAAGAAATCCTCCAATATCCCTGCATTCCTTAGAAAATCATAGCATGGAAAAGTAGAAGCATTAGGAGGCCCGTTGTCCTCTTCGGGCGCGAAGCTAGGCGCGATGATGTCTTCATTGTATGATCGCCTAATCCGGGTGGCGGCCCTAGAAGGCCTCCCGGTGCTGGTTGTCCCTTTCTTGAACAACTCTCCAAAGTTGAACTTCTTCATAGCTTCTCTGAAATTTTTAACAAATGATATAAAATTTGATTTGGTGACATATAATTGAGGGAAACTACCATAGGAACTTGCTAGAGTACTAATCATGCATCAAAACTAGTTTCTACCACTTAGAACAAGCATGCAAGCTCACTAAACATGTTACCTACAGCAGCAAAATATTCAAGATATACTCAACCAAACGAAATTCTACTTGGATGGGTGGAGGAGTCACATACCGAAGAGCAAATGTGCCAAATTTCAGCAGAAATCTGGGCTGAGCAAAGAGATCGAGAAATCTGGAGCTCTGGAGCAAAAACGCGAGAGAGAGGAACTTGGTACGAGTTTTTTCGGGAGAGAGAAGGTGCTGGGAGAAAGAGATGACAAAGTGGGGCAAAGGGGGGCCCACACCACATGGTGGCGCGGCCACCTCCTTGGCCGCGCCGGCCTGTGGGCGCCCTCTGGTGCCCCACAGGTCATCCTCTGGTGCTCCCAGGTGCCTCGTCGAAAAATAGGACCAACGGTATAATTTTTGTGAATTTTTGAAAACTTTGAAAAATGCACATTTCTGGGTATTTAGTTTATTATTACTGGCCAGGAAAATTTTTGAAATCTTCGATTAACTAAGGAACCTTGCAAATTAAAAATGCTACAGCAACTAGAGCAAGTGGAGGAAGAAAGAGATGTTGTTTACCCTCTCTATGCATGTAAAAGGTATTTGTTAACAAGGTTGATCAAGTCTTGTCACCAAATAAATTTTACATAGCATAAGAAGAAATAAACCTCAAATCAATCATGTTACCTTGAATTGTATTGATATGGATCCAATCACAAGAGTTTGATATTCTTCCTTAGGCTCATATATAGGACAATCAATAGTTCCCACTTTGATAGTTCTCACATTAGAAATAGTATTAACTCCACACGCTTTCTCAATCCTCTTGGGAAAATAAACGGTATGCTCCCTATCATCAACATTGAAAGTAACCTTTCCTTTGTTGCAATCAATAACAGCCCCTGCGGTGTTAAGAAAAGGTCTCCCAAGAATAATAGACATATTATCATCTTCAGGCATTTCCAACACAACAAAATCAGTTAATATCAAGCAGTTAGTAGTAACTTGAACAGGAACATTCTCACATATACCAACAGGAATAGCAGTAGATTTATCAGCCATTTGCAAAGATATATCAGTAGGTATCAACTTATCTAAGTAAAGTCTCTTATAAAGAGAAAAAGGCATAACACTAACACCGGCTCCCAAGTCACATAGAGCAGTTTTAACATAATTATTCTTAATAGAACAAGGAATAGTAGGTATACCTGGGTCGCCCAACTTCTTTGGAATTTTGCCATTGAAAGAGTAATTAGCAAGCATAGTGGAAATTTCCTCATTGGGGATTTTCCTTTTGTTAGTAACAATATCTTTCATATACTTTGAATAAGGAGGCAATTTAATAGCATCAGTCAAAGGGATTTGCAAGAATAAAGGTTTCATCCAATCGCAAAATTTATTATAGTGTTCTTCTTCCTTTGATTTTAGTTTCTTAGCAGGAAAAGGCATTTGCTTTTGCACCCAAGGTTCTCTTTCATTACCATGTTTCTTAGCAATAAAATCTTCTTTAGTATACTTTTTATTTTTAGCATGCTTTTCAGGTTCTTCTTCAACCTCTTCTTTATCAGGAGTATCATTCTTATCATTATCTTTATCATTATCATGTTCATTACCACTTTCAGTTTCAGCATCAGAAATAGAAATACTATTAGGATCATTAGCAGGTTCAGAGGATTCTACAACATTTTTATGTTTTTCTTCTTCTTCCTAGAATGAGCACTAGGTTCAATGTGTTGAGAATCTTGTTCAATTCTTTTGGGATGCCCTTCAGGATATAGAGGATCCTGGGTAGAGACACCACCTCTAGTTGTTACTTCATAAGCATGTTTCTCTTTAGAATTATTCCCTAACAAGTCATTTTGCACTTTAGTGAGTTGATCAATTTGAGTTTGAATCATATGAAAATGTTTAACAAGCATCTTAACATCATTGGAGGTTCTCTCCACAATATCATGCAATTCACTAATAGCTCGAGAATTTTCCATTAAATGATTCTCTACTCTCATATTAAAATTTTCTTGCTTAACAATATAATTATCAAACTCATCTAAGCATTGTGCAGGAGGCTTTGAATACGGAATATCCTCCCTAGTAAAGCGTTGAAGGGAGTTTACCTCAATCATGGATGAAGGGGGAATTATCTCACATATATCTTCTATAGGAGGTAGATTCTTCACATCTTCAGATTTAATACCTTTCTCCTTGAGAGACTTCTTGGCTTCCCTCATATCTTCATCATTCAATTTAATTAAACCCCTCTTCTTCAATATTGGCGTTGGAGTTGGTTCAGGCGTAGTCCAATCATCATGATTCCGGCTTATTTTAGCCAATAATTCTTCAGCGTCGTCTGGAGTTCTTTTCCTGAAAACACAACCAGCACAACTATCCAGGTATGCCCTAGACTCAATGGTTAGTCCGCTATAAAATATATCAAGTAAATCATGCTTTTCCAAATCATGATCAGGCCGAGCTCTAATAAGAGAGCAAAATCTCGCCCAAGCCTCAGGCAATTTCTCTTCATCTCCCTGGTCAAAATTATAAATTCTCTGCAAAGCAATATGTTGAGCACTAGCAGGAAAGTATTTGCGGAAGAAAACATCAAGCAATTCTTTTGGACTTCTAATAGAATTAGGTGGCAAATTATTATACCAAGTTTTAGCGTCATCCTTTAATGAGAATGGAAAGATTTTAGCAACAAAGTAAGTACGCATCTTGACATCATCAGAAAACAAGCTACTTAGAGTAGATAACTCAGTCATGTGTTCAAAGCACTTTCTTTTTCAGTACCACAAAAGGGTGTTTTCTCAACAATAGCTATATGAGATAGATCAAGAGAAAAATCATAATCTTTATCCCTAATGTTTATAGGAGATGTGGCAAACTTAGGATCAGGAGACAGTTTATATCTAACAGCATGTTCTGCAAGCAACTTTTTAATTTTTCTTGCATCAGTAGTAGCATTGCATTTTTCAATAAAATCATCATTAAGCTCCACATAATCTTCATCAGGATCATCACTAAAATAATCAAGTTCAGGTGAACTAACAGGTGTAGTAGCATTAGGAGTTTCAGTATTTTCAATTTGTCTAGACCTAGCAATTGTAGCATCTAGAAAAGATCCCAATGAACCACTATCATCAAGCACAGCAGAAACATTATCAATATTATGAGAGTTTTCAGATTCAGCAGAAGTACCAGCGAAGCATGTGGCGGTGAAACAAGTTTATCAATCACAGATGGTGAATCAAGAGCAGCAGAGGTACTCAGAGTTGTACCTTTTCTTGTAGTGGATGGTAATATGGCGATCTTAGTATCGCGAGGTTTACCCATGATGGAGAATTTGCAGCGAACAATATTAATCCAAGTGAACTTCCAAATAAAGCTATGTTCCCCGGCAACGGCGCCAGAAAATAGTCTTGATGACCCACAAGTATAGGGGATCGCAACAGTCTTCGAGGGAAGTAAAACCCAATTTATTGATTCGACACAAGGGGAGACAAAGAACACTTGGAAGCCTTAACAGCGGAGTTGTCAATTCAGCTGCACCTGGAAACAGACTTGCTCGCAAGAGTTTATCAGTAGTAACAGTTTTATAGCAGTAGCAGTAGTGAAATAACAGCAGCAGAGTAACAAAGACAGCAGTAGTGATTTTAGTAAACAGCAGGATTAAAATACTGTAGGCACGGGGACGGATGAACGGGCGTTGCATGGATGAGAGAAACTCATGTAACAATCATAGCAGGGCATTTGCAGATAATAATAAAACGGTGTCCAAGTACAAAGCAATCAATAGGCATGTGTTCCATATATAGTCGTGCGTGCTCGCAATGAGAAACTTGCACAACATCTTTTGTCCTACCAGCCGGTGGCAGCCGGGCCTCAAGGGAAACTACTGGATATTAAGGTACTCCTTTAATAGAGTACCGGAGCAAAGCATTAACACTCCGTGAACACATGTGATCCTCACATCACTACCATTCCCTCCGGTTGTCCCGATTTCTGTCACTTCGGGGCCATTGGTTCCGGACAGCGACATGTGTATACAACTTATAGGTAAGACCATAAACAATGAATATCATGATGAAACAATAACATGTTCAGATCTGAGATCATGGCACTCGGGCCCTAGTGACAAGCATTAAGCATAACAAGTTGCAACAATATCATCAAAGTACCAATTACGGACACTAGGCACTATGCCCTAACAATCTTATGCTATTACATGACCAATCTCATCCAATCCCTACCATCCCCTTCGGCCTACAGCGGGGGAATTACTCACACATGGATGGGGGAAACATGGCTGGTTGATGTAGAGGCGTTGGCGGTGATGGCGGCGATGATCTCCTCCAATTCCCCGTCTCGGCGGAGTGCCAGAACGGAGACTTCTGGCTCCCGCGACGGAGTTTCGCGATGTGGCGGCGTTCTGGAGGGTTTCTGGCGACTTCAACTTCTCCCCGTGCGTTTAGGTCGAGGCCGATAAATAGTCCGAAGGAGGGCGTCGGAGGCCGGCCGAGGGGGCCACACCATAGGGCCGCGCGGCCCCCGGGCCGCGCCGCCCTATGGTGTGGGGCCCTCGGGCCTCCACTTGACTTGTCCTTCGGCTCCGTTAGTTTCTGGGAAAATAGGGCCTTCGCATAAATTCCGAGGATTTTCCGAAAGTTGGATTTCTGCACAAAAACGAGACACCAGAGCAATTCTGCTGAAAACAGCGTTAGTCCGTGTTAGTTGCATCCAAAATACACAAATTAGAGGCAAAACAATAGCAAAAGTGTTCGGGAAAGTAGATACGTTTTGGACGTATCAGTGACAAATAATGCAATCACCGAAATCCGCAAATATGTATGCCTCATGTTTATACCAATACTATATCCCAAACTATATTAAGTGGCAAACTCGTTATTGCACATAAATAGAGGGGTGGGCATTCTCCACCGACAGAGAGAGAGAGGGGTGGCCAGAGAGAGAGAGAGAGAGAGAGGTTGCCACGAAGAGACGGATAGGGGTATACTGCCCGTTAGATCAGTGGATCAACGGTTCGTGGAGTCGATCCGTGTGACAACGGCTCAACCAATCAGGATAAGTTTGGGCTTCTCAGAGCATTTGTGACAGTACTTGAGGGCAAAACTGAGTAGTACTAAGAATCCAAGGGCACATAAATAGTAAATAGACTAAGGGATTCAAACAAAAGAATTACAAAATGAAAAATGTGTGTTTTGTACAATATAATTCATATTGGGCTACATCAAATTATTTGCAATTCAAATATACATGAGTGTGACAATTATGGCATCATTTAGACAAACTATGTTTTGGGAAAGATGTTTTGCAAAGGGGTTTGGGTGGAAAACCAATCATCTTCATAGCTACACTAGTGATTCTGAGAAGTGGCAATTTGTGGTAAAACTTGATTTATATATGTTTGTTAAGGTTTTCTAGGTGGCAGGTTGCGTAGGAAGACTCCATGAGTAGTTGCCACTATGTTTTTATTTTTTTGGATTTTTTTGCGCATGAAATGACTCAATTAGCTATGTTAATCTCATTTGTTGACTCTCTGTTGACCAGCTACTTGAGGGTAAAACTGAGTATATTGCACTTGCCGGTCTAAGTCCTCGAGGGGAAAACTGAGTACAGATAAAATTTCTGTATAAGGCCTGAGGTTATAACTGAGTACACCAAACGTCCCAGGGTTAGACTCGTGTAGCGGTGCACGCTGCAGCCGTGCATAGCGGACGCGTGTTGCGGTACACGCCACCTTCGTCTTTATAGAGCCCCTCTTTCTCTCCCTCGACGCACGTTCTCACTGGCTCACTGCAACCGCCTCTCCTGTCCCATCATCTTCTCCACAACCGAAGAAAAAACCCCGAAGAAAACCGCCGGCGATGGAGAAGAATGAGATGCCCATTGTCGGCACATCAGCCGCCGCCCCCGTCCAGGCCCCTGTCGCTGCTTCCAACGTAGCAGCCGGCGCATCGGCCGCCGCCCCCGTCCAGGCCCCTGTCGCTGCTTCCAACGTAGCAGCCGGCGGCGGCCGCCGCCCCCGTCCAGGCCCCGTCCTGCTTCCAACGTAGCAGCCGGCGGATCGGCCGCCGCCCCCGTCCAGGCCCCTGTCGCTGCTTCCAACGTAGCAGCCGGCGCATCGGCCGCCGCCACCGTCCAGGCCCCCGTCGCTGGGACCCGTACGAACCAGTGCAATACGACGCGCCGGAGAACCCCTACGACACCAGCATCGTCGACAACGAGCCGGAGGTAACCCTTTGTTCCCTTGTTCTTATCTCATTTCAATCATTTTGTGTTAGATCTAGCGTTATTACGGTTCGTCTGTTCCTAGTTCAATCCTTTTGTGTTAGATCTTGCGTTATTACTGTTCGTCTGTTCCTAGTTCGATCCTTTTGTGTTAGATCTTGCGTTATTAGTGTTTGTGATTTGCTTTTGTTTAAGATTTGTGCCGATGATGATGAATATTTGGGCATAAATTGATTCAGGGTTTGGTCAGTAAACAATTGGTGTGTACAAATTTGTTGTGCATGATCTTTGGTTTGCTGACTCAAATCCTGGATATAAGTGTGTCCAATGTAACTGAGGCTACCTCTTTTTTTCGAGCCCATATTATCATGCATGATTTTTTGTTCACTCTCTGTTCCATCATCGTTGCAATTGACTCCGTGTTTTTTGCACGATCTTTGGTGCTACGTGACAGGTGCAGAGCAGCGACGTCGACAGCGACGACGAGTCCTTCCACACCAAGACTCGTCACGTCCTCAGGAGGCTGCAGTCCGGCCATTACGATGGCCCCTTTGCTCGAGGCATTTACAAGTGCCCCTTCTGCAACAGGAAGCTCCGCGCCACCGACTTCAACTCCCTGGTGAACCATGCTGAATCCATTGGCAGATGTGGCGCTAGAGTTGGAAGGACCGTGAACGTGCATGCGTACATGGCCAAACACAAAGCACTTGGGATTCACCTGCGCAACCTCCAAGCGAGTCACACGCGCTACCTGGAGGCGTTGAACGTGCCTACTGCACTCTCTGTATGTGACTGCTCTATCTGTAGAGCAGCTTAAATTCATGTAAAATGTAGCTTATGTTGGATCTATCGGTACTACTTTTGGATCTGTCCTGAATATATCTATGCTATGTTGGTTGCTGTATGCAGCTTATCCTATATTTTCTCTCTGGATTTGTGCCCTAGATTTCCTACCTGATTGGGTAAAAACGAAGGCATAAAGAAATGAATGGCGTTAAAAAACAGAAGGACAAGCTGCTCTAGATTTGCTACCAATTTGGGCTATCAAATATGAATGAGATCGAGCGAGAGAGAGAGGAAAAAGGTACATTGAAAACTGCTAATCTGGGCGAAAGAGACAGAAACCACTCGTGCTCCCGTCCCGGACCCACACGGCTCCACACGCTACGGCCCCACAAACATGGTCTCGTCCTGTCCCACGCGGTCCCTTCCTACCAGCCCCACACGATGCGGTCCCACACGACGCGACCCCACAAACGACACGACCCCACTCGTCAGCACGGAACGGTCAACTTAACGGATTCCTTCCGTCCGAGCTCCTTCTGCAGTTCAGACAAGGGCTTGGGGAAAACTGAGGAAAAACTAAGGAGCTGGGGAAACTGAGTACAACTAAGGACCCGAGGGCACGAAAATAGAAATCCCTTCTTCTTATTCTTCAAGTCATGGGCCTTTAGTAAACCCCGGGTACTATCTTCGGCAGGCCCATTGGGGATGCCTATGTCAGTAGCCCCCGAGATTTTGCTTGAATCGTAGAGTCAGGGAAGATCTCCACTGTTATATTTACTCTACAACTTTAAACTTCTCTATATTTCTTCATATGAATTTCTATATTGTACAGGGATAATGGTAGTTGGGGCTAGTTCATCTGACGGATCAGGTACTAGTTAACTGCTCTAGTGGCAATCCGCAAAAACCTACTTCAAGATCACGTCCCTGGACATGATCTCGGGATACTGGTGTAAACTTCGACAGGTGCCGCTTAAGGTCTTACCATTCTGTCGAGTCCCAGTCATATTTATCGGGTACCTAACGCGTCCGTTAGGATTTTCTTCGTATCTGTTGATACGGATAAAAGTAGCAAACCGACGTCAGAGACGGCGCCACGCCACACAGAACGGATCTGGGGTCTTACCTTCGCAAAGTTTTGCGGCATTCAGAAATTGTTCGCAACTTTGGCATTCTGAGAATATATTGTCGAGTGCTTATTCGGCTGTTGGAATGGCACATTTTATTGAGTCAACGGATGACTTATATTGCTCTCCCGATGGGAGTATATGTAGAGTTACTTATAACTCGAAATATACTCTCTTGTTCTTCTATCTTTCTTTTTTATAATTTCATCGGGCACGCGAACAGCGTTCCCGATGGGAGTAGCCCCCGAGGCTACAGCCAAGGACTTGTGCTTGGGTGTAGGCTCCACGCCTTATGCCGCTATATTTTCTTTCTCTCCCGTTTTCAAATCTCTGGTGCGCGAACAGCGCTCCCGATGGGAGTAGCCCCCGAGGCTATGAGCAAATATTTGTATTTGATCATAGGCTCACACCATTTCTATTTTGTCTTTCTCAAATTTTCCATTTTTCCAAAGTAGCCCCCGAGCATTTGATCAAAAACTTGTATTTGATCAAAGGCTCTCCAATATCTTTTGCTGTCGCCTTTTTATGAAACTATTGAGTCGAAATTTTCTTTGCTAAGATGACATCATTGTTGATGATAGCCACGACCGCTGTTCTGGAAATCGCGAGAAGTTCTCTCTCGCTGCCTTGCGGGCCCAAATTACGCTGTATTGACACGTCATGCAAGTGGGGGACACACGTCCTCCGCTTTTCCTGGCGCACGCACTGTAACTCTTCCAGGGTGAAATTACTTTTTTACCCCTGTGATACGTCTCCAACGTATCGATAATTTCTTATGTTCCATGCCACATTATTGATGTTATCTACATGTTTTATGCACACTTTATGTCATATTCGTGCATTTTCTGGAACTAACCTATTAACAAGATGCCGAAGTGCCATTCTGCTGTTTTTGGTTTCAGAAATCCTAGTAACGAAATATTCTCGGAATTGGACGAAATCAACGCCGTGGTCCTATTTTGCCACGAAGCTTCCAGAAGTCCGAAGAGGAGACGGTGGGGCCACGAGGCGGCCAGACTACAGGGCGGCGCGGCCTAGGTCTTGGCCGCGGCCCGTCATCCGGCCCTCGTGTGGCCCCGACCTGCCCTTCCGCCTACTTAAAGCCTCCGTCGCGAAACCCCCGCACCGAGAGCCACGATACGGAAACCTTCCCAGACGCCGCCATCGCTGATCCCATCTCGGGATCCAGATCGCCTCCGGCACCCGCGGAGAGGGGATTCATCTCCGAGGACTCTACGCGCCATGGTTGCCTCCGAGTGATGAGTGAGTAGTCTACCCCTGGACTATGGGTCCATGTAGCTAGATGGTTGTCTTCCCCCATTGTGCTTCATTGTCGGATCTTGTGAGCTGCCTAACATGATCAAGATCATCTATCTGTAATTCTATATGTTGCGTTTGTTGGGATCCGATGAATAGAGAATACTTGTTATGTTGATTATCAAAGTTATGTCTATGTGTTGTTTATGATCTTGCATGCTCTCCGTTATTAGTAGATGCTCTGGCCAAGTTGATGCTAGTAACTCCAAGAGGGAGTATTTATGCTCGATAGTGGGTTCATGTCTCCGTGAATCTGGAGGGGTGACAAGAACCTCTAAGGTTATGGATGTGTTGTTGCCACTAGGGATAAAACATTGGTGCTATGTTCAAGGATGTAGTCACTGATTACATTACGCGCAATACTTAATGCAATTGTCTGTTGTTAGCAACTTAATACCGGAGGGGGTTCGGATGATAACCTGAAGGTGGACTTTTTAGGCATAGATGCATGCTGGATAGCGGTCTATGTACTTTGTCGTAATGCCCAATTAAATCTCACAATACTCATCATAATATGTATGTGCATGGTCATGCCCTCTTTATTTGTCAATTGCCCAACTGTAATTTGTTCACCCAACATGCTTATTCTTATGGGAGAGACACCTCTAGTGAACTGTGGACCCCGGTCCAATTCTCTATACTGAAATACAATCTACTGCAATACGTTTCTCTTTTCTGCAAACAATCATCTTCCACACAATACGGTTAATCCTTTGTTACAGCAAGCGGTGAGATTGACAACCTCACTGTTTCGTTGGGGCAAAGTACTTTGGTTGTGTTGTGCAGGTTCACGTTGGCGCCGGAATCCCTGGTGTTGCGCCGCACTACATCCCGCCGCCATCAACCTTCAACGTGCTTCTTGGCTCCTCCTGGTTCGATAAACCTTGGTTTCTTTCTGAGGGAAAACTTGCTGCTGTGCGCATCATACCTTCCTCTTGGGGTTCCCAACGAACGTGTGAGTTACACGCCATCAAGCTCTTTTTCTGGCGCCGTTGCCGGGGAGATCAAGACACGCTGCAAGGGGAGTCTCCACTTCCCAATCTCTTTACTTTGTTTTTTGTCTTGCTTAGTTTTATTTACTACTTTGTTTGCTGCACTAAATCAAAATACAAAAAATTAGTTGCTAGTTTTACTTTATTTGCTATCTTGTTTGCTATATCAAAAACACAAAAAAATTAGTTACTTGCATTTACTTTATCTAGTTTGCTTTATTTACTGTTGCTAAAATGGCCAACCCTGAAAATACTAAGTTGTGTGACTTCACAACCACAAATAATAATGATTTCTTATGCACACCTATTGCTCCACCTGCTACTACAGCAGAATTCTTTGAAATTAAACCTGCTTTACTGAATCTTGTTATGCGAGAGCAATTTTCTGGTGTTAGTTCTGATGATGCTGCTGCCCATCTTAATAATTTTGTTGAACTATGTGAAATGCAAAAATATAAAGATGTAGATGGTGACATTATAAAATTAAAATTGTTCCCTTTCTCATTAAGAGGAAGAGCTAAAGATTGGTTGCTATCTCTGCCTAAGAATAGTATTGATTCATGGACTAAATGCAAGGATGCTTTTATTGGTAGATATTATCCCCCTGCTAAAATTATATCTTTGAGGAGTAGCATAATGAATTTTAAACAATTATATACTGAACATGTTGCACAAGCATGGGAAAGAATGAAATCTTTGGTTAAAAATTGCCCAACCCATGGACTGACTACTTGGATGATCATCCAAACCTTCTATGCAGGACTAAATTTTTCTTCACGGAATTTATTGGATTCAGCTGCTGGAGGTACCTTTATGTCCATCACTCTTGGTGAAGCAACAAAGCTTCTTGATAATATGATGATCAACTACTCTGAATGGCACACGGAAAGAGCTCCACAAGGTAAGAAGGTAAATTCTGTGAAGAAACCTCTTCCTTGAGTGATAAGATTGATGCTATTATGTCTATGCTTGCGAATGATAGGACTAATATTGATCCTAATAATGTTCCATTAGCTTCATTGGTTGCACAAGAAGAACATGTTGATGTGAATTTCATTAAAAATAATAATTTCAACAACAATGCTTATCGGAACAATTCTAGTAATAACTATAGGCCATATCCTTATAATAATGGTAACGGTTATGCTAATTCTTATGGGAATTCTTACAACAATAATAGGAATTCACCCCCTGGACTTGAAGCCATGCTTAAAGAATTTATTAGTACACAAACTGCTTTTAACAAATCTGTTGAAGAAAAGCTTGGGAAAATTGATATACTTGCTTCTAAAGTCGATAGTCTTGCTGCTGATGTAGATCTTTTGAAATCGAAAGTTATGCCTAATAGGGATATTGAAAATAAAATTGCTACTACAGCAAATGCCATTCAAGTTAGAATTAATGAGAATATAAGATTAATGGCTGAACTGCGTGCTAGGTGGGATAGAGAAGAAAATGAAAAACTAGCTAAAGAAAAGAATGTAGCTAAAGTTTGGACTATTACCACCACTAGTAATGCTAATGCTACACATGTTGCTGCACCTCCTACTATTAATAATAAAAGAATTGGTGTTAGCAATGTTTCCACTTCTAATGCAAAGCGCGAAAAACTGCCTAAAACTGCTAAAACTGCTGGTGATAAAGCTGCTGAAATTTTTTCCAACATTGGGGATGATGATCCCATTGCTTTAGATTATAATGGTTTGAATTTTGATGATTGCCACATCTCTGAAGTTATAAAGTTCTTGCAAAAACTTGCTAAAAGTCCTAATGCTAGTGCTATAAATTTGGCTTTCACGCAACATATTACAAATGCTCTCATAAAAGCTAGAGAAGAGAAACTAGAGCGCGAAGCCTCTATTCCTAAAAAGCTAGAGGATGGTTGAGAGCCCATCATTAAGATGAAGGTTAAAGATTTTGATTGTAATGCTTTATGTGATCTTGGTGCAAGTATTTCCGTTATGCCTAAGAAAATTTATAATATGCTTGACTTGCCACCGCTGAAAAATTGTTATTTGGATGTTAATCTTGCTGATCATTCTACAAAGAAACCTTTGGGGAAAGTTGATAATGTTCGCATTACCGTTAACAATAACCTTGTCCCCGTTGATTTTGTTGTCTTGGATATTGAATGCAATGCATCTTGTCCCATTATATTGGGAAGACCTTTTCTTCGAACCGTTGGTGCTACTATTGATATGAAGGAAGGTAATATAAAATATCAATTTCCTCTCAAGAAAGGTATGGAACACTTCCCTAGAAAGAGAATGAAGTTACCTTTTGATTCTATTATGAGAACAAATTATGATGTTGACACTTCGTCTCTTGATAATACTTGATATACACTTTCTGCGCCTAGCTGAAAGGCGTTAAAGAAAAGCGCTTATGGGAGACAACCCATGGTTTTTACCTACAGTACTTGGTTTTTATTTTGTGTCTTGGAAGTTGTTTACTACTGTAGCAACCTCTCCTTATCTTAGTTTAGTGTTTTGTTGTGCCAAGTAAAGTCGTTGATAGAAAAGTTCATACTAGATTTGGATTACTGCGCAGAAATAGATTTCTTTGCTGTCACGAATCTGGGCTGTTTTCTCTGTAGGTAACTCAGAAAATTATGCCAATTTACGTGAGTGATCCTCAGATATGTACGCAACTTTCATTCAATTTGAGCATTTTCATTTGAGCAAGTCTGGTGCCTCGATAAAATTCGTCAATACGAACTGTTCTGTTTTGACAGATTCTGCCTTTTATTTCGCATTGCCTCTTTTGCTATGTTGGATGAATTTCTTTGATCCATTAATGTCCAGTAGCTTTATGCAATGTCCAGAAGTGTTAAGAATGATTGTGTCACCTCTGAACATGTTAATTTTTATTGTCGCTAACCCTCTAATGAGTTGTTCTAAGTTTGGTGTGGAGGAAGTTTTCAAGGATGAAGAGAGGAGTATGATGCAACATGATCAAGGAGAGTGAAAGCTCTAAGCTTGGGGATGCCCCGGTGGTTCACCCCTGCATATTCTAAGAAGACTCAAGCGTCTAAGCTTGGGGATGCCAAGGCATCCCCTTCTTCATCGACAACATTATCAGGTTCCTCCCCTGAAACTACATTTTTATTCCATCACATCTTATGTGCTTTGCTTGGAGCGTCGGTTTGTTTTTGTTTTTTGTTTTGTTTGAATAAAATGGATCCTAGCATTCACTTTGTGGGAGAGAGACACGCTCCGCTGTAGCATATGGACAAGTATGTCCTTAGTTTCTACTCATAGTATTCATGGCGAAGTCTTCTTCGTTAAATTGTTATATGGTTGGAATTGGAAAATGATACATGTAGTAATTGCTATAAATGTCTTGGGTAATGTGATACTTGGCAATTGTTGTGTTCATGTTTAAGCTCTTGCATCATATACTTTGCACCCATTAATGAAGAAATACATAGAGCATGCTAAAATTTGGTTTGCATATTTGGTTTCTCTAAGGTCTAGATAATTTCTAGTATTGAGTTTGAACAACAAGGAAGACGGTGTAGAGTCTTATAATGTTTTCAATATGTCTTTTATGTGAGTTTTGCTGCACCGGTTCATCCTTGTGTTTGTTTCAAATAAGCCTTGCTAGCCTAAACCTTGTATCGAGAGGGAATACTTCTCATGCATCCAAAATACTTGAGCCAACCACTATGCCATTTGTGTCCACCATACCTACCTACTACATGGTATTTTCCGCCATTCCAAAGTAAATTGCTTGAGTGCTACCTTTAAAATTCCATCATTCACCTTTGCAATATATAGCTCATGGGACAAATAGCTTAAAAACTATTGTGGTATTGAATATGTACTTATGCACTTTATCTCTTATTAAGTTGCTTGTTGTGCGATAACCATGTTCACTGGGGACGCCATCAACTACTCTTTGTTGAATTTCATGTGAGTTGCTATGCATGTTCGTCTTGTCTGAAGTAAGAGCGATCTACCACCTTATGGTTAAGCATGCATATTGTTAGAGAAGAACATTGGGCCGCTAACTAAAGCCATGATCCATGGTGGAAGTTTCAGTTTTGGACATATATCCTCAATCTCATATGAGAAAATTATTAATTGTTGTTACATGCTTATGCATAAAAGAGGAGTCCACTATCTGTTGTCTATGTTGTCCCGGTATGGATGTCTAAGTTGAGAATAATCAATAGCGAGAAATCCAAAATGCGAGCTTTCTCCTTAGACCTTTGTACAGGCGGCATAGAGGTACCCCTTTGTGACACTTGGTTAAAACATGTGCATTGTGATGATCCGGTAGTCCAAGCTAATTAGGACAAGGTGCGGGCACTATTAGTATACTATGCATGAGGCTTGCAACTTGTAAGATATAATTTACATGATACATATGCTTTATTACTACCGTTGACAAAATTGTTTCATGTTTTCAAAATCAAAGCTCTAGCACAAATATAGCAATCGATGCTTTCCTCTATGGAGGACCATTCTTTTACTTTCATTGTTGAGTCAGTTCACCTATTTCTCTCCACCTCAAGAAGCAAACACTTGTGTGAACTGTGCATTGATTCCTACATACTTGCTTATTGCACTTATTATATTACTCTATGTTGACAATATCCATGAGATATACATGTTACAAGTTGAAAGCAACCGCTGAAACTTAATCTTCCTTTGTGTTGCTTCAATGCCTTTACTTTGAATTATTGCTTTATGAGTTAACTCTTATGCAAGACTTATTGATGCTTGTCTTGAAGTGCTATTCATGAAAAGTCTTTGCTTTATGATTCACTTGTTTACTCATGTCATATACATTGTTTTGATCGCTGCATTCACTACATATGCTTTACAAATAGTATGATCAAGGTTATGATGGCATGTCACTCCAAAATTATCTTTGTTATCGTTTTACCTGCTCGGGACGAGCAGAACTAAGCTTGGGGATGCTGATACGTCTCCAACGTATCGATAATTTCTTATGTTCCATGCCACATTATTGATGTTATCTACATGTTTTATGCACACTTTATGTCATATTCGTGCATTTTCTGGAACTAACCTATTAACAAGATGCCGAAGTTGCCTGCTGTTTTTGGTTTCAGAAATCCTAGTAACGAAATATTCTCGGAATTGGACGAAATCAACGCCTGGTCCTATTTTGCCACGAAGCTTCCGAAGTCCGAAGAGGAGACGAAGTGGGCCACGAGGCGGCCGAGCAGGCGGCGCGGCTAGGTCTTGGCCGCGCGGCCTATCCTGGGCCTCGTGTGGCCCCCGACCTGCCCTTCGCCTACTTAAAGCCTCCGTCGCGAAACCCCCAGCCGAGAGCCACGATACGGAAAACCTTCCAGACGCCGCCATCGCCGATCCCATCTCGGGGATCCAGAGATCGCCTCCGGCACCCGCCGAGGGGATTCATCTCCGGAGGACTCTACGCCGCCATGGTCGCCTCCGGAGTGATGAGTGAGTAGTCTACCCTGGACTATGGGTCCATAGCAGTAGCTAGATGGTTGTCTTCTCCCCATTGTGCTTCATTGTCGGATCTTGTGAGCTGCCTAACATGATCAAGATCATCTATCTGTAATTCTATATGTTGCGTTTGTTGGGATCCGATGAATAGAGAATACTTGTTATGTTGATTATCAAAGTTATGTCTATGTGTTGTTTATGATCTTGCATGCTCTCCGTTATTAGTAGATGCTCTGGCCAAGTTGATGCTAGTAACTCCAAGAGGGAGTATTTATGCTCGATAGTGGGTTCATGTCTCCGTGAATCTGGAGGGGTGACAAGAACCTCTAAGGTTATGGATGTGCTGTTGCCACTAGGGATAAAACATTGGTGCTATGTTCAAGGATGTAGTCACTGATTACATTACGCGCAATACTTAATGCAATTATCTGTTGTTAGCAACTTAATACTGGGGGGGGGGGTTCGGATGATAACCTGAAGGTGGACTTTTTAGGCATAGATGCATGCTGGATAGCGGTCTATGTACTTTGTCGTAATGCCCAATTAAATCTCACAATACTCATCATAATATGTATGTGCATGGTCATGCCCTCTTTATTTGTCAATTGCCCAACTGTAATTTGTTCACCCAACATGCTTATTCTTATGGGAGAGACACCTCTAGTGAACTGTGGACCCGGTCCAATTCTCTATACTGAAATACAATCTACTGCAATACTGTTCTACTGTTTTCCAAACAATCATCTTCCACACAATACGGTTAATCCTTTGTTACGCAAGCCGGTGAGATTGACAACCTCACGTTTCGTTGGGGCAAAGTACTTTGGTTGTGTTGTGCAGTTCCACGTTGGCGCCGGAATCCCGGTGTTGCGCCGCACTACATCCCGCCGCCATCAACCTTCAACGTGCTTCTTGGCTCCTCCTGGTTCGATAAACCTTGGTTTCTTTCTGAGGGAAAACTTGCTGCTGTGCGCATCATACCTTCCTCTTCCTAACGTGTGAGTTACACGCCATCACCCTGTTCCACGTGTACATCATCTGCCTCACGCTTTTTCCATCCAACGGTACGCCGCTTCGCCGCACCTCTATTTAAGGTCTCCATCTTCTTCCTCCAGCACTTTCGCTCGCGCCGCTCCTCTGCTCTCCTCTGCAAAAATCCCCTCTTGCGCCCCATAACTCCTTGAGCTCAACCACTCTCACACTGTACTCCTGCGCCATTGTTGATGCCACCGCGCAGATTGATCAGGCACAGCACTCCTGAATCAAAGATGGCTTCCGCAGATCTAGGGAGCGCTGAGTGGGAGAGATCCAAAATCTCTGCCCAAGACATCAACCTCTGAAGAAACTGGGGATCAGCAAGAAGCCAAAGGCGCTGTGCTTCCCCAGCGAAGAGAGCTACCCAACCCCTCCAATGGAGTATCGGGTTAGTTTTGTCGATCATCTCATCCGCGGTCTCTCTGCCCCCATTCACCCTTTTCTTCGGGGGTTGCTTTTTGTTTATGGACTGCAACTTCATCACCTCACTCCCAACTCTATCCTCCATATTTCCATCTTCATCACCCTTTGCGAGTCCTTCCTTGGCGTCCAGCCTAACTGGGCGTTGTGGAAGCGCATTTTCTTTTGTCGCCGTAATGGCTCTCCCAATGTCGCCTATAACATAGGCGGCGTTGTTATCTGCGTTCGCCCCGATGTCGAGTACTTCGATGTCAAATTCCCTGACTCAGTTCAAGGGTGGCGCAAAAAATGGCTGTACATCCATGAGGAGAATCATGGGTGTGCTGAAGACAACATTCCTCCTTTTGATGGTGCCGAAAATCTATTGCCGCCGCTCCCGGGATGCAGAGGCTACCGAAGAAGAAAAAGCGACAGAGGCGCTGATGGCCCGCATCCACGAGCTCCAAAGCACCCGCGGTAAAGAACTATCGGGTATCCAAATCACGGCATATTTCCTTAGGATCAGAGTGCAGCCTCTGCAGGCTCGCAAAAATCCCCTCTGGAAGTATGCTGGCGACAATGATGTTGATCGGCTGTCGGTGGATTTGCCGGTCAAGGATTTAGAAAAACTTGTCCGGAAAATCTCCTCTCTCAGCAAGAAAGATGCTGTCCCCTCTTCTTGTCGCGTAAAACCATATAGCGCCACCAATGCGCTTCCCAAGGTAACCTTTGTCGACTTGCTCATTTTTGTTTGACATCCTTTGCATAACTCTTTTATTGACATCCCCCTTTGTTTTCTTATAGAACCATCTAGATCTTGTCTCTCTTCCTCCCCTTCCGAAGGTGGAGAAGTCGAAGAACGAGCTGTTGTCACTGATGACAACCAAGATGCTCCTTCTTTTGAGAATGAACCCGCAGGTTCTCGAAAATCTGCGGGATCCTCTGAAAAGGAGGCTGCCTCTGAGGCTACCACATCGGCACACTCTCCTCCTCCTGCTGTTTCTCCAAAGAACAAAAGGAAGAGGACAGACGTCGAAGATTCCGGCACCTCCAAAGCCGAAGAAGCTGCTCCTTCAAATCGGAAGACAGCTTTTGATCCATACCTTGACACCCTCGTCAGTTCGTAAGTCACCCCTTGTTTCTTACTGTTTTGCTACTTGAAGATTTTTGTCTATCTTGCTTCTTATACTGTCGCCATTTAATCGTAGTGGTGACGAGGAAGAAATGCCAGCTATTGATGCGACTGCTCGAACGAGTACGTCGCATACTCTAGTTGTTTCTGAGGTGCAAGTTGAAGGAGAAGAATCTTCGCCTCCTCAACAAAACACCGACGCACCTACTCCTCCTGCAAGCCCCCTCGTCCCTTCACCAAAAAGGGCGAGGGTTGAATCAATCACAGAGCCTACCTTACAATTGGGTAGCTCCTCGACTCCTCTTTTGGATGATGTAAGTCCTTGAATGCTTTCGATGCTATCGATGTTTTCTACCGTTTTCTTCCTTTCATTTTGTGCTATCGCACTTTTTCCCCTACCGACGCTTTCTTTCTCTATCTTTCTTTAACAGCCCTTGATTAAGGAATTCATCCGCTTCGGTGCCCAATTCGTTGGGTACCGCGAGTATGCTAGCAAAGCTGAAGGCAATGTCTTTCTGCTTCTCTTTACCCTTGCCTTCTTACTCCTTTCTTGTCGTGATTTTGACTGGATTTGACTATCTTGGCAGAAAAACTGGCAGAGGCCAACAAACGTGCCGACACACTTGCTCAAAAATTAGAGCAAAGTGAGGAGGCTCGTAAGAAGGCCGAATCAGATGCTAGTAAGGCTAGGGCAGAGGCTGATAAGGCCAAGGCCGACGCTGCTGGTGTCGAAGAACTTCAAAAGAGGCTTCATGATGCCGAGACTGCTTTGAGCGAGCACAAAACCGCACAATCTGCTCGTGAAGAAGCGATCACTAAGCGCTTGGAATCGCAAAGCCGTCGCTTTGTCGTAAGTGCCCGAGCTATTTCGCATTTTGTAGACTTGCTTTTCTTTACTTGTTAGTTGACAAATAAATTTTTTTTTGCCTCGACAGGGAAAACATCTCAAGAATATGAACTTGAAGATCCCGACAATGATCCTCTTCTTGACGCACTTGCTTTCCTTGAGTTTCACGGAAAAGAATCACGCGACGGCATTGATCAGGCCAAGGAAGAATTGTCGCGACTCTTCCCCTACTTCTTCCCGAAGAAAAAGGAACCCGCGACTTTTCTTGCTCTTGCCAAGTGCTTTAATCCCCCAGAAGATCTTGGACTGAAGCTTCGCCAAGAAAATATGAAGGTTGCCGTTGAAAGCACTGTCGCCCTGGTTGCTGACAGCCAGCAAAACATCGACTGGACCAAAGTTGGCGACACACAAGAGATGGAGACCACGAAGTGGCGATCGCTGATCAAGGCTGCGAAGCCCAACACAAAGAAGATCCTTGCCTATCTTGGATTCAAGCCTACTCCTGCTCCTAGCTCGTCGAAGCCGGAGGTCTAGTAGAATGCCCTATCTTTTTCTGTTTTTATTTTTACTGTTTCTTTTGATGTTGTCGTCACAGTAGCTTTGGCGACAACTGTCGTAGTAATTCTTTTGAAGACTCCTTCTGTAATATCTGTGTAAATTTCCCGAAGATCAATGGAATTCTATTTTGCGTGATCATTGATACTGAAATTTTCTTTTCCAGTTGATATTTGATAACTACTCCGCAAATCCTCATCCTGCCGATACTTTTCCTGCTTCCTCCTTCTCGAAGAAGACACTTGTCGATGATGACCTTATCGAAGGTTCTTCAAGTAAACACTCCTCGCAAGATTTGCAAGAACTTCGCCAACAACTTCAATCCATGAAAAAGCAAACTCTTGCGATGATGGAGCAATCCCGCAAAGCATCCGAAAGAGAGAAAATTGCCCTTCAACAAGCTAAAGAAGCCATAACTGCCAAGGAAGCTGCTATTTCGGAAGCTGAAAAAGCAACTACTCGAGAAAATAGTATGCTCGAGCTAATGACTGAAGCTAGTGTGGATATGTTAGGTATGCTTTTTCAACCCAGAACTTCTTCTGTTCTTTGCTGTACCCCTTTTTTGAATTTCTTGTCCTTTCACTTGATAGGTTCCTTTCTCGACGCTGCTGCCGAAGATGAAAGGGTTAATGTAAGGACGAACCTCCTTGTTAACCTTTCTCTTAACCACGGCTGTCTGTTCTGGGCCACTCCCGAGCGAACCCAACAGATTGTCAGGTTCCAAGACCGCGCCTGTCAGGTTCGCGAATTTCTTAACTTCTGCACGAGAATCTTGACCCTTGTTTACAAGACTATGTTCCCTCGAGATGAAGCTCCCGATACTCTTCTTGGATTGATGGAAAAGTTTCGAGATGCCCCTCGTATTCATAACTTTGTACGAGCTCAGTTGACTGCTGGAGCAAGATTCGCCATGATCATGATACATATTTGCCATCCAAAATTAGACCTGACGAAGATTGTTGCTGATTGCCTGGCCAAAAAATCGCGACGAAAAATAACATCGACGAAATCAATGACATGGTGACTCCTGTGGCCGAAGCGATGATGGATGAACTTCTTCGGATGGATTCTGAATTCTTCGTCAAGGGGAGCTATGCTGAGCACAAGACAACTGCTGCAAATAACAAAGGTTTATCCATAGATAGTATATTAGGCCTTGACTGAGTTGTACTATATTGCTAAAAGTTATGTCTATTTTTGCTGAATTCTTTGTATTGATGAAGTTGTTTGTATTGTAAAGTGTAATCTATATTGCGAAGCCCCCGAGCCCTTGGCTGGAGCTTATACTATTTTGTCTTCTCGGAGAATTTACTGTTTTGCGAGAATATATGTATTTTGCTGTCGTGGGTTATGAGCCCCCGAGCCTGTCGAAGAAAAAAGATGTATATCATCACTATCTTTTATTATATTGCAGCACCGCGAGCCCGCCTCATTAAAAACCTTTCCAGCCCCACTCGGTGCCCTGAAAAGGAAAAGAGTGCGTCTGAAAACTCGCGGGCGTTTCAGTACATTGTATTTTTACAAAGGAGGACTATATTTCGGCTCTAAGCGTAGAACCGCCTGAGCTGCGCCACGTTCCAGGGGTTTTTCTCGGGAACCCCTGTCTTCTTGTCCTTGATCCTGTACGCTCCTCCTTCGATTACTTCTGTGACGACGTAAGGGCCCAGCCAAGGCGACTCAAGCTTTTCGGTACTTTGTTGATTGATCCGTAGGACCAAATCTCCGACCTGGAAAGATCTTGGCCGCAATCGTCGACTGTGGTAGTTTTTTAGGTCTTGCTGGTACTTGGTAACCCGTGAAAGTACTTCATCTCGAGCTTCGTCGAGTGCATCTACATCGTCCTCCAAAGCTTTTCTTGAGGTTTCTTCATCATACTCTCTGACTCTTGGGGAGTCATGCTCTATTTCGATCGGTAGTACTGCCTCAGCTCCATGGACTAAGAAGAACGGAGTTTCTTGTGTCGCCGTGTTTGGTGTTGTTCGAATACTCCACAAGACACTTGGCAATTCTTCTGGCCAGGTATGTCGAGCCTTTTCAAGCGGTCCTAGCAGGCGCTTTTTAATACCGTTGCAGATGATACCATTGGCTTTCTCGACTTGACCGTTGGTTTGCGGGTGCCCAACTGACGCGAAGTGCAATTTGATGCCTACTTCTGCGCAGTATGCCTTGAACTCCTTGGATGTAAAGTTACTACCATTGTCTGTGACGATGCTGTGAGGTACTCCAAATCGAAAAACGATGCCCTTCACGAATTTTATTGCTGATGCTGCATTTATCGGCTTTGCTTCTATCCACTTGGTGAATTTATCGACAGCAACCAACATGTACTCGTATCCTCCTGGCGAAGCCTTGTGTAATTTTCCCACCATATCGAGACCCCATTGGGCAAAGGGCCAAGACAATGGTATTGGCATCAGCTCTGCTGCCGGAGAGTGGGGTTTTGCGGCGAATCTCTGAAACGCGTCGCAGGTTCATACTATCTCTTTTGCATCCTCGATTGCTGTCAACCAGTAAAATCCAGCCCGAAAAACCTTGGCCGCAATAGCTCGACTGCTCGCGTGGTGACCACATATTCCCTCGTGTACATCCTTTAAGATTATCCTTCCTTCTTCGGGTGTAACACACCTTTGCAGCACGCCCGAAATACTTCGCTTGTATAACTCCCCTTTGACCACTGTGAAAGCTTTGGATCGTCGAATAACTCACCTTGCTTCAACTGGGTCGTCGGGTATTTCTTTCCTTAGGATATAGGATATGTACGCTTGCATCCATGGGACTTCTATCATCATCACCAGCTCCTGGTCCTCTTCTTCGTCTGTAGCTTCTTTGAGAGGCGCCGAAGTTTTCTCCTCCTTCTTCTTCTTCCGCGCCTTCTTTGGCTTTGTAGATCTCTCAGCTATCTCTTCCCAAAACACACCTGGCGGGATTGGAAGGCACTGCGACCCGATGTTTGCGAGAACATCGGCTTCATCATTGCTCAGCCTACTGATGTGATTTACTTCGCATCCATCAAACAGCTTCTCAAGCTCGTTGTACACTTCCTTGTATGCCACCATGCTATCATTGACTGCATCACATTGGTTCATAACCTGCTGATGCGCGTGGTTGACGTATTGTCTTTCCGTTCGACACGCGTCCGTTGGGAACCCCAAGAGGAAGGTGTGATGCGCACAGCGGCAAGTTTCCCTCAGTAAGAACCAAGGTTTATCGAACCAGAGGAGTCAAGAAGCACGTTGAAGGTTGATGGCGGCGAGATGTAGTGCAGCGCAACACCAGGGATTCCTGCCAATGTGGAACCTGCACAACACAAACCAAGTACTTTGCCCCAACGAAACAGCGAGGTTGTCAATCTCACCGGCTTGCTGTAACAAAGGATTAGATGTATAGTGTGGAAGATGATTGTTTGCAAAAAGAACAATTAAAGTAGATTGTATTTCAAGATAGAGAATTGGACCTGGGGTCCACGGTTCACTAGAGGTGTCTCTCCCATAAGATAAACAGCATGTTGGGTGAACAAATTACGGTTGGGCAATTGACAAATAGAGAGGGCATGACCATGCACATACATATTATGATGAGTATAGTGAGATTTAATTGGGCATTACGACAAAGTACATAGACCGCTATCCAGCATGCATCTATGCCTAAAAAGTCCACCTTCAGGTTATCATCCGAACCCCCTCCAGTATTAAGTTGCTAACAACAGACAATTGCATTAAGTATTGCGCGTAATGTAATCAATAACTACATTCTCGAACATAGCATCAATGTTTTATCCCTAGTGGCAACAGCACATCCATAATCTTAGAGGTTTCTCTCACTCCCCAGATTCACGGAGACATGAACCCACTATCGAGCATAAATACTCCCTCTTGGAGTTACAAGCATCAACTTGGCCAGAGCATCTACTAGTAACGGAGAGCATGCAAGATCATAAACAACACATAGATATAAATTGATAATCAACATAACATGGTATTCTCTATTCATCGGATCCCAACAAACACAACATATAGAATTACAGATAGATGATCTTGATCATGTTCGGCAGCTCACAAGACCCGACAATTAAGCACAATGAGGAGAAGACAACCATCTAGCTACTCCTATGGACCCATATTCCAGGGGTAGACTACTCACACATCACTCCGGAGGCGACCATGGCGGCGTAGAGTCCTCCGAGATGATTCCCCTCTCCCAGGGTGCCGAGGCGATCTCTGAATCCCCCGAGATGGGATTGGCGGCGGCGGCGTCTCCGGAAGGTTTTCCGTATCGTGGCTCTCGGTACTGGGGGTTTCGCGACGGGCTATTTGTAGGCGGAAGGGTAGGTCAGGGGCGTCGCGAGGGCCCAGGAGACAGGTCGGCGCGGCCAAGGGTGGGGCCGCGCCGCCCTACCCCCTGGCCACCTCGTGGCCCCACTTCGTTGACTCTTCGGTCTTCTGGAAGCTTCGTGGCAAAATAGGCCCCTGGGCGTTGATTTCGTCCAATTCCGAGAATATTTCCTTACTAGGATTTCTGAAACCAAAAACAGCAGAAAAAGAATGGCACTTCGGCATCTTGTTAATAGGTTAGTTCCAGAAAATGCACAAATATGACATAAAGTATGCATAAAACATGTAGATATCATCAATAATGTGGCATGGAACATAAGAAATTATCGATACGTCGGAGACGTATCACTGAGCTACCAATTGTGAGTCGCCAAAGATTTTTAGTCGAGTTGCGCCGCAAGCTTTCGCCATCTTCATCCCGTGTATAAGAGCTTCATATTCTGCTTCATTGTTAGATGCGTTTGGGAATGTCATCCGTAGGACATACTTCAATTTGTCGCCTTCAGGTGATATGAGTATCACTCCTGCACCAGCTCCTTCTACTCTCTTGGATCCATCGAAGTTCATGGTCCAAGTTCTCGACAAATCTGGGGGTCCTGTATTTTGTAGCTCCATCCACTCTGCAATGAAATCTGGCAGAATTTGCGACTTGATTGCTTTTCTTTTTTCATACGTGATGTCCCGAGGGGAAAGTTCTATTCCCCAAAGGGAGACACGCCCTGTAGCTTCTGGATTGTTCAGTATATGTGATAGAGGTGCTTCATTGACCACTATTATCGGGTGTGCCGAAAAATAGTGGCGCAATTTTCTTGCTGTCGTGAATACTCCATATGCTAACTTCTGGTACTGCGGGTACCGCTGTTTGGAAGGCGATAAAACTTCACTGATAAAATATACCGGCCTTTGCACTCCATGGAGTTTCCTTCTTCTTCTCTTTCGACGACTAGCGCCGTGCTAACCACCTGAGGTGTGGCTGCGATGTATAACAGGAGAGGTTCCTTTTCTTTCGGCGCCACCAAGATTGGTGGTGTCGAAATTGTGCGCTTCAAATCCTCGAAGGCTCTATCGGCCTCTTCGTTCCACTGGAATTTCTCTCCTTGCTTGATTAAAGCATAGAACGGTAACGCTTTTTCTCCCAGCCTGGCGAAAAATCTGCTTAAAGCTGCGACTTGCCCAGTTAACTGCTGTATTTCCTTCAACTTTGTTGGCTTCCTCATTGTTACAATAGCTTGGATTTTTTTGGGATTTGCTTCAATCCCTCTTGCTGAGACTAGAAACCCAAGAAGTTCTCCTGCAGGGACACCAAAGGAACACTTCGTCGGGTTCAATTTGAGGCAAAACTTGTCGTTTTTGTCGAAAGTTTGCTTCAGATCCTCGATTAGCGTTGTCCCCTTTTTTGATGTTATGATGACATCGTTGATACATCTCCAACGTATCTATAATTTCCGATGTTCCATGCTTGTTTTATGACAATACCAACATGTTTTGTTCACACTTTATATCATTTTTATGCGTTTTCCGGAACTAACCTATTGACGAGATGCCGAGAGGCCAGTTGCTGTTTTCTGCTGTTTTTGGTTTCAGAAATCCTAGTAACGAAATATTCTCGGAATCGGACGAAATCAACGCCCAGGTTCCTATTTTTCCCGGAACCATCCAGAACACACGAGAAGGACCAGAGGGGGGGCACAGGGCCACCAAACCACACCCCGGCGCGGCCCAGGGGGCGCGCCCCCCTATGGTTTGGGCAGCCCGTGGCCCCTCCGACTCCGACTCTTCGCCTATTTAAGCCATCGTGACCTAAAACTTCGACACCAATTGACGAACTCCAGAAAGACTCCAGGGGCGCCGCCGCCATCGCGAAACTCCAATTCGGGGGACAGAACTCTGTTTCGGCACCCTGCCGGGACGGGGAATTGCCCCCGGAGCCATCTCCATCGACACCGCTGCCATCTCCACCGCCATCTTCATCACCGCTGCTGCTCCCATGAGGAGGGAGTAGTTCTCCATCGAGGCTCGGGGCTGTACCGGTAGCTATGTGGTTCATCTCTCTCCCATGTACCTCAATACAATAATCTCATGAGCTGCTTTACATGATTGAGATTCATATGAGTTTTGTATCACTACTATCTATGTGCTACTCTAGCAATGTTATTAAAGTAGTTTTATTCCTCCTGCACGTGTGTAAAGGTGACAGTGTGTGCACCGTGTTAGTACTTGGTTTATGCTATGATCATGATCTCTTGTAGATTGCGAAGTTAACTATTGCTATGATAATATTGATGTGATCTATTCCTCCTACATATGCATGAAGGTGACATTGTGCATGCTATGTTAGTACTTGGTTTAGTCTTTTGATCTATCTTACACTATAAGGTTACCAAAATATGAACATAATTGTGGAGCTTGTTAACTCCGGCATTGAGGGTTCGTGTAATCCTACGCAATGTGTTCATCATCCAACAAAAGTGTAGAGTATGCATTTATCTATTCTGTTATGTGATCAATGTTGAGAGTGTCCACTAGTGAAAGTGTAATCCCTAGGCCTTGTTCCTAAATACTGCTATACTACTGCTTGTTTACTGTTTTACTGTGTTACTACTGCTGCAATACTACCACCATCAACTACACGCCAGCAAGCTATTTTCTGGCACCGTTGCTACTGCTCATATATATTCATACCACCTGTATTTCACTATCTCTTCGCCGAACTAGTGCACCTATTAGGTGTGTTGGGGACACAAGAGACTTCTTGCTTTGTGGTTGCAGGGTTGCATGAGAGGGATATCTTTGACCTCTTCCTCCCTGAGTTCGATAAACCTTGGGTGATCCACTTAAGGGAAAACTTGCTGCTATTCTACAAACCTCGCTCTTGGAGGCCCAACACTGCCTGCGGAAAGGAGGGGAACGTAGACATCAAGCTATTTTGGCGCCGTTGCCGGGAGGAAAGGTAAAAGGTACTCACACTCCGGACCTCGGCTACCAAGCTATTTTCCGCCATTGTAAGTACTCGAAGCTATTTCCTTTAGATCCTGCAATTGCAACTTTTTGTTTCTTGTTTACACTAGTTAGGCATAATGGAAAACAACAAAAATTGGTGAGCTTTTTAGTCTTTTTCCTGATTTAGAATTGTTTGATGCGAAAATTAAAAAACCTATGGAACCTTATTTGCATGCTAGTAGCGATGTTATTAGTATGAACGCAATTACTGCTAATGCTATGAAGAAGTCTAAGCTTGGGGAAGCTAGTTTTTGTGATATTTTTAGCTTCCCATCTTTAGGGGAGAAAATTTGTTCTGATAATGCTTTATCTCCCATATGCGATAACTCTAATGATGCTTCTGATATTTTGAATCCACCTGCTGAAAGTATTCCGTATAAAATACCTATGAAAATTATTGAACGTGTTATGGACAATCACTATAAAGGGGATGGAACTGTCCATCCTAGAGATCATTTACTGTTTTTGCACGAATTATGCGGGTTATTCAAGTGTGCAGGTATCTCTATGGATGAAGTGAAGAAGAAGCTATTCTCCGTTTCGCTGTCTGGTAAAGCGGCGCATTGGTATAAATTGTTGGAGAATAGGCATTCTCTTGGTTGGGAGGAAATTGCATCTCTCTTTTATTCTAAATTTTATCCTCCGCATGAAGTGCATATTGATAGGAATTATATTTATAACTTTTATCCTCGTGATGGAGAGAGTATTTCTCAAGCGTGGGGGAGATTGAAATCTCTAATGCTCAAATGTCCCATTCATGAGCTCCCCCGTAATGTTATTGTTAATAATTTTTATGCGAGGCTTTCAGGACAACACAAGGACTATCTGGACGCGTGTTCGGAAGGATCTTTCACAAGCAAAGAGGTTGAAGCTAGGTGGGATCTTCTTGATCGGATTGAGGACAACGCTGAAGGATGGGAGAACAATGAAGGTAAAGAGTCAGGTATAAATTATGATTATGAATGCATTGAAGCTTTTATGGATACCGATAAATTTCGAAATATGAGTGCTACTTATGGTCTTGACTCTCAAGTTGCTGCAAATCTTTATAAAGCCTTTGCTTCTCATTTTGAATTGCCTAAAAATAATTTTGATAAGTATCATGAACCTTTTAAAGAGGCTTGCATGAAGAATGAAATTGTTGTTAATTATTGCAATAAGCATGCTCAAACTCCTAAAAATGCTATTTCTTATAAGCATGTTAATTTTTGTGGAATGCATAGACCTTGTGGAATTAATCAAGTCAAAGATGAATATTGCATCCATCATATTAATGAAAAAACTAGAAAGTGGCTTAGGGCTCTAGATGATCTTGGTAAAAAAGTTTGTGCCCTCTATCCTTTTATTTGTGAAGTTTGCCATGAAGTGGGTCATTTTAATTTTCAATGCTCCTCCAATGATAATTTGAACCCAATGAGTGCTGCAAATTTGTATTGTGATGATGAAATTACTCCTAATCAGCATGATGAACTTACTTTATTTTTAGGGTGTGAAGAACTGTCGAGAAAAATCTCTTTGTTATATATGAGTGATCTTGATATTGATGATGTCCTGCATGGGTGTTTTTCTTATTGCATTGATAATAGCCATACAAATACTTACATACAAAATATTTTAGAAGACGACACCTTGCCAAAATATGATAGGACCGCCATGTGTTTTGAACTAATTAATGAAAAGGAGGAATCCTTCCAAGTTTCTTCTATTGTTTCTGGAAGTAAATCAGGTTATGCGGACAAGCTACCCTTCAAGCCTCTTCCTCCTAAAGAAGGAAATGAGGAGAAGGAAGAGAAGAAGAAGAAGAAGGGAACGAAGAAGAAGAAGAAGAATAAAAAGAAAGAGGTAACGGCGTATCCCCGCGTGAATGAGATAACGCTAAGTAACCGTAAGTATGTTGCTCCTAATGATTATTGTGATAATGAATCTAAATATGATGATCTTCCTATGCCCTTTACATACATTAGCGATCATGATTTGAATGAGCACACTACTTTTGATATTGCAAATCTCTGGGAAACTAATTCTGAAAATGATGATAATAATTGCCATAGTGTCAGTGCTATCCATGCTTCCTCCCATAATAATATAGAAAGCTGTAAGCTTGGGGAAGAGGTGTTTGAAAATCCTTTTGCTACTGATCATTATGTGTTTGATACATCTCCTTCTAATAACAATGATGGTATGGTCATAGATAAACCGACTGTGAAAGATAACTATTCTATTTCTTATGATGACATTGTGCCTCCGATCTTTGATGATTATTATAAAGAATGCTATGATATAGGTTATAATTATCCTTATGAAACTTGTCATAGTCATGATTGGATTACCAAAAACAATTCTTTTAATATGCAACTTGTTTACCATGTTCAAATTCTTGATAATAATCTTGCTCCAATTACTATTAATGAGAATAACTCTTCTTATGCCAAAATTAATGATACTTCTATGCATATGAACCATGATAAGCATGTTTTAAGTGATGGTTATATTGTGGATTTCATCAATGATGCTACTGAAAGTTATTATGAGAGAGGGAAATATGGTTATATGCATCTTAATAATATTAAGTTTCCCCTCTTTATGTTGAGAATCTTGAAGTTACTCGTGTTTTATCCTCTTATGCTTGTCACTTTGTTCTTCATGAATTCATTTGTGTACAAGATTCCTCTTCATAGGAAGCATGTTAGACTTAAATTTGTTTTGAATTTGCCTCTTGAAGCTCTCTTTTGCTTCAAATACTATTTCCCGCGAATGGATTATTAAAACTGCTGAGCCCATCTTAATGGCTATAAAGAAAGAACTTCTTGGGAGATAACCCATGTGTTATTTTGCTACAGTAATTTGTTTTTATTTTGTGTCTTGGAAGTTGTTTACTACTGTAGCAACCTCTCCTTATCTTAGTTTTGTGTTTTGTTGTGCCAAGTGAAGCCTCTAATCGAAGGTTGATACTAGATTTGGATTTCTGCGCAGAAACAGATTTCTATCTGTCACGAATCTGGGATTTTCTCTCTGTAGAAAAATCAGAAAAATATGCCAATTTACGTGCGTGTTCCTCAGATATGTACGCAACTTTCGTTAGTTTTGAGTTTTCTGATCTGAGCAACGGAAGTATTTATTAGAAATTCGTCTTTACGGACTGTTCTGTTTTGACAGATTCTGCCTTTTATTTCGCATTGCTTCTTTCGCTGTGTTGGGTGGATTTCTTTGTTCCATTACCTTCCAGTAGCTTTGAGCAATGTCCAGAAGTGTTAAGAATGATTGTGTCACCTCTGAACATGTGAGTTTTTGATTATGTACTAACCCCTCTAATGAAGTTTATGAGAAGTTTGGTGTGAAGGAAGTTTTCAAGGGTCAAGCGAGGAGGATGATATACTATGATCAAGAAGAGTGAAAGCTCTAAGCTTTGGGATGCCCCGGTGGTTCACCCCTGCATATATCAAGAAGACTCAAGCGTCTAAGCTTGGGGATGCCCAAGGCATCCCCTTCTTCATCGACAAATTATCAGGTTCCTTCTCTTGAAACTATATTTTTATTCGGTCACATCTTATGTGCTTTACTTGGAGCGTCTGTATGCTTTTATTTTTGATTGTGTTTGAATAAATTGGATTACATCATGCTTGTGTGGGAGAGAGACACGCTCCGCTGTTGCATATGAACACATGTGTTCTTAGCTTTTAGTATTCATGGCGAAGTTTCTTCTTCGTTAAATTGTTATATGGTTGGAATTGAAAAATGATACATGTAGTAAATTGCTATAATGTCTTGGGTAATGTGATACTTGGCAATTGTTGTGCTCATGTTTAAGCTCTTGCATCATATGCTTTGCACCCATTAATGAAGAAATACATAGAGCATGCTAAAATTTGGTTTGCATGAGTGGTTTCTCTAGAGTCTAGATATTTTCTAGTAAGATGTTTGAACAACAAGGAAGACGATGTATAGTTTTATAATGCTTGTAATATGTCTTTTATGTGAGTTTTGTTGTACTAGTTCGTGCTTGTGTTTGCTTCAAACAACCTTGCTAGCCTAAACCTTGTATCGAGAGGGAATACTTCTCATGCATCCAAATCCTTGAGCCAAACAACACTATGCCATTTGTGTCCACCATGCCTACCTACTACATGGTATTTCTCCGCCATTCCAAAGTAAATTGCTTGAGTGCTACCTTTAAAATTCCATCATTCACCTTTGCAATATATAGCTCATGGGACAAATAGCTTAAAAACTATTGTGGTATTGAATATGTAATTATGTACTTTATCTCTTATTAAGTTGCTTGTTGTGCGATAACCATGTTCACTGGGGACGCCATCAACTACTCTTTGTTGAATTTCATGTGAGTTGCTATGCATGTTCGTCTTGTCTGAAGTAAGAGCGATCTACCACCCTATGGTTAAGCATGCATATTGTTAGAGAAGAACATTGGGCCGCTAACTAAAGCCATGATCCATGGTGGAAGTTTCAGTTTTGGACATATATCCTCAATCTCAAATGAGAAAATTATTAATTGTTGTTACATGCTTATGCATAAAAGAGGAGTCCATTATCTGTTGTCTATGTTGTCCCGGTATGGATGTCTAAGTTGAAGAATAATCAATAGCGAGAAATCCAATGCGAGCTTTCTCCTTAGACCTTTGTACAAGCGGCATAGAGGTACCCCTTTGTGACACTTGGTCAAAACATGTGCATTGTGATGATCCGGTAGTCCAAGCTAATTAGGACAAGGTGCGGGCACTATTAGTACACTATGCATGAGGCTTGCAACTTATAAGATATAATTTACATGATGCATATGCTTTATTACTACCGTTGACAAAATTGTTTCATGTTTTCAAAATCAAAGCTCTAGCACAAATATAGCAATCGATGCTTTTCCTCTATGGAGGACCATTCTTTTACTTTCAATGTTGAGTCAGTTCACCTATCTCTCTCCACCTCAAGAAGCAAACACTTGTGTGAACTGTGCATTGATTCCTACATACTTGCTTATTGCACTTATTATATTACTCTATGTTGACAACTATCCATGAGATATACATGTTACAAGTTGAAAGCAACCGCTGAAACTTAATCTTCCATTGTGTTGCTTCAATGTCTCTACTATGAATTTATTGTTTTATGAGTAACTCTTATGCAAGACTTATTGATGCTTGTCTCGAAAGTACTATTCATGAAAAGTCTTTGCTATATGATTCAATTGTTTACTCATTGCATTTACATTGTTTCGAATCGCTGCATTCATCTCATATGCTTTACAATGGTATGATTAAGATTATGTTGGTAGCATGTCACCTCAGAAATTATCTTTTATCGTTTACCTACTCGAGGCCCAGGAAGTAAGCTTGGGGATGCTGATACGTCTCCAACGTATCTATAATTTCCGATGTTCCATGCTTGTTTTATGACAATACCAACATGTTTTGTTCACACTTTATATTATTTTTATGCGTTTTCCGGAACTAACCTATTGACGAGATGCCGAGAGGCCAGTTGCTGTTTTCTGCTGTTTTTGGTTTCAGAAATCCTAGTAACGAAATATTCTCGGAATCGGACGAAATCAACGCCCAGGTTCCTATTTTTCCGGAACCATCCAGAACACACGAGAAGGACCAGAGGGGGGCACAGGGCCACCAAACCACACCCCGGCGCGGCCAGGGGGGCGCCCCCCTATGGTTTGGGCAGCCCGTGGCCCCTCCGACTCCGACTCTTCGCCTATTTAAGCCGTCGTGACCTAAAACTTCGACACCAATTGACGAAACTCCAGAAAGACTCCAGGGGCGCCGCCGCCATCGCGAAACTCCAACTCGGGGGACAGAACTGTTTCGCACCCTACCGGACGGGAATTGCCCGGAGCCATCTCCATCGACACCGCTGCCATCTCCACCGCCATCTTCATCACCGCAGCTGCTCCCATGAGGAGGAGTAGTTCTCCATCGAGGCTCGGGGTTGTACCGGTAGCTATGTGGTTCATCTCTCTCCCATGTACCTCAATACAATAATCTCATGAGCTGCTTTACATGATTGAGATTCATATGAGTTTTGTATCACTACTATCTATGTGCTACTCTAGCAATGTTATTAAAGTAGTTTTATTCCTCCTGCACGTGTGTAAAGGTGACAGTGTGTGCACCATGTTAGTACTTGGTTTATGCTATGATCATGATCTCTTGTAGATTGCGAAGTTAACTATTGCTATGATAATATTGATGTGATCTATTCCTCCTACATATGCATGAAGGTGACAGTGTGCATGCTATGTTAGTACTTGGTTTAGTCTTTTGATCTATCTTACACTATAAGGTTACCAAAATATGAACATAATTGTGGAGCTTGTTAACTCCGGCATTGAGGGTTCGTGTAATCCTACGCAATGTGTTCATCATCCAACAAAAGTGTAGAGTATGCATTTATCTATTCTGTTATGTGATCAATGTTGAGAGTGTCCACTAGTGAAAGTGTAATCCCTAGGCCTTGTTCCTAAATACTGCTACTACTGCTTGTTTACTGTTTTACTGCGTTACTACTGCTGCAATACTACCACCATCAACTACACGCCAGCAAGCTATTTTCTGGCACCATTGCTACTGCTCATATATATTCATACCACCTGTATTTCACTATCTCTTCGCCGAACTAGTGCACCTATTAGGTGTGTTGGGGACACAAGAGACTTCTTGCTTTGTGGTTGCAGGGGTTGCATGAGAGGGATATCTTTGACCTCTTCCTCCCTGAGTTCGATAAACCTTGGGTGATCCACTTAAGGAAAACTTGCTGTTGTTCTACAAACCTCTGCTCTTGGAGGCCCAACACTGTCTACAAGAAAGGGAACGTTATGACGACATCGTCGATGTATACTTGTACATTTTTCCCAATCTGTATTGCTAAGCACTTCTGCATCATCCTCTGGTATGTTGCCCCCGCGTTTTTCAGACCAAAAGGCATTGTTCTATAGCAAAACACGCCATAAGGTGTGATGAACGCTGTTTTGACTTCATCTTCTTCTTTCAATCTGATCTGGTTGTAACCAGAATATGCATCCAGGAAGGAAAGACGTTCACATCCTGTCGTGGAGTCGATAATTTGATCGATCCTCGGGAGGGGAAAGTGATCCTTTGGACAATGTTTATTGAGACACGTAAAATCGACGCACATGCGAAGGACTTTAGTGTTTTTCTTCGGCACCAACACTGGATTTGCTACCCATGTGGCCTCTGTATGCAGCTCCTTGATAAAACCAGCTTCTTTAGTCGATCTATTTCTGATAGCATAGCTTTGCGGTTTGGCTCCGAAAAACGCCGCAAAGGTTGTTTTATTGGTCTCGCTAATGGATCCAAGTTTAGGTGGTGCTCGGCAAGTTCCCTGGGTACTCTGGCATGTCAGCTGGACACCATGCGAAGATTTTCCAGTGCTCACGGAGGAACTCGACGAGTGCGCTTTCCTATGCGAGGTCCATGTGTTAGACGTCGTCTTTTTCGGGTCTGTCGGGTGGATCTGCACCTCCTTAGAATTTTTCTCAGTGTTGAAAGTTGATTCTTTATTTGGCCTTCCTACATCTGGCAACACATCATAGTCAGTCGTGAGCCTTGACGCCATGTACTCTGCTTGCATCCCGAAGGTTTCTGATAGTCGATGAAAATCCTTATCACTTATCGGCTAGCGCAAAGCTTCCTTTGACTGTGATTGGTCCCTTAGGTCCAGGCATCCTCCTTAACAGGTACGTATAATGTGGTACCGCCATAAACCTAGCATATGCTGGGCGCCCCAACAAAGCGTGGTATTGTGATGGGAAATCCACGACTTCAAATTCCATTCTCTATTCTGTAGTTTTCTCGGGTCCCAAATTGACGTCGAGATTAATCTTCCCCAGAACTTGGCTTCTCCGGTGTAATACCGTGGAATCGCGTGTCGGTTGGTTTCAGGTTTGCTAGGGATATATTCATCTTCCTTAATGTATCTGCATACATAAGGTTTAAGCTGCCGCCGCCATCTATGAACACTCGAGATACCTCGAATCCTGCTTACTGGTAAGATAAGTGTTGATTGCCCTGGTCGAGGAACTTGTTGTGGATGATCCGCTATTATGAATCCAATATCTTGCCCCGACCAATTTAGATACTCAACCGTTGGTGGAGGCATCTTCTCTGCCATGAACACCGTCGCGAGATTTCTGAGCTCTATTGGATGGCCTGCCTTTCTGAATCATCGAGACCGCCCGTTGGAATTGGGGTCAACATAAGGCGGTGGGTGGTGCTGCCGCAATTCTGAGCTGATGTCGATTATCGTCCGTAATTGCGGGAGGAGGTGGCAGGTGAATCTCACTCCGGGTCCTTGAGGATTTCTGGGCGCCGCCGAGCATTGGCATGCCCTGCCCACCTTAACATTGCCTGAAATTTCGGCAATCCTTTTACAAGTGTCCTGACTGTCTTTTTCCGTTATTGTCGAGATAAAAATGCATCTGACACGGCCCGTTCATCATCTCCTCGGGAGACACGAAAGGCCTCTGAAACCTTGACCCGTATTTTGCCTGTTGTTTCGAGAGTCATCTCTATTGTCGCCTCGCTGCTCGTTGCTCCTCTGATAATCATCTCTATTGTTTCCTCCGGCGCTTGCTCGGAAGCCAGCCGAAATTTGCCCAGGAGCATCATAGCCCGAGTACTGCCGAGGAAATCGTCGCCTATTTTGATAATTTCGGCCGCGATCCTCCTCCGGTGACCTATGCCGTTTGTTGTGAACAACATCTTCTCCATCTGCCCATCTGTTTGCTATCTCCATTAATGCGGATACTGTCTTTGGATTGGTTCTCCCCAAATCCTCGACAAAATCTCCTCGCCTGATTCCTGCGACAAACGCATCTATCGCTCTCTCGTCAGATATATTCTGCCGAGTTTTTAATGATATTCCACCTTTGGATGTATTTTCTCATTGATTCGTCTGGCTTTTGTCGACACGCCCTCAATTCCTCTAGCGATGCAGGTTTTTTGCAGGTGGACCGGAAATTATTGACGAACATCCTCGAAGCTATCCCAGCTGTCGATAGATCCTGGAGGAAGCTTTTTTATCCAAGATCGCGCGGCTCCACTTAAATGCACCTGGATGCTTTGCATAGCTGTTGCTCTGGTTCCTCCTGTAAGCTTCACCGTCTCGAGGTAATCAACTAGCCAATCCTCTGGATCTTGCAGGCCGAATTTCTTGAAGTTATCAGGCAACTTAAACCCTGAAGGGACTCGAGTTTTTCGGACTCTCCTCGTGAAGCATGGCAAACCGCACATATCCTCGTCGTTTAGTTCTGGGGAATGCCGATGTTCCCTTCTACTTTGCCGTGCTCTGTCCACCCTTGCCTGCGCTGCCGTGTCTCTTGCTCCACTTGTTCCTTCGGGAACTGCTGCTGCTGCCGCAGGTCGTGGACTATTTTGCCTTGCTGTTCCTTCGGGAGGTGTTGATGCAAACGCCGTTCCCATGGCTCCGACTCCTGCCATTGCCATGTTGTACAGTGCCTCCCTTGGATCTCCTGGAGGTGGCCTAGATGCAAGGATAAAGGCCTGTGTCGCCATATACCCAGCTTCTGGTGTCTTGGGGATAATATTCCCTCTCGTGTCTATCGACATAAAAGACATGTCGAGGTTTTGAACCAAGTGCTCTCTTTCTCCTTCAGGTATGTTTTGCAACCTTGATCTTGCTCTGTTCCGAGCTTCCCTGTGGCTATCTCCCGAAGTTCCAGATTGTCGACTCAGCTCTGCCCTTCGCCTGCTTGATGCGGAGGCTGCCTCCTTTCTTCTGTTCAGAGCAGCTGTCTGTTTTTCCAATTCCCTTGCAGCTCGTGCGAGCCTATATTGATATGCTTGCAACTCTTCTGGCGTGGCTGTTGTGGCCATTGGTTCTGAGCCATCCATAGCTCTTGCGGCTCTATCCCATGCTGCTTGCGGGAGTTGAACTCTATCACGAGGCTCAGGTCCGACATATTTGTTGCCTAGACCTCGTCGTAAATCAGAGGGATCGACGTATGGATTTCCCAAATCGTCGAAAGCCTCAGATGTTTCCTCCTGATCGCGGCTTGGCTCTCCGATGGCATAAATCTGATGGTATTTTGTATTCAGATCTGTGTTGGGTTTGGTGACACCATCATAAAGATTGGTGAAGACCTTGCCCACTGTAGTGGATTTGTCGATGAAGTTGAAGCTGTCGACACTGCTCGAGTCATCGCTTATATAGGAGTCCACGGATGACTCGAAGGACATGTCGCTGAAGATCTTGGCGAGCTTTTCGCTTGCCCTGGTGCTGATGAAGCGTGGCGATGAAGTCTCCTCTTCGCCTGACTCGATTGACGATGTTGAGCTCGAAAAATCGGAATCGACCGCCGACAATCCCGACGAGATCGGAATTTCACGTTCCTTCTTTCTCGACGCGAAAGTGGAATCTTCCGAACGTCATCTCCATAGGCTCCTCCAGATACGCATATGCATCCAAACGGGAGGGCGGGTGAGGAACAAAATCGATAGGACCAGTTGCGATCTGTTTACCTCGATCCATCGTGTTGCTTGCTGTTGATGAAGTCGACGATCTTGAACGTGCCATCGAGATCAGATCCTTGATGCCTCTAATTCCCACAGACGGCGCCAATTGACAAGGGATTAACTTGTCAATGCCTACGGGTTGTAGACTAGGGTTTAGTTGGAAGTAGAGGGCAAGTAGATCTCGAAGGTTTCAGCCGAAAAGTACTCGACGATATGAAAACTAGGGTTTGTGAGACAATGATTCGATGCTTTCTTTGTCCCTCGACTCCCCCTTATATAGGAGGTGGAGCCGAGGGATTCGTATTGTACAAGTTACAGAGTCCGGGAGGGTTTCCAACTCATCCCGCAAGATTACAAATATTATCTCCTAATACAACTCTAGCTTTCCTTAATAATAACTTGGGCTTCCGATTCTTCTTATTCTTCGAGTCGTGGGCCTTTAGTAAACCCCGGGTACTATCTTCGGTAGGCCCATTGGGGATGCCTATGTCAATATGCATACTCAAACCATTCAACTCATGATAAATCACCCTTACTTCAGACAAGACGAACATGCATAGCAACTCACATGATATTCAACAAAGTGAAGTTGATGATGTCGAAGATCTTGAACGTGCCATCGAGATCAGATCCTTACGCCTCTAGTTCCCACAGACGGCGCCAATTGACAAGGTATCAACTTGTCAATGCCTATGGATTGTAGGCTAGGGTTTAGTTGGAAGTAGAGGGCAAGTAGATCTCGAAGGTTTCAGCCGAAAAGTACTCGATGATTATGAAAACTAGGGTTTGTAAACAATGATTCGATGATCTCGTCCCTCGACTCCCCCTTATATAGGAGGTGGAGCCGAGGGATTCGTGCTGTACAAGTTACAAAGTCCGGGAAGGTTTCTAACTCATCCCGTAAAATTACAAATAAGACTTTCTATTACAACTCTAGCTTTCCTTAATAATATCTTGGGCTTCCGAATCTTCTTATTCTTTGGGTAGTGGGCCTTCAGTAAACCCCGGGTACTATCTTCGGCAGGCCCATTTGGGATGCCTATGTCAGTAGCCCCCGAGATTTTGCTTGAATCGTAGGGTCAAGGAAAATCTCCACTGTTTATTTTTATTCGACAGCTTCGACTTTTTCTATATTTCTTCTCATAAACATCTATATTGTACAGGGATGATGGTAGTTGGGGCTAGTTCATCTGACGGATCAGGTACTAGTTAACTGCTCTAGTGGCAATCCGCAAAAACCTACTTCAAGATCACGTCCCTGGACATGACCTCGGGATACTGGTGTAAACTTCGACAGGTGCCGCTTAAGGTCTTACCATTCTGTCGAGTCCCAGTAAAATTTATCGGGTACCTAACGCGTCCGTTAGGATTTTTCGTATCTGTTGATACGGATAAAAGTGTAGCGCAGTCTTCGCGGTGCCACACCCAGCAAACGGATCTGGGGTCTTACCTTCGCAAATTTGCGGCATTCAGAAATTGATCGCAACTTCGGCGTTCTGAGAATATATTGTCGAGTGCTTATTCGGCTGTTGGAATGGCACATTTTATCGAGTCAAAGATGACTTATATTGCTCTCCCGATGGGAGTATATGCAGAGTTATTTATAACTCGAAATATACTCTTTTGCTCTGCTATCTTTCTTTTTCTCTTTCTTTCTTTCTTTTTCATGATTTCATCGGGCACGCGAACAGCGTTCCCGATGGGAGTAGCCCCCGAGGCTACAGCCAAGGACTTGTGCTTGGTTGTAGGCTCCACGCCTTATGCCGCTATATCTTCTTTTATCTCCCGAAGTTTTATAATTTCTCGGGTGCGCGAACAGCGCTCCCGATGGGAGTAGCCCCCGAGGCTATGAACAAATATTTGTATTTGGTCATAGGCTCACGCCATTTCTATCTTGTCATTCTGGATCTTTTCTTTTTTCCAAAGTAGCCCCCGAGCATTTGATCAAAAACTTGTATTTGATCAAAGGCTCAGCATTATTTTTCCATGTCGCCTTTTATGAAGCTGTTCAGTCGAATTTTTTCTTCTGCCAAGGTGACGTTATTGCTGACGATAGCCACGATTGCTAGTCAGAAATTTGCGACAAGTCTTTTCTCGCTGCCATGCGGGCCCAATTGATCCACTATCTTGACACGTCGTGCAAGTGGGGGACACACGTCCTCCGCTTTTTCTGGCGCACGCACCGTAACTTCCCCAACGTTGAATTACTTTTTTACCCTTGTTGCCACGTGGCTATCATCTGTCACACATTTTCCTTATCCAACGGTTCGTCGTTTCACCGCACCCCTATATAAGATCGTCTTCTTCCTCCTTGAGCACTTCCGCTCGCGCCGTCCTCCTTCTCTCATCTGCAAATTTCCTCCTGCGATCCACAACCTCTTAAGCTCCTCGCCTCCAAGCTGCAAACCCTGCGCCATTGTTGATGCCACCGCGTCGATTGACAAGGCACAGCACGCCGGAATCCTCCATGGCCGCCGTGGATCTTGGGGCGGCGGAGTGGGAAAGATCGAAAATTTCCACTCAAGACATCAACATGCTGAAGAAGCTGGGAATCAGCAAGAAACCCAAGGCATTGTGCTTCCCCAGTGAGGAGAGCTACCCAACCCCTCCAATGGGGTACCGGGTAAGTTTTGTCGATCACCTCATCCGCGGTCTTTCCGCCCCCATTCATCCTTTTCTCCGTGGACTTCTTTTTATCTACGGTCTGCAACTCCACCACCTCACGCCAAATTCAATCCTCCATATCTCCATTTTCATCACTTTGTGCGAGGCCTTCCTTGGCGTCCAGCCTAACTGGGCGCTATGGAAGCGCATTTTCTTCTGCCGCCGTAATGGCTCGCCCAATGTCGCCTATAATATAGGCGGCGTTGTAATTTCTGTTCGGCCCACTGTTGACTACTTCGACGTCAAGCTTCCTGACTCAGTTCAAGGATGGCGCAAGAAGTGGTTGTACATTCAGGAGGAGAACCATGGATGTGCGGAGGACAACATCCCTCCTTTTGATGGCGCCGAGAAAATCTTTCGCCGCCGCTCCTGGGACGCGGAGGCCACCGAAGAAGAAAGGGCGTCGACAGAAACCTTGATGGCTCGTATCCACGAGTTGCAAAATACTCGCGGCAAAGAGTTATCGGGTATCCAAATCACTGCATACTTTCTTAGGACTAGAGTGCAGCCGCTTCAGGCTCGCAAATATCCTCTCTGGAAATATGCCGGCGACAAGGACGTAGATCGGCTGTCGGTGAATTTGGAGGTCAAGGATTTAGAAAGACTTGTCCGAAAAATTTCATCTCTCAGCAAAAAAGATGCTGTCCCTTCTTCTTGCCGTGTGACACCATTCAGCGCCGCCAATCCACTTCCCAAGGTAATCTTTGTCTATTGTCTTGTTGTTGCTTTGCTATCTTTTTTGTAACTTCTTTTCTGACATCTCTCCCTGTTTTATTTTGCACAGAATCATCCAGACCTTGTCTCGCTTCCTCCTCTTCCTGAAGGTGGAGAAGTCGAAGAAAGGGCCATTGTCACTGATGACAATCAAGAAGCTCCGTCTTTTGTGAATGAACCCGTGGATTCTCGAAAATCTGCGGGATCTTCCGAAGGCACTGCGTCGGCACTATCTCCTCCTCCCGCTGTTTCTCCAAAAGGCAAAAGGAAGAGGAATGACGTCGAAGATTCCGGCACTTCCAAAGCCGAAGAAGTTGATCCTTCACGTCAGAAGGCAACTTATGATCCATATCTCGCATCCCTCGTCAGCTCGTAAGTCACCTTGATTTCCCCTTATTTCTGTAGTCGAAGTTTTTTGTCTCATCTTGCTTTTTATGCTGTCGATCTTTAATCGCAGTGATGATGAGGAAGAAGTACCAACTCGTGACGTGGCTCCTCGGACGAGCACGTCACATACTTTACTTGTTTCGGAGACGCTAGTTGAAGGAGAAGAATCCTCGCCTCCTCAACAAAACGTCGTCACCACTACTCCGCCATCAAGCCCCCTTGCTCCTTCACCAAAAAGGACAAGGATTGAAACGATCATTGAGCCTGCCCCTCAATTGGGTAGCTCTTCTACTCCGCTCTTGGATGATGTAAGTTTTTTAATTTTCTTGCCAGTATCTATATTTCCTCTATTTGCTTTTTTACGCCTTCATTCTTTTTCCATACCGATGTTTCTCTTTCTTTGTTCTTCTTTGACAGCCCATGATCAAAGAGCTTATCCGCATCGGATCCCAATTCATTGGGTACCGTGAGTATGCCAGCAGAACTGAAGGTAATAACTTTTTTGCTGTCGTTGTTTCTGACTTCTTGCTCCTGTTTTTTGTCGCAATTTTGACCTTTCTTTTCTATTTCGACAGAGAAACTTGCAGAGGCCAACAAGCTTGCCGACACTCTTGCTCAAAAACTGGAGCAAAGTGAAGCGGCCCGCAAGAAAGCCGAACTTGTTGCTAGCGAAGCCAAAGCAGAGGCTGATGAAGCCAAGGCAAAAGCTGCTAGTGTCGAGGAACTGCAGAAGAGACTTGAGGATACTGAAACTGCTTTAAACGAGCACAAAGCCGCACAGGCTACTCGTGAAAAGGGGATCCTCAAGCGCCTGAATTCGCAAAATCGGCGCTTCCAAGGTAATTTTATCGATCCCTTCTATTTTTTATAGGACCTGCTTTTTCTTGCTTTTGACCAACGTTTATTTCCTGTGGCAGGCCAAACAAACCAAGAGTTTGATCTGGAGAATCCCGACAATGATCCTCTCCTTGACGCACTTTCTTATTTGGAGTTTCATGGATCCGAAATTCGTGAAGGCGTGGTGAATGCTGACGCAGGATTGTCAAAGCTATTCCCCTACTTCTTCCCGAAGAAAGAGGAGCCCAAGACTTTCCTTGCCCTTGCCCAGAGCTTCAATCCATCAGAGGACCTTGGGCTGAAAATGCGCCAGGAGAACATGAAGGTTGCTGTTGAGAACACTATTGCCTTGGTCGCTGACAGTCAACAAACTGTTGACTGGATGAAGGTAGGCGACACCGAGCAGATAGAACAATCAAAATGGAGGTCGTTGATCAAGGCAGCCAAGCCCAACACGAAGAAAATCCTGGCCTATCTCGGGATCAAGCCATCTTCAACTCCTAGCTCATCAAGGCCGGAGGTCTAGTTGAATGCCTTTGCTTTTTCTTTCCTTTGCTTTCTCTATTTCTTTTGCTGTTGTCGCCATTTTAGCCTTGGCAACAATTACCCTGTTAGTCCCTTTGGAGAACTTCTTTTGTAATGTCCGTGTAAACTTTCTAGAAATCAATGAAATTCCTCTTGGTACTATCATTGATCCTGGGACTTTCTTTTCCAGTTAATATTTGATAATTATTCGACCAACCCTTGCTCTGCCGATGCTTCACCTGCGTCTTCCTTCTCGAAGAAAATACTAGTCGATGATAATCCCCTCGAAGGTTCTTCAAGCAAACATTTGTCGGAAGATTTGCAAGAACTTCGACAACAACTTCAATCCATGAAGAAACAAACTCTGGCAATGATGGAACAATCTCGGAAAGCATCCGAACAAGAAAAACTTGCTCTCCAACAAGCCAAAGAAGCTATGGCTGCCAAGGATACTGCTGTATTGGAAGCAAAGGGAGCCACTACCCGAGAAAATAGCATGCTCGAGCTAATGTTGGAAGCTAGCACAGATATGTTAGGTATGTTTTTCCAACCTCACAATGCCTCCTCTTTATTTTGCTGTGCCCCCCTTCAAATTTCTTGCCTTGTCGCTTAATAGGCTCGGTTCTTGATGCTGCCGCCGAAGATCGAAGAGTAAACGAGAGAACAAATCTTCTTGTCAATCTTTCCCTTAACCATGGCTGTTTATTCTGGGCCACCCCTGAACGAACCCAGCAAATTGTCAGGTTCCAAGATCGTGCTTGCCAAGTGCGCGAATTTCTCAATTTTTGCACGACAACATTAACCCTTGTTTACAAGACTTTGTTTCCTCGAAATGAAGTTCCCAAAACTCTTCCTGAATTGCTGGAGATATTCAGAGATGCTCCCCGCATTCATAATTTTGTGCGAGCTCAATTGACTGCTGGAGCAAGGTTCGCCATGATTATGATAAATATTTGTCATCCAAAATTAGACCTGACGAAGATTGTTGCTGATTGCCTGGCCAAGAAATCGCGGCGAAAAAATGATATTGACACAATCAATGAGATGGTAACTCCTGTGGCCGAGTCGATGATAGATGAGCTTCTTCGGATGGACTCAGAATTCTTCGTCAAGGGGTCCTATGCTGAACATAAAACAACCAGAGGCTTGTCCATAGATAGTATTTTAGGCTTTGACTGATTTGTACCATATTGCAAAACCTTGTGTCTCTATCTTTTTTGATTTCTTTTTTATTTCGAAGAAATTTGTTGTATATTGCAAAGTGCTCTATATTGTTGGAGCCCCCGAGCCTTCTGGCTAGAGTTTGTACTGTTTTTTCCATCTCGAAGATTTTTCCTTCTGTTGTAATAAGACATCTTTGTTTTTTCATTGATGGATTGCAAGCCCTCGAGTATCTTAGTGTCGAAGTTCTATATTTTTGTTGCGAGGTTCTTGGACCAAAGCAATAAGATTTTTGACGTGTACACTATATTTATAATTGTTAGCTTCCGATTTTTATATTTGGCGAGGTATTAGTGTACCAAGGCGAAATATTTCGGTAAGTCTAGTTTGTCTATATTGTACGTATTTTGAGACTTGAAGGCGTTGAGCCCCCGAGCGTGTCGAAGAATAAGAAGTATATCTCCACTATCTTTATTATATTGCAGCACCGAGCCCGCCTCATTAAAAACCTTTCCGGCCCCACTCGGTGCCCCGAAAGGAAAAGAGTGCGAAAACTCACGGGCGTTTCAGACATTGTATTTTTACAGAGAAGGACTATATTTCAGCTCTAGGCGTAGAACCGCCTGAGCTGCGCCACGTTCCAGGGGTTTTTCTCGGGAGCCCCTGTCTTCTTGTCCTTGATCCTGTATGCGCCTCCGTCGATGACTTCCGTGACAACGTAAGGCCCCAACCATGGTGATTCGAGCTTCTCAGTACTTTTTTGATTTAACCGCAAGACCAAATCCCCAACTTGAAAAGATCTTGGCCTTAACCGTCGACTGTGGTAGTTTTTGAGGTCTTGCTGGTATTTGGTGACTCGTGAAAGTACTTCATCTCGAGCTTCGTCGAGTGCATCCATATCATCCTCCCGAGCTTTTTGTGATGTTTCTTCGTCATACTCTGTTACTCTTGGAGAATCATGCTCTATTTCAATTGGTAGTACTGCTTCGGCTCCGTGGACGAGAAAAAACGGAGTTTCTTGTGTCGCCGTATTTGGTGTTGTTCGGGCACAAAACACTTGGCAATTCCTCTGGCCAAGTATGTCGAGCTTTTTCAAGCGGTCCTAGCAGGCGCTTTTTGAGGCCGTTGCAGATGATTCCATTGGCTTTCTCGACTTGTCCGTTAGTTTGCGGGTGCCCAACTGACGCAAAGTGCAATTTAATGCCTACTTCTGCGCAGTATTCCTTGAATTCCTTGGATGTGAAGTTTGAACCATTATCTGTGACAATGCTATGAGGCACTCCAAACCGAAAAACGAGGCCTTTCACAAACTTTATTGCCGATGCTGCATCTGGTGAATTTATTGGCTTCGCTTCTACCCACTTGGTGAATTTGTCGACAGCGACCAGCAAGTACTCATACCCTCCTGGCGAAGCTTTGTGCAACTTGCCCACCATATCAAGTCCCCATTGGGCAAAGGGCCACGACAATGGTATTGGTGTTAATTCTGCTGCTGGAGAGTGAGGTTTTGCGGCAAATCTTTGACACGCGTCGCAAGTTCTTACTATTTCCTTGGCATCCTCGATTGTTGTCAACCAATAGAATCCTGCCCGAAAAACTTTGGCTGCAATAGCTCGACTACTTGCGTGGTGGCCACATATTCCTTCGTGTACATCCTTCAGAATTATTCTTCCTTCCTCGGGTGTGACACACCTTTGCAGAACGCCTGAAATACTTCGCTTGTATAACTCCCCCTTGATCACTGTGAAAGCTTTGGATCGTCGAATAATTCGCCTGGCCTCAACTGGATCATCGGGTATTTCTTTCCTGAGGATATATGATATATACGCTTGCATCCAAGGAACTTCTACCATCATCACAAGTTCTTGGTCCTCTTCATCCTCCGTGGTTTCTTTGAGGGGCGCCGAAGTTTTTCCTTCCTTTGCTTTTTTCTGCACCTTTTTCGGCTTCGTGGATCTCTCCGCTATTTCTTCCCAAAATACTCCTGGCGGGATTGGGAGGCACTGCGATCCGATGTTTGCGAGAACGTCGGCTTCATCATTGCTCAATCTACTGATGTGATTTACCTCACACCCATCAAACAGCTTCTCAAGCTCATTGTACACCTCCTTGTATGCCATCATGCTATCATTGATTGCGTCACATTGGTTCATAACTTGCTGAGCCACCAATTGTGAGTCGCCAAAGATTTTTAGTCGAGTTGCACCGCAAGCTTTCGCCATCTTCATCCCGTGTATGAGGGCTTCATATTCTGCTTCATTGTTGGATGCGTTAGGGAACGTCATCCGAAAGACGTATTTCAATTTGTCGCCTTCAGGTGATATAAGTACTACTCTCGCCAGCCTCCTTCTCGCTTCTCTTGGACCCATCGAAGTTCATGGTCCAAGTTCTTGACAAATCTGGGGTCCTGCGTTTTGTAGCTCCATCCACTCGCAATGAAATCTGGCAGAACTTGCGACTTGATTGCCTTTCTTTTTCATACGTGATTTCGAGGGGAAAGTTCTATTCCCCAAAGGGAGACACGCCCCGTAGCTTCTGGATTGTTCAGTATATTTGAAAGAGGTGCTTCGTTGACTACTATTATCGGGTGTGCCGAAAAATAGTGGCGCAACTTCCTTGCCGTTGCAATTACTCCATATGCTAGTTTCTGGTATGCGGTACCGCTGTTTGGAAGGCGATAAAACTTCACTGATGAAATATACTGGCCTTTGCACTCCATGGAGTTTTCCTTCTTCTTCTCTTTCAACAACTAGCACCGTGCTAACCACTTGGGGCGTGGCTGCAATATACAGCAGGAGAGGTTCCTTTTCCTTCGGCGCCACCAAGATTGGTGGTGTCGAGATTGTGCGCTTCAAATCCTCGAAAGCTCTGTCGGCCTCTTCGTTCCACTGGAATTTCTCTCCTTGCTTTATCAGCGTAAAATGGTAACGCTTTTTCCTCCTGGCGACGATCTGCTCAAAGCTGCACTCTCAGTTAGCTGCTGTATTTCTTTCAACTTTGTTGGCTTCCTCATTGTTACGATAGCTTGTATTTTGTCGATTTGCTTCAATCCCTCTTGCTGAAACTAGAAACCCCAGAAGTTCTCCTGCTGGAACGCCAAAAGAACACTTCGTCGGGTTCAACTTGAGGCAGAATTTGTCGAGGTTGTCAAAGGTTTCCTTGAGATCCTCGATCAGCGTTGCCCCCTTTTTTGACGTTATGATGACATCGTCGATGTATACTTGCACGTTTTTCCCAATCTGTGTCGCCAAACATGCATCATCCTACGATATGTTGCTCCCGCGTTTTTAGACCAAAGGGCATTGTTACGTAGCAAAACACGCCATAAGGTGTGATGAACGCTGTCTTTACTTCATCTTCTTCTTTCAATCTGATCTGGTTATAACCAGAATATGCGTCCAGGAAGAAAAGACGTTCACATCTAGCCGTGGAGTCGATGATTTGATCGATCCTCGGGAGGGAAAGTGATCCTTTGGACAATGTTTATTGAGACACGTAAAGTCGACGCACATGCGAAGGACCTTAGTGTTTTTCTTCGGCACCAACACAGGATTTGCTACCCATGTGGCTTCTGTGTGCAACTCCTTGATAAAACCAGCTTCTCGTAGTCGATCGATTTCTGACAGCATGGCCTTGCGGTTTGGTTCCGAAAAACGCCGCAAGGGTTGTTTGATTGGTCTCGCTAGTGGATCCAAGTTTAGGTGGTGCTCGGCAAGTTCCCTGGGTACTCCTGGCATGTCAGCTGGACACCATGCGAAGATTTTCCAGTTCTCACGGAGGAACTCGACGAGCGCGCTTTCCTATGCGAGGTCCATGTCGTTTGCGATGGACGTCGTCTTTTTCGGGTCTGTCGGGTGAATCTGCACCTCCTTAGAATTTTTCTCGGTATTGAAAGTTGATTCTTTATTTGGCCTTCCAACGTCTGGCAGCACGTCGTAGTCAGTCATACTCCTTGACGCCAAATACTCAGCTTGCATCCCGAAAGTTTCTGATATCCGATGAAAATCCTTATCGCACTTATCGGCTAAGGCGAAGCTTCCTTTGACTGTGATTGGTCCCTTCGGTCCAGGCATCCTCCACAACAGGTATGTATAGTGTGGTACCGCCATAAATCTAGCATATGCTGGTCGTCCCAACAGAGCGTGGTACTGCGACGGAAAATCCACAACTTCAAATTCCAGCCTCTCGATTCTATAATTCTCTCGGGTTCCAAACTGAACGTCGAGATTGATCTTCCCCAATGGATAACTTGGTTTCTCCGGTGTGATACCATGGAACCTCGTGTCTGTTGGCTTCAAGTTTGCTAGGGATATGTTCATCTTCCTTAATGTATCTGCATACATAAGGTTTAAGCTGCTGCCGCCATCTATGAACACTCGAGAGACATCAAATCCTGCAATAACTGCTGGTAAGATAAGTGCTGACTGCCCTGGTCGAGGAACTTGCTGCGGATGATCTGCTATGGTGAAGCCAATATCTTGCCCTGACCAATTAAGATACTCGATGTTGGTGGAGGCATTTTTCTGCCATGAACACCTGTCGTGAGATTACTTTCTGAGCTCTATTGGATGGCCTTCCCTTCTGAATCATCGACACCGCTCCGTTGGAGTTAGGATCAACGTAAGGTGGTGGTGGAGGTGCTGCCGCTATTCTGAGCTGATGTCAATTATCTTCTGTAATCGCGGGAGGAGGTGGCAAGTGAATCTCGCTCCTGGGTTCTCGAGGATTTCTCTGTGCTGCCCGAGCGTTAGCGTGCTCTGCCCACCTTAACATTGCCTGGAAATTGCGACAATCTTTCTGCAGATGTCCTGACTGTTTTTCCGTTGTGTCGAGGAAAAAGTGCATCTGACACGGCCCATTCATCATCTCTTCAGGAGACACGAAAGGCCTCGGGAACCTAGGCCCGCTATTTTGCCTGTTGTTTCGAGAATCGTCTCTATTATCGCCTCGCTGCTCATTGCTTCTCTGATAATCATCTCTGTTGTTTCCTCCTGTGTTTGCCCGAAAGCCTGCCGAAATTTGTCCTGGAGCATCATAGTTCGGGTACTGCCGAGGAAATCGTCGCCTCGGTTGATAATTTCGACCACGGTCCTCCTCTGGCGACCTGTGCCGTTTGTTGTGGACAGCATCTTCTCCATCTGCCCATCTATTTGCTATTTCCATTAACGCGGATACTGTCTTTGGGTTGGTCCTTCCCAAGTCCTCGACAAAATCTCCACGCCTGATTCCTGCGACAAACGCATCTATCGCTCTCTCGTCAGATATATTTTCTGCCGAGTTTTTGATGATGTTCCACCTTTGGATATATTTTCTCATTGGCTCGTCTGGCTTTTGTCGACATGCTCTCAACTCCTCTAACGACGCAGGTTTTTTGCACGTGGACCTGAAGTTCTTGACGAACACGTCCTCGAAGCTTTCCCAACTGTCGATAGATCCTGGAGGGAGTTTCTTTATCCAAGACCGTGCGGCTCCACTCAAATGCACCTGGATGCTTTGCATAGCTGTTGCTCTGGTTCCTCCTGTGAGTTTCACCGTCTCGAGGTAATCAACTAGCCAATCTTCTGGATCTTGAAGGCCGTCGAATTTTTTGAAATTATCAGGCAACTTGAATCCCGAAGGTACTCGAGTTTTTCGCACTCTCCTCGTGAAGCACGGCAAACCGCACATATCCTCGTCGTTTAACTCTGGGGACTGCCGATGTTCTCTTCTGCTTTGTCGCGCTCTGTCGACCCTTGCTTGTGCTGCCGTATCTCTTGCTCCACTTGGTCCTTCAGGAGCTGCTGCTGCTGCCGCAGGTCGTGGACTATTTTGCCTTGCTGTTCCTTCGGGAGGTGTTGATACAAACGCCGTCCCCATGGCTCCAACTCCTGCTATCGCCATGTTGTAAAGTGTTTCCCTTGGATCTCCTGGAGGTGGTTTAGATGCGAGGATAAAAGCGTGTGTCGCCATATACCCAGCCTCTGGTGTCTTAGGGATGATGTTTCCTCTTGTATCTATCGACATAAAGGACATGTCGAGGTTTTGGACCAGGTGCTCTCTTTCTGCTTCGGGTATGTGTTGTAACCTTGATCTTGCTCTGTTCCGAGCTTCCCTGTGGCTATCACCCGAAGTTCTAGATTGTCGACTCAACTCTGCCCTTCTCCTGCTGGATGCAGAAGCTGCCTCCTTTCTTCTGTTTAACTCAGCTGTCTGTTTTTCCAATTCTCTTGCAGCTCGTGCGAGCCTATATTGATATGCTTGTAATTCCTCTGGCGTGGCTGTGGTGGCCATTGGTTCTGATCCATCCATAGCTCTCGCGGCTCTATCCCACGCTGCTTGCGGGAGTCGAACTCTGTGTCGCGGCTGTGGCCCGACGTATTTATTGCCCAGGCCTCGTCGCAGATCGGAGGGATCGACGTATGGATTTCCCAGATCGTCGAAAGCCTCAGATGTTTCCTCTTGGTCATTGCTTGGCTCTCCAATGACATAAATCTGATGATATTTTGTATTCAGATCTATGTTGGGTTTGGTGACACCATCGTTGAGATTGGTGAAGACCTTGCCCACTGTAGTAGATTTGTCGATGAAGTCGTAACTGTCGACATCGCTTGAGCCATCGCTTATATATGAGTCCGCAGATGACTCAAACGACATGTCGCTGAAGATCTTGGCGAGTTTCTCTCTTGCCCTGATGCTGATGTAGCGTGACGACGAAGTTTCTTCTTCTCCTGATTCGGTTGACGATGTATAGCTTGAAAAATCGGAATCGACCGCCGACGATCCCGATGAAATCGGAATTTCGACACGATACGATCCTTCCTTCTCGACGCGAAAGCGAAACCTTCCGAACGTCATCTCCATAGGCTCCGCCAGATACGCATATGCATCCAAACGGGAGGGTGGGTGAGGAACAAAATCGATAGACCAGCAGCGATCTGTTTACCTCGATCCATTGCGTTGCTTGCGGTTGATGATGTCGAAGATCTTGAACGTGCCATCGAGATCAGATCCTTACGCCTCTAGTTCCCACAGACGGCGCCAATTGACAAGGTATCAACTTGTCAATGCCTATGGATTGTAGGCTAGGGTTTAGTTGGAAGTAGAGGGCAAGTAGATCTCGAAGGTTTCAGCCGAAAAGTACTCGACGATTATGAAAACTAGGGTTTGTAAACAATGATTCGATGATCTCTGCGTCCCTCGACTCCCCCTTATATAGGAGGCGGAGCCGAGGGATTCGTGCTGTACAAGTTACAAAGTCCGGGAAGGTTTCTAACTCATCCCGTAAAATTACAAATAAGACTTTCTATTACAACTCTAGCTTTCCTTAATAATATCTTGGGCTTCCGAATCTTCTTATTCTTCGGGTAGTGGGCCTTCAGTAAACCCCGGGTACTATCTTCGCAGCCCATTTGGGATGCCTATGTCAGGTGACACCATCATAAAGATTGGTGAAGACCTTGCCCACTGCAGTGGATTTGTCGATGAAGTTGAAGCTGTCGACACTGCTCGAGTCGTCGCTTATATAGGAGTCCGCAGACGACTCGAAGGACATGTCGCTGAAGATCTTGGCGAGCTTTTCGCTTGCCCTGGTGCTGATGAAGCGTGGCGATGAAGTCTCCTCTTCGCCTGACTCGATTGACGATGTTGAGCTCGAAAAATCGGAATCGACCGCCGACAATCCCGACGAGATCGGAATTTCGAGATGATACGTTCCTTCTTTCTCGACGCGAAAGTGGAATCTTCCGAACGTTATCTCCATAGGCTCCTCCAGATACGCATATGCATCCAAACGGGAGGGCGGGTGAGGAACAAAATCGACAGATCAGTTTTTCCTGTTTACCTCGATCCATCGTGTTGCTTGCTGTTGATGAAGTCGACGATCTTGAACGTGCCATCGAGATCAGATCCTTGACGCCTCTAATTCCCACAGACGGCGCCAATTGATAAGGGATTAACTTGTCAATGCCTACGGGTTGTAGACTAGGTTTAGTTGGAAGTAGAGGGCAGTAGATCTCGAAGGTTTCAGCCGAAAAGTACTCGACGATATGAAAACTAGGGTTTATGAGACAATGATTCGATGCTTTCTTTGTCCCTCGACTCCCCTTATATAGGAGGTGGAGCCGAGGATTCGTATTGTACAAGTTACAGAGTCCGGGAGGGTTTCCAACTCATCCCGCAAGATTACAAATATTATCTCCTAATACAACTCTAGCTTTCCTTAATAATAACTTGGGCTTCCGATTCTTCTTATTCTTCGAGTCGTGGGCCTTCAGTAAACCCCGGGTACCATCTTCGGCAGGCCCATTGGGGATGCCTATGTCAACATGCATACTCAAACCATTCAACTCATGATAAATCACCCTTACTTCAGACAAGACGAACATGCATAGCAACTCACATGATATTCAACAAAGTGAAATAGTTGATGGCGTCCCCAGGAACATGGTTATCGCTCAACAAGCAACTTAATAAGAAATAAGATACATAAGTACATATTCAATACCACAATAGTTTTTAAGCTATTTTTCCCATGAGCTATATATTGTAAAGACAAAGGAATGGAATTTTTAAAGGTAGCACTCAAGCAATTTACTTTGGAATGGCAGAAAAATACCATGTAGTAGGTAGGTATGGTGGACACAAATGGCATAGTTTTTGGCTCAAGGATTTTGGATGCACGAGAAGTAATCCCTCTCAATACAAGGCTTAGGCTAGCAAGGTTGTTTGAAGCAAACATAAGTATAAACCGGTACAGCAAAACTTACATAAAAACATATTGCAAGCATTATAAGACTCTACACTGTCTTCCTTGTTGTTCAAACCCTCACCAGAAAATATCTAGACTTTAGAGAGACCAATCATGCAAACCAAATGTCAACAAGCTCTACAGTATTTCTTCACTAATAGGTGCAAAGTACATGATGCAAGAGCTTAAACATGATCTATATGAGCACAACAATTGCCAAGTATCAAATTATTCAAGACATTATACCAATTACCACATGTAGCATTTTTCGTTTCCAACCATATAACAATTAACGAAGCAGTTTCAACCTTCGCCATGAACATTAAGAATAAAGCTAAGAACATATATGTTCATATGCAACAGCGGAGCGTGTCTCTCTCCCACACAATGAATGCTAGGATCCAATTTTATTCAAACAAAACAAAAACAAGAACATACATACGCTCCAAGTAAAGCACATAAGTGATGTCTACGTTCCCCCTCCTTTTCCTGTAGACAGTGTTGGGCCTCCAAGAGCAGAGGTTTGTAGAACAGCAGCAAGTTTTCCCTTAAGTGGATCACCCAAGGTTTATCGAACTCAGGAGGAAGAGGTCAAAGATATCCCTCTCATGCACCCTGCAACCACAAAGCAAGAAGTCTCTTGTGTCCCCAACACACCTAATAGGTGCACTAGTTCGACGAAGAGATAGTGAAATACAGGTGGTATGAATAAGTATGAGCAGTAGCAACGGTGCGAAAATAGCTTGTCAGCGTAGTAAACAAGCGTAGTAACGCAGCGTAGTAACACAAGAAACAAGAAAACAAGCAAAGATAGCAATATTTAGAACAAGGCCTAGGGATTACACTTTCACTAGTGAACACTCTCAACATTGATCACATAACAGAATAGATAAATGCATACTCTACACTTTTGTTCGATGATGAACACATTGCGTAGGATTACACGAACCCTCAATGCCGGAGTTAACAAGCTCCACAATTATGTTCATGTTTAAGTAACCTTATAGTGTAAGATAGATCAACGCTACTAAACCAAGTACTAACATAGCATGCACACTGTCACCTTCATGCATATGTAGGAGGAATAGATCACATCAATATTATCATAGCAATAGTTAACTTCGCAATCTACAAGAGATCATGATCATAGCATAAACCAAGTACTAACACGGTGCACACACCGTCACCTTTACACACGTGCAGGAGGAATAAAACTACTTTAATAACATTGCTAGAGTAGCACATAGATAAATTGTGATACAAACTCATATGAATCTCAATCATGTAAAGCAGCTCATGAGATTATTGTATTGAGGTACATGGGAGAGATGAACCACATAGCTACCGGTACAGCCCCGAGCCTCGATGGAGAACTACTCCTCCTCATGGGAGCAGCGGTGATGAAGATGGCGGTGGAGATGGCAGCGGTGTCGATGGAGAAGCCCGGGGCACTTCCCTCTCGTCCGGCAGTGCCAAGAGACTCCTGTCCAGGATCTTGGCCTCGCTGGATGGCGGCGGCTCGGAAGGCTTCGTGGGTTTCGTCGAACGTATCGTGTTTTCGATCCAGGGGCTTTAAATAGGCGAAGAGGCGGCGCAGAGGGTCGGGTGACGACACCATAGGGCGGGCGCGGCCAGGGCCTGGGCCGCGCCGGCCTATGGTCTGGGGCCCAGTGCCCCCTAGGTCCTTCCCGTGTGTTACGGATGCTTCCGGTGAAAATAGGAACCGGGCGTTGATTTCGTCCGATTCCCAGAATATTTCGTTACTAGGATTTCTGAAACCAAAAACAGCAGAAACAGAACCGACACTTCGGCATCTTGTTAATAGGTTAGTTCCAAAATGCACGAATATGACATAAAGTGTGCATAAAACATGTAGATATCATCAATAATGTGGCATGGAACACAAGAAATTATCGATACGTCGGAGACGTATCAGCATCCCCAAGCTTAGTTCTGCTCGTCCCGAGCAGGTAAACGAAAAAGATAATTTCTGGAGTGACATGCCATCATAACCTTGATCATACTATTTGTAAAGCATATGTAGTGAATGCAGCAATCCAAGACAATGGTAATGACATGAGTAAACAACTGAATCATAAAGCAAAGACTTTTCATGAATAGTACTTCGAGACAAGCATCAATAAGTCTTGCATAAAAGTTAACTCATAAAGCAATAATTCAAAGTAAAGGCATTGAAGCAACACATAGGAAGATGAAGTTTCAGCGGTTGCTTTCAACTTGTAACATGTATATCTCATGGATAGTTGTCAATGCAAAGCAATATAACAAATGCAATATGCGAATATGTAGGAATCAATGCACAGTTCACACAAGTGTTTGCTTCTTGAGATGGAGAGAAATAGGTGAACTGACTCAACATAAAAGTAAAAGAATGGTCCTCCAAAGAGGAAAGCATCGATTGCTATATTTGTGCTAGAGCTTTTATTTTGAAAACATAAAGAGAGCATAAAAATAAAGTTTTGAGAGGTGTATGTTGTTGTCAACGAATGGTAGCGGGTACTCTAACCCCTTGCCAGACAAACCTTCAAAGAGCAGCTCCCATTTTTTTTTTTTTTTTGATGGCACTCCTTCCAACCTTTCTTTCACAAACCATGGCTAACCGAATCCTCGGGTGCCTGCCAACAATCTCATACCATGAAGAGTGCCTTTTTATTTTAGTTTTATTATGGTGACACTCCTCCCAACCTTGCTGCCATGATAACCGAATCCTTCGGGTGCCGTCCAACAATCACATACCATGGAGGAGTGTCTATTTTTGTTAATTAATTTGGGACTGGGAATCCCATTGCCAGCTCTTTTTGCAAAATTATTGGATAAGCGGATGAAGCCACTAGTCCATTGGTGAAAGTTGCCCAACAAGATTGAAAGATAAACACCACATACTTCCTCATGAGCTATGAAACATTGACACAAATCAGAGGTGATAAATTTTGAATTGTTTAAAGGTAGCACTCAAGCAATTTGGAATGGCGCAGAAATACCATGTAGTAGGTAGGTATGGTGGACACAAATGGCATAGTGTTGTTTGGCTCAAGGATTTGGATGCATGAGAAGTATTCCCTCTCGATACAAGTTTTAGGCTAGCAAGGCTTATTTGAAACAAACACAAGGATGAACCGGTGCAGCAAAACTCACATAAAAGACATATTGAAAACATTATAAGACTCTACACGTCTTCCTTGTTGTTCAAACTCAATACTAAAAATTATCTAGACTTTAGAGAGACCAAATATGCAAACCAAATTTTAGCATGCTCTATGTATTTCTTCATTAATGGGTGCAAAGCATATGATGCAAGAGCTTAAACATGAGCACAACAATTGCCAAGTATCACATTACCCAAGACATTAATAGCAATTACTACATGTATCATTTTCCAATTCCAACCATATAACAATTTAACGAAGAAGAAACTTCGCCATGAATACTATGAGTAGAAACTAAGGACATACTTGTCCATATGCTACAGCGGAGCGTGTCTCTCTCCCACACAAGCATGATGTAATCCAATTTATTCAAACACAAACAAAAATAAAAACATACAGACGCTCCAAGTAAGGCACATAAGATGTGACAGAAAAATATAGTTTCAAGAGAAGGAACCTGATAATTTGTCGATGAAGAAGGGGATGCCTTGGGCATCCCCAAGCTTAGACGCTTGAGTCTTCTTGATATATGCAGGGGTGAACCACCGGGGCATCCCCAAGCTTAGAGCTTTCACTCTTCTTGATCATAGTATATCATCCTCCTCTCTTGACCCTTGAAAACTTCCTTCACACCAAACTTCTCATAAACTTCATTAGAGGGGTTAGTACATAATCAAAAACTCACATGTTCAGAGGTGACACAATCATTCTTAACACTTCTAGACATTGCTCAAAGCTACTGGAAGGTAATGGAACAAAGAAATCCACCCAACACAGCGAAAGAAGCAATGCGAAATAAAAGGCAGAATCTGTCAAAACAGAACAGTCCGTAAAGACGAATTTCTAATAAATACTTCCGTTGCTCAGATCAGAAAACTCAAAACTAATGAAAGTTGCATACATATCTGAGGAACACGCACGTAAATTGGCATATTTTTCTGATTTTCCTACAGAGAAAAGCCCAGATTCGTGACAGATAGAAATCTGTTTCTGCGCAGAAATCCAAATCTAGTATCAACCTTCGATTAGAGGCTTCACTTGGCACAACAAAACACAAAACTAAGATAAGGAGAGGTTGCTACAGTAGTAAACAACTTCCAAGACACAAATATAAAGAAAGTACTGTAGCAAAATAACACATGGGTTATCTCCCAAGAAGTTCTTTCTTTATAGCCATTAAGATGGGCTCAGCAGTTTTAATGATGCACTCGCAAGAAATAGTATTTGAAGCAAAAGAGAGCATCAAGAGGCAAATCCAAAACACATTTAAGTCTAACATGCTTCCTATGAAAAGGAATCTTGTAAATAAACAAGTTCAAGAAGCATAATGCAACAAGCATAGAAAGATAAAACAAGTGTAGCTTCAAAAATTTCAGCACATAGAGAGGTGTTTTAGTAACATGAAAATTTCTACAACCATATTTTCCTCTCTCATAATAACTTTCAGTAGCATCATGAGCAAACTCAACAATATAACTATCACATAAAGCATTCTTATCATGAGTCTCATGCATAAAATTATTGCTCTCCACATAGGCATAATCAATTTTATTAGTTGTAGTGGGAGCAAATTCAACAAAGTAGCTATCATTATTATTCTCATCATCAAATATAGGAGGCATATTGTAATCATAATCAAATTCATCCTCCATAACAGGTGGTAACAAAAGACTACTATCATCATAATCATCATAAATAGGAGGCAAAGTATCATCAAAGTAAATTTTCTCCTCAATTCTTGGGGGACTAAAAAGATCATGAAAACCAGCTTCCCCAAGCTTAGAACTTTCTATATTATTATCAACAATGGTGTTCAAAGCGTTCATACTAATATTACTACCAGCATGCAAATAAGATTCCATAGGTTTTTTAATTTTCGCATCAAACAATCCATGTTTTAAATCAGGAAATAGAATAGAAGCTCATTCTTGTCCATTATGCCAAACTAGTGTAAACAAGAAACAAAAAGATGCAATTGCAGGATCTAAAGGAAATAGCTTCGAGTACTTACGCCGGGAAATAGCTTAGTAGCCGAGATCCAGTGTGAGTACCTTTTACCTTCCCTCGGCCAGAAAAATAGCTTGATGTCTACGTTCCCCCTCCTTTCCTGTAGACAGTGTTGGGCCTCCAAGAGCAGAGGTTTGTAGAACAGCCAAGTTTTCCCTTAAGTGGATCACCCAAGGTTTATCGAACTCGGGAGGAAGAGGTCAAAGATATCCCTCTCATGCAACCCTGCAACCACAAAGCAAGAAGTCTCTTGTGTCCCCAACACACCTAATAGGTGCACTAGTTCGGCGAAGAGATAGTGAAATACAGTGGTATGAATAAGTATGATAAGAGTAACTAGCCAGAAAATAGCTTGCTGGCGTGTAGTAAACAAGGTAGTAACGCAAAGTAGTAACACAGAAAACAGAAACAAGCAAGATAGCGTATTTAGGAACAAGGCCTAGGGATTACACTTTCACTAGTGGACACTCTCAACATTGATCACATAATGGAATAGATAAATGCATACTCTACACTTTTGTTGGATGATGAACACATTGCGTAGGATTACACGAACCCTCAATGCCGGAGTTAACAAGCTCCACAATTATGTTCATGTTTAAGTAACCTTATAGTGTAAGATAGATCAACGCTACTAAACCAAGTACTAACATAGCATGCACACTGTCACCTTCATGCATATGTAGGAGGAATAGATCACATCAATATTATCATAGCAATAGTTAACTTCGCAATCTACAAGAGATCATGATCATAGCATAAACCAAGTACTAACACGGTGCACACACTGTCACCTTTACACACGTGCAGGAGGAATAAAACTACTTTAATAACATTGCTAGAGTAGCACATAGATAAATTGTGATACAAACTCATATGAATCTCAATCATGTAAAGCAGCTCATGAGATTATTGTATTGAGGTACATGGGAGAGATGAACCACATAGCTACCGGTACAGCCCCGAGCCTCGATGGAGAACTACTCCCTCCTCATGGGAGCAGCAGCGTGATGAAGATGGCGGTGGAGATGGCAGCGGTGTCGATGGAGAAGCCTTCCGGGGCACTTCCCGCCCGGCAGGGTGCCGAACAGAGACTCCTGTCCCCCAGATCTTGGCCTCGCGATGGCGGCTCTGGAAGGTTTCTGTGGGTTTCGTCGAACGTATCAGGGTTTTCGATCCAGGGGCTTTAAATAGGCGAAGAGGCGGCGTCAGAGGGTCGAAGGGGTGACACCATAGGGCGGCGCGGCCAGGCCCTGGCCGCGCCGGCCTATGGTCCTGGGGGAGTGCCCCCTCCTGGTCCTTCCCGTGTGTTCGGATGCTTCCGGTGAAAATAGAACCTGGGCGTTGATTTCGTCCGATTCCGAGAATATTTCGTTACTAGGATTTCTGAAACCAAAACAGCAGAAAACAGAACTGCACTTCAAACATCTTGTTAATAGGTTAGTTCCAGAAAATGCACGAATATGACATAAAGTGTGCATAAAACATGTAGATATCATCAATAATGTGGCATGGAACACAAGAAATTATCGATACGTCGGAGACGTATCAATAAGATGTGACGGAATAAAAATATAGTTTCACTAGAGGTGACCTGATAATTTGTCGATGAAGAAGGGGATGCCTAAAGCATCCCCAAGCTTAGATGCTTGAGTCTTCTTGAAATATGCAGGGATGAACCACGGGGCATCCCCAAGCTTAGAGCTTTCACTCTTCTTGATCATATTGTATCATCCTCCTCTCTTGATCCTTGAAAACTTCCTCCACACCAAACTCAAAACAAACTCATTAGAGGGTTAGTGCATAATCAAAAATTCACATGTTCAGAGGTGACATAATCATTCTTAACACTTCTGGACATTGCACAAAGCTACTGAAAGTTAATGGAATAAAGAAATCCATCAAACATAGCAAAACAAGCAATGCGAAATAAAGGCAGAATCTGTCAAAACAGAACAGTCCGTAAAGACGAATTTTTCTGGGGCACTAAACTTGCTCAGATGAAAATGCTCAAATTGAATGAAAGTTGCGTACATATCTGAGGATCACGCACGTAAATTGGCAGATTTTTCTGAGTTACCTACAGAGAATACTACTCAAATTCGTGACAGCAAGAAATCTGTTTCTGCGCAGTAATCCAAATCTAGTATGAACCTTACTATCAAAGACTTTACTTGGCACAACTATGCAATAAAATAAAGATAAGGAGAGGTTGCTACAGTAGTAACAACTTCCAAGACTCAAATATAAAACAAAAGTGCAGAAGTAAAATCATGGGTTGTCTCCCAGCGCTTTTTTTTAACGCCTTTCAGCTAGGCGCAGAAAGTGTGTATCAAGTGTTATCAAGAGATGAAGCATCAACATCGGGGTTTGGAGTTTTCTCAACTATGCATTGTATCTTATCTATGTAAGTTTTAGAGGCTCCTTTTTCATTACTCTTAGGCTTGCTACTCTCATCAAACAAATTTTCAGGAACAATCCAATCAAAATTCTTTTCTAGTGCCTCGCACATTCCTAAGAGCTTGCAAGGTATTGATGTTTTAATATCCCCCTCATAATTAACTTTATTAGTGTACTTTTGTCTATCTTTTTCCATCTTTTCAAGGGTGCTAGCAAAGTTGGTATAAGAGCCAAGCATCTTATATTTAGTAAAGACTTTTCTAGCTTCTCTTGCTACATCACCAAATTCTTTAAGAAGGGTTTCTAAGACAAAATCTTTATTTTCTCCTTCTTCCATATCACCTAGTGTAAGAAACATATGTTGTATTACGGGATTGAGATTAACAAATCTAGCTTCTAACATGTGTACTAAAGAAGCAGCAGCAATTTCATAAGTAGGAGCAAGTTCTACCAAGTGTCTATCTTCAAAATCTTCAACCGTACTAATATGAGTGAAAAAATCTTCTATATTATCTTTTCCAATGATAGACCCTCGTCCTACCGGTATATCTTTAAGAGTAAACTTAGGAGGAAACATGATGAAATAGGTAAAGTAAATGCAAGTAACTAATTTTTTTGTGTTTTTAATATAGAGAACGCAAACAAGATAGTAAATAAAGTAAATGCAAGTAACTATTTTTTTGTATTTTTGATATAAGAAAGCAAACAAAGTAGTAAATAAAATAAAGTAAAGCAAGGCAAAAACAAAGTAAAGAGATTGGAAGTGGAGACTCTCCTTGCAGCGTGTCTTGATCTCCCCGGCAACGGCGCCAGAAAAAGCGTTGCTTGTGACGGTAAAGCACTCGTCCGTTGGGAACCCCAAGAGGAAGGTGTGATGCGATAAAGAACGAAGCTTTCCCTCAAGAAACCAAGGTTATCGAACCGTAGGAGTCAAGAAGCATGTTGAAGGTTGATGGTGGGGATTGTAGTGCGGCGCAACAGGGATTCCGGCGCCAACGTGGAACCTGCACAACACAACCAAAGTACTTTGCCCCAACTTAACAGTGAGTTTGTCAATCTCACCGGCCTGTAATAAAGGATTAGATGTATAGTGTGGATGATGATGTTTGCAAAGAACAGTAAAGAACAACGTATTGCAGAGATTGTATTCGATGTAAAAGAAAGGACCGGGGTCCACAGTTCACTAGTGGTGTCTCTCCAATAAGAAATAGCATGTTGGGTGAACAAATTATAGTTGGGCAATTGACAAATAAAGATGGCATGACAATGCACATACATATTATGATGAGTAGTGTGAAATTCAATTGGGCATTACGACAAAGTACATAGACCGCTATCCAGATGCATCTATGCCTAAAAATTCCACCTTCGGGTTAGCATCCGCACCCCTTCCAGTATTAAGTTGCAAACAACAGACAATTGTATTAAGTATGGTGCGTAATGTAATCAACACAAATATCCTTAGACAAAGCATTGATGTTTTATCCCTAGTGGCAAAAGGACATCCACAACCTTAGAACTTTCTCTCACTGTCCCAGATTAAATGGAGGCATGAACCCACTATCGAGCATAAATACTCCTCTTGGAGTTACAAGTATCAACTTGGCCAGAGCCTCTACTAGCAACCGAGAGCATGCAAGATCATAAACAACACATAGATGATAGATTGATAATCAATATAACATAGTATTCCATATTCATCGGATCCCAACAAACGCAACATGTAGCATTACAAATAGATGATCTTGATCATGATAGGCAGCTCACAAGATCTAACAATGATAGCACAATGAGGAGAAGACAACCATCTAGCTACTACTATGGACCCATAGTCCAGAGGTGAACTACTCACACATCACTCCGGAGGCGATCATGGCGATGAAGAGTCCTCCGGGAGATGATTCCCCTCTCCGGCAGGTGCCGGAGGCGATCTCCTGAATCCCCGAGATGGGATTGGCGGCGGCGGCGTCTCTGGAAGGTTTTCCGTATCGTGGCTCTCGGTACTGGGGTTTTCTCGACGAAGGCTTCTTATAGGCGGAAGGGTAGGTTTAGGGGCGTCACGAGGGGCCCACACACTAGGGTGGCGCGGGCCCCTCCTTGGCCGCGCCGCCTTAGCGTGTGATGGCGTGTAACTCACACGTTCGTTGGGAACCCCAAGAGGAAGGTATGATGCGCACAGCAGCAAGTTTTCCCTCAGAAAGAAACCAAGGTTTATCGAACCAGGAGGAGCCAAGAAGCACGTTGAAGGTTGATGGCGGCGGGATGTGTGCGGCGCAACACCAGGGATTCCGGCGCCAACGTGGAACCCGCACAACACAACCAAAGTACTTTGCCCCAACGAAACAGTGAGGTTGTCAATCTCACCGGCTTGCCGTAACAAAGGATTAACCGTATTGTGTGGAAGATGATTGTTTGCAGTGAAAGAGTAGAACAATATTGCAGAGATTGTATTTCAAGAAAGAGAATTGGACCGGGGTCCACAACACTAGAGGTGTCTCTCCCATAAGATAAACAAGATGTTGGGTGAACAAATTACGGTGGGCAATTGACAAATAAAGAGGGCATGACCATGCACATACATATTATGATGAGTATAGTGAGATTTAATTGGGCATTACAACAAAGTACATAGACCGCCATCCAACATGCATCTATGCCTAAAAAGTCCACCTTCAGGTTATCATCCGAACCCCTTCCAGTATTAAGTTGCTAACAACAGACAATTGCATTAAGTATTGCGCGTAATGTAACTAGTGACTACATCCTTGAACATAGCACCAATGTTTTATCCCTAGTGGCAACAAGCACATCCATAACCTTAGAGGTTCTTGTCACCCCTCCAGATTCATGGAGACATGAACCCACTACGAGATTCTTGTAAGGGGGATAGAGTTGTAACATCCCTGTTTGCTAAACCCTAATTAGGAATTGTTTGTGAATTCATGAGCATCATGTAAAATGCATTAAGAAAATTTGCACCTTAATTTAAGTGGGAACCCTAACAAGATGCAAATCTTTCTCTGTTTTGAAATGGTTTACAAAATGTTCCAGACATTAAAAGTGATGTTCAGTGATATATGTGAAATGATCAAATGATGCCATATAATTTTGGTACAACATGTTGAAAGTTTCTGGTTCTCAAAATATCCCAAAACAAAGAAATATAAATAGTTTAGCAATGTTTTTAATGGTTTTGCGTAAAATAGAAATAGGCAGTGGGTTTTGGGCAAATTGCCCTTGTCTTCTTCCTCGCACAGCAGTGCACCGTTGCCCTGCCCCCTCGCAGGCTCGACGGCCACCTCCTCGGGCCGGGCCGATTTGCGACGTGGACGACGTCCCTGAGACCCCTCGCCCTCCTCTCTTCTCGTCCTCATCCTCTCCTCACCCGGCGCCTTCCTCTCCCTCTCTCTCTCGAGCCGCCGCCTACCAAACCCTAGCCCGCCGTTCGGGCGCGCTCCGCTCCCTTCCCGCTCCACGGGACGAGGGGGAGCTCTGCCTCACGCCCTGGACCTCCTCCAGCAAACGGCCGCCTGCCGGGGAGCCCCCAATCGCCCAATTGGACTGAGCCCGAGCTCGCCAGCGCCACCGCCTATCGCCGCCGTTCCGGCCACTCGGCGACGCCGTCTTCACCGCGTGCTCGTGGTGAGCCCTCGGGTCCTCCCGTGCCCCTGGCCCTCTCCTCTCCGCTCCCTACCGCCGCCGCCACGCGAGCTCGCGAGCCCGGCCGCCGCCATCGCGCGTGGTCGCCCGGCGACCATTCGGGGCGGCGCCACCACCTTTTGGCTCGCCACGTCGAGCCGAGTCCGATGTCCCCACGCATCGCGCCCAATTTCGGCCTCAACTGCCGATTGCTGGTCGACCTGAGAGCTCAAGGTCGGCCGACACAAGATGACGTCAAGATGACGATGCATTTTCTTTTTCGTTTTTAATATTTATCAATTTCAGAAATCTGTTTTAATTCATAACTATTTCATAAATCAGAAAAATATGTATTATACCAAAATGTTCAGAAAAACATTCTCTACAAGTTTAGATGTAATTCATGCATCTTTGCAACAATTAAAACTGCATAAGTAGTGAAACCCTAATAACCCCTCTCATATGTCGGGGTCCGATGCCGGAACCCCTTTAATCTGATGATGCACCTAGGGTTTACTCAATTCCATTAATATGACATATCATTCATACTTGTATGCGCATTGCATCGATGCCATGTGTTGATTGTTATTTCTCTCTTTATAGTATTTGCTTCTTCGCGATCGATAGAGCACGTGCCCGAGACGATGAAGATCAACAACGACGCAGATCAATAATTGTCCATCAGCGAACAAGTCAAGCATGGGATCCTCGAAGATCCATATTGGTTTGTCAGGGACAAGGCAAGCCCTAACCTGGTTCATCTATGATTTCGAAATGCTTTTATCTGTGGTTCCTACATATCGCATACGATTCAACTGTCTTTTATCGATAGATAGAGTTACCCTATCTGTTGCATGTCCGACCTTTGTAGCCTCGATACCCTGATCCACTGCTCCTAGCATAACTAGGTTTGGCATGTGTGCGTCGCGAGAGCCTTTATCTCTTTATGCTTAGCCATGCTTAGTTTGTTACGCTGCTACTCCGGTCTTCGGACTGGAGCCTTACAATGAAATGAAACTAGCATGACAGGTTGACGTGGTAAGTATAGAGATGTTGTTAAACATGATTAAAGGCTCAGACGAGAGGCCACATTGGGATGTGGTGGGTTGTTTCGTTTCTGCCGACCCTAGGAACCGAGTTCTCGCCTCTTGAACCAAGACCGAGCGTACAACCACACGAGGCCCTATTATGGTACCCTCTCGACTCACTAACTTGCCTAGTAGATTCCATGAGTCACATAGTTTGCGCGTTACCTGGTCATATGCATTGCATTTTGCTTGGGGTTAAAGGTACATAACAGGTAGGTAAGCGTGGCCGTGGTGGCTGGGGGTTGCGGCCTCTGGGGAAACCCACCTCGCCTCACATCGTTAAGGACCGACTTCGGGACTTGACCCGTTACGGCGGAACAATCCTTAGCGCGTGACTCATGGTCTCGGCGACAGCAAGGTAAAGGTCGTGGTCAACCACCCTCTGCCGGCTTTCCAAGGAAGAGAGCTAATAATTTGGCATTAAGAGTCGGTTGGTACGTGTGGGTAAAGTTGTGCACCCCTGCAGGGTTATGAATCTTTTCGAAAAGCCGTGTCCACGGTTATGGATGACTTGGGAACGGACGTGGAGATCATAGAGAACTTTAACCTAATCGTAAAACTTGGCAACCAATGTGTGTTTACGGACACCTTCTCGGGTGTTGAGGGGGTGATCCGAGGATAGTGGTTCGAGATGATGAAGATTGGTGGATACAATATGATGATCAATAGAGATAGAGATATCGCTCTCTTATCCCCTTTCAAAGGTTCTGAGTAGTCGAGCTTCTCTTCTCTCTTATCTTACAAAGGAAAACTGGCTTTACGCAAAAGAAGATCTACCAGAAAGCCCGCATACCCGCTTTGCTAAAAGGTTGTACTAAGTCTTGCTGAGTCCCTGTACTCAGCTTTGCATGCTTTTGTTTCAGATGAAGTTGCTACAGCCGAAGGTGGTTTCTACGTTAACATCGACGGTTAGTTTGGAGTTCCCAGGCAGCAGCCTGCGACTTATGGGCTGGGACGTCGCTTTATGTTATGGCTTCTTAAGCCCTTTGCTATCTTGTTATTTAGAATAACATAATTTGCTTCCGTTGCTTGTTGAATGTTGGGTCAGTGACCTCTGCGTGTAATAATTTGGATCTTACTCTGCTAAGAGTTGTAATATATTCTTTTGAGTCGTAGAGTCACTGTTGTGTTACCGATTCTCTCACTGTAGTCTCTCGAGCTCGAGGTTAGGCTTATGTCAGACGAAGATCTGGTATTTGTCTAACCCTGATCCCGGGGGTGCCACAGGTTTTGGTATCAGAGCAGGACTGCCTGTAGGAAACCCTTTCTATGGTCGATGTTGAGTCTAGTGTTTGTGAAAACTATTTGAAAGCTAAAAGTATTTGCGAAAATCTGATTAGGATTCTTTTTACTCCTTATCTGGTATCGCTCTAATTCTAAGGTGCCTTACCTTGTGTTGATTTGAAAGTTTTTCTATCTCTTCTAGTCTTTCAAACTTAGGTGCCTCAAGGGCAGGTCGTTTCTTAACCAGTTGACCTAGTGTTGAGTTCTCTAAACTCTTGTGTGTTCTTTGTTCCTCTTTGTTTTCTAGTGACCTAGTGCATAGTTCTCTAGAGTCGTGTGTGTTCTGTGCTTCCTCTCTGTTTTGTTTTGTTTCAACAGAGAGATTCCTCTCCATCATGATCTCTCTATTTTGTGGGTTCCACATCATTCTATTCTAGGCTGCGAGGTTTCCTTTCGCCTTGAATGCCTCCTTTCTATTTGCTTGGTACTTCGGAAGCTATGCATGTCTTCTAGAAGCTACACCGTGATCACTACCTCGTAGTGTCCTCTGTGTCACTCATTTAGTAGTTACTCCTTTCTCGGTTTTTAACCCTTGGACTTGAACCGAAGGTCCCCGATTGTGCTGGATTCTAATGAATCTTAGTACATGAAGCTGGCCTTTAACCCAAGATCCATGCCATTGAACACTAGTGTTAATGTTCATACATTACACCGGGATGGCTAAATTTAAATCTATCTAGCCTTCAAGCTTGTGGTTATTGTCGTGTTGAACTGCGGCAATAAAGATCTTTCCCTTCAACTAGCTATCACAGAGGTTCTTTCATCAAACCAAAGGGATCACGACAAGAGTGCTCTCTAAGAGTCTCATATCTATGTCGGTGACTCCACCACACCTCCCTTTTTAGCATGAGTTTCCTAAAGTGTTATCTTGTGCATCTACATCTCAGGAATTCTGATCCTGATCGTGTTCTTCTTTAGTTGCTTTCCGACCTTTGTCTGCTAGTTAGCAGCCAAGTTGTAAATGTGCATTGGTGTTCTCCAGTGCATGTTACTCTTGTGGTTCGTCAAGACATTCCACTTCAGTATGTCAGGAGAAACAAACTCCAGTACCTCGTCCATTTCTAAGACTTGGTCAAAGTGTTGTAATCCGCAGATTAAGAAGTCTCGTTAGCTTCTGTTCTGTTCTACCTTGGAGTATCACCCTCTTCTATATCATGAGGTCGTGCTTTGTATCATGGCCTTATTGATGAAGTGATGCTCTTACATATCTTTACTCACCCTTTCTCCGAGCTGTCCGTGCTTGGGAATGTTGGGGTGTACTATTGATGTGGCTATCCGAGATTCTTAGCAATTCTTATTGCTTTGAAATCGAGGGACATTTGTGTCATTCTTAGCATGATTGGTTCGCCAATTACTAAGCGAAGTTTGATTGTGTTGCCAAGTCCATTGTTCATGCACACCTTCGGTCAAAGAGTTAGGTTCGTGCCGAAGCCCTCAAGACCATATCGTTTGCTTTGTAAAGCACCCCTCTCGAACTCAGTGATATACCGGTGGTTCGTGATATTCTAGTTGTCTTTCTAGAAGTATTACCATGTTGTTACATGACCGTGTTGTCGAGTTCATGAGTACGTTGGTTCGTTGAACTACTCCTTCTCCAAGAACCGTGCTGGATAACCCTGGACTAGTTGGTTGAGCTTAAACAACAACTTGGAGAGTTGAAAGACAAAAGCTCTATCCAACTTTGTTCCTTCATAAAGGGATGTCTAGTGATGTTTGTGTTGAAGTCAGAAAGTATCTCCTTTGTGGATATGCTATCTTCCCCATATTTGATTTGAGTTTGGGCTATCGTCAAATCAAACTCAGTTCCAAGGACTATCTTGATGATGCTTATACTCATGGTGTCTCGTCTGAGTATACCTTCATGTCCTTTGGTCTGACCAATATTTCTGCTAAGTTCATATAGAATATGAGTCCCTCATTGGAGTATCTTGATAAGTTTGTTATTGAGCCCATCGATGACATTCTTATTTTCTCCATGCTTAAAGAGATTCATATTGAACAGTTGGCACTAATGTTGGAAACTTTTGAGAACCATCTTTGTGTTATCATGAAGTATGTGTTCTGGATGTTGGAAGTGACCTTCTCTGGTTCACGTGCATTTGCTGAAAGATGTCGCCGTGGATCTGAGTCGAGTTCCCTTTGTTATCCTCGGGAATCATCGCAAGTCGGTCAGGCATGTGCGAAGTATTCTTGAGATGGAAGGTTGTTACCTCCATTCCTTGAAACGTTCCTCTATGCACACTAAGCCACTGACTGGTTTGTTCAAGAAAGAGAAGAAGCTTAAGAACTTCAAAATCTTCTTTGATGTCCCCATCATGACTCACTTGTGTTACATTGCAAATTCATATGCACGCAATTGCCTTTGGTAGTCGCAACCACATGTATTACGCAATCTAGCTCAATCCTTTGGAGCTTGACATTGTGGTCCATATCTTGAGAATCTAGCGACTTTACCTTGGTGGTAACTGTTGCAAATCTTACATTCAAACATTCTGAGTCCGAAAGTATCTTTACACCTAACCTAAGCTGAATCTCAAGCGGCAATGATGGTTAGTGTTTCTCAAGGATTTTTGACATAGGTCTCTTTGTAAATCCGGCAAGATTGATGTCGTGGTTAACACAATTAGTCGGAAGGCCTAATGCCATAATCTCTTGAATCATCAAGAATAACCACTCTCCATAAGGATCTTGTGTGACTTATTCTAGGAGTTGCCCTTATGATGTCTTTTCAATTCCGAAGTCTGACCTTCACTTGATGACCTATTGAAGGCTGGTCAATAGCCTAATATTGGTGTCTAGAACATCAAGGAGAACATTATAAGCAGAGTTGCTAAATGTCTCTCGGTCAATCCCTCGAAATCATTTCTCCGGTGACAACAACTTCGTTCGGAGAAATTTCACTCCCCTGATCATTGGCACTTCACTAGCTAGTGCCCTTCCCTTCCTTTGGTTTGTACCTGAAGTTCCAATCAATTCACACGTTGTGTGAATTCGTCAGTCATCTAGGCCCCAGCCTTTTGAGTACACAACAATCGTTTCATGTACCCATACCAAAAAGTGACTATGATTCTTAAATCCAAAGTTGCTATGGTTGGATAATCATTTGTGCTTCCACGAGTCACCCTCTCTAAGAGTGCCTCGTCATGGTATCAAAGGCAGTTTAACTCCTCGCTACCTTGTCCTTCGTGTTCTTGTCAAGCGTGGAGCAATTGCCTACCAAATTTGAAACTTCTTCAGTCCCCTCCTTTATCTTGACGTGTTTCATGTTTGTTAGCTCAAGAGTTGTTTTTAAACACTCCTTCCATGAGTTGACCATGAGATACTCGATCTTTGTGAAGATCCACAGTTTAGTGTCATTCCCTCTTTTCTTTAGGGTGAAGAAAGTAATATGAAGAGCTCTTCATGGTGTTGCGGGTCAACTTCTTCATGGTGTCGTGGATCAACTTCTTCAACAAAGAAGATCATCGTGGTATCGACAAGCTCGTTGAAGATCGGTGTAGTCCTTGTTACCTTCTCTTTTCCTACTTTAGGAATCTCGGGGACGAGATTCTTGTAAGGGGGATAGAGTTGTAACATCCCTGTTTTGCTAAACCCTAATTAGGAATTGTTTGTGCATTCATGAGCATCATCTAAAATGCATTAGGAAAAATTTGCACCTTAATTTAAGTGGGAACCCTAACAAGTATGCAAATCTTCCTGTTTTGAAATGGTTTACAAAATGTTTCAAACATTAAAAGTTATGTTCAGATGATACATGTGAAATGATCAAATGATGCCATATAATTTTGGTACAACATTTTGGAAGTTTCTGTTCTCAAAATATCCCAAAACAGAAATATAAATAGTTTAGCAATTGCTTTTTAATGGTTTTAAAATAGAAATAGGCGGGGGTTTTGGGCAAAATTGCCCTTGTCTTCTTCCCTCGCACAGCAGCACCGCGTGCCCGCCTGCGTGCTCGACGGCCACCTCCGCCGGCCGATTTGGACGTGGACGACGTCCCTGGAGACCCCTCTTCGCCCTCTCTTCTCTCTCGTCCTCATCCTCTCTCACCCCGGCGCTCTCTTCCTCTCTCTCTCGAGCCGCGCCCTGCAAACCCTAGCCCGGCCGTTCGCTGCCGCCGCCGCTTCCGCTTCCTCCCGCTCCACCGACGAGCCGTGGAGCTCCGCCTCGCCTGGACCTCCTCCCCAAACATGGGCCGCCGGGAGCCCCCATCGCCCCAATTGGCGAGCCCGCGCCAAGGCCGCCGCCTATCGCCGCCGTTCCGGCCACCTCCGGCGATGCGTTCACCGGCGTGCTCAGGTGAGCCACCTGGTCCTCCCCGTGCCCCTGGCCCTCTCCCTCTCGCTCCCTACCGCGCCGCCACGCGAGCACGCGAGCTCGCCGCCGGCCATCGCTCGTGGTCGCTCCGCGACCATGGCGGGCGGCGCCACCACCTTTGCTCGCCACGCCGAGCGAGTCCGATGCCCTGCCACGCGCCCAATTTCGGCCTCAACCGGCCGATTGCTGGTCGACCCGAGAGCTCGTTGCCGTGTCGACGCGCATATCGGCATGGACAAAGCATTTTCTTTTCTGTTTTAATATTTATCAATTTCAGAAATCTGTTTAATTCATAACTATTTTTAATTCAGAAAAAGTATAATATATCAAAATGTTCAGAAAAACATTCTCTACAAGTTTAGGAGTAATTCATGCATCATTGCAACCTTTGAACTGCAAATTAGTGAAACCCTAAACCCCTCTCATATGTCGGGGTCCGATGCCGGAACCCCTTTAATATGATGATGCACCTAGGGTTAACTTCAATTCCATTAATATGACATATCATTCATACTTGTATGCGCATTGCATCGATGCCATGTGTTGATTGTTATCCCTCTCTTTATAGTATTTGCTTCTTCGCGATCGATAGAGCACGTGCCCGAGACGATGAAGATCAACAACGACGCAGATCAATAATTGTCCATCAACGAACAAGTCAAGCATGGGATCCTCGAAGATCCATATTGGTTTGTCAGGGACAAAGGCAAGCCCTAACCTGGTTCATCTATGGTTTCGAAATGCTTTTATCTCTGGTTCCTACATATTGCATACGATTCAACTGTCTTTTATCGATAGATAGAGTTACCCTATCTGTTGCATGTCCGACCTTTGTAGCCTCGATACCCTGATCCACTGCTCCTAGCATAACTAGGTTTGGCATGTGTGCGTCGCGAGAGCCTTTATCTCTTTATGCTTAGCCATGCTTAGTTTGTTACGCTACTACTCCGGTCTTCGGACTGGAGCCTTACAATGAAATGAAACTAGCATGACAGGTTGACGTGGTAAGTATAGAGATGTTGTTAAACATGATTAAAGGCTCAGACGAGAGGCCACATTGGGATGTGGTGGGTTGTTTCGTTTCTGCCGACCCTAGGAACCGAGTTCTCGCCTCTTGAACCAAGACCGAGCGTACAACCACACGAGGCCCTATTATGGTACCCTCTCGACTCACTAACTTGCCTAGTAGATTCCATGAGTCACATAGTTTGCGCGTTACCTGGTCATATGCATTGCATTTTGCTTGGGGGTTAAAGGTACATAACAGGTAGGTAAGCGTGGCCGTGGTGGCTGGGGGTTGCGGCCTCTGGGGAAACCCACCTCGCCTCACATCGTTAAGGACCGACTTCGGGACTTGACCCGTTACGGCGGAACAATCCTTAGCGCGTGACTCATGGTCTCGGCGACAGCAAGGTAAAGGTCGTGGTCAACCACCCTCTGCCGGCTTTCCAAGGAAGAGAGCTAATAATTTGGCATTAAGAGTCGGTTGGTACGTGTGGGTAAAGTTGTGCACCCCTGCAGGGTTATGAATCTTTTCGAAAAGCCGTGTCCACGGTTATGGACGACTTGGGAACGGACGTGGAGATCATAGAGAACTTTAACCTAATCGTAAAACTTGGCAACCAATGTGTGCTTACGGACACCTTCTTCGGGTGTTGAGGGGGTGATCCGAGGATAGTGGTTCGAGATGATGAAGATTGGTGGATACAATATGATGATCAATAGAGATAGAGATATCGCTCTCTTATCCCCTTTCAAAGGTTCTGAGTAGTCGAGCTTCTCCTCTCTCTTATCTTACAAAGGAAAACTGGCTTTACGCAAAAGAAGCTCCACAGAAAGCCCGCATACCCGCTTTGCTAAAAGGTTGTACTAAGTCTTGCTGAGTCCCTGTACTCAGCTTTGCATGCTTTTGTTTCAGATGAAGTTGCTACAGCCGAAGGTGGTTTCTACGTTAACATCGACGAGTAGTTTGGGGTTCCCAGGCAGCAGCCTGAGACTTATGGGCTGGGACGTCGCTTTATGTTATGGCTTCTTAAGCCCTTTGCTATCTTGTTATTTAGAATAACATAATTTGCTTCCGTTGCTTGTTGAATGTTGGGTCAGTGACCTCTGCGTGTAATAATTTGGATCTTACTCTGCTAAGAGTTGTAATATATTCTTTTGAGTCGTAGAGTCACTGTTGTGTTACCGATTCTCTCACTGTAGTCTCTCGAGCTCGAGGTTAGGCTTATGTCAGACGAAGATCTGGTATTTGTCTAACCCTGATCCCGGGGGTGCCACATGGAGTTACTAGCATCAACTTGGCCAGAGCATCTACTAATAACGGAGAGCATGCAAGATCATAAACAACACATAGACATAGCTTTGATAATCAACATAACAAGTATTCTCTATTCATCGGATCCCAACAAACGCAACATATAGAATTACGATAGATGATCTTGATCATGTTAGGCAGCTCACAAGATCCGACAATGATAGCACAATGGGGAGAAGACAACCATCTAGCTACTGCTATGGACCCATAGTCCAGGGGTAGACTACTCACACATCACACCGGAGGCGACCATGGCGGCGTAGAGTCCTCCGGGAGATGATTCCCCTCTCCGGCAGGGTGCCGGAGGCGATCTCCTGGATCCCCGAGATGGGATCGGCGTTGGCGGCGTCTCCTGGAAGGTTTTCCGTATCGTGGCTCTCGGATCGGGGTTTCGTCACGGAGGCTTTAAGTAGGCGGAAGGGGCAAGTCAGAGGGGGCACGGGGCCCCACACCACAGGCGGCGCGGCCAAGGGGGCCGCCGCCCTAGGGTTTGGGCACCCCGTCTTCGCTTCGTCTTCGGACTTCTGGAAGCTTCGTGCAAAATAGGACCCCGGCGTTGATTTCGTCCAATTCCGAGAATATTTCGTTACTAGGATTTCTGAAACCAAACAGCAGAAAAAAATGGCAATCGGCATCTTGTTAATAGGTTAGTTCCGAAAATGCACGAATATGACATAAAGTGTGCATAAAACATGTAGATAACATCAATAATGTGGCATGGAACATAAGAAATTATCGATACGTTGGAGACGTATCAGCATCCCCAAGCTTAGTTCGCTCGTCCCGAGCAGGTAAAACGATAACACAGATAATTTCTGGAGTGACATGCCATCATAATCTTGATCATACTATTTGTAAAGCATATGTAGTGAATGCAGCGATCAAAACAATGTATATGACATGAGTAAACAAGTGAATCATAAAGCAAAGACTTTTCATGAATAGCACTTCAAGACAAGCATCAATAAGTCTTGCATAAGAGTTAACTCATAAAGCAATAATTCAAAGTAAAGGCATTGAAACAACACAAAAGAAGATTAAGTTTCAGCGGTTGCTTTCAACTTATAACATGTATATCTCATAGATATTGTCAACATAGAGTAATATAATAAGTGCAATAAGCAAATATGTAGGAATCAATGCACGTTCACACAAGTGTTTGCTTCTTGAGGTGGAGAGAAATAGGTGAACTGACTCAACATTGAAAGTAAAAGAATGGTCCTCCATAGAGGAAAAGCATCGATTGCTATATTTGTGCTAGAGCTTTGATTTTGAAAACATGAAACAATTTTGTCAACGGTAGTAATAAAGCATATGTATCATGTAAATTATATCTTATAAGTTGCAAGCCTCATGCATAGTGTACTAATAGTGCCCGCACCTTGTCCTAATTAGCTTGGACTACCGGATCATCACAATGCACATGTTTTAACCAAGTGTCACAAAGGGGTACCTCTATGCCGCCTGTACAAAGGTCTAAGGAGAAAGCTCGCATTGGATTTCTCGCTATTGATTATTCTTCAACTTAGACATCCATACCGGGACAACATAGACAACCGATAATGGACTCCTCTTTTATGCATAAGCATGTAACAACAATTAATAATTTTCTCATTTGAGATTGAGGATATATGTCCAAAACTGAAACTTCCACCATGGATCATGCTTTAGTTAGCGGCCCAATGTTCTTCTCTAACAATATGCATGCTTAACCATAAGGTGGTAGATCTCTCTTACTTCAGACAAGACGGACATGCATAGCAACTCACATGAAATTCAACACAATGAATAGTTGATGGCGTCCCCAGTGAACATGTTATCGCACAACAAGCAACTTAATAAGAGATAAAGTGCATAATTACATATTCAATACCACAATAGTTTTTAAGCTATTTGTCCCATGAGCTATATATTGCAAAGGTGAATGATGGAGTTTTAAAGGTAGCACTCAAGCAATTTACTTTGGAATGGCGGAAAATACCATGTAGTAGGTAGGTATGGTGGACACAAATGGCATAGTGGTTGGCTCAAGTATTTGGATGCATGAGAAGTATTCCCTCTCGATACAAGGTTTAGGCTAGCAAGGCTTATTTGAAACAAACACAAGGATGAACCGGTGCAGCAAAACTCACACAAAAGACATATTGAAAACATTATAAGACTCTACACCGTCTTCCTTGTTGTTCAAACTCAATACTAGAAATTATCTAGACCTTAGAGAAACCAAATATGCAAACCAAATTTTAGCATGCTCTATGTATTTCTTCATTAATGGGTGCAAAGCATATGATGCAAGAGCTTAATCATGAGCACAACAATTGCCAAGTATCACATTACCCAAGACATTAATAGCAATTACTACATGTATCATTTTCCAATTCCAACCATATAATAATTTAATGAAGGAGAAACTTCGACATGAATACTATGAGTAGAAACTAAGGACATACTTGTCCATATGCTACAGCGGAGCGTGTCTCTCTCCCATAAAGTGAATCCTAGGATCCATTTTATTCAAACAAAACAAAAACAAAACAAACCGACGCTCCAAGAAAAAGCACATAAGATGTGATGGAATAAAAATATAGTTTCAGGGGAGGAACCTGATAATGTTGTCGATGAAGAAGGGGATGCCTTGGGCATCCCCAAGATTAGACGCTTGAGTCTTCTTGATATATGCAGGGGTGAACCACCGGGCATCCCCAAGCTTAGAGCTTTCACTCTCCTTGATCATGTTGCATCATACTCCTCTCTTGATCCTTGAAAACTTCCTCCACACCAAACTTAGAACAACTCATTAGAGGGTTAGTGCACAATAAAAATTAACATATTCAGAGGTGACACAATCATTCTTAACACTTCTGGACATTGCATAATGCTACTGGACATTAATGGATCAAAGAAATTCATCCAACATAGCAAAAGAGGCAATGCGAAATAAAAGACAGAATCTGTCAAAACAGAACAGTTCGTATTGACGAATTTTAAAATGGCACCAGACTTGCTCAAATGAAAATGCTCAAATTGAATGAAAGTTGCGTACATATCTGAGGATCACTCACGTAAATTGGCATAATTTTCTGAGTTACCTACAGGGAGGTGGACCCAGATTCGTGACAGCAAAGAAATCTGGAACTGCGCAGTAATCCAAATCTAGTACTTACTTTTCTATCAACGGCTTAACTTGGCACAACAAAACACAAAACTAAGATAAGGAGAGGTTGCTACAGTAGTAAACAACTTCCAAGACACAAAATAAAAACAAAGTACTGTAGGTAAAAACATGGGTTGTCTCCCATAAGCGCTTTTCTTTAACGCCTTTCAGCTAGGCGCAGAAAGTGTGTATCAAGTATTATCAAGAGACGAAGTGTCAACATCATAATTTGTTCTCATAATAGAATCAAAAGGTAACTTCATTCTCTTTCTAGGGAAGTGTTCCATACCTTTCTTGAGAGGAAATTGATATTTTATATTACCTTCCTTCATATCAATGGTAGCACCAACAGTTCGAAGAAAAGGTCTTCCCAATATAATGGGACAAGATGCATTGCATTCAATATCCAAGACAACAAAATCAACGGGGACAAGGTTATTGTTAACGGTAATGCGAACATTATCAACTTTCCCCAAAGGTTTCTTTGTAGAATGATCAGCAAGATTAACATCCAAATAACAATTTTTCAATGGTGGCAAGTCAAGCATATTATAAATTTTCTTAGGCATAACATAAATACTTGCACCAAGATCACATAAAGCATTACAATCAAAATCTTTAACCTTCATCTTAATGATGGGCTCCCAACCATCCTCTAGCTTTTTAGGAATAGAGGCTTCACGCTCTAGTTTCTCTTCTCTAGCTTTTATGAGAGCATTTGTAATATGATGTGAAAGCCAAATTTATAGCACTAGCATTAGGACTTTTAGCAAGTTTTTGCAAGAACTTTATAACTTCAGAGATGTGGCAATCATCAAAATTCAAACCATTATAATCTAAAGCAATGGGATCATCATCCCCAATATTGGAAAAAATTTCAGCAGCTTTATCACAGGCAGTTTCAGCAGTTTCAGGCAGTTTCTCGCGCTTTGCATTAGAAGTGGAAACATTGCTAACACCAATTCTTTTATTATTATTAGTAGGAGGTGCAGCAACATGTGTAGCATTAGCATTACTAGTGGTGGTAATAGTCTAAACTTTAGCTACATTCTTCTCTTTAGCTAGTTTTTCATTTTCTTCTCTATCCCACCTAGCACGCAATTCAGCCATTAATCTTATATTCTCATTAATTCTAACTTGGATGGCATTTGCTGTAGTAAAATTTTATTATGATGATTTTCATTAGGCATAACTTTCGATTTCAAAAGATCAACATCAGCAAGACTATCGACTTTAGAAGCAAGTATATCAATTTTCCCAAGCTTTTCTTCAACAGATTTGTTAAAAGCATTTTGTACTAATAAATTCTTTAAGCATGGCTTCAAGTCCAGGGGTGAACTCCTATTATTGTTGTAAGAATTCCCATAAGAATTAGCATAGCCGTTGCCATTATTATAAGGATATGGCCTATAGTTGTTACTAGAATTGTTCCGGTAAGCATTGTTGTTGAAATTATTATTTTTAATGAAGTTTACATCAACATGTTCTTCTTGTGCAACCAATGAAGCTAACGGAACATTATTAGGATCAATATTAGTCCTATCATTCACAAGCATAGACATAATAGCATCAATCTTATCACTCAAGGAAGAGGTTTCTTCGACAGAATTTACCTTCTTACCTTGTGGAGCTCTTTCCGTGTGCCATTCAGAGTAATTGATCATCATATTATCAAGAAGCTTTGTTGCTTCACCAAGAGTGATGGACATAAAGGTACCTCCAGCAGCTGAATCCAATAAATTCCGTGAAGAAAAATTTAGTCCTGCATAGAAGGTTTGGATGATCATCCAAGTAGTCAGTCCATGGGTTGGGCAATTTTTAACCAGAGATTTCATTCTTTCCCAAGCTTGAGCAACATGTTCAGTATCTAATTGTTTAAAATTCATTATGCTACTCCTCAAAGATATAATTTTAGCAGGGGATAATATCTACCAATAAAAGCATCCTTGCATTTAGTCCATGAATCAATACTATTCTTAGGCAGAGATAGCAACCAATCTTTAGCTCTTCCTCTTAATGAGAAAGGGAACAATTTTAATTTTATAATGTCACCATCTACATCTTTATATTTTTGCATTTCACATAGTTCAACAAAATTATTGAGATGGGCAGCAGCATCATCAGAACTAACACCAGAAAATTGCTCTCGATAACAAGATTCAGAAAGCAGGTTTAATTTCAAAGAATTCTGCTGTAGTAGCAGGTGGAGCAATAGGTGTGCATAAGAAATCATTATTATTTGTGGTTGTGAAGTCACACAACTTAGTATTTTCAGGGTTGGCCATTTTAGCAAAGTAAATAAAGCAAACTAGATAAAGTAAATGCAAGTAACTAATTTTTTTGTGTTTTTGATATAGCAAACAAGATAACAAATAAAGTAAAACTAGCAACTAATTTTTTTTGTATTTTGATTTAGTGCAGCAAACAAAGTAGTAAATAAAACTAAGCAAGACAAAAACAAAGTAAAGAGATTGAGAAGTGGAGACTCCCCTTGCAGCGTGTCTTGATCTCCCCGGCAACGGCGCCAGAAAAAGAGCTTGATGGCGTGTAACTCACACGTTCGTTGGGAACCCCAAGAGGAAGGTATGATGCGCACAGCAGCAAGTTTTCCTCAGAAAGAAACCAAGGTTTATCGAACTAGGAGGAGCCAAGAAGCACGTTGAAGGTTGATGGCGGCGGGATGTAGTGCGGCAACACCAGGGATTCCTGCCAACGTGGAACCTGCACAACACAACCAAAGTACTTGGCCCCAACAACACAGTGAGGCTGTCAATCTCACCGGCTTGTGCCGTAACAAAGGATTAACCGTATTGTGTGGAAGATGATTGTTTGAAAACAGAGAACAATATTGCAGTAGATTGTATTTCAAAAAGAGAATTGGACCGGGTCCACAGTCACTAGAGGTGTCTCTCCCATAAGATAAACAACATGTTGGGTAAACAAATTACAGTTGGGCAATTGACAAATAAAGAGGGCATGACCATGCACATACATATTATGATGAGTATAGTGAGATTTAATTGGGCATTACGACAAAGTACATAGACCGCCATCCAGCATGCATCTATGCCTAAAAAGTCCACCTTCAGGTTATCATCCCCCCCTCCAGTATTAAGTTGCTAACAACAGACAATTGCATTAAGTATTGCGCGTAATGTAACTAGTGACTACATCCTTGAACATAGCACCAATGTTTTATCCCTAGTGGCAACAGCACATCCATAACCTTAGAGGTTCTTGTCACCCCTCCAGATTCACGGAGACATGAACCCACTATCGAGCATAAATACTCCCTCTTGGAGTTACTAGCATCAACTTGGCCAGAGCATCTACTAATAACGGAGAGCATGCAAGATCATAAACAACACATAGACATAGCTTTGATAATCAACATAACAAGTATTCTCTATTCATCGGATCCCAACAAACGCAACATATAGAATTACAGATAGATGATCTTGATCATATTAGGCAGCTCACAAGATCCGACAATGATAGCACAATGGGGAGAAGACAACCATCTAGCTACCGCTATGGACCCATAGTCCAGGGGTAGACTACTCACACATCACACCGGAGGCGACCATGGCGGTGTAGAGTCCTCCGGGAGATGATTCCCCTCTCCGGCAGGGTGCCGATCTCCTGGATCCCCCGAGATGGGATCGGCGTTGGCGGCGTCTGGAAGGTTTTCCGTATCGTGCTCTCGGTCGGGTTTCACACGGAGGCTTTAAGTAGGCGAAGGGCAAGTCGGGAGAGGGGCACGGGGCCCCACACCACAGGCCGGCGCGCCAAGGGGTGGCCGCGCCGCCTAGGGTTTGGGCACCCGTGGCCCCACTTCGCTTCGTCTTCGGACTTCTGGAAGCTTCGTGGCAAAATAGGACCCTGGGCGTTGATTTCGTCCAATTCGAGAATATTTCGTTACTAGGATTTTGAAACCAAAACAGCAGAAAACAAGAACGGCACTTGACATCTTGTTAATAGGTTAGTTCCAGAAAATGCACGAATATGACATAAAGTGTGCATAAAACATGTAGATAACATCAATAATCTGGCATGGAACATAAGAAATTATCGATACGTTGGAGACGTATCAGCGTGTCGCCACCTCGTGGCCCCATTTTGTATCTCCCTCGGTCTTCTGGAAGCTTCATGGAAAAATAAGACCCGTTGATTTCACCAATTCCGAGAATATTTCCTTTGTAGGATTCCTGAAACCAAAACAGCAGAAAACAGTAATCTTCTTGATCTTGTCAATAGGTTAGTGCCGGAAAATGCATAAATACGACATAAAATGTGTATAAAACATGTGAGTATCATCAATAAAGTAGCATGGAACATAAGAAATTATAGATACGTTTGAGACGTATCAAGCGCCGCAACAAAGCTTCTTGATGATATGATGATCAACTACTCTGAATGGCACACTGAAAGAGCTCCACAAGGTAAGAAGGTAAATTCTGTTGAAGAAACCTCCTTGAGTGATAAGATTGATGTTATTATGTCTATGCTTGTGAATGGTAGATCTAATGTTGATCCTAATAATGTTCCTTTAGCTTCATTGGTTGCTCAAGAAGAGCATGTTGATGTGAACTTCATTAAAAATAATAATTTCAACAACAATGCTTATAGGAATAATTCGGGTAACAACTATAGGCCATATCCTTCTAATAATGGTAATGGTTATGGTAATTCTTATGGTAATTCTTACAACAATAATAGGAGTGTACCCCCTAGTCTTGAAGCCATGCTTAAAGAATTTATTAGTATACAAACTGCTTTTAACAAATCTGTTGAAGAAAAGCTTGGTAAAATTGATGTTCTTGCTTCTAAGGTTGATAGTCTTGTTGCTGATGTTGATCTTTTAAAATTGAAAGTTATGCCTAATGAAACTAAAGATATTAAGTCATTTGCTACAGCAAACGCTATGCAAGTTCGAATTAATGAAAATATTAGATTGATGGCTGAATTGCATGCTAGGTGGGAAAAAGAAGAAAACTTGAAAAAGAATAATGTAGCTAAAGTTTGGACTATTACCACCACTAGTAATGTTGATGCTTCACATGTTTCTAAACCTCCTACTATCAATGGTAAAATAATTGGTGTTAGCAATGTTTCTACTCCTAATGCAAAGCGTGCAAAACTGCCTGAAACGCTAAAATCTAAAACCGCTTGTGATAAAACTGCTGAAATTTTTCGAATATTGGGGACAATGATCCCATTGATTTAGATCATAATGGTTTAGATTTTGATGATTGTCATCTCTGAAGTTATTAAGTTCTTACAAAAACTTGCTAGAAGTCCTAATGCTAGTGCTATAAATTTGGCCTTTACAAAACATATTACAAATGCTCTCATAAAAGCTAGAGAAGAGAAATTAAAACTTGAAACTTCTATTCCTAGGAAGTTAGAAGATGGTTGGGAGCCCATCATTAAGATGAAGGTCAATGATTTTGATTGTAATTCTTTATGTGATCTTGGTGCAAGTATTTCTGTTATGCCTAAGAAAATCTATAATATGCTTGACTTGCCACCATTGAAAAATTGTTATTTGGATGTTAATCTTGCTGATAATTCTAAAAAGAAACCTTTGGGGAGGATTGATAATGTTCGCATTACGGTTAACAATAACCTTGTCCCCGTTGATTTTGTTGTCTTGGATATTGAATGCAATGCATCTTGTCCCATTATTTTGGGAAGACCTTTTTTCTTCGAACTGTTGGTGCTATTATTGATATGAAGGAAGGGAATATTAAGTATCAATTTCCTCTCAAGAAAGGTATGGAACACTTCCCTATAAAGAGAATGAAGTTACCTTATGATTCTATTATTAGAACAAATTATGATGTTGATGCTTCATCTCTTGATAATACTTGATTCACACTTTCTGCGCCTAGCTGAAAGGCGTTAAAGAAAAGCGCTTATGGAGACAACCCATTATTTTACTGCACTTTTGTTTTATATTTGAGTCTTGGAAGTTACTACCGTAGCAACCTCTCCTTATCTTTATTTTATTGCATTGTTGTGTCAAGAGTCTTTGATAGTGTTGATACTAGATTTGATTACTGCGCAGAAACAGATTTCTACTGTCACGAATTTGAGTAGCCCCTCTATAGGTAACTTGAAAATCGGCCAATTGACTTGAATGATCCTCGTATGTGCGCAACTTTCATTCAATTTGATCTTTTCATCCGAGAAAGTTATGCCCCTAAAAATTGCCTTTACGATCGTTCTGCTTGGATGATTCGCCTTATTTCGATTTCCTATTTTGCTATGTTGGATGGATTTCTTTGTTCCATTAACTTTCATAGTTTTGTGCAATGTCCGTGTGTTAAGAATGACTATGTCACCTCCTGAATATGTGAATTTTTGATTATTCACTAACCCTCTAATGCGTTTGTTTTGAGTTTGGTGTGGAGGAAGTTTTCAAGGGTCAAGAGAGGAGGATGATACAATAGGATCAAGAAGAGTGAAAACTCTAAGCTTGGGGATGCCCCCGTGGTTCATCCCTGCATATTTCAAGAAGACTCAAGCATCTAAGCTTGGGGATGCCCAAGGCATCCCCTTCTTCATCGACAACTTATCGTCACCTCTAGTGAAACTATATTTTTATTCCGTCACATCTTGTGTTCTGAGTGTCTGTATGTTTTTATTTTTGTTTGTGTTTGAATAAAATCGGATCCTAGCATTCTTTGTTTTGAGAAAGACACGCTCCGCCCTTCATATGAACACTGGTCGTTCTTAGCTTTACTTTTAATGTTCATGGCGAAGGTTGAAAACTACTGCTCATTGTTATTTGGTTGGAAACAAAAAATGCTTCATGTGTAATTGGTATATTGTCTTGAATAATTTGATAGTTGGCAATTGTTTTGCTCAAATAGATCATGTTTAAGCTCTTGCATCATGTACTTTGCACCTATTAATGAAGAACTACCATAGAGCTTGTTAAAATTTGGTTTGCATGATTGGTCTCTAAAGTCTAGATATTTTCTGGTGAGGTGTTTGAACAACAAGGAAGACAGTGTAGAGTCTTATAATGCTTGCAATATGTTCTTATGTAAGTTTTGTTGTATCGGTTCATACTTGTGTTTGCTTCAAACAACTTTGCTAGCCAAAGCCTTGTAATGAGATTCTCGTGCATCCAAACCTTGAGCCAAAATCTATGCCATTTGTGTCCACCATACATACCTACTACATGGTTTTTCTGCCATTCCAAAGTAAATTACTTGAGTGCTACCTTTAAAATTTCATTCCTTGTCTTAACATATAGCTCATGGGAAAATAGCTTAAAAACTATTGTGATAAAGAATATGTCGCTTATGTATCTTATTTCTTATAAGTTGCTTGTTGAGTGGTAACCATGTTTCGGGGACGCCATCAACTATTACACCTTTGTTGAATATCATGTGAGTTGCTATGCATGTGTCTTGTCTGAAGTAAGGGTGATTTATCATGATCAAATGGTTTGAGTATGCATATTGTTAGAGAAGAACATTGGGCCGCCAACCAAAGCCATGTATCATGGTGGAAGCTTCAGCTTTCATATATCTAATCTCTTATGAGAATATTATTTGTTGTTGAATGCTTATGCATTAAAAGAGGAGTCCATTATGTTTTCTATGTTGTCCCTAAGATGGATGTCCTAAGATGAGATCTATCAAAAACGAGGAAATCAAATGCCATATATCTCCTTGGACCTTTGTACAAAGTGTGCATAGAGGTACCCTTTAGACACTTGTTTGAAACATATGTTATGCAATGATAATCCATGTAAATCCAAGCTAATTAGGACAAGGTGCGAGCACTATTGGTATTTTATAGGATGTCTTATGCATAACACATATGAATTATTAGTACCGTTGACAAAATTGTTTCTATGTTTTCAAAATAAAAGTTCTAGCACAAAAATAGTAATCCATGCTTCCCTGCTAAGGGTCTTTCTTTTACTTTATGTTGAGTCAGCTTTACCCACTTCTTTCTATCTTAGAAGCAAACATTGTGTCAACTGTGCATTGATTCTACATACTTGCTTATTTGCATTCATCATATTACTTTGTGTTGACAATTATCCATGAGATATACATGTTGAAGTTGAAAGCAACCGCTGAAACTTATATCTTCCTTTGTGTTGCTTCAAAACTTCTACTAAGAATTTATTGCCTTATGAGTTAACTCCTATGCAAGTCTTATCGATACTTGTCTTGAAAGTACTATTCATGAAAAGTCTTGCTATATGATTCAATAATCATTGTCTTTACCATTGCTTCGAATCACTTCATTCATCTCATATGCTTTACAATAGTATTGATCAAGATTATGATATCATGTCACTTCAGAAATTATCCTTGTTATCGTTTACCTACTCGAGGGCGAGTAGGAACTAAGCTTGGGATGCTATAATGCCTCAAACGTATTCATAATTTTTTAGGTTCCATGCTACTTTTATGATAATACCTACATGTTTTATACACACTTTACATCATTATTACGCATTTTCCGGCACTAACCTATTGACAAATGTCAAGTTGCTAGTTCCTCGTTTTGTGCTGTTTTTGGTTTCGTAAATCCTAGCAAAGGAAATATTCTAATTAACAAACCAATCGCCCAGGGTCTTATTTTTCCACCAGAGGCCTAAGACCGAAGAGGATACTTGGCAATGATAAGGCCAGACCATAGGGCGGCGCGGCCAGCATGGGGGTCTGCCGCCGCCTCCATGGTGTGGGCCCCTGCTTTCAAATTTCCCCTCCACTCTGCCTTCCGCCTCTACTTAAACTATCCGTCGCTAAAACCCTATTACCGAGAGCTACCGATACGGAGTTCCAGACGCCGCCGCCGCCTAATCCCATCTTGGGGATCTGGGAGACGCTTCGCACCCGCCGGGAGAGGGGAATCATCACTCCTGAGTGACTCTACATCACCAAGGACGCTCCAGACTGATGTGAGTAGTTCATCTTTGGACTATGGGTCCATAGTAGTAGCTAGATGGTTGTCTTCCTCATTGTGCTATCATGTTAGATCTGGGCTGCCTATCATGATCAAGATCGTTTATTTGTAATGTTACATGTTGTGTTTGTTGGGATCCGATGAATATGGAATACTATGTCAAGTTGGTTATCGATCTATTATATATGTGTTGTTTATGATCTTGTATGCCTTTCCGTTGCTAGTAGAGGCTCTCGGCCAAGTTGATACTTTGTGACTCCCAAGAGGAGTATTTGTTTCATGCTGGGTTCATGTCTACTGGAATCGGGGGATGTGGGACAAAAGTTCTGTCACAGATACACAGCCGCTACCAGGAGCAAAACATCAATGCTTTGTCTAAGGATATTTGTGTTGATTACATTACGCACCATACTTTATGCAATTGTCTGTTGTTTGTAACTTAATACCTGGAAGGGGTGCTGGGATGCTAACCCGAAGGTGGACTTTTAGGCATAGATGCCTGCTGGATAGCGGTCTATGTACTTTGTCGTAATGCCCTAAGTAAATCTCATTAGTCATCATGATATGTATGTGCATTGTTATGCCTCTATTTGTCAATTGCCCAATTGTAATTTGTTCACCCTACATGCTATTTATCTTTGGAGAGACACCACTAGTGAACCGTGGACCCCGGGTCCATTTCTACATCTCGAATACAATCTACTGCAATCATTGTTCTCTACTGCTCATTGCAAACAAACATCATTTTCCACACCATACATTTAATCCTTTGTTTTCAGCAAGCCGATGAGATTGACAACCTCACTATTAAGTTGGGGCAAAGTATTTTGATTGTGTTGTGCAAAGCTCCACGTTGGCGCCTAACTCCTGGTGTTGCGCCCGCACTACACCACACCAACAACCTCATCATGGCCCTTGACCTTAACGTTCGATAACCTTGGTTTCCTTCTGTGGAAAAAGAAGTCCTGAGCAACCGCTAGCATCCGGTTGCATCCAATAACCATAGCCTCCCGCTGCTCCACCGGGAAGAGGAAAACCCATTGTTGAATTGAATGAGCAGCTCGCCGGATAACCTGCAAAAAATTAGTTCCACTTTGTTTGTTAAAGATAATATCATTTCTAGTCCTCCAAATAGCCCAACATAGGGCCGAAACACCTATTCGAATTTTCTGTTTATCCTCTTTCCTCACCCCATTCAGCCATCTACCAAACATATTAGTAATATTAGCTGGCGGAGGAATGTTGTAAGTAAGGTACATCATACGCCATATTATCTTCAGAAAAGGACAATGAATAAACAAATGATTAACGGTTTCCGTGGAATCACAAAAACAACACTTTTGACATCCCTTCCACTTCCGTTTAGCTTAAATTATCCTTTATTGTGCACCTTATTATTAAGAAATCACATAAAAATATTAATTTTCAAAGGGGTCTTTAACTTCCATAAGTACTACGAAGATAAACAAGATGTCCTTCATCAAATCGTGGTACATAGACTTGACCGAAAAATGTCCGACTAAGTTTCCAAATAAACTTATCCGGTTCACAGCAGCACTTGTGATTAAACGTTGGCATAGATGTAACCATTGTACCCACTTATTATTATCATTCAAACCTCTTCGAAAGAAATATTACAGGTTCAAGAGGAAACACAGTCGATACTAACACATTTTTATGTTGAACAATATTATAAAGTGCGGCATATTGATGAGATAGAGAGTATCGCCCAACCACACACATCCTCCCGTAACATAATATTGATGTTCCATCCTCCACTCTAAAAACACCCTCTTGAAGAAGTCCCCTTTAATATGCATAAGACCTTCCAAAATGGTGAATCAGCTTGGTTTGACCTCAACCTGTGCTAGTGTTTTATTTTGAGGTACTTGTTACATAAGAGTTGTCGCTACATACCCTCCTCACAAAGAAGTTTAAACAACCATTTACTCAGTAAACATTTGTTCTTTAACTCTAATACGATCCCTAGGCCCCCTTGATCCTTTGGTCTACACAAAATATTCCATTTAGATAATCTATATTTCTTCTTGTGTTCATCAGATTGCCAGAAAAAATTTGATGTGTAAAATTCTAACCTCTTCCTCATCCCAATTGGGATTTCCAAGAAGGGAGAGCATAAACATTGAAGACTTGTGAGAACCGAATTTATCGAACCAACATATCTTCATAAGACAACAATTTACTTCTCCAAAGACTTAATTCTGGGGATGCAACCCGATTTTCAATAGGATTCCACCGCATTCAATGTACTAGAATCCCCAAGAGTATTTCAAAGGTAAGGTTCCGTACTCGCACCCAAAAATATGTCTATATACCTGTCCTCCACATCCTTTGCCTTTCCAAAACAAAAAATCTCGCTCTTATGAAAATTAATTTTTAGACCACAATTGTTCAAATATGCATAGGATTAGTTTCATATTCACAAATTTTCTTTAGCAATATCATGTTCCAAAATAATATTGTATCGTCCACATATTGTAAAATGGATATTCCCCGTCAATTAAATGAGGCAACAAACTACCCACTTTACCCTCATCCTTAGCTCTAGCAATCAGAATCGCTTAACATATCCGTTACTTTATTCAATAGGATTGGGGACAAAGGGTCCCCTTGCCGCAAACCTTTCTTTGTTTGAAAATAATGACCAATGTCATCATTTACCTTTACTCCCACACTCCCACCTTGCACGAATTTCTGAATTAAGCTACACCATTGTGTAGCAAAACCTTTCATTCTCAAAGTTTGTTGTAGGAACGACCACTTAACCTTGTCGTATGCTTTCTCAAAGTCAATCTTAAATAATACCCTATCAAGTTTTTTCCTATGCATCTCATGAATTGTCTCATGGAGAACTACCACCTCTTCTAGAATATACCCCTGGAATAAACACCGTCTCGAGTAGGTCTAATCAATGCTGAGCTGGCCCACAGAAATACGATTTGTCGCCACTTTGGTAAATATCTTAAAACTCACATTTAGCAAACAACAAAGCTCATATTGTTGAATATGAGTTACATTTTCCTTTTCTCTGGCAAGAAAGTAATCACTCCTAAAAATTGAGTTTATACAAGGGTAATTCTCCTTTTCAAAAGCTCTCAAATAAAGCCATCATCATATTTAATAACCCCCAAAAGTGGCCAGAAATATGCCCGAAAACCATCCTGGCCTGTGATTTATTATGTTTCATTTGAAATAGCATCATGAACCTCTCCATTGAGAAGTTCGTACGCCTATTCTCATCTGCCGATAATTGTGGGATATCCTCGCTCTACCTTCATCCAACGAGATAGAACTAGGCTCTGGATTACCAAACAATTTTTTATAATACTCCGATATAAACACCCTAAGATTATCATCGCCTACTATCGTTCCCCCTCTCTTGTTCAAGTTGATATGTTTTCTTTTTTCCGATGTTTACCATTCACTATAAGATGGAAATACTTGGTATTATCACCGTCCCCCAATATACTTAACTTTAGCTCTTTGCGCCCACTTAATCTCTCTCTCTTTCCCTTCGTAGTTTATTCAACAAACATTGGCTTTTTTAAATCAATATACTTAACTTTAGCTCTTTGCGCCCACTTAATCTCTTCCTCTTCGTAGTTTATTCAACAGTTCATTGGCTTTTTTAAAATCCCGACGTCAAGAAGAGACGCGGCATTGTTTCGCGAATGTCCAGCTTAGGTCTATAATGTTGAATAAGCGTCCTTCTCCCTCTGTATTTACCACTTACTTTTTTTGCTCCAACCCCGTAAAAAAATCGGCGCAATGCCTAATTTTGTTTTGCCATGTTTGAATTGGGATTTTTCCAATATGGTCGCTCCCCATCTACATTTGCAATGAGCTCATAAAACCCTTCATGCTCTAACCAAGCCAACTCAAACGAAAAAGACGGCTTGTTACCCGTATGTGTTCGAATCCCGCATCAATCAAAAGTGGGGTATGGTCCAATCCGTGAAGCGAGACAAAGCCCGTACGGTGACCAACAGAAATTTTTGTTCCCATTCGATCGCGAAAGTAAGAACCCTATCCAATTTTTCAGATGGTCGAGTTTCTCTTCACTTGCTCAAGTGAATTGGCACTTTGATAAGCAATTTCTCGTAAATTTAGATTCTCAATGATCAGATTAAAAATGAATGTGGCCGCCAAGGGATTAAAGTTATCATTGGTTTTGTCCGATTTTCTCAAAATATTAAAATCCCTTAAACTAAAAGTATGGTATCGCTTTCCAATTCACAAGTCCTAACTAACTCAATGAAACTCATATTTATTCTTATCTTTGTGTCAGCACCATACAATCGACACAGCAAGCAATGAAACCCGCCTATTTTCAAGTAATGGACAACTTCACACAATAGCTCCACTATCCACCCTATTAACCACCAATGTATTTGTATTAATCTCTACAAGAGTTCCTCCTGATCTCCCATGGGGTGGCAAACAAAACCATGCAAACACAATTTTCTTAATTAGAGAAGAAAGATTGAATAACAAGAAAGTTATCTGCCTAACTAAGAGATTACACACCATAAAATAACGGGCATAAGGGGAGGCTAATTATCCATTGTACTGTATATCTCTCAGAAACACAATTTTCTACCAAATATAATAATTAATTTACATTACTTGCAAGACATGACAACAAAAGATAATGATCTATATTCATGGTTTTGTCTAGATAACATGGACTGCTAAGATAAACGTGACATTTCTAGCATTGTAGGCGCCTACATCAGCGAAATCACATCGGCGAGCATGATTACTGAATGAATCGATCCAACACTGTTATTTTGCAACAGAAATCCCCACATGCATAGAAGGGTACGGCCCTTTCCCCACAGTCACGGCACCTCGGCCGAAGACACCTATTCCCTTTCTTTCCAACAAGGGCACGGCTCAAATCAATTAAATAATACTATTCCTCGGCAAATCAATTATCCAACGGTACGGCTAAGCCAATTGATCTTCTCCTCGGCTCCACGAAGCGAAGGCAGGCCGGGCAAAGCAAAGAAATAAAAGTAATTTCACCCCCATTAGTACGAGTGCACTTACCCCCTTAACAGCAGCTTCCGAGAAATATTTATCTCTTTAACCACGGGATACGCTAGAGCTATTCCTAGAGGTACGAGCGGCAAAGGAACAAGACGATCTGTTTATCTGCTCGGGAATCGAATCCGTATCCTAGGTTTCCTATTGGAGGTTCCCAGCGACATGTGCCATATTTAGAGCTATTCCTACTCATAAGAGAAATAAATAATCCTTTCCTCGGGCGCCTTCTTTGACGGCTCCTATCCCTAGACATAGGAATGTAGTATTCCGATCCTACAACGGTAGTTCCTCATCCTCATCTGGATAGAGCTTTTTGAGGGACCCCCTTCTACCTTTGCTTTGGTCAACGGAACACTTCGAAGTAGAGGCTCCTGATTGAGAAACAATCATTAATGCGGTGCGTGAGCTGGGTTCGTCGTGAGACAGTTCGGTCCATATCCGGTGTGGGCGTAGAGTAGTAGTAGCACCTATTTCCTGAGTCCCGTTCTATTGAGTTGAGCTCGTAACG